>NW_004624782.1:9378749-9393319 GCF_000247695.1 Heterocephalus glaber
TAAGAACCAAGAGAGATTATGTAAAGGTGCAAATTTCCAATGATGAATGTCATTATATTGTATACCTAAAATGTACCAATAAAATAAAATAAAACAGGACAATTCGTTGTGTGCAGAGGATGGCAGCACTAGCAGCCCATCCATTCTCACTAAATTCCCCACCTGGGGGTCTTACAGGACACCTTCAAGGCTGGGCACCTGGCTCTGAGTAGATGTGGCTAGACTCCAGCTTGGCTGCTGCTCCATCCCATTGTGAGTCATCTCTTCAAAGGTTCAAGGTCACCTTCAGTGATTCCTCTAAGATGCACTTTCACTTCTGTCCTCTGCAAGTCCCTAGCATCCAAAGGAATCATTTAACACCGTAATCACATTGTATTTCTCAAAGTCCTCCAAAAGCATGAACCACGCTCTTTCCTGATTTCCACCCTGGCCTGGAAAATGCTTGGTGATCTGCATTGCTCCTGCACAGGCCTGGCCTTACCCTGCTTCTAACTCTCACTCCCTCTGCTCATGGCAGTGCACTTGTCTTGGTTCTAGAAAACCACTAGATGTTCTCCTTCCATGAGGCCTTTGCTTTTGTGGCTTCCTTTGCCTGGAAGGCTTTTCTCTCAAATCTCTCCATAAATGACATTAATGATTTCCATCTTAAATGTCTTCTAATTGCTCATGTGTTGAATGCTTAATCCCAGCTAATGGTACCATTGGAAGGTGGTGCAGATTTTAGGAGTTGGGGCCCAGTGGGAGGAAGTTAGGTCACTGAGAAAATGCTCTGGAAGGAGATACTGAGACCCTGGACCCCTCCTCTCTCTCTCTCTCTCTCTCTCTCTCTCTCTCTCTCTCTCTCTCTCTCTCTCTCTGTTTCCTGGCCACCATGAGTTGAGCAACTTTGCTCTTCCATGTGCACCCAACCATGACATTCTTCTTCACCACAGGCCCAAAGCAAAATGACCAAGAAACACAGACTGGAACCATGAAACAAATTAAATCTTTTCTCCTTTTAAGTAGTTTTTCTCAAGTATTTTGTTGTAGTGGCAGAAAGCTGACTAACACAAATGGCTTCCTCTTGTCATCCAAGTCACCTCCTCAGACAGCCCTCCCCTGTCCATTCAAACTCATGGTGTCTGTCCTCCACTCACACCACTGGCCATGATCACTCTCTCTCTCCAGGACTTATTATTTTCCTGGAACTTACCACTCTGAAATTATCTTCTCATTTTTACTGCTAGATCTGTTTCACTTACTTACTCTGGGTCTTTCTCCACTGTAATATCACAGCCATGAGATACAGAACCTAGTCTGGTTTTCTGTTGTTGATTTTTGTTTTTGTTTTTGTTTTTGTTTTTTTGGTACAGGGGATCGAACTCAGGACCTTGTGCTTGCGAGGCAGGCAGCAGAACCACTGAGCTAAATCCCCAGCCCAAACCTAGTCTGTTTTGTACACTGATAAATTCCAAGTGCTCAGGACCATGCTTCGTGGAACATGCGGGCCTCCACAGACAACTGAAGAACAAGAGAATGCTCACCAACAGCACTCTGATTACACTCAGAGATGTTTTTCCCATTAACTCGCTCACTCATTCTTCTGGTTCTTTTATTAGAAGGCATAACTCATAATTGCTATACCCCAACTGCTTCATCTTGCTCAGAGAGATCAAGTTCAGTTCAGGGTCCTCATTAGCCGTGAATTTATTACCTAAATCCTGCATGTGTGAGGTTTCGTGAACAAGCAAGTAAGCCCTCTCTTGATATGAATATGGGCATTAATGACCTGACCACTTAGAAAACCAGTTTCAAACTGCCCCACCCCCACCTCCCACCCTCCTTGGCCCCTAATGCTCTGCAGCCCCCAGTTTCCGTGTGGCAGCTTCTCTCTGATTGCAAGCTCTTGTCAACATGTGACAATACAAAGCAAATAGATGGCAAAATGGGATGTGCCAACCACGGACAAATGAGAGCCTGCCGGCGGGACACAAACTAACAATGGAAAAAGAGAAAATTGACAAGGATGATGACATGACAGACACATCCAATGATTTCAATATCAAAGGATTAGCAGAAGCCCTTGGGAAAACTGATGACATGTTCAAATAAAATTTTTTTGCAAAAATGACCCACTTTATGATCCTGTTGTGAAAATCAAAATTTGTGATCTTGCCAGGAAAGTGAAGGATTCTATATTAGACCACTGTGTGACTTTTTCAGAAAAATGATGCTCCCTCTGCCAGATCAACATGACTTACTTTTATGTTCACCCTGGTGTGGTGTAGGAAGAGATCAGGTAAAACAAACATTTTCTTAAGTCGTGATTTCATGTTCGTGGTAATGTCGGAAGCACATCTTCACCTTTTCCTGTGTACTGTGAAATAATCACTCCTACTTGTACGTGTACCCCCTCAAGGCCACAGTCCCCAACTTCAGCCACACAGTGAGCATCTTCCTGGAAGCAGTGGAAATGCCAAATGCCCCGGATTCATTAGGAATTTCTGGGGGAACAACACAAACCTCAGTAGCTGTTGATCTCCCCACTTCACTTAAATTCTTAAAGCAATTCTCATGTGAGTCACAGTTGAGAATTGTTTTAGGATATTCTTATCTTCAGATAACAAAGATCTACTGTAGCAAAAAGATCCCAACCATTCTTACAGTCAAAGCATTGCTTTTGATTTCTTAATCCAAGCACTCAAGGACTATAAACAAACTTGATATTTGCTCTTCTTTCTGCGTGTCAAGGCAAATCCATCAAACAGTGATCTAACAAAAAACTCACATCACTGCACCTGGCACCTTGGTCTTTAGTCGGTCTTCACTTTTCACTCTGAGCTGGGCTTTGGGGCTGTACCGATTAGACTTGGGGCTGAGAAGAGTACTGAGCTCCAGAAACTGGACGGACCCTGGCTCTGGGCTGGACGTGGTTCTAGGCATGGGAACTGGGCTCAGTGTGCTGGTTAGGGATGCATGCTTTCACTCAGAGCACAGGGCCAATGTCCAGAGCTTGCTCAGAAGTAGTGACCCTTTGTTGGGTGGGCTGAACGTGCAGCCACCAAAGCTGGCCCCCAGTCCCTCTGTGGGGGCTGCTCGGTGCCCAGTGGAGATGATGGATGTGGATAGTTCCTTCTGGAAGACCATTCACAGGTCTGCTGATGTCCTTTCCTTCCTCTGAAGGAGATCCATCCTGTGGAACTCTCCCTTCAGGAAAGCTGACCTTGGATGACAGTCTATTTCCCCAGGCCTCTCTTCTCCGGGTCCAGGATTTCTTGACTTGAAGCCAAAAACACTAGATGCAGAGCTATTTTCAAAGGATACAGAAAAACTCCATCTGGCCCTGAGCCAAACACGGCCTCGCAGGTGAACCAGGTGCATTCCCTCCAGTGGGTGGCGGCTCTTCAGGCTCGCTGCTGGCAGTAACCCTACATGGGCATAGGCACCCAAACACAGGTCTGCCTGCGTGTATGTGAATCTCAGTGAGAGCACCAGGGAGGCCAAAGTCCCCAGCTTCCCTCTCAGTCCAAACACGAAACAGAGATGGTGATGGCATTATCATCACAGCTGCCCCTGGCTTACCCTCGCCTTGGCTCCCAGGCTTGTGTTAGTGTGGACTTTAGTCAGGCACAGTGGCGCATGTCTGTAATCCTGGCTACTCAGAAGGCTGCGGCTGCAGGATTACAAGTTCAGGGCCAGCCTGGGCAGCTTAGCCAGACTTTGTCTGAAAATAAAGCTTTAGTCAGACTTCAGCTTTATGCCTCATTTTCCCCGTCTTTAAATGTACAGTATTTATCGCATTAGCATACACTTTCATAAACTTACCTCATCCTAAGCATTTCTCTACAGCACTTGACAAATACTGACTCCTCTTCCCCTCGTGAAAACCCTGAGAGGAGAACACTACTATTATTCTCATCAGACAGAGGAGAAAGCAGAGGCACATATAAGAGAAGTAATTTGCAGCTAATCTGTGGCAGAGTCAGGATTCAAACCCTGTCATCCTGGCCCCAAAAGCCACACTTCTCAGGCCATCATGTGACCCATTGTGGTGCCTGGGTTACAGTGCTGTGAGACATGACTAAGGAGTCTCCCACTGCCTGACAAGTTCATCTAAATAAGAAGCGGATGATGTAACGATTTCTTTTGAAACTCCGACCAATGAGGAGATTATCAACACTTTAAAAATGAGGAGATCTAGGCTCAGAGCAATAAATAACTTGCCAAAAGAGACTTAGTCAGGTGGGGTGCTATAACAAAATATCACACTGGGTGGCTGCTAAGCAATTGGAATTTATTTCTCGAAGTTCTGGAAGGAAGAAGTCTGAGATTAGGATGCCAGTGTGGCCTGGTTCTGGTGAGGACTTTATTTCAGCTTTGCCCATTTCCCTCTTCTCATTCCATCTTTATACGGGGAAGTGGACAGCTCCATGGGTTCCCTTCCATAAGGGCATGAATCCCATTTATGAGGACTCTACCCTCACGACCATCACCTGAGGGACTAGGATTTCAGCATATGAGTTTAGGGAAGATACAAACATTCAGTCCATTACATAAAATCATCCAGCCAAAAAGACAGGAAATGGTGGGGCAGGGGTTCCTACTCAAGCCTCCAAAGCTTGTGTTTCCACGGTTCCACTCCCCCAGTACAGGTCAAATACAAACCTGCCACAAAAAGTAGCTGCCTCTGTTTCCCCTAGACTGCAATAATCTGATTTAAAATTCACAGCTGAGCAGCCTTATCCCCCTTCGTGGTTGCTGATGACCATTTCCCAGTATCAGGAAATACTCAGAACGGGGACACTGAGCCCCTCCTGCAGCCAAGTAGCTTGGAAGTATCACTTCCTGGACATGGTTGACAAGAACTTCAAGAATCAGGAACACTGATGTCCTGGTTTTCAGACTTCTCCCTACCCTTGAACGCTTGACAGCAACCCAGGACTTCGTAGATCTTTTAGGTGGCCCCAAACCTGGTTACTCCCAACCTTGAGGAAGAGCTGGGATTGAGCGTGCTCAATCCAGCGTGGAGGGGCAGCCAGAGAGCAGCTGCTGGACCCAGCAGAACTGCCACAGTGGTCCCTTTGTCCCCCATCCTCCTTCTCTCCCTCAAGCAGGTGCAGCTCGTTCGCCTCTGAGCCTGCAGAACTTGCAGTCCCCTCCAGCTGCGAGGCCCTTTCCCTGGCTCTCTGTCTAACTGGCTTCTCCTCTGTTCTCAGGTCTGAGCTCAAATCCCCCAACCTTCCCCCGAAGCCAGTTACCCACATGAGGCCCCATCCCACACAGACACAATCACAGCATCCAGTTTTGCTTCCCTCAAAGCACGGGCATCTTGTTCATTAATTTCTGGGCTCAAGTTTCTCTCCTCAATGAGGTCTGAGGACCAGAGTCTCTGTCTCGGCCACCAGTGAACCCCTAGGACCTAAACCCGATCATCACATCCTGTCCCACCTTCCCGCTTCCTCCCACCTGGACTCGCTGGGTCTGTCCGAAGACTGGTCTCTGATCTCCAGCACCTCGAGCTACTTGGAGCTCCCAAGAGAGTTCCTCTCTTGCTCATTCTCTCCCATCACACACGCGAATCCCTCTGCCTAGAGAGACACACCTTTCCTCCTCTGCTTAACTTCTAATTAACCTTCAAGTCTCCGCTTAGCTGTGATTTCGCTCAACATTCAGGTAACAAAAATCATTCTACTGAGTTAGGCGAGAACATTTTTGGTGGTGGCGGTTGTTCTCACTTTAAGTCCTTCCTAGACTGTTTGAATTTTCTAACCACGTACATATATTCTTTCAATTTAGCTAGGATTATCTGAATATGAGATAATGGACTGCTTATTGTTTTCTTTACAGTTCCCTGCATTGAAAAAATAAATGTTATTCTTAAATGGGAGTACTACAATGACTTAATTATTACAGCTTTGTTGTGTAACTTAATATACTGTAAGTAACCACCTGCCTGAGCCCTTTCATTCATTCTAATATCTTTTCTAACAAATTGCTTTCATTTTCCCAAATAGACTAATTCTATCATCTAGGAAAAAATGGTACTTTTATTTCATTTTTTCTATTGCTTATAATTGAATTCGTGTGCTAACTCGATCTTGTAGATCTGCACTAAATATTAGCGGATTGATGGGCATTATCTCACTCTCGATTTTAATAGGAATATTCCAAGGGTTTGACTTTCAAGGGGTGTTAAAGAGCACACCTTTCTGCCTGTGAAGGAAGTGTTCTTTCATTGCCTGAGCCAGCGATGACCCAGGATGAAGCCACAGTCACCACAAAGCCAGTCCCTGCTGTCACACCTCAGCAGCTCAGCAGCTCTCTGCTGGTTGCATCTTCCATTTCAAAGCTCTTCCCCAGGTGCTGTGAACTTAGGGTTCTCACTGCTCAGTTCTCACCCCTGCCCTCTGCTGGGTCCCCACCACCTGTCCCCTGTAGCCACTGGATCTGTCCCCAGACTCTGCTCCCTCAATCCTTTTCCTGGTTTGTTTCATTCTCTCCTGATTTCTGCTTCTCTCTGCCCTAGGGCTTTTGCTTATAGCTGTGCTGAGGCCGGGTTTTCCTCTGTTTCCTGACAATCCTTGCAGTTTAGATATTCTCAGCATCTCTCGTGGTTCCATCCTTTGCAGTTTTGGACAAGTCCCACCGCGTTCTATTTTCTTAGATTTACTGACTTAGGGAAATACTCTTAAGGAAATGTAAGTGAGAAGAACAGCATGATCCAATCTTGCTAAATCATTTTTGTGTGAAAGCATAGGGAGGAAAGCCTGGGAGGAAATATAAAAAAATGCTAACGAGTGGTTATTCTGGGAGCCAACAATATGCTACTGATACGAATGGCCAAGTTCATTTCATGATTGGTGTGTGACTTGAGGTGCCAGGGCCTCATTTTCAGTGTGTCTTCCTTGAGGGAAATTCTTGACTTCCTTTCTTTTTTTTATTGCTTTTTAAAATCTCACCATGTCGCCAATGTGTCTCTTCTGGTCCTAAAATACCTACCAAAACCAACAGTAGTAATAGCTTTAATTTATTGAGCTCTTACTATGTGCCAGGAGCTGTACTAAGTGCTTCATGTCACTGCCTGATTAAAAGATTTATGTGTAAAGTGCTGAGAACAGTGACTGTCACTGGAACTACGATTACTGTCTCGATTGATTCTCTTGACAACTCCATGAGGTTACTATGATTACTTTCCTCTGGTAGAAGAAGAAACTGAGGCTGGAAGAGGCAATTTGATCTAGGTACCACAACCAGTAAGTAGCTGAGTCAGGACTGATCTGAAGTGTGACCCCCAAAACTGGGTTTTTCCCAAATATGTGTTAGCTCAGAGGTCACAAACTCAAATGTCTACAGGGACAGACGAATGTCCTAAGGGTCAACTGGGAATTTGGCTAACTAGAGAACTTGTGCCATACCCAAGAGGCTCGCTAATGCTCAGCTACAAGGAGTTGCTGTCACGTGGAAATGGGAGACACGGCTCTTCATGTTCTAAGAGAAACTGCAAATCAGCGTTTCATGTGAAATGCCCTGAGTTCTAAATCACAGCGACATATTTAATTTTTTTTTAAAAATTATGCAATAAAATACAGCAATTAGAGCAAATAAGCAAACAAAATCACAAAGCAAAGACAGTTTACCTCCCAGATTCGCAGAAGCCTGCCACTCTGCTGTAGAGGCAACAGTCTAGATTGTGTCCTCCACCTCAGGAACCCCCGGACTCTTTACTTTATGCTTTTGCCTCCATAGGACAGAAATCTTTAGACCAGGGTTCCTCACATTTTTTTCCTTAAAGGGCCAGAGAGAATATTTTCAGCTTTATTGTCTCTGTCATATTCAACTCTGCCATAGCAGCCTGAGAGATTCCATTGAAACTATATAAACAAATGGGCATGGTTGTATTTCAATAAAACTTTATTTACAGAGGCCAGAATCTGAATTTCACATTTTTTACATAAGATAACATTCTTCTGATTTTTTCCCCAGTCATCTAACTGTGCAAATACCATTCTTAGCTTATGGTCTGAACACAAATAGGAGGTAGGTAACAGACCATTAAAAACTGGTACCTGTCTTCAGGAGCTACTGGTGGTTATTGGTTCTAAGTCTTTATTTCCAGATGCTTTCAGTCCCCCTGTGAGAGCCCATTTCACATGCAGATGCTGGCACGTGCATAGTTCCTAATTCCCCCAGTGATTCTGACTGGTCTTAGGATGATTTGTGCCTGACCCTGTCCTCCCGATGAAATGTTTCCTGGTTTACGTAAAGTAGCTAATAGTGAAGCGATGCCACTATCAATATCCTTGCCCTGCCCACTGTGGAAGAAGCATGGTTGATGGGGAAACCACTGGTCCAGTTCATTGCCAGAACCAATAGCAGGGAATGGACCACAAAGCTATCATTAAACCATCTGGTGAAGGATTTTGCTTACAACTCTAAAGAACTGAAGAGAGCACAGGTCATAATAGTGCTTAGGAGCTTGCCTCGGGGGTCAGCCAAACCTACGCTTGAGTGAACTATTTCCTAACTAAGGCTTTGGGTAAATCTTCTATTTTGCTAAGCCTCAATTTTCTCATCTAGGGCTGGGGATTTAGCTCAGTGGTTCCAGTGCCTGCCTCGCAAGCACAAGGTCCCAAGTTCGATCCCCAGTACCAAAAAAAAAGAAAAAAAAAAATTTTATCGTCTATAAAACAGGCATCATAATATCAGGTATTTTGAGAACTAAAGAAAATAAAACATTAACATGCTCAGATGGTATATAATAAATGCATAATGTGTTACTTGTTATGATTTATTATCCAGTCAACTGGAAGGCTTAAAATCAAACAGAAATATGTAATTGAAACTTTGAAATCCTAACAAGAAAAATGAAGACCTTTTATCAATATGAGAGGAGATGTTACGACTTTGTCTTTCTTCTAAGAATTTCCTTGCGTGTTCTTGTCTGGATTCTTTTGTTGGTTTGGAGTCTATTCTTTGCCTGTGTACACAGACTCAGAACCAAAGAAATGTCCTACATATTCCATCACGATTACTGTGAAATGTCCTGGCTTGGACCCTTTTTATGGTAAGGATTAAACAAATCATACTCATCATTATTAGATAATAATAGTCATAATGATAGTAGATATAATAATAATAGCTATTCATACAGCAATAGTGTAACCACAGGCTTTGGAGCCTGGACTCAAATATTGATTCTATCACTTAGCAACTCTGGCACCTTAATCACTTGTGTTTTTCGTTTCCTCACCAAAATGTCAATATTAATAGCACCTTCTTCCTGGGCTGGTGGGTAAGAGCAAATGAGATAGGGGATGTAAGGCTTTATCTCTGGACCTGGCCTATTGGAAGCACTTAATAAGTGGCAGTTATTTTTCTGGTACAGCTGCAGCTTTCCAGAAATTATCTTAGGTTCACATACAGCCTTTTTGCAGTCTTACAATGACTGCTCCAAAATAAAAGCCCAGCTCTGTCTGGTTCTCTACCTCCTCTGCTTTGTGCTCACAGCATGACACTGCCCCTCACCCCACATGGACAAGAATCCATAATTTCGCACTGTGTTGTGGCAAGATATTCTGAACACTGTCCGTCATTTACAAGAACTGACAAAGCCATTAACTACCCCGAGATCGGTTCATTGGCTTGTTAAAAAGTACCCAGGATGATTATCAAACACACACAATGAGTTAAGCCAAGTTTATGCTGAAGACCAGAAAGCCCTGACAGTTTCTTTCACATGCATCCTTAGCGTGTGTGGCTCCTGCAGGCCTGAGCCGTGCAGCAAGGGACAGAGAGGAAAGGGGAGAGTTCTGGGGTCAGATATGAGCGTCCCTGGAGCCTCTGGTCTATTCCAGAATCCCCAGATCTTGACTGGAATCCTGGTTCTGCTACTTACCTGAGTGATTCGAGGCAAAATTTTTAGGCCAAATTTCTTCATCCATAAAATGGGAATACAAATTAATGTACTCAAATTCTACCTCCTTTTCCCCTTCACTGGTTGGGGGAGCGGTGTTTCTTTAGGCTATCACTTAAGAGGTTTCGCTGCATGGTCCCCCGGCCCCTTTTTGGTGCCAGTGTGGAAGAGAACATCCCGGCAGGCACAGCATGGTGGAGCAAAGCCACTCACTTCCTGGAGACTGGGAAACAAAAAGAGAGGAAGGCCCCAGGGTTCCTAAATCCCCTGTGAGGACATGCCCCCAGTGACCTAGCTACCTTCTGCTAGGCCCCACCTCCTAAAGGCTCCCACTAGCACCGTAAGCTGGGGACACACAGGCCCTTGGAGGACATTCAAGATTTAAACTATAGCAAATGCTCTTTTATCTGTGCCTTAAATGAAGATGCTCTTGGGTCTACTATTGCACAGCTGCCAATAACCAGGGCAAGGATCTTCACCATCCAATAGATGCTGAGTTTGAGGACCCCAGGGCCCTGCCTTCTCCCCTTGGCTCAGCACCGAATTTGTCTCCACAGGGGCCTTCCGAGGTGTGTGCAAGAAAATCGATCACTTCCCTGAAGATGCAGATTATGAACAGGACACAGCTGAGTATCTCCTGCGTAAGTTCCCCTGCTTCTCGGGTCTCTCCTGGGAGGTGGGTGGGGGCCCCGCCATCACCCACTTGCTTCTGAGTCTGGGGTTCTTCGCTCTCTGTCTCTGCATGCACAGGGGCTTCGGTGCAGAGACATTTTTATGCTTCTGATATCTAAGTCTCTCTCATTTCAGTGAATTAGAAACAGAAAAAAAAAAAGCAAGTGAGTCAAAACTGAAAGATTCTTTTTAGTTTCCTTAGCAGAGAAATCTAAGGAATTATCTTCAACTGGAAGACAAGCTTTCACCTCCAGGAGGGGCGATTTGAGGTGCTAATGGGCAAAGTGCTAATGGATGAGGTGCTGATGGGGGAGGACCCAGGGGCGAGGCCTGAGAGGATAAACACAGACCAAAATCACCTCTGCCCTGACTTCCCCTCAGTTCCCCTCCTAGGGGACAAGGCCAGTGTCTCTACAGGATCTGTGCAGGGTCAGAAACCTGGATGTGACATGGATTGTCACAGCACTAGCACAGGAGCCTGTAGGCCCTGGAACCTGATCGATCCGGGCTGCGACCTGCACTGACCTGAGGCCAGTTGCTTTACCGCTCAATCTTAACTTTCTTCACCTGTTCTGAAATGGCGATTACAATGTCTCTCTGATGGGGTCATGAAAATTAAGCTAACAAGCTAACGTACATCATGTTCACCCCCAGGCCCAACATGTAATCAGGAGGGATTTGGGTTGGCTCTTCTCTGTTGCCCGGGATGAGCAAAGTCAGCTGCAGACACAGGCCTTACATCAACCCAGGCACAGGGGGAACTTGGTTTGGGTTTTCAATGTAATTTTTTTTTCAAGAACATGTGTTGAGTTCATTCAAAAGTAAGAGTCCAAGGTATTCACTAATTTGCCATTCAGAAATGTTAGATTTAAATTGTCATTTTGTGTTTGCTTTTAATTGCAATTATAAATAAAAATTCCAAGAAATTGTCCTATTCAGGTTATGTTTGTAACTCATTCAGGTTATATTTGCTAGGGCTGGCGTGCAGCTTAGTTGTACAGTGTATGCTTAGTATGCATGAGGTTCTGGTTCAATCCCCAGCACAGGAAAAGAAGGAAGGAGGGAGGGAGGGAAGGAGAGAAAGATGGGAGGGAAGAAGAGAGGGAAGGAAGTTTTCAAATTAAATTATTAGCTTTAATCATGCACGCTAGTCTTCAGACGGTCGTGGCTCTATATATGAACCCTTAACCTAACAACAGAAGTGGTGTGGCATCCGTGCGCAAGGAACAGTGATTTTTAAGCTAATTTTTTACACATAAACATACCACTTACCTCTTTTCCGTCCTTCTTCACCCACGGGAACTTATTCAAACCCCTCATATCAGCAACTAAAAGAGCTTTGGTGTAGGGAGTTAAAGGCCACATTTGAAGGTGCAGTTTAACCGAAGCTTGGTGAATGACACAGATAGCTTGGAGCCCTCAAAAAAGAGTGGCTTTGAAGTCCTGACCAGTGAGATTTTGCCAGAGTGCCCATAGTGCATCTTTGTTTTCCTTTCCTGCTTGGGTGAAACATCTTGATATTTGCCCTGTCAGAGACTAACCAGAACCGTGACTTCTATTCCAGAGCTCACAAAATTGAGTTAAACTTCTTTGGAGGGGTTGCTTGCTTTTCCAACAAGACATTTTTCTCTCTTCCAGGAAGGGAGGGTCCTCTGTTCCTTCGTCCCTCCTTACCCTGTCTCACAGCTCACCTGAGCTTCACCCAGAGCCATAGAATCGGGCTAAGTTTAAGGAGGGGACGTTAACACACACGGAGTTCTCGCTGAGAAATTTGGAATGCCGGACCCACCCACCACAGAGATCTTGTTACCCATCCCAGAGTGTAAGCTGCCAGTTCCTGCTGTGGCCCGCACCCCTGATGGGCCTGGGATTCTGCACATGATTCTTCTCTTATTTCCTCTTCCTCGTGTGGACTTTGGGAAACGCTGCGGCCTAAACTCCTAAGGACAATAGCTGAGACTGGGTACTTTATAAAGAATAGAAGTTTATTTGGCTTGCGGTTCTGGAAGCTGGAAGTCCAAAAGCATGGTATGATGCTGGTATCTGCAGGGCAGGCAGTGAGGTTCTTCCCTGCGTCATGGGGCAGCTGTGCCATCTCAGGTCTCGCACTTCTTATGAAGACACCAGTGGCGGAATAGAGCCCTCACTGTCATGACACTACCAATCCTAATTAAAGACCCCACCTCCAAATACCATTATCATGAATTGGGTGGTCCAGTTCCCAGCACAGGAAGGTTAGGGGCACACTTTCACACCACAGCCCCCCAGAAGGTTGAGTAGGCCCCAAGTTCTGTTGACTACTGGATTCAGCAGAGTCTTACTCAGACATGAATAGCAAAATCCCACTTGCACAAGCTTGCCTCCCCATCCTCAAGGGCCTGACTTAGCTGGAGAAACAGGGAAGGAAGGCAATAAAACGCTTTTGTTCTGGAGCTATCATGCATTCCCAGGGCTATAACAATACAGGGTGGACCTCAACTTGTAACTGGCACCACAAAATGCAACTTTAAAAGTTTATTTTTTTTTCCTTTCAAGACAAGAGGTTCTCCAAACCCACTCAGGCCAAGGGCATAGACCCCCAACCCCCACCCTTCCTCTGCCCAAAGGAGTAACCAGAATGTGCGAATGCTGTACCAGGAGCTCGAAGTCCCTGCCAGTTTCCACAGGGAAAGGGTGGAGAGGTCTGGGTCCAGGGAGGGATACAGCAAGCCTGAATATGTCTCTTGCCTCCTTATATCCCTCCCCTCACTGTTCCTTGCTATAAAAGACCCTAACACACCTGCACACGGTAAGCGGTGATTTGGGTAATGAGACCCCTCCATCTCCTCAGAGCTACCTGTGACTAAATCCTTTTTCCTTTTTACCAAAATAAATGACTGCTTTGATTTGTTTAGAAATGAGCAAAGGAACCTGAGCATATGAAACTAAGTGGCTGGCAACAAAGTGTCTCAAGAGAAAATGGCAGCAGAAATAGCCCACCGCAAGGCAGACACCAGTAGCTCGAGTTTACAGAATCTGCGCGTGTTGATGAAGCAAAGAGTGGAGTCTGACATCCCCGGGTGGCTAAATGGTGACTGCACCATTTAGGGAACAACAGCTACCTTGACCTCTCACACATCCACACATGTCAAACATACACTTCCATAACCAAGATTATTCAATAGCTTCACATATTCAGAACATCTCCTTTGGGCACATTTCAAAGGTTAACCATTTAGTGAATTTTTAAAAAGAATTCTCTCTTAATCAAATAAATTTACCACGTTGAATATTCAAGCAATTTCTGTCAATACACAATGCAAATGATCACTTTAAAGGCTAGTCCATGAGTCCCAGATGGGTTCTCAGAACCACTGCAGGAAACCAACAGTATTGTGGGGGCTGGGCCAAGAGTCCAGGTGCAAACCCACAGGTCATAGAAATTGTAGATGAGTTGCCTCCCACCCTGGCTGGATCCATTAGAAATAAGCCACATCCACACTCAGGACCCCCCGCCTCACACCTTCTACCTGGGGCTACAGGGACCATAGGGACCAGCTCTGCCTCCTGAAGTGTTAAGTAAAGGCAAATTTCCCTTCTCTCCTCTGAAGTTTCCCTGGAATGAACTGACAAGAGGCATAATAAATAGGGGAAAGGGGAGGAAAGTATGTATGGCTGCTCACACATAGAATCCCAGCTGCTCCAAAGGCTGTGGCAGGAGGATCTCAAGTTTGATCCCAGCCTGAGTAACTTAGCGAGACCCTGTCTCAAAATAAAAGTGAAAAAGAGCTGGGGAAGGGCCAGGGATTTAGCTCAGTGGTTTCACCTCCTGCTGCCCAAGCGCAAGGACCTGAGTTCGATCCCCGGTACCGAAAAAAAAAAAATTTGGGGGCCAGGGATTTAGCTCAGTGGTTCTGTTGTGCCCAGATTGTGAAGTCCCAAAGACCACCAGGAGGCCGTTCCCGATGTAAGCACACGAGGGTCGTTTATTCAAGCTCAAGCAGGGACTCTCAATTGTCACAGACAC
>NW_004624782.1:9398004-9431024 GCF_000247695.1 Heterocephalus glaber
CTGAGTCATGAGCTTAGGAATCTTGAGTTACAGATCATGTCTTTTGTCCCAGATTAAGCACATTTGATCATTAATTTGAAAGAACAAAGGAGACTGCTCCATTTTGGACAAAATGGAGTCATTCTGGTCTCACATTTGCAAAATGGAGTCACTTTTGGTCTCACAGTTCCGCCGCCTGCTGCACAAGCGCAAGGACCCGAGTTCGATCCCCAATACCAAAAAAAAAAAAGAGCTGGGAAGTAGCTCAGGCGTAGAGCAAGTGCCTAGCTTTACCTGAGTTCCACCCCCTGCACCACACACACACACACACACACACACACACACACACACACAGCATACAAATCTACGAACAAGCAAAAAAGAAAAATACCACAGTATGTTGGAAAATCACTGGAATACGGTTACTCAGTAGTCCGATATGATTTAGAAACTCACAATGCCCTTTTCCATAGGGAAGAGAGAGAATGGAGAAGAGTAAATAATTTTTCAGGGAACTCCATAGCCTTGGAGAGCACACAGTGGCCCGAGACGGAGTCTGGCCTGCAGAACAGACAATGGATGGAAAGGCTTCTCTATGGGACCGAAAGAGAGGCAGTCGCATGTGACAGCATCTGTGCAGCTGTGTCAACAGATTCAGTCTTTCTTCCTTCTAAATGAGTTCAGTTAATGAAAACTGGGGAAAGACACCAGAGGTAATCACTTCTTCTTTGGCAGGCTGGGACTTCAGGCAGATAAGGGAACTTTGCAAAATGCCTCTCCTGGCACTTTGGGGGCAGCTGATGGGGAGACAAGGTCAGAGGGACCTTGATTCCGAGCCTGCTTTCCAAAGGCCTTTTAACTTCCTTCAGAGCTAATTACTCAGCATGCAAACAAACCGAAACACCACTATATTTCAGGGTATCATTCCCTGAGCCCCAACATAAGCCACAAGGCAGCAGACATGCGCAGACACGCAGGGCAAGCCAGCAGCCACAGGGCATCAGATCCTCAGGGGTCAGAGCCACCAGCCTCTCTTCTCCCAGGGGGCTCTAGGCTGACAGGACCCCCTCCCACAAGGTCACTATCACAGCAGAGGTGGGAGGGGCACCGCCTTCTGGGACCCTGGGCTGTCCCTGTCAGGCCACCTTGAGACAAATGCACAAACCCTGTTTCTTCCGCAAGAGAACCCCACCCCTGTGCTCCAGCCCCTCCCCCAGGGTTTCTCCACCCTGCCTGTCAGGCAATCGACACGCCCACCCCCAGCTACATCAGTCACCAAACTTTCTGGAAACTGAAAAACAAGCAAACAAAGCAGCCCTGAGGTCCTGGAAGGAGCCCTGCAGCTGCAGCCAAGTCACCCTGCAGGTGGAATTTAAAGCTGGGAGGGAGCACTGAGCAATAGGACCTCAGCTTGAGGCTCCTGTGGCAAAATGCGGAGCGCCCCTGATGGCCCTCCGCACACAGCCCCGCGCCAGGTGCCATTGGAGGCCGAGGGCCCACCATTCCCTCCTGACTCACAGCAGGTGTGGTGGGCATTCATTCCCAGCTCCTTCTCCTCTCACAGCAGATCCATCAGCAAATTCCGGTGGCTTCACCTTCAAAACTTCACACACATGTGGAGCTAGGCACAGTGGCCCACCCCCCCAATTCCAGAACTCTGGGAAGCTGAGGCGGGAGACCAGATAACAGAGTGAGATCCATCTTAAAACAAAAACTTCAAAAAGGGCTGGAGATGTAGCTCAGTGCAAAGGCCCTGGGTTCTGTCCCCAGCACCACAGATGCTGAGTCCAACCCCTTACCACTTCTCTAGTCCAAGCCCGGGCTCTCTTTCTTGCTGGTCACTCAGGGCCCAGCCCTCAGAAGGGCCCGACCTGTGGCTCAGTGCTATGCCGTCACTATCTTGACATTTTTGACAATTCTGGAGTAAAAGTCCTCGTGCTTTAGTTTTGCTCAAGGCCCTGCACATTGTGCAGTTGGCCATGCCTGTTGTCTCTGTTAGAACAGAAGCCCCCTGAGGAGAGGCCCCTGGCCTCTTCCATACACCACTGAATACAGAATGTATTCACTTATGTATTCTCACCTGACCACACCAGGAAATAAAGTCCCAACTTAAAATATTTCACCCTATGTTTCAACTTCACAGTGGTGCTAAGGAGACACACATGCACTAAAACTCTGGTTTCAGACTTTGAATTTGGGTCCTCTCCTGAGCTAGCAATCGTTGGATGCTCATCTTGGGTCCCCAGGGCAGCTTTGACCACCCTCAGCAGGCCACCAGTAGGCCACGCAATCACCAGCAGGAGCAACTGAGTCTGCAGCATGCTGCATTGCTGGGACGTTCAGCAGCCGGATGCATTCAATGCGTTTCTGACCGAAGATACTTTCCATGTTCCGCAAGCTCACTGGGGCACACCTCACTGTGAGCCAAGGAATATCTACACTCCTTTACTGGTTGAGCAAATACTATGACCCCTGCTGAGGAACACCCTCCTGGGACCTCAGGGCCTCTCCTTCGTCCAGAAACCTCGGCCGCCAAGATCCTGCTCTGACTCCTTGGCCACAGCCCATTTCCCAGGGCTGGGCCTGAGCTCTGTGGTCCATATGTGTCCACTGCTCCCCTGGCACCTGGCACAGCACTGCACAGCTAGTGGGTACTCAACAAATATCTGTGCAGTGAATAAATCATTTGTTCATCCATGACTCGTGGGGTTTTAGCGGGTGTTGCCAGGCTCTGCATTACTTAAATGCAGGCGGGGGACCGGGAAGGCTCTGCGTTTTGACGAGTGGCACATGGTCTAATAGAATGGTCCCTACCCTCAAGGCTGGGACAACTGTCGGTCTGTGCACTGGGGATTAAAGCCGGGGCCTCTGGACCAAAGCTATCTCCCATTCCTTTTTATTCTTTCCATTTTGAGACAGACTCTGGCCAAGTCACTAAGTTGCCCAATCTAGTCTCAAAGTTGTGATGTTCCTGCCTCTGCTTCCCGGAGTGCTGGAATCATAAGCACAGGCCGCCACTCCTGACTCTGGCTACCTAATGTGTAGATCCCAATATAAAATGGAAATCTTGTGCTCCTGGTTCAAAATGCAAGCAAAAAGCTTTTTCCTTTCTTCGGTGGTCACCTCTTGATCTGCCGTGGCCTTTTAATTTCTTTCATGTCCTAGCCCCTCGGATACAAGGACGCTCTCAGAGTGAGTGCAAACCCTCCTCGGGTCCTGGGGCTTGCACCTCACCCGGGTCCTCCCTCTGTTCATGGCCAGGCCCCAGCAGGGACCAAGGGTGACAGGCGCCACTAGGCTGAGGCAGGAGAAGGCTGAGAACCTGCCCCAGGGGGAATCGGGAAAGTGGGAGGTGTGGGTGGAGATATCAGGTTCCAGGTGAATGGAGGCTCCAGGCCCTTGCATCCCTTCCCCTTTCCATCAGACTTCACTTATGGCCGGCACACAGATTAAAGGGTGCAACCGTCAAAGCCCTCCGGATGGTGCTGCAGGTATTAAGTCCACTCTGGGCCTCCTCCTAAGTACAAGTCCCTGAGCAGCCGAACGCGCCTCACAGCTGTGTTGGATGAGGGTTTCTTCTCCACCTTTCTGCAGTGCCCGCAGCGAGTGGAGCCCAGTGCTGGCTGGGGTGCAGGCAAAGGCTTCTCTCCTTCTCTCCGCAGGAGCTGTGAGGGCCTCCAGCATCTTCCCCATCCTCAGTGTCACCCTGCTGTTCTTCGGCGGGCTCTGCGTGGCAGCCAGCGAGTTCCACCGCAGCAGACACAATGTCATCCTCAGTGCTGGCATCTTCTTTGTCTCTGCAGGTGAGTGTCTTGCACCAGCCCTGAGGTCTTCACAGACATCAGACAGAAGCCAGGAACACTTGGACAAGGAGTTGTTCTTTGGGGTTCCCTGTAGGGAAAGAGCAGGAGAATGTTCTAGGGCTGATAACTCGGAGATTTTCATTAGGATTAAAGATGCTGCTATGCTAGCCTAGGGTGGCATGGAGGAAAGGAACAAACGAGAAGACAGGGTGGCAAGGTTGACAGAGGGACAAGGGGAGAGAGGGAGGCAGAGAGACAGGACAGTGTAGAAAGTGTGACTGAAATACACTGTACAGGTTTAAATTTTTTTTAATTTTTTTACAGGAAAAGACACATTGCATTAAACCCCTCCCCAGTTCTGCCCCTTGCTTCAGACACACCTGCCACTTTCTGGAGCAGCTCTGGAAGTCCCCTTTTGTGGTGTCTTCAGGTTGTGCTCTTGTGGCTGCCTTGATGTCCCAAACTGATTCAAAACATTTGCTATTCGTGGTAATTTTGACTTTGGGGGAAAACCGGAAGTCCCGTGGTACCATATTCAGTGAATATGGTGGATGAGGACCCAGCGCCGTGTTTATAGAGCCTGCCCTTCCTTTAGATGGCACTCAGCAGCAGCATTCACAGTATTTTCGATCACACCTATTAATTACAGATGAGAAAGGATTTCCAGAGAGGCTTTAAAAGTGGCGGGAACAATAGGACAAGTATGTTTGAAGCTAAGAAAGGATCTTGAGGGGGATTAATGGCAATATGCCTTTCACTGTAATAATTTTGGAAAAAAAAAGATAAACATTCACCATATATTTTCAACATACCTCATATGTACTTGCACGTATATGAAAGGTGGTCACCCAAGGAATATGGGAGCAAGAGATGAATCCGGTGTATTTGAAGGAGCTCAGCCTCCAGTTCACTTGGGCTTGATACACACGATCCCTGGTCCTTCGAGAAATGTGTTTATCAAGTAACTATTGTTCCCAGCTTTGCAAATGACTCAAGTCCTCATATCCTTCCAACATCTTCTAGAACAAGTTAAGGCCCAGCAGCCCCACATGCTCTGGAGCCAGCCTTACAATCAATAGCAGCTCTGATTTGAGGAGCCTGGGATCTGATCCTACTGACAAGGGGACAACAAAAGGGTTCTATTCTCTGCCTTTTCTCTTCTTCCTTTCTCCGGGCTTCCCTCCTTTCTTTCATCTCTGTACCAGCTCTTCCCATACCACCCCTCTCTAGGCAGATTCACGCCTTCCGGATTAAATCGCTTAGAAAAGCAAAGAACAAGGCAAGGATAGGGTGGGTCGGGGCACGACTCCTTGGCGATGGCCCTCGGACTCTGCACACTACAGCAATCACCCCCTCATCCAGGAGGGATTCATCCCAAGATGCCCAGCGGATGCCTGAAACTGGGGGTCACACCAGACAAGGAAGAAAGGAAAAAGGAAGGGGGGGGAGACAGGAGGGAGAGAGGGAGGGAATATTTTTCCCTATAAATACATACCTACAATTAAGTTTAATTTACTAGTTAGGCAGAATAAGAGATTAAAAACAATAAATAATAAAATAGAAGCATGGTAACAATATACTGAAACAGAAGTTATTTTAAGCTTATGAATTGTTTCTCTCTGGAATTTTCAGTGTACTATTTTCAGATGATGGTTGAGCCCAGGGAGTGGAGAGCATGGTCCCTGAGCCCCAGGCGGGGCATGTTGAGTGGGAGCGATGGAGGGGCACTGCGGGCCGGGATAAGACAGGCCAACCTCCTGGATTTGAATCCCGGCTCCACCCTTTTGATAGCAAAATGTTACCAATTCCCGAAACTTGGTTTTCTCCACTGTAACAGGGCCAACAACAACAGTATCAACTTCGTAAGGTTGTTGGAAAGAAACTGGATATAAAAAAACAGACTGTTACTTTCTAATACTGCAAAAGCAGCAACAATACAGTTCCAAAGTCTGGGACCCAGTGTCCCGGTCCCCTGTGAGAACTTGCTGGGGCCCCTTCGCCTCTGGGAAACGAGACACATCCAGCTGAGCCTCTGGGAAGCCGTCATCTTCCCCCGAGACGTGGTCAGCCCCAACAGAGGCGTGGTCAGCCCCAACAGACGGGGCCTCTGACCTCACTCTGTGTGGACAGCTGTAACGCCTGGTGAGCCCAGGTCCTCGGAGGCGCGTTGCTGCCACTGCTGGTCCATCCTGGCTCTGCCTGACCCAGCGGACCAGTACCAGTGTGGCGCTGATGTGACAGCTTCCTGGGAACTAGCGATCACGATTTTGGCCCCCAAGGAAGAGTGCCACCAGAGAGAGGTGTGAAATGGCAGGGGTGGGGAAGCCCGAGGGAAGCCAGGAGCTTGGGGGCTACTCCCAAACCTCATCTCCCCCGGGAACCCCAAGAGCCCCATTTCCCTACCTATCAAGTGAAGGAAATGAAGAGTTCCCCACTCCCTAAGGCTCTTTGCTGTTCAGCTGCCCTGCAGTCTGTGGTCTCAGGGAAGTAATCGGTAGCCTTTCTAAAGCACTTACTGTGCACCAAGCCCTCTGTGTGGTGCTCCAAAGCAGGCACTATGAAGCCAGGCCACCCCGTGCAAAGCTTGGCTCCTCTACTTCCCTGTTGTGTAACCTTGGACAACTTATTTAACCTCTCTAAGCCTCAGTGTCCTGCTCTGGAAAATGGGCATAATGATGGCCCCACATCTTGAGGCCATGAGGATTAAGTGAGTCAGTGTATAGAAGTGCACCAAGAACAGTCCTGGGCATCTGGCCTATGCTCCGTACATAGTGGCTGTCATTCTGTGTACACTGCACATTTAGTGTTCACGTAAATGCGAGTCCTTCCCTCACACGACAAATCTGCACTCGGCTCCTGCTGAGCATCAGGCCCTGGACTAGGAGTTGGGGCTACAGCCATGAACAAGGCCGGGCCCTGCCCTCGGGGAATTTGCAATCTGATGGGTGGGACAAAATGACTTCTCCTCTTATTCTGGAGCTTGTTACTGAAAAGTTTCCCCCAGTTCTGAGAATGCAGGGTGCTTTACCTCTGAGCTCCAACTCCAGACTGTTTTAGGTTTTATTTTGAGACAGAGTCTTGCTACGTTGCCCCAGCTAACCTCTAACTTGTGATCCTCCTGCCTCAGCCTTCCCAGTAGCTGGAATGACAGGCATGCACCACCACACCGAGCTTTGTTACTGAAATCCAAACCTACTGTGACTTCCAATTCCACTTTGACCCTTTCCCATCTGTGTCAATACAGGAAATTACTTATTTCTGCATCAGTAAGAAAGGGGTCCTTCTCTTAAAAGCAGACTGCTGCAATGACTCGTTGAAAGTGCCGATAAGCCAGATGTGGTAGCGCACAGCTGTGATCCCAGCACTCTGGGGGGCTGAGGTGGGAGGGTCTCAAGCTTGCGCCCAGCAAAGGCCATGAGTTCGATCCTCAGAACTGCCAAACAAAACAAAGAGAGAGAGAAAAGAAAAGGAAAAAAAGAATAAGGGAGGAAAGGAAAGGGAGAGAAGGAAGGAAGAGAAAAAGAGAAGGAAGGAAGAAAAGAAGGAAGGGGTACGTATAAAAACTTCGCAGCACCTGGCACATAGTAAGTGCCTTGTGAATGTCTGGCGACTCCCATGGCTTCTGCCTCTTTCACCTAGTTTGACATCTGAGTGTCTCTTTGAACTTCTTTTTCTTCCTCCCCAACTCCATCCAGGAAGACCTCTTTTTGAGGCTTTCTAAACCTTGCCACCAAAATTTCCCTGCTAGCAAAGGGGGAAAACATGGCCCTGGGAAATCAGAGGACATCACTAGATGCTGCCTTCAGTGAGCTGAAATGTCTTTGAAGTCAGCCTCCCATTTAACTTAAAAATTCATGTGAATTCTACTTTCTCCACCTTATTATATCTGTGTGCATTTTAATATAAAAGAATGTGTCTTCCTCACTAATCTTCCAGCCAAATTGACACTCTCGCAAGAGAAGCTGTTTTTCATCCTCTGGTTTCCTGCAGCCTGGCAGTGTGGGAGGTGCCAACTTCCATATTGAGAAGTAGCTCAGTGATTAGAACTTGCTGTCTACCTGCAGAATGCCTGGGCTGGGTAATGCCAAGAGGAAAGAGGCAGAAGCAGGCCCTGGCCCTGGCTGTTGCGGGGAAATCCTAGACGGAGAATGACCAGAGTCATATTCAAAATATTAGCACCCTAATGTGGGTGTATCCACCAATCAGGATGGTAGCACTGAGGCAGATGCTGGGGCCCTGCTATGCCAAGCCTTAATTTTTTAGTTGCTTGACTTTGGGGAGATCTTAGGGACCCCCAGGATGTTTAGTACCTTCAAGGACTGGAGGGAGGACTCAGGAGGCTCCTGGAAATGGTTACTTGTCAACTGGTGTTGGGAACTACAATGAAAGACAGTCTTCATTTAAGGCCACCCTACAGGTAGCCTAAACATGGAGCTGAGGAGAGGCTGGCTGGTGTGCCAACCTCCCTGAGTCATTTTGTTGGCACCAAACCCTGGATAAGATCCTTGAAGCAAAGGGACAAAAAGATATTTCCCTGCTGAAGCAATAATGTGAAGAAGGTGGTCAAAGATGAGCTTAGCCCTCAGAATGTACTGCTCCTTCTCCCATTCTCTAGGGAATCCCTTCCTCTCTGGGGAGCCGAGCCGCTATTCCCAGTGCTACTCTGTTGGCACTTGGGGAAACTAAGTCTGCAGCCCTTCTCTACTGGGGATAACAGCTTTGTGCTCTCCAATCTGTAACCTTCCAACAACAAACAGCTGATCTAAAGCATTGTCTTATTCAGGGCAGATAAAAAGACTTAGGCCAGGGCAGGATGGCACATTCCTGTAATTGTAAATACTCGGGAGACTGGGGCAGGAGGATGCCAAGTTTGAGGCCAGCCTGGCCAAATTAGCAAGATCCTCTATCAAAAAAATAAATAAATAAATAAATAGAATAAAAATGGCTGGTGGTGTAGGTCAGTGTTCACCAGTTCAATCTCCAGTACGACAAAAATAAAAGTTGGTAAGCTGCTATCCCTTCCCCCTGGGTTCACTAGTTCCCCTTCAGAACCCTAAATGTACCTCCAGGGAACTCCATCAGTAATTCCATCTCAACGTCTCCAAATATCCCCCTTCTCTAAACCTGGTCTCACTGCTGCCTCTTACTTTAGCTTAAGTTGCCACTGGCCTCCAATCACCCCAGCTGAGACCCAAACAAATTATTCTCAATTCCTTCTCTGGCTCTCTAGTTCACAGCTTTTCTCTCTTGGCTCAATTTTCAGGATCCATCTCAAATGTCACCTCATTTTCAAAGCAAAGTGCTCAGCTTCTCTCTCCTTTTGCTCCTGAGTCATGCGGCATATGTCTCCCATGGAGTCATAACTGTATTGCGCTCTAATAGCATTGCATGTCTGTCTCTCCCACGAATGGTGAGGAATTCAAGGGCGGAGACCTGTGCCTTCACCTTGCCGTCTTCATGGCTTAGGGCCAGAGATGAAGTGTTGATGGAATGGATTTCTTCTAAAGGAAAACAGATGCGTTCAGCGTTTGACAGCACTTGCCACTGGAGTGGGACTTATGCTTTAGCTGAACGTACACTGCTCAGGACTGAGGAGAGGAATTCTTCACTCTCCAAGAGGCAGGCTTTGCAAGGGGAGCTTGGGGTGAGATTTCCCAACCATAATCTGTTCGTTCTCCTCTCTCGCTGTTACCTCCATGTTCTCTATATTTCAAGAGGAAAAGTGAAAGTTGCCTCTGAGGTTTATAAAAACGTGTGTTTTCTGTTCTCTTAGGGCTAAGCAACATTATCGGCATCATAGTTTATATCTCAGCCAATGCAGGAGACCCAGGCCAGCGGGACTCCAAGAAGAGCTACTCCTATGGCTGGTCCTTCTATTTCGGCGCCTTCTCTTTCATCATCGCGGAGATCGTGGGTGTGGTGGCTGTGCACATCTACATTGAAAAACATCAGCAGCTACGAGCCAAATCCCACTCAGAGCTCCTGAAGAAATCTACCTTTGCCCGCCTTCCACCCTACAGGTATAGATTCCGGAGGCGGTCGAGTTCGCGCTCCACTGAGCCTAGGTCCCGAGACCTGTCCCCCATCAGCAAAGGCTTCCACACCATCCCCTCTACCGACATCTCCATGTTCACCCTCTCCCGGGACCCCTCCAAGATCACCATGGGGACCCTCCTCAACTCTGACCGGGACCACGCTTTTCTACAGTTCCACAACTCCACATCCAAAGAGTTCAAAGAGTCGCTGCATAACAACCCAGCCAACAGACGCACCACGCCTGTCTGAGCTGACCTCTGACCTCTGACCTCTGCCCCACGCCCAGCACAGCCTTGAGGGAAGTGTCCACAGATGTCTCTAAGGTTGCATGGCATGGTCCTCGTGATGGTATTACTTCTTGCAAAGAATGAAACCAAATGGACTCAGCTCTCTCCCACATTGGTCCTGGACCCCAAGCCCCACACCTCCATTCTTTCTAACTTTTCAAGCCAGTCCCTTAAATGTCATTCCTCCCTCTGTGTATCTGTGCTAGATGTTTTCCTTTCTTCCTTCTCTGCTGGAAGGACCTCCACATTCTTCCCTCCTTGGAAGAGGACTTTACTAGAAGTCACCGGTGATGGCCGGGGGGAGTTTCCAAATCCCCATCAGGGCACGTGCATTGCTGTTCCCATCATCCACCCACACGGATCCTCAGGAAACCGACCAGCCAGGTGGCCCTGAGGGAGGCATTCACCTTTATGTGTTAGAAAACATGACCAGAAATCAAAGATGTCAAGCCCCGAAGCAGCTAATGTAATAAGCACTCATGTTATTAAAGGTTTTGCCTTGTTGTAACCATCTGAACTGGAGGTGTTTTGTTCTTTCTGGGTATTTCCTCTACAGACTTCCCCCAAACTGGCTTGCTTCTGTCGTTGGAAGCTGACCTTGGCTCATCCACACTCTAGCCACTAGCAAAAGCCACTGCTTTTATCTCTTCAGACCAGAAACTTGCATCCCCGGAGGGAGGGGACCCAAGACATACAAGTACTGGCATTCAAGTATGACTGGTGCATGGTGACTCTAGTCCCCTGGGCGTCAAGCCTCAGTCTCCTCTTCTGTAAAATGGAGCATGATAACAATTCTCTACTCTGAGTTAGGTGGTTTAAATAAAATGGCATGTATAAAATGATTAGCCTATCATAAATAATCAGTTTTATTTTTAAAAAATTTAGATGATTCTAGTAGAGTGAACATTATATTATTAGTCAGCTCTCATTTCTATGACAAAATATCATAGGTTAAGCAACTGACATTTACTTCTCATGGTTCTGGAGGCTAGAGAGTCCAAGATCGGGGTGCTGGAAGATTCTGCTTCAGGCAGGAGCTGCTTTCCTGGCTGATGGACAGCTGCTTTTTGCTGTAACTGATCTCTCTTGTTATAAAGCCATGAATGCCATCACAGGGGCCCCTCTCATGACCACATCTAACCCTAATTATCTCCCAAAAGCCCCAGCTCCCAGTAACATCCCACTGAGAGTTAGGGCTTCCACATGTGAATATGAGGGCGCAGTAGGCAGGGAGAGAACGTAGTCTGCAGCGATATTACTGCAGCACCATAAAAGCCAAACAGGGGTTATGCTTTCTGGAAGGAGGCAAGGAACGCACTTCACGCAGGTTCTGAGAACGCTGGGAAGAGAGGGCAGAAGACAGCTGAAGACCTGATATTGGGAGCATGGGAGATGTGTCCCTTCAGCCCTTCCTAGGGCGTGCTTAGCATTTCAGACATGGCAGGAGCAGGGTTGTCGTCCTGAGAGCTCGTGGTTCCCTCCCTCCTGGTACCATGCGCTGTTAAGCCGTTTGATCCTCCCAGTCAACCCTACGGAAACAGTATTACCAATATCCTCCCTGACCAGCCTAGAAACAAACCAGGGCTGTGTGCCTTGCTCTGGTCTCACCCCCATTACGGGATGGAAACCCTGGGAAACTAGGAATGTGCCCACATTCACAGTGAATTTTCTGATAAAGGCCACACTAGGAACAATTATTTGGCTTAACAACTAAGGGTCATTACAAGCAAATGACCCTCATATACATCAATTTATCCCATTTAACCCTCAAAACTACCCCATGCAGTAGGAATTACCTTTTCCAATTGGCAGGCAAAGAAACACAGGCTCAAAGAGAGTAAGCATATTAGCAGCTAATAAGCACAGCCACATTTCATATCCAAGCGTTGGCTTCCTACACAGAGTAGCTTCCCATGATGCTGGCATTTTCCAAACCTTGGTCACCTGAGTACAAGTTCTATAAGGTTCTTCTATCCACACTCTACATCGACAATTACAGACGTAATATTTTCTTTATATTGCCGCATTTTTTCCCTTCAATAAATACATGTTGAAGGATAATTCTATAATACCAGTGCTATAAAAAGAAAGCTGGAATTATTTGCATAAGCAAATGGTAACTGGAGAGATAAATACAGTAAAAACAAAAACAGTCTTGCTATATTCTAGCTGCTGCTTGTCCTAAGCTGAAGGCAGGCTTTGTCCAAAGGATATAACCGAAGTGTGAGAGAGGTGTTAAAGATAGTCTAACACCGAAAGAAGATGCTTCCCTTGGCTCATCAGAGGACAGAGGAGAACTGGAAAGGGAATTCTTTTCTTACCATGCAATTCACCGCTCTGTGTGTCAACTCATCTTCCCCACTCTTGGGGAAAAGTGACTCCAGCCACCCTTGGGGACAGAAAGGTGGGAACGCTGAGGAAATAGTTGAAGTCCTCTTTCAGGAGAAAGAAGCACCCTCAGCCACCCAGGGGAAAGCTGTTTATAAAAGCAAGCAGGGAGCTGCTCCAGGGTGCAGAGACAGGTTCCGGGCCTGGACTAGCTGGGCACTGGCCCTGGAGGCCAAGCGGGAAGACCTTCTACACAGACCAGAGAGCCAAAGGAGAGGGGGCCCTGACCCAGGGAGCACCCCCGCACTGCCAGGCCTGCTCCTGACAGGCTTTCGCATGAGGACTTTGGGGCACCTTTGCTTGAAGACTGAGCACAGTTGGCTAACATCAGTGGTCCCAGCCAGGATCCTGGCCAGTCCTTGTCGTCCCACCCTGTGAAGAGTATTCCACACACCACTCTGTGTGCCAAGCACTGTGCTATGAATGTCACTCGCTTTGTCTCATTTAGTCCTAACCCTTGAAGTAGGTACCATATTATCAAACCCATTATACAAGTGGCAGCACTTGCAAGTAACCGCCAAGGCAGGAGCAGACTCAGGCCCGCCCGCCTCCAAAGCCTCGCCAACAGCTGCCTTTGAGCTTCCTGGCCATGTTTCTCCAATGTCCCTCCCCATCACTGGGTCCTTGGCTCACTCATTTCTGAGCAGCAGCACGCTCGGCCAGCCTCAGAACCAGACCCGTCGGGTCTCTTTCACGCTTCCTTCGTGTCCAGCCCTGAATGGATCTTGTGCCAAGCTAAGCTTCCTCCACGCTAGAGGCGAGAGGCAGCTTAGGGAAACATCATCCGAGCATAAGGACTCTGCAGCAGCATCGCCCAGGTTCAGCCCCCGGCCCTGCAGTTATCAGCCACAAGACCTCTGATGAAATAGTGTCCCCATCCCTCATCTGTAAAATGGGCCAGGGACACTTCCTCCACAGGCTTGTTGTGAGGATTCCTGAGCTTATATTCATAAGGCACGTGGAAAAAAATGTGAAATGGCAACCAGCAGAAAAGAGTTGGTCTTATTATCTAGTACAGTTGTTCGGTCCTATTTGGGTCTGTTCCTGCCCAGACAGTATTTCTCCACCCTGTCCGCAGTCTTCTTCTCTAATCAGACCAGTGCCATATGGTACCCTGGCTACATCACACTCATTCCCAACACTCTGCCTTTGCTAGTGACTCATCCCTGCCTGGAAGGTTTGACCCTGTCCTTTCCAAGTGCCACCCATCCTTCAAGGTCAAGACCGAGTCTCAGGCTTTCCATGAAGGCTTCAGTGAATCCACAGGCCACACAATCTCACTTCGTGGCATTCATTCATTTAGCCAGCCAGCACTTAATATCAAGTGCAGAGGAATATATAGAGGGGTCCCAAATTTTGCTGTGTGGTCAAGGAAGAGAAAATAATATTAAGATCACATCTAAAGTAAAAACTAAAGAAATCTCACTATTGCAAAGGCTCTGAGACTGGGGAGTTGAAAAATAATAAAAGCCAGTGTATCTGGGGCCGAGTGGGATGAGGAGCAGCATCGTGTGATACCAGAAAGACAGCGGGTCCAGGGGATGCAGCACTGCAGCCACGTTAGAGACTCTGGATTTTGACCCAAAGTGTATTCATTTAGGAGCCATTTAAGAGTTTAAATCAGAGGTACATTAGACACAACACATCTTAGTCACTTTCTCCGTGCTGGGACACAACACCCACAACTTAAAGGTGGAGAAGTTTATTTTAGCTCACATTTTGGTCCATAGTTGACTGGCTCTGAGGCAGAAAACCACCGTAGAAGGGTCTTTCCTTAGGAGAGCTCCTCACGTCATTGTGGCCCGGAAGCAGCGAGCTAAGGGAGGAGCCAGGCGGGGAGAGGAACTCTTCCAGGCCTCGCCCCCTGACGCACCTCCAACCAGGCCCCACCTCCTAACAGCCAGTCAGCCGCGTTGCCCCGTGATCCAAGCACTGCCCAGAAGCCCTGCGCATGAGCACATGAGCCTCTTGTGGGCCTCTCGATATAAACCATGACGCAATCTGACACTTATATTCAAAAGGTTAGTAGATTAGGCACCCAGTGCAATTCTAATTTCCTAAACGTTATCTCTGGAACTAGTTTCTGTGTAGCCATGTTCTAGTCATGACTCTCCTCCACCCACAGCTGGTGGAAGAGGTCGCCCTGACAAGGGACCAGTGAATCCAGGGACCCAGAAGGCAATTGCTAGTTGTCTACAGGGGGCAGAGCCAAAAGGATATGCAGGAGCCATGGACCAGCAGCAGTGGACCAAATGCAAGATAAATTTATAAAATCTGTTTGGTGACCCAACGTGCTGGCACAGGCCTGTAATCCCAGAACTCAGGAAGCTGAGTTGGGAGAATCACAAGCTCAAGAATACAGTGAGATTCTATCTCAAAAATGAAGACAAAAACATCTCTTTGGTGAAGAAGAAAATCGTGAAATAGAGTGAAAACTTTCGCTGTAGTTTCTGAAGTCTGGCATTGTGGAGAGCCTGCTGACCTATTCAGCTTCGTTCCGTGCTGTTCTCATCTTGCTTCTTACACTCCAGTCACACTTTCTTCCCTTGTCAGTGCTTTGATCAAATGAAGCATATTTTTGTCTCAGGGCCTTTGCACCTGCCATTCCCACCCCTTGAGATTTCTTCTCTCTCTTTATATGTCTGGTCCTTTATCATCCTTCAGGTCTGAGCTAGCAAGTCACCTCCTTAGAGAGGACTTCTTCACCAATTCTCTAAAAGAGGTGGCCTATATTCTTTACTGTAGTCCATACTTATTTCTTTAATAGCTCGAATTTTTGTAGTATTTTATTGTTGTGTTTTTGTTTACTTAATTTGTTTTTTGTTTGTTATTTGTTTTGTTGTTGTTATTGTTGCAGTGCTGAGGATCAAACCCAGGGCTCTGAAGGGGCTAAGCAAGCACTCTACCTCTGACTCCCACCAATAACTCTTCACTCATTTTACACATTTCCTCCACAAGAACGTAAGTCTTGTGACAGTAGGGCCTTTGGCTGTCTAGTTCTCCACTGTGTCCTATGTGCCTGAAACCTAATGGGTACTCAAACACCTATCAGGAAGGAAGAAAAGAAGAAAGGGAGAAAGGAAGAGAGGAAAGAAGGAAGGAAGACACGCTGGAAGGAAGGGAAGAGGGGAGGGAGGAAAGGCAATGCATTACGAGCTGTTTAAGAGGACACCAGAAACATCACAAGGGAGAAGAGAGTGGCTTCTTTGGTTTCTGTTAACTTCCCTGTCCCATGTGTTTGAGGCCCAGCTGTGCCTCATTCTCAGGTCTCTAGGGTGCTTTTTCTGGATGCCTTCAACAATATCCCCTTTCCCGAGGCAGCTGAGGAGCTCGCTCTTCCTAGTCACTGAATGATCACTGATCACCGACTCGAACTGGTATCTTCAGCAGCTTCCAGAACTAGGAACACCCAAACATAGGGGAACAGCTAAGCATCCCTCTTACAGATAGCAGGACAACTAGGCCAGAATTGTTGTTAGTCAGGATGTTTACACAAAGGAGAGCATAACCTCAAAGCAAGCTCAGTTCACAGAAAGCCAAGACAGAGAGAGAACCAGAAACCACAGGATAGGGTCCAAGGGCTTGGAAGAGCATCAGTGTGAAATCAAAGCCACCATGAAGACAATGGCTAAGCCAAGTCATCAGGCTAAAAGCAAGCAGCTCAGATTTTAATTTATGGACCACTGATTGCTTTTTGTAAGTAAAAAGCAAATCACACCTGTAATCCCAGGACTCTGGAAGCCCAAGGCAGAAGGACTGTAAGCTAAACCCCAGCCTGGGCAACTTAGCAACTTAGCAAGACCCTGTCTCAACATTAAAAAGGGGTTGGGGATGTAGCTCATTGCAAAGGCCCTGGGTTCAATCTCCCACTGCCAAAAAAAAAAAGAAAGAAGGGAAAAGAAAAGAAACCAGTTTTAAAACAGTGATCTAGACATAATGGATCTTTCTCTGATGCATTAGGTAAAATGCTCCTGGCTGCAAATAACAATGCCAGCATGACCAGCTTGTATCAGTCAGGGAGAGTTAGGCTATCTCTCATGACAAACAAACCCCCAACTCTCAAGTGCTTAACACAAGAGACCTTTATTTCTTGTTCACACGAAGACCTGTGCAGCTGCTCCTGTCTGATGGAGCATCTGGATGGTTCAAAACCCTTCTGCTCTGTAGTTCTGCCATCTGTGACTTCCAGATTGTACTGGAGTCATCCACCTGGCACATGGGAAGAAGAGAGAAGAGGTGATGGTGAAGAGATGCAGGATCATGCCGGAACCTAATCACCTTGGCCCAGAAGTAACTCACTGCCTGTCAAATGCCATTGGTAAGAAGGACCCTCATGGTCCTGTCTAGATCCCATGAAAGGGATGCTGGAAAAGCGATCCAAGCTAAAGAGTTGTTTTCATGTAATAACGCCATATCATAAAGTGCGTGCGCACATCTTTGGCAGGTGATTACTAGTCATCTCTGCCAGACAAGTTAAATAAGAAAAATATATCCTCGATAAAAAGAGATCTCAAGGTAAAGAGGCCTCAAGGTTAATTAATTCAGCCACTTAGAGAAAAATTCAAGGACCCAGAGTCTTTCCAATTTTCCACACTTCCATCTTAGCCAGTATCCCATCACACCCTGTGTTAGTTATTTCTCTTGTTGCTGAGACAAAATACCTGACACCCAAAGTTGAAGGGGAAGGGGTTTATTTGGCTTACAGTTCACAGAGGTTTCAGTCCATAACTGGCTGGCTCCAAGACAGGGATGACAAACAGGCATCGAAGAGGAGAAACAACATGGCACACACAAGGCAGCAAAGGTAACGAGAGAGAGAGAAGTAACTAACACAGAAATTTGGTACCAGGAGAGGGGCCATTGCTGTGACATTACCTGGCCCTGTGGCTCAAAAGCCTTTGGAACTGGCTTGTGGAAAGAGGAAGAGTTAGGAAAGATCCAGAGACATTGACTACAGAAGTAGAGCTGGAACACCTTATGCTGTTTTATATGGGAGATTCTGGTCAGAGCTCACAAGACCAGAAAGCTGGAAAAGACCAGGCTCAAGAGGTTTCTGCTGGGAAGAAGGACTGCATTGGCTGCTGGACTCCAGATGATGTGTGTTATGGCCTGGCAGAAAGTTTGTTTGCATTTTGTTCATGTCCAGAGACTTTGCCTGAGACTGAGATTAGGAGCAGTGGACTAATTAATCTTGCAGAAGAAATTTCAAGGCAGTGGAATATTGAATCAGTGGCATGGCTACTGTTGGGGACTTTTAGCCAGATCTATGTTGAGAATCAAGAGCAAAGAGTCTAGCAGAATGATTTAAAGCATTTTGAGCTTGGCCAGAAAGGAAGTTCCAGTAAAGCTGTGGACTGCAAAGATAGAGCAGAGAAGATCTTGATTGCTGAGGAGGAACAGGACAATGGAAAATGTGGCCTGAGGCCATCATAGGGAGCATCAAGACTACCCTTTGAAGTCTCAGAGTTGTAAAGGTGAAAGATTTTGCTTTGAGAAGAGAGCCCCAGAGCACGGAGTTCCAGAATGGCGGCAGCCTAGGGAAGTTCTTCCTCGAGATTCGGTTCATAGGCACTGGACCCCTACAGCCAAGGGAGAGGAAAGCCTAGCTACTACTGCTCCCGCTGACAGCAGACCTTGGCCTCGCCCACGTGGTGCTGGTTTTCGGCCAGTGCAGAATGCAAGAGTTATGGGGTCAGGAAGACTTGCGCCCAGGTTTCAGAAGAAGGCCTGGGAGGCCAGGCAGCGTGCCCCCGAGAGGACAGTGTGTGAAGCTGTGAGTGTGAAGCTGAAGGCGCAGTGGAGACCCCAGAAGTTTGGAGAAGCCAGGAGTGTGGGCTGTCTGAGGAAAATTGCAAGAAGGATGCAGTGCCAGACCAAGAGAGATGCCATGGGAGCTACAGCAGTGGGAGCTAGGGGCCAGGGATGTAGCTCAGTGGTGCCGCCTCCTGCCTCGAAAGTGCAACAACCTGAGTTCGATCCCTGGTACAAAAAAAAAAAAAAAGCAGTGGGAGCTACAACCACCAGAAGTGCCGAAGGGGCGGAGCCATCCAAGCCTTTTGGAGTTCGAAGCTTGCCACAGATTGCCTCAGATGCTGGAAGTGGAACTATGGAATATAATGTCTGGCCTGCTGCATTTTGGACTTGCTTTGGTTCCATTCCTTTATATCCCCCTATTTGTACTTTTTGGAGTGGGAATGTCTATCGTGTGCCATTGAATGTTGGAAGGCTTTAACTTTCTTTCATTTGTACAGAGCCTTGCAGCTAAGAGTTTGCCTTAAATCTCCAAGGAGACTTGGGACTTTTCAGCAATGCTAAACCGCTAGGACTTCGGCAACTCTTAGAGGTGGACTAAATGCCTTTTGTGTGAGTACATGAGTCTTTGGGGCGCCAGGGGTAGAATGTTATGTTTTGGGCCTAGAGGTCCCCCAAAGCCTCGTGTGGTCATGGGCTTGATCTAGAGTGTGTGAAGGTGGAATTGACTCATGATGTACTGGTGGGCTCAAGGGCACTAGGATTAAGGGTGTGAGTGCTGCCCACCCTAAGTGGTTTGAATAAGATAAAAGCGCCAGGGAGACGCTGTTAAGATTCCCTTTGCTGCCTTGAGTGCGCCATGTCGTTTCTCCTCTGCCAGGCTTGTTTGCCACCCCAGCCTTGGATCCAGCCAACTATGGACTGAAACCTCTCCCAACTGTAAGCCAAATACCGCCCCCCCAACTTTGGGTGTCAGGTATTTTGTCTCAGCAATGAGAGAAAAGTAACTAACACAGAAACACCCTCATCAGATAATATAGCCCATTATGTCCAGATACAGTATACCATCACTTCCAAGTGTAATATCCTGTACAATCCAGACGCGGCTTCCAGCAGCACTGCTTCTTCACCCGTGCCTCTCTGAGAGTGGAGGACCCTAGCTCAGAAGCACTCTACACTTCTGTTGTGCTCTCTCTGGGTAGAACTCGGTCGTGTGTCCGCCCTAAGCCAGAAGGAGAAAGGGCGAGCTCAAGGGACCAGACCTGTGGCTCTCAGCCCCCACTGCACATCAGCTTTGCCCGGAGCAAATTTTAAAAATATATTCAGGTCCACTCCAGTGAACTTTCTCTCTCTTTTTTTTTCTTTCTTCTTTTTTTGGGGGGCTTAAACAACAAAAATTTATGTCCTCACTGTTCTGGAGCCAGCAAGTCTGAGCTCAAGGTGCCAGCAAAACTGGCTTCTTATGAAATTTCTCTCCTTGGCTTATCGATGGCCCTCTACCCTGTGTGTCTTCGCAGGCCTGGTCCTGGTCAGAGATTCTTATTTAATTGGGGCTGGAGGGTCCTGGACTTCAGAAATCACCAGCCGAGAGTTTGACCAAATTCTATTCAACTCTTCTCTAAAACTGGAAACTTTGCTGGGCCTGGGTGGCTAAGAAAGGAGGACAGCGAATTTGAGCCCAGCTTGTGAGAACTTGCCTCAAAAATTTTTAAAATAAAATAAAATCTTAAAAGGGATAAAGCTCAGTGAAAAGGCCTTGGGTTCAATTCCCAGTACCACACACTCACACGCACTCAAATTTTAAATTAGAAAGCAAATGAGGCAAAATGTTAGCAACTGATGCATCTGGGTAGAGGATATGTAGGAGTTCTTTACACCATTCTTGTCATGTTAGCCATAGGTTGAAATTGTACCAAAAATTAAAAGTCACCAAGAGGGGGAAAACGAGGGTTTAACACGTAAAACCCAGGACTTTTGTTTTCTTTTGAAAAGCCATGACATCTGGAAAAACTAGCTTTGTGTTCCTGCGGAAAATTACAATGAGACCCAAGAGGTAGAGGCCAGGCTTCTGAATCAGTCCCTCCAGGGCCAGGGACTGGGCCCTGCATCGGGAGCTACGGCCCAGGTGAGTCATAGTCAGGTAGCTTGGGAATCACTCTCTGTAATCTTTTAAATTTTTATTCATTTTCCTCCATCCTGTTCCGTCCTCTAAGTATAGCATGGATTATTTTTTGCCAAAAGCAGCACTTTGCACTTGCCCACACTGAAGCGCGTCCCTGGCAACTCCTCTGCCCACTCACACAGCCTGGTGAGATCTTCCTGCGGCTGATCACCAGCGGCTTGGCATTTCACTACCTGGCACTGCCAAGTGTCATCCGCAAGTGCGGAGCCCACACCACATACACCTCCAGGCAAGCTAAGAAAATGTCAAATAAGACCAGTCCCAGCACCAAAGCCCCACTAGTCTCAAGTAATTAATCAATTCACTCCTAACAGCCCAGCCGAGAGATTGGTGGCAAGCAAGAAAAAAAGAGAGGGCTTCTCAGCGCAGCTCTGCTGACATTTGGGGCTGGATAACTCCGCAGGGGGAAAGGGGTGCTGGCCTGTGTGTGGCAGGGTGTTCAGCAGCACCCCTGGATTCTACCCACCAGATGCCAGTAGCACAGCTTCCGTTCCCAAGTCATCACTACCACAGGTCTTCCAGGCATTGTCAAATGTCTCTGGTGGGAGTCGGGGCAGACTTGTTCCTGGGAACCACTGGTATCGGGTGCGGGGTGGGGGGGGACTGGCAAGTTAAGCTTTGCCAGACATGGTGGTGCACATCTGTAGTCCCAGCACTCTGGGAGGCTGAAGCAGGAAGGTCACAAGTTCTAGCCCACCTCTGCAACTTAGCACCTTACTGAGACCCTAGCTCATAAAGGAGGGTAGGAGTGCCTGGGGACGTAGCTCGGCGCAAAGACCCTGGATTCAGTACCCAGTATCAGAGAGAGAGAGAAGAATTCAATTTTAGAAAATACAGTGACAGACTGAGTTTGCAACCTGACTCCCCATTTACTGGTTATATTACTTGACAACTTGCTCAAATTCTATACCTCAGTTTTCTCACCTGTAAAATGGGATGATCAGAATAGGACTGGTTATATGCTGGGAATAAACAACCCCCTAGATACCAGGAGCTTAATTCACATGCTGTGTATCTAGTGTAATCAGCTGGAGCTGCTCTACATAGCCCAGCCCAAATGACTAAAGCTGTTAGGGACTCCACCACCTAACCAAGGCTGGTCAAAACAACAAGGGAGAAAAAATGTACATATAAACTGACTCTGAAATATTTCTACTGGTAAGTGACATACATCATTGCTGATTAAATTCATTGATTAAAAGAAGTCACATGGCTATACCAAATATGACGCATGCAGCAAAGTGAAAACCTACCATATACCTGGAAAAGGGAAAAGAGGAAATACTGATTGATAAATAGCACAATTGCCTGACACAAGTAAAAATACTGACTTCATATGTGTGCTGGAAAAGGTAAAAGAATTCGTTAGTTCTTAAGGATGTCTGGCACATAGTAACTGCTCAATAAATATTAGCTTATAGTTATTTTTTAATTCAGCAGGTGTTTAATGAGCCCTGTGGTGGTCAGCCTGTTGCATCACTTAGTGTAACCTATAGTACCCCATGAATCAATCAAACATTACTCTAGGTGTTACTGTGAAGGAATTTTGCAGATATGACTAACAACTGACTGAGCTGTAAGCAAGGGGGACTATGCTTATTAACCTGGATGGGCCATTGAAGAACTGAGATTTCTCGAAAAAAGAAATTCCATCTGTAGGGAGCAGCATCAAATTTCACCCAAGATCTTCCAGCCTGCCCTTCCTAATGCCCACCCTGCAGTTTTCAGACCTGCCCAGCCAGCAGATCCCTTTAGAGACCTATATCCCATCAAAGCCTGGACACCAACATCCTCCCCCCTCCCTGCCTTTTCTCCTCTCTCAGCTGCCTTCTTAGAACCCATAGACCCCGCACTGCTAGTGTTGACTCTATTCTGATCTCTGACACTCTGGCCCTGAGCCCCAGGCCTGAGGGAGTTTCCTGGTCCTCGTCCTCCTGATGTCTTCTTTCTCCTGCTGGCGCTCACCTCCTCCAAAGTCAACAGCTGCTTATCCTGTGCTGTCCATCCCCACAGGTAAAGGGCCCTGGAGAGCAGAAATCTTGAGCCACGTGACCATGACACCTTGTCACACAAATCTCTGCCCCTGCTGGCACAGCCCCATTTTTCCTTTCTTTAAAGCAGACCGAGTGCAAGTCGTACTGTGTGACTGGGCCAGTGGCTTCTGTGTACTCAGCTCCTGGAGGGAGGTGCAGCATGCCACACCCCAAAATATGCCACTGTGGCATAAGGATAATTTTGAGCTGCAGGCAATTGAGAAACAGCAGACACAGGAAACTCTACCTTCCCCTTTTCTGCTTAAAGACAGGGCCTAAATTTCCCTGTGACAATGTCTTTTCTCCTATCTCCTGTAACAGAAAGAAGAGTGAGTCACTGTTACCAGCTACCATGGCTCCGTCCTTTAGTGACAGTGGAAATGGATGAATTTACAGGAAAAGGGTTTAATTGGATAGCAACAGGAAGACAGAGGAAACACTCTAGCCTGAGCATCGGGAAGGGGCACATTCTGATCAAGAGGGTCAAACTGGCCAGTTTGCAGAGGAATGGAGACCATTTTTATGGGGTGATGTCAAGGGCTGAGGTCTCACCTTGTCTCATTGTCTTACCTTCGGTTTCCATCGCTCCACAGAAATCCTTAGGACTTGAGGGGCAGTTCATGCAAAGACTGGCTCTGCATGGGACAGTGTTGGTCCTATGAGGCTCTGCCTTTCCAGGGGCCTAAGTGATTACAGGTTTAAGATGATGACTGGAGAACCCCAGGACTGCTCCCAAGGTGTCTGAAATCAGATGTCCCTACTAGTTTTTCTTATCCCGGTGCCTTCAGTCTTGAAGAGGAATGAGATAAGCCAGGTAAATTTAAACTTTGTTTTGATGACTTTTTCTAAATACCTATATAAATACCTATATACCCAGAGTTTTAAGGTAATAAAGGACACAAATTGAAAAGCAGGCTCTGTTTTGCTTTTAGTTATCTACTGAGCATCTGCAGGCCCAAGTGAAGAATCAATGGATTTTAGCAAAAACTGCCTTTCAGTCCCTGCCTATCTCAGAAGAAAATACCAATGGTATTCTTCATGATTAACAGGCGTTGGTCCTCTGTCCCTATAAATATAGATAGTACAATTGGGGTTTGGGGGTGCTCCCCTCCACTCCTCTGAACCTCGGCAACACCCCAGGGCCAGTGCTCCAACTCTTGTCCCAAGGCTTACTACACAGAGGCAGAGATAAGAAAAGCAAAGAGCGCCAAGCCTGCCCTGGAAAATCCCCAACTTCCAAATGAGGTCGCAGGCACACCAGATCTGCCCCATGACCTCCAGTAACCTTCCTCACCTGGAGTTCATTGAAGGTTCATGTCCACGGACTGCGCCTCATACATCCAATCGCAATGGTGAATTATGGGAAAGAGTATGTGCAACAGATCCAGCTGACATGACTCAGCTCCCTGTCAATCAGGTTGTCATGAAGCTCTGGAAGACGCCCCTGGGTGGTGCCCCAGAACCAGCACAACATTTCAAACCCCTACACCTCATGTTTGCGCATTTTCACTTCACGAGCCTGCTCACTTCAGCGTACTATCACCTTGATAAATAAACTGTTGCTTTTCCTTACCATTGTAGGCCATGTCCAATTCTTTGTCTGTCACTCACAAGAACCTAGAAACTGTCCCGGACCCCAACACCCACAGTAACACTACGATGGTCTCCTTGACCACGTCATTATCATCGGAGAGGGCACCAATTGAACCTGATACACAAACTTCACTGAAATAACATTTCTCCTCCCTTAGCTTCCCCTATACATTTTTCTTCCTCCAGTTTTTCACCTCTGGACATCCAGACCTTTTTCTGTCTTATCACTTGTCCACAAAAGTACAAGTTTCCTTAGTTAAAATAGAAGTAACTCTCAGGTTTAAGCACTTCTTTGGGCTTGCATTTCCTTTTCCATGAGATCCCTGTGTACAAGTATGAAATGAAAATACTAATATCAACAAAATTTGTGTGCCTCTTCTCCTTTCTCTTTATCTGTCTTTTGTCAGTTTAAGTTACAGGACTCCAGATACTAAACCTTCTTAGGTAGAGGGAAAAAAATGTCTTCCTTTACACTGGAAAATGAAGGTGATAATAGAATCTACCTCACCAGGAACAGTAAGTATTAAACCAGACAATGCCCACATACCACTCACCACACGAGCAGCTCATAGTCTGCGCACTCAATGCGAGCTTACTGGACAGTCACAAATACCAGTCCTACTCACTCCAGCCCTAATATCTTCATCTTTAGGGTTATGGGACAGTTTAGAGAAAGAAGAAATTTGAAGTTGGCTGTGATACAGCTCCGCAGTACAATCCCCAGCACTGCAAAAATAAATGAATAATAGCTTTTTAAAAAAAAACTTTAAAAAAGAGAAAAGGCAGAAACATTTCAGTCATAGAAATTTAGCCACTTTTTTTAACCACAAAGAAGCGGACAAAAAAAAGAAAAGCAGACAATCCCCACTCCAAGCATATCTCAGGGAAGGGAACTTCTCTAAAGATCTTTCTTTTTTTTTAAACTGGGGACTGAACCCAGGACCTCCTCCCACTGAGCTACATCCCCAGCTCTATTTATTTTGAGTAGTCTCACTAAGATGCTAAATTGCCCAGGCTGGGTTTGAACTTGATATTCTCCTGCCTCAGCCTCCCAAAGTGGTGAGATTACAGGCATGAGCCACCAGCCAATTCTATCAGGTTTTAAACACCCAGATCCTGCAGCCTTTCCTTTCAACCCATCCTCCCATCGCATAATGAGATACTGATTAGGCAGGGAGCCCAGGGAACTACAGTCTTCTTTCTGCCCTGTCCTGATTTATTCTCTAGAATTTCATGGTCAGTGTCCTCACCTCTGATGTGGTTTTGTGCCTTTGAAGTATCTTAACTTACCTACATTTTACATATCAAGAGGAAAGAGAACCGTAAATCATTATTGGCAAGAAAGATCAGGAAATAGCAGAGGTGGAATATTCTAAAGCAATTAGTTGGGACAACAGGAGGAACAAAGGAAAGATATTATGCAAATGGAAGGCCATTTCACTTTGGGAAGATAATGTCTGCTTCACTTCGAACACAAAGGAAGGGTTTTAAAGCAGCCCGGTTTGTTCCAATTCTGTTGGAATATTAAGCTTCTTCATGATTAATCTCAGGCTTGGATAGCATCAAGCCTCTGAAATGTTAACACTTTCATGTTCTTCCATAATTATGTGAGTATTCACTGTATCAGACTTTAAATGCCAAAATACTGCTCAGTAGTAAATACAGTGACAAATCTCCCAAGTTTCTTGGGAATATGTAATTTAAACCTGATTGGTGCCTACACACATCTCTGGTACTGTGGGTTCCCCCATGAAGCTTTTTTAGATTTACTTAATGGGAGATGGTCTTCAACAGGAAGTCAGTCCTCAGGGAAGCAAGTAGCCTCTGATTTTAGTTACTTCAGGAAGAAGCAAGCTGAATGAGAAGGGCCCCCTCTTCCCTTGAGCCCTTTGTCCATGAGACCTAGATATTTCTTTCTTTCTACCTTCTTCTCCTCCGTCAGGAGAAGCAGAGATCAGATCTTATTCCCATTCACCAATAGAAGAGAGTAGAGCGGACAGTAAGCACCCAGGATGGCAAATTTGGGGCAGCTTGGATGGCTAGGGCTTTTCATCACTGTGACCAAATACCTGGAAAATAACAACTACAACAACAGAGTAAATGTTTATTTTGGCTCATGGTTTCAGAGGTTTCAGTCCATGGTTTTGGTCCTGAGGTTTCAGTTACCTAGTTGTCACCAGACTGGGTCTGAAGAGGTTGCTGAAGCTGAGATAAGGAAACTAATCCGCATTTCTATGAGAATAAGTTTGCAGATTCGCTGACTCCTGTTGTGAAAAAAGAATTTTCAAGACTCGTCAGTGGAGAGGCATGGGAAGGGTTTTATTAGGCAGAAATTAAAAGATACTACACACTCAAAAAAATAGAGCGCAGGCCAGAGAGAGAGGTACATTATGAGCAGGAGCTGGGTATATTTATGGGGATTTGGGGGTGTTTCCCAGATGGGTGATTTAGGGTGTACATTCCTACTGTCTGTTAGAATGCAAACCATTTACATGTGTTTGAAGTCGAGATATGCTGCCCGCTAATATTGCTGCTTCCTCAAGGCTAGAGGAAGCACAATTCACAGGTGAAAACGATAGCTTCAGAGATCTAATTTATATGCTTACTGTGTCTTTAAGACCTTTAGGACTTTTGTGTGTGTGTGTGTGTGTTTCTTGGAAGGGAAAAAGGCTCAAGTACTTTTGTGTCCTGAAGCTGCGGTTTTTCTTAAAAGTACAGTTTTAAAACCCCAATGTCTTTGACTCTTTCCTGGCTTTTTAAAATTTCTTCTATCCTACCTCAGTTCCATTGTTTTAGATCTGTAGTTAGGCAGAAATGTCGTGGTGGGAGGGCATGGCAGAGGAAAGTTGCTCCCCTTCTGGTAACCAGGCAACAGTGAGGGACAGAGCCAGAGAAGGAGGTCCAGGACCAAGTATGGCCTCCAAGTCAAACCTCCGTGACCCACCCTCCAAAGCAGCCCTATGTCCTGTTTCCATCACGATTCAATCGTGCCATCAAATTTTAATCTCATCAATGGACTAACCCACTGATGAAGCCAATCATTTCAGAAGCCCATCAGTGCCTGACATCGTGGCACATGCCTGTGATCCCAGCACTTGGGAGGCTGCAGCAGGAAGATGCCTAGTTCAAGGCCAGCCTGGACTACATAGCGACTGTCCCTTAAAAACAAACAATCCAAACCAATCAGCTGGCAACCAAACCTTCAACACAATGAGCTTCTTGGGGGATATTTTAGATAATAACCATAACAGGGACATTAGTCGCCCTCGGAGTGGGGAGGAAAATGACGAGGGTGATAGGGAACAAAGAGCTTTGTGTCCTGGTGGTCCACATACCCACTGTCAACACCCCTGAGCTGAGATGCCACATGTGTTTCTGGTTAGTTATCAGTGCGCAGAATATCTTTCAGCTGACCTCGCAGTAGCAATGCACAAGGTGCAGTAGTCCTTCAAGAAAGGGCAACCCCAAGGGAAGACCCAGTCCCATAAGGACTGAGCACACTCTCAACTCCTCCACTCAGAGCCATCACCATCTGCACCAAGGCACCAGGCCCCAGGGAGGTTTTGCCTTCTCGTCCACCTCAGGGACCCATCCAAGAGTCATTCATCTTCCTTGAGCTTTTAAAAGATCTTACAGTAGACCCCGCTTATCCACAATTTTGCTCTCCATGGTTTCATTTACCTGCAATCATCCTTCAGCCCAAAAACATTAAATGGAAAGTTCCAGAGATTAAACAACTCACACATTTTAAATCTGATGCCATTCTGAATAGTGTGATGAAATCTCACACCATCCTGCTCCATCCCACCCGGGACATGAAACATCCTCTGTCCAGCAGATCCAAGTTGCAAGCACTACCCACCAGTAAGTGACAGAGAGCCATCTCTGTTATCAGGTCGGGTATGCAAGTATTGAAATTCTTGAGTTCAGGTAACCCTTGTGTGTAATCTAACATTACTTCACAATGCCTATGTCATTCACCTCACTTCGTCTCATCACACAGACATTGTATGGTTTCCCATCATCACAAGATGGTGAAGAGCTCACATGATGTTTTGAGAGACTGCATTCACATCTTTTATTACAGGGTATTGTTAATAGTTATGGTATTATTAATTACTGTTGTTAGTCTCTGGCTTAGGTACTTTTCTCTCATTGCTAAGACAAAATACCTGACACTAAAAGTTGAAGGGGGAAAGGTTTATTTAGCTCATAGTTTGTAGAGGTTTCAGTCCATAATCAGCTGGCTCCAAGGCAGGGTGGGATAATGGAGGAGAAACAGTTCATGGCAAGGAGAAGGTAGCAAAGCAAGCAGAAGATAGCCACCACTCTTTCTATCCTTCATATCTTATCCAGGCTACTTAGGGTGGGTAGCACTCACAACTTAATCCTAGTGCCCTTGAGCCTAGCACTGCACCATGAATTGATCCCAGTGTCACACACTCTAGACTCAGCCACCTCTGAAAAAGCCCCGCCTATGACTGCATGAGGCTTTGGAGGAACATCTAGACACAATCTATAACATTCTCTAACCATGCTTAAGTTATAAATTAAACTTTGCCATAGTGGGTATGTACACAGTGTTATTTATTCCCCTTCTGTCACTGTGACATAATGCCTGACATAAACAACTCAAAGCAAGAAAGATTTTTTTGGCTCACTGTTTCAGAGGTTGCAGTCCATGGTTACATGGCTCTGTTGCTTCTGGGATCAATGTTGAGGTGGACATTGTAGTGAGGAACATGTGGTGGGGCAAAGCTGCTCACCTCATGGTGGACAGGAAGCAGAGAGAGAGGGAAGCAGAAGAGGGAAGGTGTTGCCAATCAGTAGAAGGTTCTTTTGGTTGATTCAGATAGAAATCATGAATCACCAAAGTGCAATTCTGCCAGCAGCCCTGATGCCACTGGGTGATGCCAGTTAATACTGAATGCTGTTGGTCAACACTGCTGGCCACCACCACTCAACACCAGCCCATGCCAGCCACTGTTGGTTGACTCTGCTGGATCCTGGTCTCCACTGCTACTGGCTACCACCATCTGGCACTGGCTAGTGCTGGACCCTGTTGGTCAACTCTGCTAGTTGTTGCTGTCTATTGATGATCTTTGTCAGCTGCTGATCTCTGAAGCTCTTCATGGCCAATAGCCCCTAGTGCTTCTTGCTCTTTCTTTGAAAGTCACCACTCTGTCCACACTACTCATGATAAGTATCCTGAGCATATTTGCAGTGCCTTCTAAGCCCACATTGCCTGAGAAATAAATCATGAGCAGATTTACAGGACCATAAGACTGAGGTTTTATTTGAACATGACCTGTGCAACAGCATGGGGGGTGTCCCAGTACACCAGAGGAAGCCTTCCTAGACTAACTTGAGAAGTAGGAGAGGTTACATAGCAGCTGAAGGCCTGTGCTTGGTCCAAAATCAGGCCTAAGATTGGTCCAAGTGTATTCTGAGTGTCCAGAACAGCCACAGCTGTCATGGTGGCAGTTTGTAGCAATGGCAGGTAGATGTGCCTGTTGATTGATAGCTGGTGCATCTCTCCAGAGAATGGTAGGGCTGAAGCTGGGGACTCTTCATGAGAGCTAGCTGTGTCCCACACAGTTTGTCGAGGTTTGAGAAGGTTGAGGATTTTAATAATGGGCCTGGATCCATCCCTGATCGTGGCCAACTTTCCCCGCCCTGCCCCACCCCGTGTTTTCAGCCTCTGGAGTGGTAGGAAATGAGGGAGGAACCCTGGCGCTGACAGTTAAGCTGCACCTCTCATCAGTGCAGCCAGAGTGGCTGCAGAGCAACCTCAGGGGTGGCAGGAAGACATGAGGCAAGAGGCAAGTTACCCCAGTCCATTCTCCAGGTCCCAAGGGAAAGCAAAGGAAAGTGAGGGTTAGGGACATGGCAGCTGTGGACCAAACCATGCTCCCCTCCAGCAGGCACAGAAGAAAAGGGAGCATCAGATGCTTTTTGTCTGTCTCAATGGGGCCAGGGACAAGTTATACACTTTAGGAGCAATGCCCCTCATACCCCGAATGCCCCTAATGACCTCTTTCTCCCATGAGGCCCCACCTCCTAAAGCTTCTGCCACCTGCTAATAATGCCATGAACCAGCAATTAATCCTTTTACTTTGAAGGACATTTTAGATCCAAACCTTCATATATGTACAGGAAAAATCACAGTATATTCAGACTTTGTTACTGTCTGTAGTTTTAGGCATCCACTGGGGGTCTTGAAACGTCCCCCAAGGATAAGGGAGCTACTACATTTTATTTTTCCAAAGCACTGTGACTACTCACCTTTCAAAGAAGCTCCTGGATGGTTCCTAGGAGGTCTCACTGCTACCAGGGCAGGGAGGTTCCCCTATTTGATCCTAAAAGACTGACTGCGATTACCTCCTCCTTCCCAGAGAGTAGCAACCTGGTTTCCTCCAGAGTGCCCCAGAGAATCACAACACATAGGTCTTTTGTAGCTCTGGGGAGATTCATCCTCCTAAAAGTCATAACAGGACCTTCTATTACCTCTCCTGCTCGAGCAGAGAAAATTTTAATTCTGCTGAAGCATCTTCTACCGAAACCAAAGCTGGGTTATCTTCAGAGAGAGCTTCAGTATGTTAGGATTTCAGCTTCCTGGTAGGGACCTGGCTCCCAGATTTCCTCTCTCCTGTTGCCTAAAAGATAAGTCTTTCACTCACCAAAGAGAAGTAAATTTCTAATGTTTAAACTGTACTGCAGAAAGAAAGCAAATATACATTTTTAGTATGCCTCCTTTTCCCACTAATACTCTGCTTGTTCTATTATTTATTAGGTATTATTATGTATCAAATGCATTGTTATGATTTCCATATGAAGTGTCCCCCAAAGATTCATGTATTGAGGGATTGATCCCCCATGCAGCAGTGTTCAGAGTTGGGACTAGAGATGTGACTGGATACAGAAGGTGCTAACCTCATCCATGGGTTATTGGGTTAATCCATGGATGAGTTCACAGCTGGATGAGCTAATAGGAAGTGGGACCCAGAATCTTTCCTGGTTGCCATGAGATGAGCAGCTTTCCTCCACCAGGCACTTCTTCCATGATGTTTCTGCCCTGGAGCCAGCTGGCCATGGACTGAAATCTCTGAAACCGTGAGCCAAAATAAAACATTCTCTAAATTGATATTCCCAGGTATTTGGTCACAGTGATATTTTTTAAAAAGCTAAACAATACATGTGTTTAATATTCATTATATGACTTTATTATTATTATATCCCACTATTTTCCTCTCCCTCTGAAGTCTATCAACCACTTCACCTGCCTCTCCCTCCAGCTAAGCTCCTACCCCATCCCACAATACTAAAGCCCAAGCCTCCAGGTCTCCTGTGTTGCAAAGGGTGCCATCTCAGGGTCTCATGAATATGGAGAGATGCAGGGCCAGAGATTTAGCTCAGTGGTTCTGTCGCCTGCCTCAAAAGCGCAAGGACCCGAGTTCGATCCCCAGTACCAAAAAAACAAAAAACAAAACAAAACAAAAATATGGAGAGATGCAGATGCGTCCCCTCCTCTTTCTGCTGGTAAGAAGGCTGGTGGTGACACTTTCTTCTGGTTTCTTTAAATGCTGAGAAGAAAAAATCATCTGCTAAGGCTGTGGCTTGTTTTCTCCTAATGTAATTTAAATAAGACATAAGATTAGATTTCCTTTGGAAACCACTTCAGTTAGGCTCCTTAGAAATGGTTTGTCTTGAGGACCCCCCAGGCATGCCCACCAGCTGCCAGCTAGCTGTGCAGGCACCTGCAACAACAGTGCTCCCCTGCCACCTCTGTCCTCTTGGCTGTGCAGCTACCTAGTTCCACACTACAGAGGCACAGGAGGACATAAAGCCCATTGTCCTGAGCTGCAGAAGTGAACAACAGAAAGAGGGCCTCTCTCAGGCTCCCTGATGAAAAACTGAAGCCCACTGGAAAAGTGAAAAGAATCTCTGCAATAAAGGCACATCAGACCACCATACTTGGTAAGTTGGAAGGATCATCACCTCCCATCGGAACACGGACTATCCTCAGGGGAAGGCAGCTGGAACCTGCAATAGAACCTTGCACAGTTCAACCCTGCAGGAGTACAGGGAGCTCAACTTGGGACTTGCAGCCAGAAATCTGCCTGAATCTCATGAGTCTGCTACTGTCTTGCTGAGACTCATTGACTTATAACTGCACACTGCTGCCCAAGTTGTCTATTGTGACAGCAGAGACATACCCAGAAGGAGGCCCTTCATTTTTACCTTTTATTTGTTATTTTCAAAATTGCCACTGGTTTTTTTCTCTCTTAATTTTTTTTTCTTTTTCTCTTTTCTTTCTCTCTTTCTCTCCCTCACTCCCTTGCTGTCAGACATTATGACATCTCCCTTTGTGTTCCTGTTCTGGCCCTAATTCATATTTCTTCTTTATTTTTCTTTTCTTCTCTTTCCTTCTCTCACCTGCACCCTCTGGTCTCACTGCTAACCTTCCCCTATCCTTCTATCTACCTATCCCTCCTTCCCCAACTCCTTCTAACTCCCCATCCCAAAGAGTAAAGTTGCTATATTGAAGAGTTTATTCACTATAAACATATGTTGGGTTGGTCTTTGATTTTCATTTAATTCACACAGTTAAAGGTGATAGATTAGTAACTACCACAAATGGTCATTTTCTAAGAGGTACTTGATGCTATTGTGTTGCTGATTGTATCACTTGGGCTAAGGTGCTGTGATTGATCTAGTCAGTGATCCTTCCTGGTAGAATGAAAATGAGATAGCCTCAGAGCCATTAGAGACTCAAAACCTAAAGACCAGCTATATCTGGAAGACACCTCTGAGAAGCACTCATTCCATAAGAGTTTTAATTACAAGCAACAAAGATACTTACAATAAGCAATTTCAAAGTATCAACCCAGGAGTCAAACCAAGGACAGTACCAAAAACAAAAATGAGAAGACATTTAAGCAAGGCACAAACTCAGACTTCCACCCCA
>NW_004624782.1:9446942-9513171 GCF_000247695.1 Heterocephalus glaber
CCCTTTCCCTTCCACCATCCCCAAACCCTTGGACCTTTTCTTATTTCAAATTGTCAATTATTCATTTTAATCATTTTCATCCTTATTTACACTTTCAATTTCTCACACTAGAGAAACTATTCAGTATTTACCCACGTGTGTCCTATTTATTTCACTTAAGAGGATGGCCTCAATATGCATCCATTATAAATGACTTCTAAGCCTGTAAAATGATCTTCAACATCATTCATCATCAGGAAAATGCAAATCAAAATCACAATGATATATCACTTGACATCCACTAGGATGACTACAATACAAAAGCCAACACATTATGTAAAGGACTTGAGCGTCCGTGGATTTTTATATCCAGGGAGGTGTGGAACCAACCAATCATTCACCAAGGAAGTATCAGTGTTTTACAAGGGTTAGCAAGGATATGGAGAAATTGGAATCTTACATGCTGCTAGTAGGATTGTAAAGTGCTGTACCCACTTTGGGAAACAGTTTGACAATTTCACTAAAAGTTACTACATGACCTAACAATTCAATGGTAACTCAAAAAGTTACAATTTTGAGTAATCACATAACCCAGCAATTATACTCTTAGAGATATACCAAAGAAATGGAAACATGTATCCACACAGAATTATTTATAATAGTCTAAAATTGGAAACAACCCAAATGTCCACCAGTTGATGAATGGAAATATCAAATACATGTCCATACAGTGGATTATTACTCTGCCATAGCTAAAAAGAAATAAAGTAATGACACATACTACAACATGAATGAACCTTGAAATCATCATGCTGAATGAAAAGATGCCAGACTCAAAGACCATGTATCGTATGATTCCATTTATATAAAATGTCCAGAGTAGGCAAATCTTAACTTCAGACAGTAGATAAAGTAGACTACTGATTGCTTGGGCTGTAAGGAGGAGGAAAGTGGAAAGGAAGGATTGCTAATGGGTATGGAGCTTCTTTTTGGAGTGATAAAAATGTTCCAAAATTAAACAGTGGTGATGATTGTACAACTTTATTTAACCATTTGATTACACACCTTGAGGGGGTATATTTTACCTTATAGAAATTATATCTCCATAGAGCTGTTATTTTAAAAATTCATCTTCTTCAAGGAGGCAAGTGTGTGGGTATTGAGGGCTTGAAGCGAGTAATGAGGTTAGAAATTGATGGCAGTGGGCATGTAATAGGATTGCTGAGCAGTGGTGAGGCTCTGTCCACAATACAATACCGCAAAATTGTAATGGCACCCGTCTGCACGGTTGGGAGCATTTTGCGGATGTACCTTGCAGTCTACAGGCCACCAGCTCAGAGGTCTCAGGTGTGAGGATGCGACTCTCCCCTCAAGGGTGGCAATTTCCGTAGAAAGAGCAGGAATACCTGCTGCTCCCTCCTCCTGCCCACATCCCAAACACACAGCTTTCACACCCAAAAGAAAAAGAGCTAAGGACTTGGCTCGCTATTTCTCAAGTAGAATTTCTGGAACAAAAAAAATATCTACCAAACCTGCTGCCTAAGCATCAGGCAGAGGGAAGAATAAAAAGAAAAAAGAAAAGGAAGGCATTTTCCCAGTAATTAAATCTGAATTATTCACAACCTGTTAGACACTTTCTTTTCCCTCTGATGTAGGAGCATACATTTTCATTTCTCCTCTAAGTCTTAAATGCCTTTGCAATCAAAGTCAAATTTTTGGCTGAGAGCCGTCACTTTCCCTGGGAGCCAGGAGCCTGGGCCACATCTCACTGGGGTCATCAACAGACCCATCCTCACTCGACCCCTGAGCTGCTCAGAGGGGCTGATGTTGCCTAAGGCTTTAATCCTCCCCTTTCAACTAACTGCCCCAAGTCTGGGGTAGTGTAAATGTTCTTTAAATTGATGCAAGTGGCCTAGTTTCAACTAACAGGCTAAGCAGGGAATTTATTGCCCAAGGTAACTAAACCCTGGGAAAACTAGCATGAAGCTGCCTCCAGGGGCTCCTGTGTGCCTGCTTAGCACAAGACCCCTCCCTTGCCCTCCGAACACCACCTTCCTGCTTTTCCTCCATGAAGCCTGAAGGAGGCACAGTCATCAATGATGCCTCACATCTCCTTCTTCACTTCTAATTCGGAAAGTCTCAAGGAAACTTCTGATTGTCTTGGCTTGGGTCGTATGCCCTGTATCTAGAGGGAAATGGTTGGCAATCCCCACTAAATTCACATTGTTGGAATGGAGTGGGAGGAGGTTCCATAAACAGAGGATGTGATGTTCCAAGACAGGAAGTCCAGGGCAAGCAAGGCTTCAGACCAGCCTGCTTGTGGCCACCAGACTCCTACAGCTGGCAGGAAGAGATTACAATCTGGAGCCAGACCTAATACAACTGGGTTTGAATGCAGCTTGATCACTTCAAAGTCACGTGATCACAAGCTCAGTTTCCTTGTCTATAAAATGGGCACAATAATTCAAGGGAGCAGAGAAAAACTCCATCTCTTGATGGGAAAGCTGCAGAGTATGGTGGTTGATTTTGAAATCTACCACAGTGGGAAAGAGCTAGAGGAAGATGCATCAGGCTACAGGTGGGGAGACTGGGTCAGAGGATGTATTGGTCAGCTTTTTGTTGCTGGGACAAAATACCTGACACTGCCACTTATAGGAGGAGAGGCTTGCGGTTTCAAAGGATTCAGTCCACGGTAAGTTGGCTCTGAGGTATAAACATTATGCAGAAGGGTGTGGTAGAAGAAAACTACTCAACTCATGGCATCCAGGAAACAGAGAGCAAGGGGAGAACCTTCTGGGAGGAAAGCTAGTTCAAATACTAGACACAGTCTCTACAGGTCTGGCCCCATGACTCACTTCCTCCAACGGGGTCCAACATCCCAATAGCCCATTCAGCTATGAAGTCATCAGTGGCCAAACCATTAATAAGGTTAGTCCCTTCACGATCCAGTCACCTCTCCAGGAATCTCTGAATCTGGTCTAGTTGACAGCAAGATTAACCAGCCTAGAAGGGGAAATGGACTAACTAGTCCTTGGAGTTAGGACTGAGACTGAGAATGAAAAGAGGCAGCCAGTGATATCTGGAGTAATTAGCCTCTAATTTAAGGTCAGGAAAATAAGTAGGAATTAATCAGATGAAAAAAGGGAGGGAGTGTTTTAGGCAGAGGTAACAGCATACATAGAAATGCAGAGGTGAGAAAAACAGTGTGCTGAGGGAACTGCAAGTAGTTCAATGAGGCCAGGGCATGAAATTCAAATACTGCATAGCATGGTAGCAGCTGGGACTGAGAGGTGACCAGGGAAACCACTGCCACCACTCCCCAGCCTCCACAACGAGTTCTTCCAGGCTATGCTAACCAGTTAGGGCTTAGCCCTCCTAGCAACAGGCAGCTGCAGATAGTTTTAAGCAGAGCATGATCAAATTTGCAACTATGCAAATGACGTATTTCTGTGCTTCCACTAGAGTACCTAAAATTAAAAACACAGACAGTAGCAAGTGCTGGCAAGGATGCAGAGCAACTGGAACGCCTCGTAAACTGCCAGCATAGATGCAAAATGGTACAGCCGCCTTGGAAAACAATTTGGCAGTGGCCTTACAAAATTAAAACATATTTACCATGTGATCCAACAATCCCACTCCTATATATTTATCCAAAGGAAATAAACTTATGTTCACACAAAAACCTGTATGTGAATGTTTATCTCAGCAGATCTGTTTGTAACAACCCCAAACCAGAAACAACCCAAATGTCCTTCAACTGGAAAACAGCTAAACCAACTGTGGATCATGCATGCAATGGAATGCTAATTAGCAATAAAAAAGGAACAAACTATTGTACACATAAGAATTTGAATGAATGTCAAATACAATATGCTAAGTGCAGAAATCAGACTCAGAAGTCTATATATTGTATGATTACATGTATATGACAAGCTGGAAATGGTCAGACTACTAAGACAGAGAATATAGCCTTGGTTGCCAGTGGAGAGGGGTGGGAGGTGGCAGGGCTGGAATATGGATTGATCGTAAACTGGCAGCATGACAAGATTTGGGGCAATGATAGAACTACTGTGGGAACTGATTTGGGTGATGGCTTCATGACTAGATGGCTTTGTCAAAACTCATACACCTGGACAACCAGAAGCGTGAGCATTGTTGCGTGTCATTTCAAAAAGTGGGGCTGGGGATGTAGCTCAGTGGTTCCGCCGCCTGCCTGGCAAGCTAAAGGTCCTCAGTTCGATCCTCTGTACCAAAAAACAAACAAACAAAAAGTGAAGTTCAATCCTTGCATACTGGACAGATCATTCTGGCTGCAACAAATGAACTAGAGAAGGGCAGGACTAGACTCAGAGAAGCCATCTGAGAGACTGCAGTAGGCATTAAATCAGTAGTGATGTCCCTAAATGGGAAGTGCACATGGGAATTAAGAGAATGGACCAATCTGAGCTATATTTAAGGGGAAGATTCAATTGGATCTAGTGAATGGATGAGGGGCATGTGGTTTAGAGTGAGAGGGGGGTGAGGACATGAAGGACTGGGAGGCCTGGTGGGAGTGTTCTGGAAACGATGGGCTGTGGGATCCAGTTAGGAAGGGAGTGAAGCACAGACAGAGCAAACACAGCAAGTACCTTAGGATGGAGGTAATAGAATGGTTGGCAGGACAGAGGTGTTATCCAAAGTGGAGCCATGATAAGGTGTATGTGCGATACCATCTATAGTACGTTGAGTTTGGAGGCTGTGCGCTAGGCTTTGGAGGTGGTTTGTCCCCAGGGGCTTCATGAGCTGGAGGCCCGGGGAGTTAAGTCACTGGGGCCCTTGCCCTTGCAAGGCATTAAGTAGTTGTTGGGGACCCCAGTTAGTTCCCAGGAGGGCAGATTGTTATAAAAGAGCACGACTGGCTCCTCACCATGATTCACCACTGCCACTTCTTACTTCCGTGTGAGCTGCTGTTGTGCATATTCCTTATTGTCCCCAGGGGTCTGTCTCCCACCATCTCTGTCTCTCTCTGTTTCTCTGTCTCCCTCTCCCTCTCCCTCGCCCCAAAGCGTTCAGCATGGCTCCCTCTAAGTCTCACTCTCATTACTTACTGCAGGTCTCTCTACCCAAGGGTCATCTTCCTATTCCTTCCTTATCCACCTTGCTAGCTTTCCTCTTCTCCCTAAAGCTCATCACTGTCTAGCGTACTAGATGCCTTTGGTGCTCTATATCTGCACATTTCTCATCTATGGATTCAGCCAGCCACAGATCAAAGATAATCAAATAACATGTCTGCACTGAACATGCACAGACTCTTTCTTGCCATTATTCTGTAAACAATATAGTATGTCAGCTCTTTAGGCAGCATTTACATTGTATTAGGTATTGTGAGTTCATAATCTAGAAATGATTTAAAGTAGAAAGGAGGCTGTGCATAGATTCTATGCAAATAACACACCGTTTTAGAAGATTCATGAGCAGGGCCCGGGGATTTAGCTCAGTGGTTTCACCACCTGCTGCGCAAGTGCAAGGACCCAAGTTTGATCCCCAGTACCAAAAAAAAAAGAAGATACGTGAGCATCCATGGATTTTGGTGTCGAAAGTGTACTGAAACCACTCTCCTACAGATACAAAGGAACAGCTATATTTTCCTTTAAAATTACCTCTACAAAGTGTTTCCCCACTAGCCATAACCTCCGTGTAAACAGAGGATGCTTTGTTCCCTGTGGTATTTAGAGCCTAGAACAGTGTCTGGCAGTCAACAAATAATAAATGAATGCATGTGGCAGTTAAAATTGCAGTCTGCATGTGGAAATTATACCCCACAGGCCTGGGGAGGGCCCAGTAATGAACACATTTACCAGGTGGTTTGAAAGGAGATGGTTGGAGTTTGCACGGTAAGAAACATTTCTTAGAGAAAGTTTTGCCTGTAGGAAACGTCCCTTTGATAAAGTTCACTTGACACCTAGGAGAGAGCAGGAGGCTGTGGACTGAGGAGCTGGGATCCTGGGTGTCTTTACGGGCTTCTTCCTGCACACACGCACATCTCACGTGGGGTGATCTGGCAGCAGGAATGAGCGTGCACAGGAGGGGGTGTGTGGGTGGCCCACTCCTTGGAGGATGCCTCTTGTGACTGACAAACCGCACCACATTTCTGGGCAAAATCCCATGTGGAAGACGTGCGCTTCCTGCTGTGGGAATGGGCTCTGCCAAGTGGGAATCTGAGCCCCACAGGGAGCTGAAGCAGCGCTTCCCAGCAGGCCTCCTTTGGCCGAAGTCCTGCTGGGATAGCCAGGCTTGGTGGCTCTGGTGACAACTGGGTCTGGGCAGGGGGCCGGGGCACACATGCATAGATGATGTTTATTAAATTGCATTGAGAATGTTCATCACACAATGTAGAAATAATAATAAAGTATAAATATTCTTCATTTTAAATTACACAGAGCCAGTAAGTGTGTGTGTGTGTGTGTGTGTGTGTCTGTCTGTATTACTAGGGATTAAGCCCAGGGCCTTGTGCATGCTAGGCAAGTTCTCTACCACTGAGCTACATCCCCAGCCTTTTTATATTCGATTTTATTTTGAGATGTGTCCTCACTAAGCTTCCAAACTGCCTTCAAACTTGAGTATCTCCTGCCTCAGCCTGCAGGTAGCTGAGATTACCAACATACACCACTATACCTGGCAGCTAGTGAATTCTTATAGAATGCTTCTGCTGAATTTTGCTGAACTCTTGGATCTGTCATTAACCTACGGTGACAATTCGATCTTAATTCCACAATGTTTTGTGCAATTCATAATGTAACCACTACAGACACAACACAGATTGACATTTAATCTGCTCTGCTAAAGTTGCCTCCATTACTTTCTAAAGTCTGCACATCTATTCAAAACAACAATAAATCATTCTCTGATTTGAAACATTAGCTAATTACTATGGTTTAAATATTCGACTGTGGCTCATTTCAAGCAATCGAGATTTTGTCACTAAACATGGGGTTACAAGTTGGAAGAAGCGGCTCAGTAGCACCCCATTATGTAATATTTCCATAATATTTCTGTGGATAACTGCTAGATCGCATGTATGATACATTTACATACACACATGCGACATCCACACACATCTGCGTGCACCACTCCCCCTGCTGCGTGGGGCATGCCCTTCAGGACTCACTGGATAGCAGCAACCATGAATAGCACCAAGCACCCTATATATTATGTTTTTCTCTCCATATACATATCTGTTATGATAAAACGTGACCTATAAATTTAGGTACAGTAAGAGATTAAGCACAATGATAATAAAATAGAATTATAACAATATACTAAGATCTCTCTCTCTCCAAATATGGAATTTTCCGTTTAATACTTTCCAACTACAGTTGCCTGTGAGTAGTTGAAATGGGAAGAAAGTGATACCATGGATAAGGCATACTATGGTATGTATTTCTATGCTTCGAGAGCACAGATAGTAATAAAATATAAACTGATTAGGAAGCCGAGTTTTGAGTCTTTATTATCTTTTCAAATATAATTTACTTAATCACAAGTTTATGTCATTTAAATTTTCATAATGGCTGTTTAACAGCCAGCTTGTGACGATCCCAAAAATCCAACACTCATCTCTACAAGCAAATTCTAGCATGACACTGGCCGGAGCCCAGCCTTGGGAAGAACTCTGTCGCACATCAAGACTCGCAGACCACGGCAGGCTGGTGGCTGGTATGCAGATGTCGGGGTTGGACACCGTCCTTGTATTCCACTTCTCACTCACGCTTGGTTGTCCCTAAGCCCAGATAATGGCCAGGAGTGCAAGGGCCCCAGGACCGGGCTCAAACATCAATGGACAGGTAAGAGAGGAAGTTTTTCGCTATAAGCATGTGTCGTTTTCTTTGGATCAAGCAGAAGGAACACTGCCAAAGTTATTGCACACTCAAAGCATTTTAGGGACTAAAAGACCAGTTTATTCTAAAATTCAAATTATAATAAGCGTTAAAGTGGTTTCAGATTCTGGTACGTGGAAAACAAACAACTGCTAAGAATTCGAAAGGAGATGTTAGAAATTTGAAGCTGAATGGGATCAGTTTGACAAGCGGGTTTTAATGATGCAATCAAAATAGGAATGGTAGGAGTATGAGAGGAGGAGGAGGAGGAGGAGGAGGAGGAGGAGGAGGAGGGCACCTGTATGTGCAGAGTATCAGGCCTCCCGGTAAAGGAGAGAGGAGCCAGCACCCCACCAACTCCACTTGGGATGAGCATAAAGAGGTTCCAGAAGGGAACAAAACTAGAACTCATACGAAAATAGCATCCTCTTCAGCCAAGGGAGCAGTGGTGGTCCAAACAGGATGCTTTTAGTTCTATCAGAAAAGGGAAAGTTTACTGAAGAGGGAAAAGGCTACAGGATGCTCGAGCAGCCTCAGGAGAGGTCCACGATGGCAAGGAACTGAAACCTCCTCCCAACAGCCAGCACCCAGAGCAAGCCCACCCACCTGGGAAGTGGGTTCTCCAGCCCAATTCAGCCTTACAAACAATCACATCAGCAGCTGACAGACATCTCAACTGCAGCCTGTGCTGGACAGTTCTGCGGGGAGCATTGGGTCTCTCCAGTTCTCATCCTCCCTCACTTGCAGATCTCATGAGTAACTGTGGCACGGGCTGGGGATGCAACATCTCTACCAAAGGAGATCTTCCAATAATGTAGCCCAGTGACTCATGGTATCCATCCCAGGATGGCTTCTGTTCAGGGTCCCTCCGCTGCAGTGGAAATAGGAAACAGACTGAAGACCACTCCTCCCACCCCAGACAGCTCCCAGAGCCTTGGGGGATGGGTTGCTGTAATGCCTTCCCAGCTGCGACCAGAATATGTGGTGAATGTGCAGATTTTAAAAAGTTATTACATATACTCTAGTTTCTCTTCAGAGTGTACAAATCTTTCACCTTTTAAAAAGTTTATTACAGTAAATGACACATTACCATTAATCCTCTTCAAAATACTCCCTTCATTTTGAACACACTTATCCCACCATTCTTGACACTTTCTGAAGTACTTCTTGAAGTCCTCTTTCCTGAGTGTCTTTACAAGGTGTGATCAAAAATACGGTGCATGATGCTGTCATGTGCCATTGAATGGAAGGGTGGGCTCCCAAAAAAACTGTGATGTCTTCATCCACCGTATTCACTGGATCTGGCACCTTGAGACTTCTGGCTCTTCCTCAAAGTCAAAATGATCATGAAAGGCGAATGTTCTGAATCAGTTTGGGATATCAAGAAAGGCAGCCACAATAGCACAACTGAAGACGTGAAAGAGGACTTCTACAACCTCTTCCAAAAGTGACAAAATCAATGGGATGTGTGTGTGTTTGAAGTGAGGGGGGGAATTGGGGGAGGGTTAATGGCAACGTATCTTTTACAATAACAAGTTTTTAAACTTTAAACATGTTTGTACATCGTACAGGCTTCTGCCATCGCTTGCTGCCTGTCTACACATTGCAAACCAGCTGCCTATGACTGTCCTGCCTCGGTGGACACAGACATATTGGCCATCGATGCACAGTGGAGCTCATAAGAGACCTAGGCAAGGACCATACAGCTGATCTGATCTGGAATTCCTGACTCACAGATGCTTTTTTGAGATAACAAATGTTTATTGTTATTTTAAAAAGAGAAAAAAGCCGAGGAAAAGCAGTATCGAAAAACAGACTGTTCTTTCCGGGCTGCCAAGATCATAGCAGGTTTAGGCCTGGACACGACTGGGGGACAGGGGTGTCTCCAGCTTGGGCCACTATCGAAACAAGGAGGGAACTTGAGACAGAGCTCACAGCTCCCACGGATTCCAGAGCAAGACAGAGCCACAGCCAGCCTGCAGAGGATCCTGGTACCATGAGAAGTGAGGTGATACACATTTAAGATCGGAACATTGCAGCACCCAGAGCCAGGGCATTTTATGGAAAAATGAACTTCTATAAATGCAAGATGCCCTGAGCATTAGCGAGGGTGCAGATTGTGTCTCAAGGGCCTCACAAGGAGGTGGGGTTGGGAGACCATTTTCCTCTAGGACAACGGCCTCAATTCCCTTTTATAGTGTATTTGTCCCTGCTGTTGTTGTCATTGTTTTGTTGTTGTTGTTGTTGTTGTTTATACTTCTGGGGATTGAACACAGAAGCCTTCACACTGAGCTACATTTCCTTTTTATTTTGAGATAAGTTCTCACTAAGTCACTAAGTTGCTCGGGCTGGACTCAAACTTCCGGTCCTCCCGCCTCAGCCTCCCAGAGTGTTAGGATTATGGACGTATGCCATCTTCCCCAGCCAAGGTATCGATTTTCTTTCCCTCTGCTCTGCTTTGTCTGTCTGCCCTCTGCGGTGAGTGCATTAGGGAAATGGAGCCCTGGTAGTGTTCTGGGACCACTAGTTTGTCTGAGAGATTGTGGGAGTGAAGACGTTAGTACTTACATTCTGAACTGAAAGGAGGTCTCGTGTGTTTCTAGGATGTTTGTACTTTGGACCAAACTGGAGACTATGATTGTTTTATTGCCCTGTCCAGCCTCTCAATCTGTGCCATATAACATAGTAACTGCCAACCACAGATGTGAGTATGTAAACTGAAATTCATGGAAATTAAACTCAATTTAAATTTGTGTCACAGTTTCACTTACTACATTTCCAGAGCCATAGTACTTAAGTTCAATGTTCTATATCAGTGTTTCTCCACCTCTCTTTCACTATTGCTCCTCTAAGGAGCCCGTTTTATACTTTTTCCTAATCTTCACCTACCATGAAATTTTTCTAGCACAAGTAGATTGTACTGTATGTATATTTCATGTACTTATGTGGATTTGTACTTCATACATAAATACAGTTAGGGCATTTTGTGTCTCCCTAAACTACGAGCCACTTTTTGTTCCTCTGGAGGCAGTGTTGCCTTTGTTAAGAATGCACATGTTATATGGACCAGAACCAAGATTAGGGCAAAGTAACTGAGGCACCCAGGGCTCAAAATTGAAGGAGCCCCTCCAGGGTCGTGTGAATGGAGGGGTTGGTACCTGGAAGTAAGCTACTCCTTAAATTTTGCCATCTGAATGCTTCCTCCTAGTCTTGGTCCCCATATAAGCATTGCCATCATCCAGAAAATTCTACTGGATCAGAATTTTGGAAACGGGGAGTCAAGATAATGGAGGAGATGGTAATGTGGGAGAATCCTGGCCTTAGGTTCACAACAGACAGGACACCTTCTGCTCTTAGAGACCACATGAGTATCCCGCTCTCACTATCTTTCCTTAACATCTTGACATAACCCTGAGCAATATGGTCCTACCCTCACCTTGTCTCCTTAACATCCTGACATGAGCCTAAAAAATATGTTTTTGCCCTTAGCGCATTTCTTTGACCTTTAGCATGAGTCCAAGGGGCACAGCCCTAACTGCTTCGGAGTAACTGAGGGTAACCCATGACCATAATGTCATTAGCAGTGTAGTTTGACCCCCTGGTGGGCTTTGGTAGCCATGCTGTTTCTATCCAGGCCCATGTAAAGTCAAAAATTCCCCCTCTGGATGTAGGGGTGGAAACTCAGTTGACTGAGGAAAAAAGGCCAGTTAGTTACCACCCTGACTGCTCCCCAAAATCTAGGAAAACAAATGAGAAGCCAACCTTGAAAACTCACTGCTGGCTCCATGTTATGGTTTGTGTCTAGATATCCCCCCAGAAACTTCATGCAGTCATAGATGGGGCTTTTTCAGAGGTGGCAGAATTTAGAGTGTGTGATGCTGGGATTAAGGGTAGGTGATTACTAAATCAGTCCACCGATTGGTTTGACTCTACCCTTATCTCAGTAGCCTAGATAGAGTATAAAAGGGGGAGAAAGAAGTTGCTAAGACCCCTTGCTTGCTTGCTTTTGCTGTCTTTGGCTTGTTTCTGCCTACCATTAACTGTTCTATCCTCTGTGACACCCATCTACCAAACCACCCTGCGGTGGAGCCAGCCAGCTATGAACTGAAACCTCTTCAAACTGTGAACTAAATAAATGTTTCCCCCTTTAACTTTGGGTGTCAGGTATTTGGTCTCAGCAACAAGAAAAGTAAGACACTCTACCTCTGGCCCTGCCCAGCCCCTGTTCTTGTGGGTGGACTTTCATTACTGGCAGTTGTCATCTCTTGATGCCCCCTACTTGGAACTCTTCCAAGTGTAATTTAACCTCAAACCTAAGACAGGTGGAGACTGCTCTGAGTCAAGCTCACTCTTGAGTTTTCTCATTGGCCCTTTCCCGTTCTGTGGAGTATATACTTCCTTAAATAAATTTCTGCCTTTCTTACTGCTTCTGTGTGTCTTGCTCAATTTTTTGAGAGACTTGGAATTGGAGAAAATACAGTTTGAAGAGCTGTGATTTAGACCAGGAACATGTGCAGGCTGGAGGTTACTCATCTGGTGCCCATTATGAAGTAGAAGAAATAAAAACTAGGTAGAAAGGAGACAAGGAAATCAAGGTTTTAAAATTGTACTTAACTGCAGCTTCAAGACACAAAAGTTACTCAAACCTTTTTCCCTTCCAGGAAACTCACTCAAAAAACAAAATTCCTAAAGGTCTGTGCAATGGCTTGTGTCTAGAGGTCCCCACAAAGCCTTGGGCACTCATAGGTGGGGTTTTTTGGAACTGGCTGGATCTAGATTATATGACCCTGGGACTAAGGCTATGAAGTACTAAATTAGTCCCCTGATTGAAATTAGCATAGTGTGAAATTAGCATAGTTCTAGGTGTGGATGATGGGAAGACCCACCCTAGGTGTGGTGGTACCACCCAAAAGGTTTGTACCCTGAATGGGATAAAAGGGAAAGGGAGGCTCACTTCCCTGCTGTTTGCTGCCTCCTCCCTTCTGCCTACCCTGCCATGGACTGTCTCTCCTCTGCCAGGCCCCTGTGCCATGCTGCCCTGCCTTGGAGCCAGACAACTGAAACCTCTACAGATTGTGAGCTGTGGGTGTTGGGTGTTTTGTCCTAGCATGGAGAAAAGTAACTAAGATAGTCTTAAAGACAATGAACCTATAAATCCGGGTTCTGGATTTACCTGTCCTTTTCACCTACAAATTGTGTTTCCTCCACTCCCAAGGAAGCAACAATATAAGTGGGCAGCATAACTCAACTTAGAACACATGTAGATGGTTTGCATTGTAACCTGAAAGACAGTAGCAATACACATCCTAGGTCACTCATCTTGAAGACACCCCCTCAAATGTACTCAACTCTGGCTCATAATGTGTCTCATTCATCTGAATGCCAGCACTCCACTCTTGAGTGTATCCCATACCTCTGTCTAACAAACCTTTCTCATGTCTCTTACTGAATCACCCTGAAAATTCTTTTTCCTCAACAAAAGTCAGTGAACCTATTCTACAAGGGTGGGATAGATTGCTTATTTTCAACCTCAGAAACCCGCAGACTCAGCCTGGTGACAAATAGAATCATCTGAAAATCCCTGAAACTCCTGATGCCTGAGCCTACCCCGGGCCAGGTGGACCTGGGGTGAGTCTAATGTGTAGCCTGGGCTGAGAATTCCTCCTGTAAGAAAGAAAGGATCCAAGTCCCAGCCAGTAGAATGACCTATGGGAGAATTCCCGAACTCCTATTTTCAGTGGGAAAAGTGGAGAGAAGGCTTTCATTGCTCTATGGGAACAAAGGATTAAGTTGATAAAGGAAGATTTGTATAATGAAAATATAGAGTAGGGCCCTGGGGTGTCTAGGAAACATTATGTCACAAGCATTACATAGTGGAACCTTGTTTATTGTGCTAAACCCTCTCTGTGGGTCTTTATTGGACACTGTACCTTGTTGGGAGCAATTCTATATAATTTTGGGGAAAAATCATTTCACAATTAAAATGATAATTAGGCCTAGGTTTCCTGCCTACTGGCCAGCTGTAACATGTTGAAACATAACTCCATTTTCACCTCCGGTCACAGCTAAAACTTCAGCGGTCGGGGTGATGCTGTGATGCTCCAGGGCAAGATTACACCAGCTGAAGACATCCTGGGGAGGAACGATATATTCATCTGCATGGTTCCTCATTGTTCTAGGATTTTCGCTGCCACTGCCCTCTGAGTCATCTGCTACATTTGTTACTGCTGTTGTACAAAACCGCTGCCCTCTGAGTCATCTGCTACACTTGTTTGTACCAAATAAAGGTGTGGCAAACTCAGGGTCTTTCAACTTTGCTACCCAGAACAGCATTAATCAGGCCCAAAGCTCAGCTTCTTCTCTAAGTCTCATTTTTCTATCTTTTCTATCTAATAAATTAATTCACCTTGTGCTGAAATGGCTCACAGGAGACTAGGACTTACTGCAGAGGTTCTAGTAATGTTCCCCTTTCCTGTTCCCTACAGTAACTGAGTACCATTCCGACGGTAATTAACACAAGGAGACTGTTATCATGGGCTCAGTGAAGACTGTGGCCTTGGAGTTAACTTCTTAACATCCTTCCTGACCTTTTCAGCAGCTTCTGAGGGCTGGCATCAAAAAGGCATACTTCAAGTCCCCTTGTTAAATCCAGTGATCACTTTTCATTGATCCCAGATGAACTGTGGGAGGAAAATGCAGTAACTAAAAGCATAAGCAAGATTTTATCTGCTCTGATTAGGTGACTGGAGCAATGCCATCCTTAGCTATCCACAGGCTGTCAAATTGACTATTTTAAAGAGGAAGACAAATGATAGAGGAGATGTTGGAGGTCTAAGTGCCATCAACCATCACCCTTACCTCAATCCCTTCTGCACCATCCGCTATTATGGTTTGGATCTAAAATGTCCCCCCAGAGTGTTATGTGTTCAGAGGTGAGGCTGTCAGAAGATGATTGTGTCAAGGAGCACTAACTTCATCAATGGATCAATCTATCAATAAATGTATAGCTGTATGTGCTGTTAGGAGGTGGGGTCCGGTTGCAAGAGATGAGTCACTGACAGGGACAACACCTCTGAAGAGTTTATATCTCTTCCTACCTCTTCCTTACTCACTCTGTTTCCCAGCTACCATGAGATAGGCAGCTTTCTTTCTCCATGATATTTCTGCCTTGGAACCAACTAGCCATGGACTAAAACCTCTGAAACCATGAGCCAATATAAACCTTTCCTTCTTTAAATTATGTATGTCAGGTATTTTGTCTCAGCAATGAAAAACTGACCAATGCACCCACCAACCCATGCCCAAACACGTTTTAAGAGAAATAATGTTTGCACTAAAGTCAAGGTAACAGATTCTGGGTATCGTAGGGTGATTTTTTGGCATGAAGAAGAAAGAGGCAAGAATCTTTGGCAGAATTCTCTTGATGTTTGTCTTTGTCCTTGGGATTCTTATTTATGGATCCCAATCTTGGTTTCTTTCTCTCTAACAGTAGGCCACTTGTGGGGTAGGAAACAGTCCAAGCCTTCTCCTGAGAAAAGAAGACCAAAGGGGATCCAGAGTGTTACAGAGGAGGAGGCCTGAAGTGAGTCATGTAGGTTTCATCAACTGTTACCGGGGATCTGAAGTACTGTAGACTCCTTTCGGAGATCTTTTCCAGGTTCTTGTTGTCCTGAACAAAGAACTGGTCAAGATACACACAAAAGGTAGTGAGGTTTTACATTTACTAAACGTGGAAAAAGAAATAAGCTCTGCAGAGTGAGTGCAGGCCAATTAAAGGTAGGAAAAGAAGTATTCTCTGCAGAGTACAGAGTGGTTCGTCGAGAAATAGCACAAAGTGACCAAGAACTTAATGGTGGCCATCTTTTGTATCCCCCATTCTGATGTCATATCTAGGCTGTTCTATCAAGAACCTGCTTAATCTCACACCAGAACAGTTGGAGATAGCATTTTCTGATTGGTCCCAGGCACAGGACTCAGATACTGTTTTTCTATGCATGCGTGCTGGATCTCTGTGATTGACAGGTCATGCCCACTTGCCCACCCACTTTGCCACGCCCTAATCTCCTGCCTCAAGACTCCTGTGTTTATGCATATAATTAAAATTTTTTTGCCTATTAATCTGTCTCCTCTCAGTTTACTCTTCATAGATTCAATTATCAAACATTCAAAAGGTAGAAAAAGATTTTGCCTTAAGCATGAAGGAGTTTTAAGAGAAATAATAATTTGAACATTTACCCTGCCACCCAACACCCTTGGCTTCTCCATAATCTGTTGTCCCTTCTGTGTCCTTTAATTAAATGAAAGAAACTCAGTCATCCAGGGCCGGGGATTTAGCTCAGTGGTTTCACTGCCTGCTATGCAAGTGCAAGGACCCGAGTTCGATCCCCAGTACCAAAAAAAAAAAAAAAAGAAATTCAGTCACCCAAATTCAAAACCTTAGTCATTCCCCACACACCCCTTTTATCTGAAAACCTCTTGGTTTTTACCTTTTACACACTGTAATGGACACTTAGAGGTTGTTTTACCTAAAAACCACTGACTCTTCATTAGGGCCTGCAGATGTCCAGTGAGTAACTAAAAGCAGTTTAAAAGCTTGGCCTTTCCAATGCAAGAGATTAGGGTAAGGCAAACTGGCTGGGGGAAGTGGGCATGACCTGTTGATCACAGAGTTTCAGGACACATATGCAGAACAGTTCCCAAAGCTCTGCACTTGGAACCAATCAGAGATGCTATTTTCAATTCTTCTCTCAAGAGCTAGAGAAGGTTTTTGATAGGAAGGCCTAGACCTGACATTAGCCTGAGTAGTGGGAAGTACAAAAAAATGCCTCCATCAAGCCAGGTACCACTGTTAACTCAGTCACCCACCACGTTGTTTGCAGGGTGTATTGCTTTGTTTACTTTTAGTTGGCCTGAACTCGCTCTGCAAGACATGATTCTTTTCTTTTCTGACCTTTAATAAATGTAAAATCTCGCTACTCTTTGTACTCATGTTGACCAATTCTTTGTTCAGGACAGAAAGAGCTTAAGGAGCCACCTTTAGAAGGAGACTCCAGCACCCTAAAACCTGGTTCTGTGAATTTAAAATGACCAGTTGGAACTCAGGCTCTCTAACCCAGTTGCTTGGCACTTAGGGTTTAAAGGAAACTAGGATTTTAAAAAGAAAAACTGGTTATTTTGCATTTCAAGTTCCTGGAAGCTCAGGAGCTTAGTAGGAAGAGCTGCAGCTGCCTTAGTAGAAAGTGGGACTGCATTCCGTGTTTCCTGAAGAAGTTCAGTCTGACCCAAAGTCCTAGTTTATTCTCTCTTCTTATTTTAATTCTTATCATTATGGCTGATCATCCAACTCTATATCAGACCCTTTCCCTAACTAGCTGCCTTAGTCGTTGGCTAAGTAAACTATTTTTATACCACAGAATAATAAATTCCTTCCCTACTTCACTATTACTTTCTTCATTTGATTTTTGAGGCAAATGGGCAAACCTGGCCTGTTTAGACCCACGGAGTGGGGCCCCTGACACAGGTCTCCCTGCTGTCCCATTATTCAGCACCCTTTTTGCTGCCATATTATTTTTAACTACCAACATCTCTCTTCTGCACTCACAATAGACTATTTTATTTATTCTTTGAAAATTATTAATTATGAAAACATGAATGTATTACCATGCTTTAAAAATTCAACAATACAGATGATCAAAAATTCAAGATTTAATGATGGTAATCTGTTGGGAGCATTCTAGATATTTTCTATGCATATCTATATAGAAAAATTTTTCTATTTTTTTCTTAGCATAATTGGTGCCATAATTCTCTCTTTTCTTTTTTTTTTTTTTTTTTTTTGGCTTCTTTCTTTTTTCACTTAACAGTATACCTTGGAGGATTTCCATGGCCATGTATACAGAACCACCTTCTATGGTCTGCTTCATAATATTTCATGGTGTGAAAGGTTCTTCCAAGATGAGTCCCAGTTTCCTATTTCCTGATACTCACAGCCTGTGTAAGCCTCTCTGGGTGTGTCTCAGAGAGTGTTTGTGGAGGAAATTAGCATTTGAATCAGAAGACTGAGTAAGGAAGATCCACCCTCACCAGTGTGGGTGGGATCCTCCCATCCACTCAGGGCCTGAATAGAATAAAATGACAGAGGAAGAGTGAAATCCATCTCTCAGATTTTGGGCTGAAACATTTTCAAATGGGAAAAATAAATGCCTGAAAATAGTCAAGAAAATAATGGTGCTTAGAATGTATAAGGCCCTGAGTTTTGTTCCTAGCACCATGAAAAAAGAAGGAAAGAAAGAAAGAGCGAAAGATGAAGTAGTGAGACTTGCCTAAGATATATAAATTTACAATAAAGTTACAGTCAAAAGATTCCCACAGATGACCCAGACACACCCTGAGAAGGCCATGGACGACCCAGGGAAAAGATGGCCACCAACAAGCCAAGAAGACAGGTCTCAGAAGAGACCAGCCCTGATGTTACCAGGTGCTGGGGACTCTATAGACATTCTGTCTAGGTTCTTCTTGTCCTGAACAAAGAAGTGGACAAAACCATGGCAAAGGGTAGTCAGGTTTTACATTTATTAAAGGGGGGAAAAGAAACAGGCTCTGCACCGTGAGTACAGTATGGGTCAATTAGAAGTAGGAAAAGAAGTAGCCTCTACAGGATGAGTGAACCACTGTGAAAGAGAGCACAGTGGCCGTGGACTTAACGCTGGCCATCTCTTTATGCCCTCCTTGGGCTGATGTCAGGTCTAGGCCACCCTAACAAACACCTGCTTGAGTTCTCAGGAGAAGAACTCTGCCCAGGCTTTGGGTACTGTTTTTCTGTACATTTCCTAGATCTCCCTGATTACTTTCTCAGCCAGTTTGCCCCACCCTAATCTTCTGCCGCACTACCTCACCTGGATCTCAGCTTTCCAGCCCCTAGAGTTGTGAGATAAGAAATCTGTACCATAATCTATACCAAAAAACAAATGAGGTTCTAATATTGTGCTACTTATATAAGATGTTATCCTCAAGGGAAGTTTAGTTATTGGTACACAGGCCTCTCTCTCTCTCTCCCTCTCTCTCTCTCCCTCTCTCTCTCTGTCTCCCACTGTCACAACTTCTTGTTAGTATGTATGTACGCATATTTGTGTTTAGCAGTACCTGTGATTGAACCCAGGGGTATTCTACCACTGAGCTATGTTTAAAAACAAAACAAAATAAACAAAAAACCCCTTTGAGACAGGCTTTCTCTAAAATGTCCAGGCTAGCCTCAAACCTGCAACCCCCTGCTCAGCCTCCCTAGTAGCTGGGATCACACACATGCACCACCACAACCAACTTGTAGTTATATCTTAATTAAAAGTGGTGAGGTTTTTTTGGTACCAGGGATCGAACTCCAGTCCTTGCACTTGTGCAGCAGGTGGCGAAACCACTAAGATAAATCCTCAGCCCCAAAAGTGTTCTTTTTGAAAAAATGGAAGATAGGTGATAACCTACTGAGGGAAGGGGAACTTTTGCCAAACATATGGATAAAGATTAATACCGATATTCCAAGATCTTTTACCAACTAATAAGAAAAAGGAAACTGAATGGAAAAGAGAACAAATGATTCACATGAGGAAACTTGCAAATTGTCAATAAACACAGAATAAAAAGCTTAACATCTGTAGAAATTCAGGAAAGGCAAATTAAACAGGCCCTTTTTTCACCCATGACATTTACCTAAATGTACAAGTGAAAAGGTGATCGTGTCCTGTTCTGGCTGACAGTGTTGAGAAATATGAATTGGTACAACTTGTTGAAAGAGTAGTATGGAGACACCATTACAATTAAAAATACAAACCTCAATTGACCCAGAAATCTTACCTTTGGAAATGTGTTTTATTGTCATGAAACCCCCAATTTACCCAGAATCACCCTTAAAGAATCAGACTGCAGTATCATCATCTTTGTTGAAGACAGAAAAACAACCCTGGACTGGGGATTTAGCTCAGTGGTTCTGGTGCCTGCCTTGCAAGCACAAGGTCCCGAGTACCAAAAAAAAAAAAAAGAAAAACCACCTGAATGTCCACTGGTGAAAGAATGGTTGAATAAACAAATGCATTAAATCTAATCCACCTGGAGCTATGTCCATATAATGGTACAGTGCAGAGTACAACCCCATTTTTAAAATCCAAGCCAGATCCAACAAGCAAACCAATCAACCCTGCCTAGAAGAAGTAGATCAGGATAACCTCCTGATAACTAGCCCAGGGCACCTCTGGGAGAGGCAGAAATCATGAACTTTTTAACTTTTTACATCATTTCAACTCTTTAAACATGCATGAATTTAATTCTCAAAACCTAAAAAACAAAAAGTTAAGGAAGCCAAAGCCTCACAACTGCCTACAAAGGACAAACTTTTTAACATGACGGATGAAGCCATTCTAGCGCCTCCCCTTTCCATGGCCTCCTCCCTCTCCATATTCCCTTCTGCACTCAGTGCTTCACCCACAGCAAACTGCAGTGCTTATCATTTCTTAAAGATGACATTTTGGATCCTTGAACTTTTGCACACTTCCCTGGAACGTAACATTCCTTCCCTACCTGGCAGACTTACTCATTCTTCAAGAACCAGTTTAAATGGCCCCCACTCTGTTCATGCCTCAGTGACATTTGTACCATACTGTAATGTTCTGTGCGTACATATAGATGATGTCACCATTCATTGTGCTTGGTTCATGGTATACAGAAAGATTTTAATGCTTGCTAAATGAATTAAAATTGATTGAATTGATATTTTATGTCCACATTGTTGGACCTAACAATAGCATCATTTCAGCTATCTTTTGGTTCTCTGTGTTTTCTAATGGCCAAAATGGATGTAACATTTTTATAAATGTGTTAATACAGCTTGATTGAATATTTTCTCAGAAGCCGAGACACATGCAATCACTGTTTTCCAATAACTAGAATTCATTTCTAGTTTGAGCTCAATTCTTGGGTATAAAATATAAACAAGAGAATCGACCTTCCTGTTTTAAAAGTTCCATCAATAATCTCATATCCTGCCAGGCAGGGTGGCACACGCCTATAATCCAAGCACTCTGGGAGGCCGAGACAGGAAGATTGCGAGTTCAAACCCAGCTTGGGCAATTTAGCAATTTAGCAAGAGCTTGTCTCAAACATAAAAAGCATAGAAAGGTCTGGGGATGTAGCTCCGTGTGAAGGCCCTGGGTTCAATCCCTAATACGAAAAAAAAATCCCACCTCTTTCTAGTTTCCTGATGGATGCTGTACTGGTGCTGGGTCAGTCTGCACTTGGATCCATTCCTACCCTTTCCCCCGCGCTGCTCCATGGTATAGAGAAGCTGGCTCCTGAATGCTGCATCTCCAAGTTCTTGTCCCAACTGGTGGCCAGCTGAGCTCCACTGATAGCAAGGGCTGGTGGAAGCCTGGGAGACAGAGAGAGAGAAGGGAAAGAGCTGAGGTAGCTCTCCTTGTCCTTGCTGCAGTCAGCAGCCTCTCTTCCATCTCCTCCACGCATTTAAGGGTCTGTGGGAAACTCCTGCCCTAATTCCTCCTTTCCTGGGTGTTCAGATTACCTGGGCCCCAGTTTCAGTGCCTCCTCTTTGACTCTGCCATGTAAGACAGCAGTGGCTCCCTGATGTTGCTAATCTGGGATTTCATCTATTAGTTTGCCTTTGCTGTGAAACAAACTGCTCCCAAACATAATAGCTGAAAGTCTCCATTTATTTGCAACTCACAATTCGTGAGGTAGCAACTCAGGCTGGGATCAGCTAAGCAATTCTTCTGCTCTTCTTAGCGAGGCACATTCATGCATCTGCAGGTAGCTGCCAACCCAGCATAAGGATCCACTTTGGGAGTCGGCTGGCTGCCATTTGGGGCAATGGCAGGCCTGCGTGTCTCCCACCATCCAACAGCCTGGCCCAGGCATGTTCAGTTGGCAGCTGGTCCCAACAAAGAAAAAGGGGAGCTCCCAAGCTTGCAACTTGTACATCACTTCCTCCCAAAGGAAATCAGAAAACTGCCCAGATTCAAGGGACAAAAAAGTAGGCTCTACTTCACGATGAGAGAGAAAAAGTTTGCTGCTATGTTTGCAGTCTACCTCACCTCTCCTGTTTCCTCCATCACCTCTGTGGCCATGTCCCCACAGAAATTTCCTGTGCAAGGCAATGGGGAAAAAATAAGAACCAAGATACACCCTGTGCAGGTACAAACACCCAACGATAAATGTAAACGAATTGTATACCTAAAATGTACCAATAAAAGAATTTAAGAAAAAAAAAAAAGAAATTTCCCGTGCATTGAATATTTGAAGCCCTCACTATTTTCCTAGTTAGACCCTTTGTGTGTGTTGGAATGTGTTTGGTAACAGACTGTTACCATAGGTGACTTCATGTTTCTTTATTCCTGTTCCCCCTTATATTCCCAGAATATGGCCTTCTTTGCATCCCTATGAGCTTGCTTGTTTTCCTAAGCTGATCCCCAAACCAGCTGTTGACCACAGAACTACCTCAAAACAGGAATCTCCTGCGCTCAAGATAAGAGGGCCCCATCACAAGGAGTTCTCTTCCCCTAGTCAGCACCAAAACTGCCTGACTCAAGCTCCTGGAAAGTGCTGCTTTGTTCATACAACCCCTAACTTGATCCTCACATAAATATCCCCCTTCTTCCCCAAAGACTTGGCAGGTAACACCTGAGACATTAAAGGGTCTGCCCCTTCCAGGTTGCCAGCATCCTCAATAAAACCCACTTTCTTTCTCCCCAACACTCATCACTTGGGCATTGGTTTTTCTGTGGTTTGACCTTCCTAACCTGAGGTCAGTAGCAATCAGGGTTAGAGAAAACAGAAAACTTCATCCCTAATAGGGACCTCTTTGATTCAAATCGTTCTGTGATAAATACCACCAGTCTAGGCCTCTTTAAAGTTAGCCAACTTGACAATATATGCATTTAACAAAGATGACCTGAGTGCATACCATATGGTGGGCAAGATGCTAGGCATAGGGCTGTAGGAGTGTGGGGCTAGTGCAGAGTTGAATGAGGTCTGGTGCTGGTCTTAAATTAATGCATGTCACCTGAAGAGCCAGGCACATCATAAGTGCAGTACAGGGCTTCTTCCTAAGAGGAAGAGGAGGAAGAGGATGAGTATGGTTTCAACGTACTAAGGGAGATAAAGAGTTAAACGTGCGTGTGTGTGTGTGTGTGTGTGTGTCTGTCTGTCTGTCTGTCTGTCTGTTGTCTGCTGGAGATTGAACCCAAGGCCTTTTGCGCAGTAGACAAGTCCTCTACCATTAAGCTACATCCCCAGCCCTTTTTACATTTTATTTTGAGAAAGATCTCTCCAAATTACCCAGGCTGGGCTTGAAGTCACCATCCTCCTGCCTCAGCTTCCTGAGCACCACAGCTGAGTTCACATACATGTGCCACCATGCCCAGCAGAGTTCCTGATCTGTCTGCAACCTAGAAAATAAGTGCCAGGAAAGTCAAAGCCTTCTCTGCGTTGGTCACCACTCTATGTCCACTGCTTGACAGAAGACCAGCACACAGTAACCTACCGGTTACCACGTTAATATTCACTGGATGCAGGAATAGCCGATGTGAACACAATGCTAACAGAGTGCAGATGAGAAAAGGGTTAATTTTGAGAATAGGAGAAGTATCCTAAACAGAGTGAGGTATAAAATTTATCCTAAGAGAGGACTGTCATATTTTGGCAGGCAGAGAAAAGGACTGGAAAGAAAGCCAGTGGGTGAGCAGAAAAAGTGTGAGAGTGTGGACACGCAGGTTGGCCTCTGGGGGTGATGGCGTCATTCCTCTTGGGGTCCCCCGGTGATTATCACCCACATGTACACCCTCTTGGTCCTTAGGTTGTTTCTTTGGGCCCGACTCACTGAGTGTTCAGAAAGAACATCGAAGCCTGAACCACTCATAGTTGGCAAAGGACAATTTCATTGACCTTCAGGCTGCTGAGAAATGTGCCCCCAAAGAAAATGGCAGGAGGGCCAGTACAACATGAATGATACAAGGTGAGTCTGGCCAAATGTGTCCCTGTGGTTTGACTGTTTTTGAATGTGTGCCCAGAGGGTGCTACATTAGATCCCTTTTAAAACTAAACAAGCACACAGGCAATAGAATTGCCCCAGGGAAGCTTAGTAGAGGAGAGGGATGGAGCAAGGTCCAGAGTACTTTGGGACCTTCACTGAGCCACCTGCTGCTTCTCAAACAGCAGAAACCTGGACTTCTTCTCTTACTATGTCTGGGAACCCAGAGAAGGTCAAAATGAACAATGTACTCAGGTCAGGGCTTCTAACTGGAAGAGCTTGTTGCTCCATCTTCGCATTGGAGTAATCAGGTAGGGGGTGAAGTCATTCAAAGGGAGGGGAACATAGGGGTCCTTCATGTTAGGCCAGTGCTTCATGTTCAAGGTAATTCAGTCTTAAATTCTCAACCCTGATGATTAATCTTAGAGCGTTGCTCAACTCCTTTTCTGTCCCTGAAGGCCAAAATGAAAGGCTTCCCTTCACCCTATGAACATTTGCTGGAATGAATCAACAGTAAACAGATTAAGTAGAAGAAAAAGATGTACATATTTTAATATGCACATGGGGGTGAGAAATCATAGCATGGGAATCACACACAAACCATGAGCCTCAAAAAGAAGATGAGACAGTTGAAACTTAAATACTCTCTTCTGAGAGGAAGGGCAACAGGATAGCAGGCAATTTTTGAGAGATTAGTAAATTATTTTTAGGAGACTGCAAGAGGCTTGGAAAAACTTGCCATGTCCTGGGACAAAGTTCATTAAGGGCACAGAACAGACAAGGGAATATAAGTTGTTCTCTTTGAAATACTGAGTGGAGTTGAAATAGAATTGAGTGGAATTGAGTGCAACTGAATAGAGGACAATGGTGTGACAAAAGTCTGTCCGGGTCTGTTGACTGATTTTAGTCTTGCTCTCTGCGATATGACTTTAGTTAATGAAAACCTAGAAACGATTCTTTTCTTCCTGTTATGTCAAGCGAGCCAGAAAATCACCAAACACTGAAACAAAGACTAAAAGGAGTTTATTCACGCACGTGGACTCCACCCTCTAGGAGCAGTGAAGCCCAGAAGGAGGGGACAGCACAGCTTTTATAGGTAACTCAAACAAAGAAGCTCAGGGAGAGGTCAACGTGTCCTTCAGCCAGCTGTGAAAATCTTTCACAACCCAGTTTTTTTCAACCCACCTATCTTGTCAAGATAGGACATTCTGTGGCTACAGGGTTCAGTGGTTGCAGGGAGGTACCAGACACCATCTGTTCCTGGGGAGCGATAAAGCATGTTTATAGAAGTAGATCGAGTGGTCAGAAAAACAGCTGTCTTGTGGGAATTCCAGCACTCTATAAGGGGAGGGGTATGAGGGGAGTTTATTCACAGGCCAAGATGGCGTTTCTTAGGTTCACTTTAGTCTCACACTTCCTTGGCTGATCTGGGCCAAGGGGATATTGCTCTCTAAATTCCTTTAATTTAAAACACTCAGTACACCAGGATGCCACATTTTGGTTTGACCATCCCTGTACTCCTTCACCCCCAAGCTGCTAAACTCTTATTCTTCTATTTTCCCTTTTTTTTTTTTTGTATTGTAGTAAAACCCATATAACATAAAATCTAATCTACTGTCTTAAAAAAGAAAATAAGAGAAAAGAAAAAAAAAAAACAGTAACAAAATTTACCATCTTAATAATTTCAAGTGCCCAAGTTCAAGAGTATTAAATGCATTCATCGTGTAGAACCATCACCATCACCTATCCCCAAAACTCTCTCTGGTAGGACTGAAACTCTGTGTTCATTAAACAACTCCCCATTTCCGGCCACTGGCAGCCAACATTCCACTTTCTGAACCTCTGAGTTTGATTATTTCAACTACTTCATGTAGTTTTTCTTTTTATGGTAGGCTGATTTCACTCAGCAAATATCCTCAAGTTTGATCCGTGTTGTAGCACATGTCAGTATTTCCTTTGTATTTAAAATTCAGCACTATTCCTTTGTAAGAACATGCCACATTTTGCTTCTCCATTCGCCTGCAAGTGGACACCCTGGTGGCATCCACGTTTCAGCTGCTGTGAGCAACGCTGCTATGAAGTTGGCCCAAATTTTCCATGAAATTCATATGGACGTACAGTACACTCAAAACTCAAAACCTATTGATTCTTACTAGTGTTCCTAAGCCACTGCCCTTAAAAGGCATAGTAGATATCCCGAAGGTTAGAAGAGATTCACTCTGGGGAGGAGGTGGGGTGCTCTGGTCTTAGACCAGGCAACTGAAAGCCAAAAGCTGAAAAGTGAACCATCTGTAAAGGACAGAGAGCATAATGAAGTAGGTATGGCTTCAGTGGGCAACATTTCCTTGTCCTGAACATGGGTAGGGTTTCTCCAGGCACACAGAGGGGCTCCCCCAGGTAAGCTAATGGGATTCTCGGGGGTACTCTCATAGATGATTTCTAGAGCAATTGCCATACTTTCCTCTCAGAAGGCCTGGCTATCCAACCTTTTTGTTTATTTATATGGTTCCCGGCTGATGTCCATTTCCTTATTACAAAAGCAAGAAGGAGCTGCCGTGAAGAAGGAACACCGTGAATAGGAAAATGACCTTCAAGAGAAAAGACCTCATTCATGAATTTTTAATGCAAATCAAAACAGGAAAGGACAGACTGGTTATTGGGGGGGAGGGATGAATAAGTGACTTAAAGGACAAGCTCAAGAAAACCTTCCAGAATCTCTTTATTTCTTTTAGAATAGAAGTTATGAAAAAAGAGATGAGACATGAAAGATAGGTATGTGATGTCCAAACACAAATACCACATCTTTCGGGAGGCTAGAACAGAAAAGCCAAAATTATAGCCTTCAGCAATTCAGCATGGATTGTATGAAAACAAACTTCAAAATCAGAGACACCGGCTTGAATCTGCTGCCTGGCACTTTTAACTGTGAAAACTTGGGTAACTCCCTTGACTTCCCTATTTCAGTGTCTTGGTTCTATGAAGTGGGTTATAAGAGCAGTACTGACCTTTTAGGGTAGCTGGGGAATCGTGTGAGGTGATGTTTGTAAAATAACTTGTATGAGGTTTTAACACATATAAACATTCGATTGTGTCCCTTGAAAATTCCTACCTTGAAACGTTAACACCTAATAACTTAGAATGTGACTATTTGGAGACAGGACCTTTCAGGAAGTGACTAAAATGAGGCCGTTGTGCGGGGCCCTCTTCCAACCCGACTGGTGTCCTTATAGGAAGAGGAGTTTGGAACACACAGAGACAGGGAGGCCTACACCCAGAGGAAGCCTCCAGAGCTGCCACAAAGTAACCACTCCGTCTGCAGTGTCTCCTTACAGCAACCCTAGCAAGCTAATATGTCACCAACTGTGCTTCTTTTTAAATCCAGATGCAGAGCTAAAACCCAAGGTCAAGTGTGTGGAAGGAGCCAGAATCCACACTGCTCTCCAGTCCTGCCGCCCTGGCTGACTTGCTGTGTGACTCACACTGTTTCTGGATTCAGCCCAGGGTGAACAGCTCTGGAGAGGGAGACCATCTGACAATTCCAATGAGTCAACACAGGGAAGTCCCTGAGAGTCTAAGACCTGCTCTACTCTCTAGCCCCCCGGCTTCTGTGGGCGTGCCGAGAGCATGTCACCCCCAAATAATGAGATTTTCCAAATCGTGAAAATTGCCTTTCCATCCTCCACTTCAATGTCAGAAGGTCAGATTCCACCACAAGCTACCCCAGATGTGGTTTTAAAATAGTCCTTTCAGAAGCCCACAATTAAGACCTAATTACATATTCTTGCCAATTAGAGAAGGAGTTGCCCTTCCTAGTAATGGCAGAGTCCCCAAAAATTCATAATCTGAAAAAAAGGATATTTTCCCTCACTTTCTTCCCCAGCTACCTGCTCTCCTTCCAATGGCAAATAGCTTATAAACCTCTGCCATGGTTTGCAACCTTGGAAAAGTTATTTTAACCTCTGGACCTGATAAATCATCTATAAAACAATGCTAATAACACCTGTTGTTTGAAGGATCAAATGAGATCACTCATTCAACCAATATTTATCAAGTTATCTCCTAGGCACTCATTCTTTCATTCAAGAAACAACATTGCTACATACCAACCCCCTGGGGATACATTAGTGAATAACATCCGCAGTCTCAGGGCTCCCAGAGCTTACCGCCTGGGAAGTAGCCAAAGCACAGGTGACAAACAAGTTAGCTTCAGATGAGGATGTGCAGCACAGGAAACAAAGCACAGTGACAAAATAGAAAGTGACAAGGGAAAAGTTCACGGTCGCATGGTCACTGAAAGCCCCTCCTGGGAGGCCTAAAAGATACGTCAGGAATGGGAAAACCTGGGGGAAGATAGCGTTACCAGAACAAAGCAAAGGGAGCTGCTGGTCCAGAGGTTCTGGAGAGATGAGTTTAAAGAACAGAACTGAAGGCAGCTGGAGAGAAAATGAGGAAATCAAGGTTAGACTGGAGAGGTAAATAGAGCCTAGACCGCTGGAGGTTAAGTACTGCACTAGATCAGAGGTTTTAACAGGGCATGGAAAGTACTCCACCCAGACCAAAAGTAAAAGACCGGAAATTTAACCTCAGCTAAGGCAGAGAACAAGCACAGTGTGCATGTCTATACTTCCAGCCCTTTTGAGAGGCTGAGGCAGGAAAACCACCGAGTTGAAAGCCAACCTGGACTACAGAGTGAGACCCCATTTCAAGACACAGGATCTTGGGAGATGAGCTCTGAGAGAAAAAGGCGGGGGTCCGATCAAACCGGGCTTCCTAGTTGTGGTCAATTAATTCAGCCTGTGATATAATGATTCTTAAGACTGCACATGGGAGTCACCCAGGAGGTTTTTGGGGTTTGATTTTTTTTGTTTTTTGTTTTTTGGTTTTGGTAGGGGATGGAACTCAGGACCTGGCACTTGCGAGGCAGGTGACGGAACCACTGAGCTAAATCCCCAGCCCACCCAGGAGGTTTTAACAAGTATTGGTGTCTGGGCTCCAGCTCCGGCAATTCTGATAGAACTGGGCTGGGTTCAGGCTGGTCATTTGGGGGTTTTAATGTTCTCCAATGATTCCAAATGCACAGCCAAACTGAAAACACAGAAGACAGTACAAACTGGGGGTGTTCACGGGCACAGTGTTAGGCAGGAGAGGGACGGATGTGGTCTATATTCTCCTTAAGAGCAGTCACTCCAGCTGCCACGTGGGTACAAGACACTCCCCCCATAGTGCCCAGTACTTAGTTGATACCTGGAGTTTTCTTCCTTCCCTCCCAGTGTCCTAATAATCCCCACTCATTTGGAATTGCTGCATGCTGCAGAGAAAAAGCCCAACCATATACGGAGAGGGAAGCATCTCTCAGGAGCTGCCTTCAGCTAGTAGCTGTTTTTCTCCTTATGTATCCCTGGAATTGTCCACCCACCCCCTCCAGGACTGGGAGCCTCCTGTCCTGTGTTTTTCGGGTCCAAACTCTGCACCTTCTTTGACAACCCCAAGAACCCCTGGGCCCCAGGAGAGCAGTTGCAAGGAATATTCAGAAGCAACTTGGTGAGTTTATTTTGATGAAATACAATAATTATCATGCTTAGCAGCTGTTGCTATTTAAAATAAGAAAAACCTGGGCTTGAATTTAAACTGTTTGGGAAAGCATGTGCCCCACCAATCTGGTCCAACAAAATCAGACATTATGAAATCCACAGAGCTAGAGCTTGTTACAGGAAGTTGAGATGCAAATCATATTTTGTTTCAAATGAGCCCGATGAATGCATAATTTTCCACAAAGAAATACTTTTGTGTCAGGATCCTTTTGCCAAGAACTGAAGTTCTGAGGCTGCAGCTGTTAGCAGTGTCTGATTGTCCATTTCAAACTGTAGGGAATTCTGCTTTCCTAAGGGAGATTTGGAGCAAAGGCAGGAAGAGGACAGAGATGCTCTCGTCAATTGTCTTCCAGAATATTCCCTACGAAATCTGTCGGTGTCGCCCAGACGACCAGGCTCATCCTCGGAACTTGCAGAGATGGGACCCCAAGTCGAATCAACAGCTACTCCCAGTTTACTATGCATCCGGAGTGGCTTTTCTTTTCCCTCATCCCCTAGCACCTTCCCTGAGCTGGAAGTCATTAATTGTATTTATCAGGAGTCTTTTAACTTCAAGTGGAGGAAACCTAACGCCAATGAAATAAGCAAATCAAAAATGCAAGAGAGGAATTATTTGTTTTTACAACTCGGAAGTCCAAATCTGGTTTGGACTGGTCGTTGGTTAAGGTCACAGAAGTAGGTCACAGACAAGAAAAGGGATTAACGACCAGGCCTCTGGGCCTCACATTTGCTTCCAGAGATTTACAAGGCACTGTTCTGCAGTTGTACGTTTTTCTCCAGATGCAGAAGTGGTTGACTGAGGACTGAATTGAGTTTAGTGTGATTGGTATGGTGGAAAGTCACAAGTGAAAGGGAAACACACCGAATTCAAATGATCTCCCTGAGACGGGTCTAAGCTGAGAAGGAGAGAAGCATCATACAGGCACAGGTAAGGTGGGAGAGAATTCGGTGCAAGAGGTCATTACAGGTAGAAGAAAGTTATGCTGGGAGGGACAGGAGTAAAAGATCTGGACGGATAGGAGATGGTAGACACTAAGAATAGGAAAGGTATGTTAAGGATAAATCCTGTGATGAATATTTACAATCTCAAATACCCCATTTCCCATGGAGGAAAGAATTCTTTGTTTGGTCTGCTGACAGGGTAATAAATGAAGAAGCAGAACTCATGAAAACTCCTCCTGCTGTGGTTGGGATGTGGTTTGTCCCTCCAAACTCATGTTAAAGTTTAGTCCCCAAGTGACAGTGGCGAGAGGTGATGGGACCTAAATAGGTATTTGGGTCATAAAGGAAGGGACTAAGGCCATTCTTGAGGGACTGGGTCAGTTCTAACAGGAATGAATGAGTTCTTGATCACACCAGAGTGGGACCAAATTAGTAATCATGAGGACATATTGTTATAAAGTAGGGCCACACCTTGTATTTTATCTCTTCTGTGTTCTCCCGTTCTCCTTCCACGTTTCTGCCGTGATACGAGGTAGTACATGGCTCTTACCAGATACGGTTGCCTGACCTTGGGCTTCAGCCCCCAGAACCATGCAGTACACAAGATTCTTTCCTTTATAAATTTCCCAGCCTCGGTTGAGGTCTTAAGATGGGTGCCAAGTGGCTGCTTCCTGATGGAAGCAAAGATGTGGCATGGACTGCAGCCTCCTGGCCTAAAGGAAAGTGATTGAGTCGAATTCTGAAGATGAGAGCACATCACAGAACTCTGATCAGAGCTTCAAGAAGATAAAGAGGCTGGGACCACTGCAGAGACAGAAGTCTCAGTTTCTCTGCAGGTAGACCAGAACCCGAAACAGAGGCCGCAGTGAAGGCACGTGAAGAGTGCCCTTCGGGAATAACCTTGAATATGTGGAACACATTTCAGGAATTGCATAAAACACATTCTAAACAAAAAACTTCAACCTCAAGATCCAGAGGGAGAAAGAGAAAACGCTCCAGAAGAGATAAACTGAAGAATGAAAAGGAGCCTCACGGTGAGGAGTCCTTGAATGAAAACGAGTGAAGGAGCTGGGTCAGTACTTCGGAGCCAGTGATAGATCTGAACCCCCTGTTAAAAAGAAAAAGGTTGGAAACTCAGGCCTTGGAGAGAGGAGAGAAGGCTGTGGAGGGGTGGGATGTCGAAAGGCTGAGAAGCTCAGCAACCAGCCAGCTACTCCAGAGCGTGGTGTAAAAATTGCCGAGCAATCGCCCGCCACAAGTTTGTAAACGCCTAAAGGAGGCTGGGAATTCACAGGTGTTCAAGAAAAGAAGAAACTCGCGTGGGGGGTTGAGGCAAAGCACAGACGGGAAACCCAAAGCGACGTGGAATGCAGGTACCTGGACAGAATTCTTCAAGACACTCGTAGACTTGTGTGCTTAACTTACAGGAAAGACTTTTCTGCCGAGGTCAAATATGTCAGGAAGGGCCGGGGATTTAGCTCAGTGGTTCCGCCGCCTGCCTTGCAAGTGCAAGGACCCGAGTTCGATCCCTGGTACCTCCCCCAAAAAAATGTCAGGAAATTGATAGAAGTAGAAAAAAGCAAGCATAAATCTTGGGAGTCGATTATCAACTCGTTTAAGGTTTTTTTCCTAAGGAGTTTATTCTATTGAAGTGAATAAAATGAAGTGTCTTGTTATTTATGTAAGAAATCTGAACATACATATAGGAAAAGAAGATAGAATTTTATTTATTTGTATAGACCTACAGTATAAAATCAACGTTTCTTTTTATGTGTTTGGTATAGCATAGCCTGTGAGATCCTTGTACTTTCTTATGTTTTTGACATAACTGCACTTTTTCTGGAATTCTGTTTTTAAGATTGGCTTTTGTTTAAAATGGATTAGTCATAAGTGCAAGAGTCTCCATTGATGCTATCTTTCTAAATGACTGTAATTACCTTAATGCTATAAAACAATTACTGATTCTTTATTGGAAAAAAATTAATTTCCCAGCCTCAGGTATTCTGCTATAGCAACAACAACAAAACCAACAACTAAGACACTTCTACAAGAGTTTGTTTTTTTTTTTTAAATAGCTCTTACTTGAGAAAAATAAGAAGAAGAAGTTGGGAAGAGGCAAAGGGAAGGAAATGGCAACTCAGACAAGATAACTAGGTGTTTTGAATGGGATAGAAAAAAGAGAGAGATAAGGAACTTGCAAGAGATGTGGGGCTTTGGGAAGAGAGACAAGGAAAGGTCGTCTCTAGGACATCTTCTAGTATATTGTGTGAGGCAGAATCCCACACACTTCTGTCCATCTTAAGGCCCATTCAGGAAGGAATTGCAGTGCTTCTCATGGCTGCTGGAGAATGGGGTCAGATTTCTTTTACTTGTCATTGTGGCTTGTGTCTAACCCCCGCCAAAGCCTCCAGCAGTCTTTTTCAGGGGCGGCTGAATCTGGACCGTGTGATGCTGGGATGAAGGGTGTGTGATCACTAAACCACTACACCCCAGTGATTAGGTTTGGCACCACCCTAATCCCAGTAGTCTGGATGGGAGAAAGGGGGCAGAAAGACGCTGTCAGGTTCTCTTGCTGCTTTGCTACCTTCTGCGCACCAAAAAGTGTTTCTCCTCTGCCAGGCCACCCTGCCTTGGAGCCAGCCAATTAAAGACTGAAACCTCTACAAACTGTGAGCCAAATAAACCTTAACCCCCTTTAACTTTGGGTTTCAGGTGTTTTTGTCCCTGCAATGAGAGAAAAGTAACTAAGACACTTGTGATATACTGAGAAGTAGGCTCATGGAAGCTTAATGTTACTGTGTAAAATTAAGAGTGAGATACACACCTGTGAGGATTTTTAGATAGAGTCCACTTGGGCCCAGGATATAGCTGCAGAAAGGGGACTCACATAGGGTGGAGAAGAAAACCAAAAGAATCAAGAAGGTCATGGGCCGGGGATTTAGCCCAGTGGTTTCACTGCTTGCCTCACAAGCACAAGGACCCGAGTTCGATCCCCGGTACCAAAGAAAAAAAAAAGAATCAAAAAGGTTAAAGAATGATTAGCCTAAAATATTAAATGAATAATGCAGACGTCAGTACCTGGTTGGAAAACAAAGGACTGTGAACCAGGTCCCAAAGTCCTCAATAAATGAAGGAGCATGTCCAGGAAGTTGCTAAATGACAGCAAGGAGAGGAAGGATGTGGAATAGTCAGATGGCAGGAGTGTCAAAGGAGTGGTGATATTTACATGCCTGTGGAAAGGGCCTAGGAATTAGGGCTCTACCTTCCCCACCTCTGACCAGGAATAAGACAGAGTGTGGAGAATGAACGGCCCTACTTGGAAGAACTGTAAGACAAAGCAATCTCCTTCAAGGAGAATTAAGTTTAAAACAGTGTGGAAGTGCTGAAGATGTTTGCCTTGCAGCTAGGCACAGGGAGAAAGTTTAGGAGGGAAGGAATAGCGGGGATTTGGGTCTGCAGAGCAGAAGTGGAGAGGTTGGCTCTTCCGGCGGCCAGCCCCTTCTCATCTACCACACAGCCTCCTGCATCTCTCCGTCCTGAGTAGCGCTGTCTCCATGGTGGAGATCCATCGCTCCCTGTCTCCCACGATAGTGCAAAATGACATTGTGTTCTTAACTTGTTTATTGTCTAGGCTCCTGTTGGCAACCACCACTACCACAATTAGAATGTAAACTCATAAAGTCAGGCACGATATCTAAATTTTTTTTCCAGTACTGAGGATGGAATCCAGGATGTATCACTGAGCCACATCCTCAGCCCTTTTTGTTCCTCCTTGAGACAGAGTCTTACTAAATTGCCCAGGCTGGGCTTGAGTTTACAATCCTCCTGCCTCAGCCTCCCTGGTGCTAAAATTGAATCCATGCACCACAACACCCAATTAGGTACTATATCTATTTATCCACTGCCTTATGCCCAACACCTGGCATATAGTAAGCACTCAGTACATATGTTGAATAAGTTATTTAATGAACAGAAAATGAATTAGTAGCACCACAGGAGTAAGAAGATAGAAGAGCATAGACATTGTTGGGGAGGGAAAACTTTCCCTCTACCCTCTGAGGATTTGATTCTTGAGCTGTGAAATAAACTAGCAGTAGACAGATTAATAAGAAGAAAGTTATACAAATTTGTTACATGCACAGGAGGCATCACAGGAAAGAAAAATGAATACTCCGAGCCCCAGAAAGATCTAGAAGCTTACATACCATCATCTTGAATGGAGGGAAGAGTTGTGGGTGACTAGGGGAGAGTAAAAGATTTGGGGAAAAGATGAGCAGATTCTCAGAACAGATTCCTGTGACAGGAATCCTGTCCTGGTGTGGGGTTGACCTCCACTGCCCTCTGCTGTGACACGAGTTTAATGTTCCTGGAGGAAGAGATTTCTGGGAAGGGGACTCACGACCACTGAATTTCTTTTGGAAGACTTGTCTATAGGCCCACAATGGAAATTCAGAGGAAGCCCCTCCCTCTTTTGCTATTCCCCAAGTGCCCTCAGTCTGAAGTTCAAATTGGCATATTTCGGGGTGACATTTCCTGAGCTCCCTCAGTATCCACAATGCCTCCCTGTTCATTGAGGAGCCTGGGGTCAGTGCCCTAATGGGATGAATGACCCACCTCGGATTGAAGTGTGAGGCCTAGAGTCTCCCAACTCGATTACTATGGACAACCCCTCCTGGCCTTGTTGCTGAGTCCTGGGAAGTAAACCTTAAGGAGAGATGCTTGCTTAAATCCACACTCCTGCACTTGGATTTGTTAGCTTCAAGTTCCAGCCTAAAAATACTCCTCTCTGATATCAAGGACAAAACTTATAAACATGCAAGTGGTTATTACGGTTTAATCACAGGCTTGGCGGTAGTGACTCTCGGCAATCTCTCTGGGGCATTAACAAGAGCACAGTAAATTTGTCATGGAGGTAGTATTTTTAGCCTCACCCACTCTTCCAGCCCAGACGGGAACATCCCTGCAGAAAAGGTCCTTGTGACACCCCAGACCCCACCCCAGCCCTTGCTGCTCAGAAACCACAGTCATGGGGGCCACAGTGGCTGCCACTAAGCGAAGTAGAGAAGTGGGTGGGTGGGTACTGCCTGAGACCCCTGCCGCCTTTTGTCAGGAGAGTACCTGAGTCCTGGCCCAATCTCTGCTCCTGGCTTATGGGGGAAAGTACAGACCCGTATTAGGGCAGGGATTGGCTGAAAGTTAAATGTTGTCTCATGAGAAGGAAGAGACCTATCTATCCCCAAAGGATCCTTTTCTGCCAACACTTTCCCCACTATTTCCAGCTTTGAAAAGAGAAAACGGCAGGGTAGCACACACCTGTCACGCCAGCTGAGCTATGATGACTAACCTTGACTGTCAACTTCATTGAACTTGAAAAAGCCTAGGAAATTAGCAAACCATACTTCTGAGTGTGTCTCTGAAGATGTTTCCAGAGACAATGAGCATGTGAGACCACAAATTGAGGATCAACAAGTTGACCCACCCTGAATGTGAGTAACACTACCCAGCAGATTAGGGAGTTGGTGGAACAAAAGGGGAAGGAGGAAGCTCACCACCACAGGCTCCCCACCCTTCCTGACTCCCATGTCAGCAGCTTTCCTCTGCCACATCCTTCCACCATGATGTTTCTGCCTCACCACAGGCCTAAAGCAATAGCCCCAGCTGACCATGGACTAAACCTCTGAAACCATGAGTCAAAATAAACCTTTCCTCCATCAGCTTGATTTTCTCAGGTATCTAGTCATAGCAACAGAAAGTTGATGACACAGACCAGAAGTTCAGGGCCATCTTAGGCAACATAGCAAGACCCTGTCTCAAAAGAAAAAAAAGAAAAGAAAAGAAAAGAGAAAAGAATCCTTGGGCTTCTAGGTTACTTCAGGACTGAGCCCCAGAGCCATGAACCCAACTTCAGAAACTTTACCTTTTCTGTCCCACGTGGAAAAGTGTTACACATGAAACTTGCATTCCATGGAGAAGGCTGAGCTCTATTGCAGGCATTGATTGAGGCTGCGGCCAGAACTAGGTTGCCTTCCCACACCTCAGGATGAAGAGGACACATTTTGTGAACATGCAAGATGTGCCAGATGCTGTGCTGAATGCATTATAGATCTCAGTCAGTCCTTACAACAGCCCTATGAGGTCAGTGCTGATACCCTCCTCTTATTATAGTGGCGGCCACATAACTTTCCCAGGGCCACAGAGCAAGTGGGATCTTGAGCGTGGACAAGCTCCCTCCAAGCCTCTGCTCTTACATATGATATGGTTTTATCCAAGTAGCTGGTTATCCCCTCCCCATAGTGTGTGGTCGTAGACTGTGACATTCAGATTCACACCAACCATTTGCCTCTCTTCCATTTGTTTTCATTTGGAGAACTCTGATATTGTGACATAATAAGAAATACATATTTTGTTTTTCATTCCCAATTTTCTGTCACAAGAGCTCCTCAAAACCTTAGAATTTCCTGAGTGGTAGAAGTGACAAGAGCATCTTTTGTCATTCACAAGCTCCTTGCAACTACACTCAATGTTATGCTAAGGAGGTGACTCTTTATGAGCCCCTAGATAGATTTGGGGGAGGGGGGCACTTGTTGCCAGAGGTAGCAACTATGTGATTAGAGGGTTCGAACTTTCATTCCCTCCCAAGACAGGAGAGGGCCCTGTTGGGGCAGATTAGAGGGACATAAGCCAGAAACTCAGGGCAAAACACTGTAAAATCATCACATGCTTATCTGTGGCTGATGATTGTAAAGTCATCACATGCTTACTGTGTACCACATGTTGAAAAGAAAATGTACCTACTGTATCCTTTATGAAAGTATTGCTCACATTTACTGTATGACCTTGTCCCCTTCTCAGAAACAAAGGCTAAGACCCCGATTGGCCTGGCCCCCACCAATCAACAACAAAGCTTTACCCTGGAAGGATGGGCACATGTCATACTCACTGGGGTGTCCCACGCGGGATGCCCTATCTTGTCACACCACTCCACTGCTAAGATAGTTTCTCTTCTGCTTTCTCTATATTTGCTACTCTTTAAATAAACTTGTGCTTGGCACTATATCAGTCCCGACTCCCCCATTTTCTGCTAAGAACCCCACTTCTCCATCCTTCGCCAGAGTGAGGGCAAGGACCCAAAGAGAGGCAGAGGGTGATTCGGGGGATCCCTAGCCCCCTCTCCTCAGACACCCCCCAACTAGAGGCAACAAGTGGAAGATTGTTAATCACCAATAATGGCCAATAATTTGACGACCCATGACTGCATAATGAAACCTCCATAAAACTCCTAAACCCTGAGGTTCACTGAGCTTCCAGCTTGCTGGACAGTGGTTTCTGGAGGGTGGTGCCCCCGAGGGGGTATGGGAGCTCTACTCCCTTCCCCTAGTCCCTCCCCAAGGCACTTCTTCCATCTGAGTGCTTGGTGGAAGTTTCCTTTTATAGTAGACCTGTAACATAGTAAGAAAACTATTTTCCTGACTTCTGTGAGCCACTCTAGCAAAATACTGAACCCAAGACAGGGGTCCTGGAAGACTCTACTAATAGGTGACTAATCAGAGATCCCAGGGGTCAAGGCTTGTAACTGCCATATAACATGGGCCAGTCTTCTGGGACTCCTGGTGAGTAATGTCATTAGTTAAATTGCAGGACACCTACCTGGTGTTTGAAAATTGGTTCGCACGGCAAAAAAGCCACACACATAGTGTCAGAAGTGTTCTGTGGGAACAACACAGTTCGGAGTTTGGAGTAGAATGAACAAACTTACATTAAGAAGATGTGGCTCTCATGAAGCTGATTCTACCCTCAGCTCCAGAGGTAGCTGGGACTCAGACCTGGCCAGTAGGAGCCTACATCCCCCTAGACTCTAGCAGAATTAGTGGGGTTGATCCAGAGATGAGTGTATGGTCATAAAAGCCAAAACAAATCCTCCAGGCCATGTTCTCCACTCACTTGCAGTATGACCTAGGGCAAGTCACAGACGCCAGAGGGTGTGGTGCCAGCAGTGTTACAGAGGATCGGAGCTACCTGCGTCTTGGAGGAGGGCGATTTCAGCATCACCTAAAAGTTTGAGACTTTCTGGGGGAACAACCCAACCTTCTTATGCTTTTGTGAGCTCTCCAGGCAATTCTGAAACATTCAAGGTTCGAGAAGCATTGGCTTGCCGGTCCTTGAGTTTCTGAGTCTATCCACCTCTATATAAAACAATCAGGCAAATCAGGCACTGACAACCTTTCGTTTCCACTCTTTCTTTTCTTTTCTCTTTCATTTTTCTTCTCTTCCAGGTCCTACTCATATCTCAGAGGCCCTCATGTGTCCCTGTGGGACAGCATGAAATTTGGAGAGATCTTCCTGCCCTTCTGCATCAACTAAGTCACTATTCTTGGGCTACTGCTGTCACATGGTGCTGCCACCTGATAGACTTGAGAATCCAAGTAGGAACTGTGTAATTGGTTCACAGCCATATCCATGGTCCTAGAACAGGGCCAGGCATATGGTTGGGCCTCATTAAGTATTTGTTAAACAAATATGTGTCTTGGTTACTTTCTTGTGGCTGAAACACAATATCCGGTATCTATAACTTATAGGAAGAAATGCATTTTCATCTTATTTTGGTTCACAGTTTGTAGAGGTTTCACTCCGTAGTCAGCTGACTCCAAGACAGGGGAGCGTGACAGAAGAGAGGCAGCTCAGGGAGGGAGAGCCTGCCAGGCCACACCCCTAGTGACTCTGCTCCTCCAACCAGGCTTCACCTTCCAAACCACATTTAGCTGTAAACTCACCAGTAGGCTAATCCACTACGAGTGTCAAGATCCCATGATCCAATCACCTCCCCAAAGTCCCGCCTATGAATGCATGAGGTTTGGTGGGGGTGGGGGTCTAGATATAAAATATACCAATAAATGAGGTCTGCCTCCTCCTCAAGATCCCCAGGGTGTGACGGTGAAATTTCCAAACCTGTCTTGGAGTCTGTATCAGTCTGCTCGGGCTGCTATAACAAAATATTACAGATTATGTGGCTTAAATAACGGACATTTATTTTCTCATAGCTCTAGAGGCTGAAAAGGCCAGGACCACATCTGGCAAGGAGTAGTTTCTGATGAGGACTCTTTCTGGCTTGCAGATGGCTGCCTTCCCTCAGAGTCCTCTCAGCACATGCTGGTGTCTAATTTTCTTTTTTTTTTCTTTTTCTAGATTCTTTGAGACAGGTTCTTTCTATGTAACCCAGGATGGACTTTAACTCACTATATAGCCCACACTGGCTTCAAACTGGTGATCTTCCTGCCTCATCCTCCTGAGTACTGCAATTTAAGTGTGCACCACCACAACCAGTTCTAGGATAACTTCCTTAAAAATCAGATTTATTGGGGCCAGGGAATTCGCTCAGTGATTCTGCCACCTGCCTTGCAAGCCCAAGGTCCTGAGTTCGATCCCTGGTACCAAAAAAAAAAAAATCAGATTTATTTAGGCTGGATTAAGAAAGTAAAGTCAATATACCTGCAATTTTTCAACTTTACAATGGTACAAAAATGTACATACTCATTCCTTTTTTCACTTTCAGTACCGTATTCAATAAATTACCTGAGACAATTAGCACCTTACTATACAACAGCTTTGTGTTATATAATTTTGCTCAACTGTAGACTAAGGAAAATATTCTGAGCACGTTTAAGGAAGGCTAAGCTGAGATATTATGTCCAGTAGGTTAGATGTATTAAATGCATTTTCAACTTACTGTATTTTTAACTCATCATGGATTTGTATGGCTGTCACCCTCTCATAAATCATGGAGCATCTGTAACCATTAAGTTTATATAAGTCAATAGTCATTACTAAAGACAATATTACAATAAAACAAGAATTCCATCCAAGAAATATAATATTCAATGCCTAAAAACAAACAATATGTGAGATGCTCATGATTCTATCTGCTCTGTCTTCTAATAAAGACATAAATCCTACTGGATTGAGACCCCAGTCATGACCTCATTTAGCCTTAATTACTTTCTTACTCCAAAGACAGCCAAGCTGCAATGGGAGAGGGGACACAGCATTCTGTCTATGACGCTGTCCTTATTCATTTCCCATCTCAAAGGCCCACACTTCTGACTCATCCCCATGTCCTCTCTTCTACGCTTCATCTCTGATCCAGCCCAGCAAACTTTTTATCTCCTTTACAGCAGGAATATTTGGTTAAGCAAACAGCATGAGTCTGTGATCTAGACCACAACCTCAGCCTTAAAAGCTCAAAAGAGCTTCCAAGGTGACAGTCTGCCTGAAGGCAGCAGATCCTTAATATTTTGATCACCAAAACTGGATGAAGGTTGTAATCCCAGCACGCTGAGAGGCTAAGGCAAGATGATTGCAAGTTCAAGCCCAGTCTAGGCAACTTAGCAACCTAGCAAGACACTCTCTCAAAATAAAAAAAAATTAAAAATGGGCTGGGGATGTAGCTCAATGGGAAGGCCCTGGGTTCAATCCCCAGTACAGTACTGCAAAACAAAACAAAACAAAAGCAGTAGAGGATCATTATCTAAGGGGAAATAAGGAGAAATTACAGGAAAGAAAATAGCATCAGTTGACAAGGCAAAATATTACCCCTTTGTGTAAATAATCAAAATATAAAACATGGAGTTAATAAGGAGAGTGATGAACCAGGAGGTAGCTCAGTAATAGAGGACTTCAAAAATGATCAAGATACTGAGCATGTGTGTATACATATGTACACATACATACATATATATATATATATATATCAATTTCCCGGAGTTAATATAGTTATTATGTATCACAAATATATACTAGTTTAAAAAGTAAGCAATTGCTGTAGTCAAAAAAAGAGAAAAAGACCCTGGATTCTATCCACAGCATCGCAGTAAGTGTGTTAGTTAGGGTTCTCTAGAGGAACAGAACCAATAGAAAGTGTACGTGTGATTATGCAGGGAGGTGTCAGACGAGCTTAGGGAGCCAGAGGGAGGAGCGTCCACCGTAGCTGTCTGCACGCTGAGAGTCAGAGGAAAGGGGCTGCTCAGCCCAAGATACAGAGGCAGTAGAACAGGAGGGATCCAGGAGGCAGCACCAATCCAAGTCTGAAGTCCTCGAAGCTCCCTGCAGACCCGCCAGTGTGAGTCTGCTTTGGAAGGCTGAAGAAACTGAAGACCGATGTCCAAAGGCAGTGGTGAAGGCCGGAGCTCTATAAAGATGGGCCTATCTACCGCTTCCTTCCCGCTTTTATTCCATCCCGTCCACAAGCCTATTAATTTGTGCCACCCAGGTCTGGGCGGGTCTCCCCCGTTGGCTGGTTTACATGTCAGTCATCACAGATACACCCAGAACTCTGCTCCACCAATCTGCTGGGCACCACGTAACCCATTCAAGTTGGCACAGCATGATGAATGGTCACAATAAATAAACTCATATGCTCATACATACAATGATAACTTTTATTCCATCTTAATTATAGAGGGGGAAAATAAAGGGAACGATGTTTAAAATGGGAACAATCAAAAATATGGAAGAAAAAAAAAGCCACAGAGCAATGAGGGCAGTGTGATCTGATTTTTATACAAAACAAATATATTCATTAAAAAAATAAATACTTTTAGATGATTTATAGAAAAAATCTAAATGGATACCCAGCTTTTCACTGTAGTAGTTACCTCTGGGGATGAGGTTAGATTGTATTTTATACAATCTGCATTTAAATAAATCTATTAAAATTGAATGTGAATAATAAGATGCTAAAATATGATGAAGAGAATTAAAAGACTATGTTCTTAAGATGAAACGTTTCTTTTGCTAAAGTTTCAATAAAAAAGCTGAGATACAAAAGACAAAAATAGATGCGATTTGAAATAAAAGAGTGAAAATCATTGCAAAGAAAGTTATAACAATCATGCCTACAAAGCTTTTGTTTTTAAAACACACCACAAGGTAAAAAGTTAAAGATATAGCAAGAAGGGAGTATAATCTACACTGAAAAGGAAATCTATAGAAAAAAAATAAGAAAACAAAGACCAAAGTTTAAAGACACAAGTGAAAGTGGAGGAAGCCAATTGCTACAAGCAGCTAACATTGAAGCTGAACACAATTTTTGTCTGGCTTCCTTCATGAAAAGTCTCTTTTTCAAATTACTCCTTCTCCTGGAACCACCGCCAGTTCTTTCTACCTTCACCTAGAACCTCCTGTGCTCCAAGTTCTGTCCACAGGTGAATTTCTGGCCCACCCACGTGTGAGTACAGGGAGCAGCTCCAGCAGTCAGCAAAGATGCTCTCAGCCTGGTCTTGCGCACTGGGCCGGGCCCGGCCAGGCCGGGGTGGAAGGAAGCTGCAGCTGCTCTCTCTGGAGCAGGGCGGACCTGCGTTCACATCCCAGGCAGGTGACCTCTCTGAACCTCCATTTCCTCTTTGCTAAAGTGAAAAAAAGTAAGAACTGCCTCACAGAGCTGTGACGAAGGCTTGGTACGCACACAGAACACTAGAAAGCCCGGGGGTAAGTGCATTTAGTTTCCTTCTTGCAAAGGAGAAGAAGCAGGTTTGAAGATCTAACATCACAAAGAAAATATGTGGAAGAATCTGGATTTAATGCAATAGCCTTTCTCTTCAGGGCTTTGTTCTTTTTGCCAGCTTTTCTTTGGGGATATTTTTAGGTGTGTGCCTTTAAAGTTTTGATTTGTTGTGTTGTGTTGTGTTTGAAAAAGGCTCTCACTGTGTAGTTCAGGCTGGCCTTGAACTCACTATGGATCCCAGGCTGGCCTCCAACTCTCAGCAATCCTCTTGCCTCAGCCTCCCAAGTACAGGGACTATAGGGGTGCGCCACCATGCCTGGCGTGCCTTTAAAAGTTTTGAGGAAGCCGCCCATAGTGGCAGAGGACTGTGGTCCCAAGATTGAGGGGCTGAGGTAGGAGAATCACAAGTTGGAGCCCAGTCCGGGCAGCTTGGTGACCTAGCAAGACCCTGTCTCAAAACAAAAAATAATAAAGAAGGGACTGAGGGTGTAGCTCAGTGTAAAGGCCCTGGCTTCAATCCCCAAGTACTGGGGAAAAAAAGTTTTCAAGCAGCAGAGATTTTCAGAGAAAGCCTGTTACAAGCCCCAAGGTCAGCTGAGCTCAGCCTTCACGCAGATGGACCTCTCAGCACTAGGTAAAAGGAAGACGGAGGTGGGGTGGGGTAGCCCTGTACCCTTCACTTTACTGTCCTTCCTAGTCCCCTCTTTAAACACTCAAAGGTCACAAGGGCAGTGTAATAGCGCTGTTTTGCTGTAAAGTGGGTTAAGATGACACTGAATACTGCAAATGGAACAAACCACCACTAGGTGATCGGTGACTGCCATGACTCTCTCCCTCCCCAACTGGAGGCTGCTTTGATTTCCTTCCTGCCTGGCCTGGAAACTGAGGGTGGAGTTAAGGAGGAGGAAAAGGGCGCCGAGAGGGGATTGTGGCCCTGAGACCTGCTGAAGTCCCCGCTGAGCGCTTCCATTACAGGAGCCACAGGCTTGTTTTGAAGTCGGTTTGTTTGGTGTCCATCTGTTCACAGCACAGAAAGTCCTTATGAAAGTACCCACCCTCCCGTCTCTTCCTGAAAACGTCTGGAGGCTCTGCTTCCCGAGTGTGTTCTACACCCATCGTCTCACCTTAGAGACTGAGACAGAACTCCTGCTTTTAGAATGTGTTCTCTTTGAGGAGTATCCGGAAACCAGCACATTCACGCAGGAGGGGACTCCAGGCTCTATTCTAGGCGCAGGGTCTCATCACCGCACAGGCCCTTGACTAACACTAGGGAGGTCTCCAGTGTAAGACTGGCCGGCTCCCAGGGGTCCAGCTTCCTGGTGTGTCCTGTATCCCATGGATGACTAGCCCCATCCCTCCGCTGGCCAGACGCTTTTCTCCTGAGTGTCTCCAGAGTTCTCAGAATGTGCCTGGTGTCTCGGAGATCAGAAGTGCTTCTGCATGCAGATGGGGAGTCACTGCCCGATCTAGTCCTCACTATTCCCTGCGCTCTCTGCCGCCGCTGCTGCTGCAGCTGCTGCTACTCAGCCACTGCCAGCCCCAGTGCATCACGCCCTGGAAGCATTGCTCAGCCACCTGAGCAGTGGCCTGTCCACTCTTCACCAACAATGACACTGCTCACCGCATCAGCTCCTTGCTTCTCCCACGTGCCTCTGTCTCTCTGGTTAGCAGGGCAATGTTTGCTTCTTCGGCAGCCAGACCTTTCCAAGGTGGATTGATTGCCTTCAGTGAGAGGTTCAGGCCCCTCTGCAGTAGTTACTTCCTCTTAGCACCAGATCCCTCTGGGAAGACCCGCAGGGCTCTCCAACTTCACCCCTTGGCCTTGGCCTTCCCATAGAACATGAGCACTTAGCCTGACCTGGACCCACAGTCTCTGCCCCCTCAGCATCCTCATCCTTCCATGGAGCCCAAACTCTGGGACCTGAATGGTCCTTGCTCACAGGGATGGTGGTCTTGGGAGTCTCTGTCCCCCTACAGCCATGTTTCCCTCAGGCACACCCCAAGATCACCAGATGTGTCTGAATGCTGTCCACACCTACACTGCCAACTTCACTTTTCTCCTGCGTCCCAGATGAGCCGGAGAGCATGAATCAAGTGTCCAGGCATTCCACACACTTAGGCCAGCTCTGCTCCCCAAAATGTGTAAGTCCTCAAGGGCAGCATTAGCCAACTGGACAGAATATGTGAGTTCTAGTCAAGATACACTGTTACACAAACATGGCTCTTCACATAATGTGTAAGGCCAGAGAAAAATAAAATTTTGTCTTATTTTTTGACAATGCCAAGAGCACTTTTTAAATAGTAAATATTCACCTAAAATCTATTTTGTTTCATGGTACTGGGTTGAATCCAGGGCCTCACACATGCTAGGCAAGTGCTCGGCCACTGAGCTACATCCCCAGCCTTTTTAAAATTTCATTTGGGACAGGGTCTCCCTAACCTGGTCTTGGGCTTGCCGTCCTCCTGCCTCAGCCTCCTAAGTAGCAGACATGGTAAGTGTGAGTGCACTGCCACGCCTGGCCAAACATTCACTTTAGCACATTTATGGGTGTGCCACAATGCGTTTTTCACTTCTTATTGGGCATGCAGGTTATTTATTGATTTTTTTATTGTTATAAGGGCACCGCTGATATCTATTCTCTTGCCATAGCTCACTTGATTTCTTTAGGGTAGATTTCCGGAAATGCAATTGCCGAACCAAAGGCTATAGATTGTTTTCTCCTTCTTTGCACACATTACCAAATTGTTTTCAGAAATATTCCTCATGTTCCGTCCTTTACCAAGAATATGGAAGGGGGCGCCAGGTGTGGTGGTGCAGCCCTGTAATCCCAGCACTCTGCAAGGCTGAGGCAAGAGGATCACAAGTTTGAACCCAGCCTGGGCCACGTAACAAGACCCTGTCTCATATTTTTTAAAAATTAAAAGGACTGGGGATATAGCCCAGCGTGAAGGTCCTAGGTTCAGCTTCTAGTACTGAAAAAAAAAGTGAAAAGGTAGATTTTATTCAACTTCTCCAGAACTGACCATTATGTGTTTAGGTTTTCCTTAACTGTTACCTGCTTAGTATAAAAAAATGTTTCTTATTGTTTTGCATTTATTACTAAGAGGGTTAAACTATTTTGTTATGATTATTACCTACTGTGTGCACACCAAGATTCTATGTCCACTGTTGATTTTCCATATTGTTATTATTGAGATTTTTTTTTCCTATTGAATTGCAAGATTAATTTCAAGATTACTTTTGAATATAGCATACTGTTGGATTATGTTTTTTGATCCATTCTGCCAATCTGTATCTTTTGATTGGGGAACTGAGACCATTCACATTGAGAGTTATTACTGAAAGGTACTGGCTTATTTCTATCATTGCATTATTTTCCTGCTGGTGATTCCTTTTTTCCCCTTCTGCTTAACTGCTCATCCTACCTAGTGTATTGATTCCATTAGACTTTTTGGTATTGTTGGCTTCATTGTCTCTTTCAGAATTTTTCTGGAGTGCTGCTTTGCTGATCATGAATTTCTTAATTTGCTCTTTTTCGTGGAAAGAGTTTATTTCTCCATCAATCTTGGAAAATAATTTTCCAGAATATATCAGTCTAGATTGAACATTGTTTTCTTTTAGTCCTTGAAACATTTCACTCCAAGCTTTCCTGGCCTTTGAGATCCATCAACCATAATTCTAATGGGATTATCTTTATAACTGATTTATTGCTTTTCTTTAACAGCTTTTAAAATTTTGTCCTTGTGTTGGACTCCTGGGATTTTAACTATAATGTGTCATGGAGAAGTTCTTTTTTGATTGTGGCTATTTGGAGTTCTATATGTCTTGGTGATTTGTATGTTAAATTATTTCCCAATATTTAGAAATTTTTCTGCTATCATTTCTGTAAATGGGATTTTTATGTCATTTGTGCTGCCTTCTCATTTTTCACTATTTCCCATTAATCTTAGATTTGTCTGCTTTTTGTCATCTAGTAGCTAGTGTATCCATTTTTCATATTCTCTTACTATTTTTAAGGTATCTCTAAGTATATGGCTACTTACATCAGCCCTATATTTTACTTCTCTCCTCCCACTGGTCACATGCCATACCTTCAACATAAATTTTTATCTTCTGGATTTCTTTTGGGTACTTTTTCATGGACTCTAATTCTTTGCTAAACTGGTCATTCATGTTTTGTACCATTTTGTTTTTCTCAGCTGCTTTTTATTAGTGTCTTCTGTAAACAGCTGATTATTTTATTAAGTTCATTATCTATGTAGTTATATCTTCTTTGAGCTTCCCAAACATCTTGTTGATCTGGGGATTTTTTGTTGCCTTGTCTTCTCGTGGTTTCTTTCTTTCTTTCTTCCTTCCCACTCAGGTTTGCAGGATGATTGTAGTGGGTAGATTTTGGTGCTAGTATGAAGGGCTCTTTAATTACTGGCTGCTTTTCAGGGATGCACTGTTACTATAGGCCTTTACCTCTGTTCCAAGATCCAAATACCTGTTAATTTGGGAGAGGAGGATGCAGTGTAATTAACCCAACATGCAGCTCTCCAGAAACAAACAAAAATATTGTTGATGACACGGGACAAACCAGATATTGGCATACAGTAAGCAACAACTAAGCCACCCTGGCAATAGCAATGTAAATAGCAACAATAATAGAATCAAATACAAACTGAATAACTGATATACCATAAGAGTCAATAAAAGCTACCACTGTCCACTCTTTTTTTTTTTTTGGTACCAGGGATCGAACTCGGGACCTTGTGCTTGCGAGGTAGGCACCAGAGCCACTGAGCTAAATCTCCAGCCCACTGTCCACTCTTAACCATAGAAAAGGGATCCATAATTTTAATATAGACACAAAGACAAACTAAATATTGAGATATACTAAATATCTACTAAATGCAACTATCATACCACCATTAACAACAGAAAAGAGGGCCGGGGATTTATCTCAGTGGTTCTGCCGCCTGCCTTGCAAGCAGAAGGACCCAAGTTCGATCCTCGGTACCAAAAAAAAACAAAACAGAAAAGAGTTCAACAATCATAGCACAGAGCAGTGCTCCCCACCTTCCAGAGGCCCCTCTGTCCATACACCCCAGGCTGTGGCAACTTTCCAAGCTGAGGCAAATTCCTGCTCACGTTGGTAGATGAGGCAGTCAGACAGACCACTGAGTTCTGTGCTAGGCGTAGGCAGCAGGGTGGAGTTTCAAGCAGACCTTGAGACACAGTCCCAGCACTTTCAGACTCAGCCTCCTGAAAGCCACACATGACCAGCCTGGCTTCTCACCGTGGAGGCCAGGATCCCCATGACCTTCCCAGGCAAGCTGAGACTTCTCAGGCTGGGTCTATGTCTAGCCCCCACCATCCTCATGACTGTCCCTTGTAGCTGTCTCCCATTCTGACAGTGTGGTAGGATGAAATGAGACACCCTGCAATATAGTGGTTCTGTTGCTGTTCTGTAGCTCAATCTTAAACAATTAATCCCTTCCCAAAGTGGTTCCTGATTAAACCCTCTCAAGTATCCTGGCTGTTGCACTGGATTTCTTCTCCATTTCTAGCCTGCCATACAGAGGGAGTTGCTTTCAGAATAGTACCTCACACTGCTTGTGCAGTTTGCAATATCCCTGGGCTTTTCTTGGAGTGGTGCTGCCAACCCAGTCTACTGCTTCTCCCTGGAGCTGCTAACCCTCTCAAGCCTTACCTTGTGTCAGTGTAGACAGGGCCCCCTCCCCAGGAGCCAAGATCGGCTCCCCCAGGCTGCTGTGCTGTGCCTCATTACGCCGGCTTCTCTGGGGCTTCTAGTTTTTCTGTCAGCTCCCTCCTATTCCCAAAGATCTTTTTCCCTTCATCAAGTGGTTGTTTTTCAGGTATCTAGAGTCCAGATCCCAGAGAGAGGTTGTATTTTGCTTCCAGTCTCTACTCCACCTTTTTTTCAAGCGAAGTTATTATCATGATGTCTTTTACCTTTTCAGTTTTTTTAGCACATTCAATTCACAGATACTTGAATAACATATTAAAATAAATCATTTCCTTTATGATTTCTTCTGTTGTTTTATGTTTAACAGGGTTTTCCTTGTTTCTTTGTAATTTTTAAAACACTGTTTTTGCATTTTTAGGTAGTAAAGAATGTTCTCTATCATGGTGGTTTTTCTTGGTATTATGCTTAAAAACACTTTCTCCTCAGGATCTGATAAAATAATTACACATTCTCATAGTTCTTTTATAGTTTCATTTTTATGGCAAGATCTTCTTGAATAAGTTAAAATTAATAACATTGTATTATTAAAATAGCATTTGTGATTGAGATAATACTCTTAAGTGAAATAAACAGGACACACATGTGTAAATACCAAATAGTTTCTCTTATGTGAGAAACTGAAAGTGTAAATAAGGATCAAAAGGCATAATAGATAATGTGAAATAGGAAGAAAAGGTCCAAAGGGAAAGGGGAAGTAGGAGAGGTTGGAAAAAGGAAAGAAGGAATGGAATTAATATGAGAAAAGGAAAAAATGGAAACAAAGTCTTTGTAAATAGGGAGGGATGGAGGAGTTGAAGGGAGGGCAGGGGAAGGGGGAAAAATAAGAACCAAGATATATTATGTAAAGGTACAAGTTCCCAAAGATAAATGTAAATGTATTGTATGCCTAAAATGTACCAATAAAAGAATTTAAGAAAGAAAAAAAAAAGAAACAAAGTCTTTGTAAATAGGGAGGGGTAGAGGGGTTGAAGGGAGGGCAGGGGAATGGGGAAAAATAAGAACCAAGATACATCATGTAAAAGTACAAATTTCCAATGATGAATGTCATTACATTGTACACCTAAAATGCACCAATAAAAATAATAAAATAAAATAAATAAAAATAAAACACCATTTGAGAGATATATATGTATATAGAGAGACATTTAGGGAAGATGTGTTAGTAAATAAACAAGAAATGACATGCAATCCCAATAATGAGATTATTTAAACAACCCTTCAGCCCCTTTAGCATTGTGTAGTTAACATCACATATTGTTTTAATTTTTTACAAAGAATCTCCTTGGGGCCTCTCAGTGTCCTCAGGCATTCTTATTTTAGTTCACCAAGCCCTTCTTAAACTCAGTCCCTTCACTTCTTTAACTGCATCTCTCGCCACTAGGTAGCTCTGCATCAGACCTGACCCATTAATACTCCCTGATACTTTAATCTTTGAAAGAAGCATGTCCTCTCTCCAGGTGCTGTTTCTCAACCTTGGAACCATTGACACTGGCCTAGACAGTGTCTGTGGGGAGCTGCTCTGTACATTCTAGAATACGTAACGGCATCCTTCCTTAGTCTGTACCTACAGGATGGCAAGGGCACTTCTCTCCCCTCCCCACATTGGCAGGTGTCTGGGGTGGGGTGGGGGTTTGGATTTCACATCATTATAGCATACCTAAGGCAATTAACTTACACAGAGCAAAGGTTTATTTTGGTTCACAGTACTGGAGCTTCCAGTTCGAGATTGGATGAACCCACTGCTTTGGGCCTCTGGCCAGGGCAGCACATCCTGGTGGAAGCACCTCACGGTGCAGACAGCTTCTATCATGAGCCAGGAAGCAGTGTAAGAGAGGACTGGGGTCCTGCAATCTTCCTTGGGAACACAGCCCCAAGGACCTAAGAATTGCTTATTAGACTCTGGTCCCTACTACCTCCCAAGAGTGCCACCTTGGGGACCAAGGTTTTTGGGGAGTGGGAGAGGTCTGAACCAACCCAGCACCTTGCACATGGTAGGCAAGTGCTCTACCTCTGACCTACATTCTTGGTCCAGAACAAAGCTTTTAACACATGGACCTTTAGGAACACTACCTATACTCAAACCATGGCAGAGAGGAAAGATGGAAGAGGGAGGGGTCAGCCACTCCCTGGCCACCACTATTCTGCTGTGACATGTATGCCACCCACCCTCGGGATTTCTGCAACCTGCATCATTCCTACTCATCCTCAAAGATTCAGGTCAAGCCTTACTGCTGCCTAAAATTATTCCCTGGTCTTCTCAGGTAAGCAAGGTGCATCAACAGTCCCACAACATTGGGCGCAAGCTCCTTCCCCCTTTTCACTCATGTTACATTGGTTTATACTCTTGGAGATTGTCTCCCTGCTGGACTATGAGCTCCCCTAAAGGTCTGCATCCTCCATACATGGTACCTGGTGATCTTTGACTCTCTTCTCCAAAAATTATTTTGAAAAATGTTATTATGATGGTATTTAGAAGGTGGTTAGGCTATGGAGACACCTCATGAATGGGTTAAGTCTCTAATCAAGAGAGTGAGTTCATTACCACAGAAATATGTCAGTTGTGAAAGAAGGAAGTGCAGCCCCCTTTGTTCTCTCTTGCATGCTCTGCTGCTGGCTGATGCCTTTGCTGTGTTCTGATGCAGCCAGAAGGCCCTCACCAGATATCTGCCAGATGATTTTTCCAGCCTTCAGAATATAAGAAATAAGGGCCAGGGATTTAGCTCAGTGGTTCTGGCTCCTGCCTCGCAAGCTCAAGGTTCGATCCCTGGAAAAAGAAAAAGAAGAATATAAGAAATAATTGTTTTTATAAATTACCCAGTCTGTGGCATCTGTTATAATAGCAGAAAATGTACTAAGACATAGAATATATGCCAAATTCCTGTACACAAGCAGCCTGTGGCAATGCTCTTATGAAATGTTGTCCATCTGTATATGAGAGGTGAGATACAGGGAGTGAAACACTGGCAGTTTCTAGGCCCTACAGGACATGTATTCTGAGCAGCCTCAGGGCCACAACATGAAAACCTCATGTCTGCATCCTGTTCTTGTGAAGACAAAATCCTCTAGAGATCTGTAAATCGAATTCGGTCACCATCAGTATGTTTCTACAGCCAGGCCACTTCCTATTCATCCAGCTCCATCCATAAGACCCAGGGGTGATAAGGCCTTCCCTCCACCATAGGTAACGAAAGAGACTGCATACCAATCAACTACTAGAAAAACAGAATAATTCACTCAAAAGTTGCTTGTAAGAATGGACCTTCTGTTAGCAGGTACTATGGTTTGGGTCTTAAATCTTCCCCACCAAGTGTGAGGAGGTAGAATCTTTGAGAGCTGAGTCCTAGTGGGGGAAGCTAGTTGTGTGAGGTGAGCCCACAAAGGGGATGTTGGGACCCCAGCCCCCTCCTCTCTCTCACTTTGCCTCCTTGCTGCCATGAGGTGAACAGATCTCCTGTGCCTTGTGCTCTCTGCCATGATGTACTGGGCCACCTCGGGCCCAAAGCAATGGGTCCAGATGATCATGGACCGCAACCTCTGAAATCATAAACCAAAATAAATCTTTCCTTTGTGTAAGTTGATTATCTCTATTAATTTGTCATAGCAATGAGAGCTGAGCAATACAACACAGCAAGGAAACTTCATTGCTTCAAGCCTGGTATGATGGCATTCCTTGAAATCAGTTGTTATCAAAGGTCCATGAAATGTGTGAACATTCCTTCCTGTGCCTGGTGTGAGCAATTGCCTTGGACTTCATACTATATATGGGCTTCTAGGGAGCTGACATTAGCACTGTACAGAAGGAAAGTGGGGCCCACAAGGTTCTGTGTTTAAAGATACCAACCCAGTGCCACCCATGCCAAACAAGTAGCTATCATGCTTCTAACACTCAGGGAGCCAGTGCATACTTGAAGACCATGTATGTTAGTCAGCTTTCCATTACCGTAACAAAATACCTGAGAAAAACTTAGAAGAGGAAAGGCCAGCAGGGTGTGGTCACACATGCCTGTAATCTCAGCACTCTGGGAAGCTGAGGCAGGAGAATCACAAGTTGAAGTCCAGCCGAGACATCTCAGTGACTTAGCAAGATTCTGTCTCAAAATATAAAAATAAAAAGGGGCTGAGGATACAGGTCAGCAAAGCCCCTAGGACCCTAGTACGACCAGGAAAAAAACAGAGAGAGAGAAAAGGCTTATATTGGCTCACAGATTTGAAGCTTCATTCCTCATCAGTTAGCCCTATTGCTTTTGAGCCTGCAGAGAGGTAGCCTACCATGGCAGGAGTAAGTGGTAAATGAAGCCACTCATCTCATGGTGGCCGAGAAGCAAAGAGTGGCAGAAGCAGAGACCGGAATCCACAGTCATCTTCATGGGCACACGCCCAATAACCTAACTTCCTTCCACTAGGCCCCACCTCCCAAAGGCTCCACCCCTTCCGGTTGCATAATGAAGTGAAGATCAAGACTCTAAACACACGAGTCTTTGAGGGCTCATGCCATGGCACTGTGCTTAAGATCCAGTACAGCCAGAGACATTTCCTTTACAAGCCAATAAAAATACTTTTTAGTTGTTATTAGAAATCTGAATTTAATAGTATTTTTCCCCAAGAGGGTAAAAGCAATCTTAGTATTTGACAGGGAATGGGAAAAGCAGGAAACAGAGACACTGACAAGACTTTTTCTGTCCCTTTCATTGTATTAAGATTTTTAATGGAAAACAAAGGCATAAAGCATTCATGCAAGTCAAAATGTTTAGAGAAAGACTCTATAATAATCATGAATTGAACAGTTTAGTTCTCTAGACTATGTCAGCATTTGGACTGTTTTAAACAGGTACATCTTTTATTGATAACAACTAAATGATCTTTGTGGCATGTTGATTGTGTAGTAAATTCCATTCATTTGCTTTTTTAAAAAATCAAGTTATCCTATATATAAATATATGCTTTCAATATACTCCTCTGTTGTCCTTGTAGATATATTATTCAAATGCATTGAACTATTTATTTATTTATGATACTGGGGGTGGAATCCAGGACCTCCTGAATGTTAAGCAGGTGTTCTATTGCTGAGCCACCTCTCCAACTGTGTGTGTGTGTGTGTGTGTGTGTGTGTGTGTGTGAGACTAGTGATTGAATCCAGTGCCTTCACACTGAGCTACACCCACAGCCCCCTTTTATATATTTTTTTTATTTTGAGACAAGCTCACTTGTTTCCCAGGCTGGGCTGGAACTTGCCATCCTCCTGCCTCAGCCTTCCAGAGTGCTAAGATTACAGGTATGCACTACCACATCTGGCTTTTGACTATTTTTAATGCTATATAAAGGCCAGGGAGTTATTTTATTGATAAACTGAACCCTGTGAAGTTTAGGACAGGACTTTGCAAACTGTAATGTGGATCCCAGTCACCTGGGGATTTTCTTCAAATGCAGATGTTGGCTTCAGCAGGGATCTGAGGGTCTGCACTTCTAATGAGCTACTGGCTTGGGGCCCTCCACACTGAGAGTGCTGGCTTACAGTCATCAAGCCCTCGTGCCTGGCATGTGGCCCTCTGGGTCTCCAAGTCATCCAGTTATAGTTCAGCTATGCTGCCTAAACTTTAACAAAGTAGCCATGAAACTCTTCATCCAAACTGGGACTTTTTTTAAGTGAAAGAGAATGCCATTAATGATTACCTGGCATAAAGCAGCCTGTCCAGGGTAAAGAGAGGCGTGTGGTTACTCTGGCTTAACAGAAGGAGAGATTACTTTCAAATGAACAAATTCATTTTTTTATTTTTTTAAAAAAACACCTATTGACAGAAAGTGCAGCATTTACTCCAAGAGGAAGTTAATCATGAATATTTTGCAATTGCTAGAGATGTTTGGAAAGCAGTAAATAAAGAGCAAGGATAAGAGGGATAGATTTAATTTATGTAGCTGTTCAAAAAGCTATTGATAAGGTTCTCCAGGAGAAGCTGATAAAGATGAGTCACAGAGGATGGAAGGAGTGTTTCCTGGTGATAGGAAACTGACTTAGAACGAAACAAAGGGAGGGGTGAACAGGCACTTATCTAGGTGAGGTGGGAGGCTGCCAGTGCATCCCTGGGGAGGAAGGAGAAAGGAGGTTGACAGGAGGGGCCGCACAAGGCAAGGGCGTGCACCACCTCCCAGGAAGGAAACAAGTGTGTATGAAAAGGCGGATTCGAGGTGTTCCCATTAAGGAGCGGGCGAATGGGAGACTGGAATACATGCAGATGAGATGGCAAGCCTTGAATAGGACCAGACTTTTCTACTTACAGGAAAACTAACTTCAAGGCAAATGCCATTAAGCATAAAGTTCTTAGGTTGTCAGTTTGGGTGACTGTTGGGGCAAAGTGAGTGACTAAAGGAAAATATACTCTGCGGAAATTGCAATGGGATAGTACGGTTTAAACCGTTTAAACCAGAGGCTGCCTGTCACCATAGCCCAGGGAGGGTCTACCTCCCTAGCCACCAAGACCTACACTCCAGCTTTGATCTGCGGAATCAAAGACCTAGGCCTAGGCCTATGGGAGGGGCTCAAACATCGGCGCTGGGGGAGTAGGGGTTTGAGGACGTCCTGCTGGAGGTGCTGCTACACAACTAAGACTGAATGCTGTAAGATAACAGTGAGAACAATGGAAAATGAAGGTGGGTGCAGGATATTGCTCAGTGTCAGAGAAAGTACTTTGCATGTGTGAATCCCTGAGATGGATAGATCCCAGCAGAGAAACAGAGAGAGAGAGACAGAGAGACAGAGAGAGAAACAGAGAGACAGAGACAGAGAGAGACAGAGAGAGAGGAGGAGGAGGGCGACAAGGGGAAGAAGGAAGGAAAGGGAAAGAGAGAGAGAGGGTGAGAGAGGGAGGGAGGGAAAGAAAGAAAGAAAAAGAAGGAAGGAAAGAAAGAAAGAAAGAAAGAAAGAAAGAAAGAAAGAAAGAAAGAAAGAAAGAAAGAAAGAAAGAAAGAAAAATATATGTTAAGCAGGAAGAAGAGTTTTCAGTTAGTGGATGGAAGCTTACAGCGTGGTGCATAATTCTTGTCCTTGCGCTTGCACAGCAGGCACCAGAACCACTGAGCTAAATCCCCGGCTCTTCATAATTCTTATCTATTCATTGTTCTTCAACACTGTATTGAGGAATGGAATGTAAATACAAATCACTGCAAAAACACAAATATACAGCTCAGTGAATCATATAAAGTGACACCTGTGCAACTCCATTCAAGCCAAGAAATACTGGGCCAAGGGCTTGCACACACCTGTAATCCCAGCACTCCGGGAGCCTGAGGCAGGAGGATTATAATTTTGACCCCAGCCTGGTCAATATAAAAAATAAAGGCCTGGGGATGTAGCTTAGTGTGAAGACTCTGGGCTCCATCCCAAATACCACAAAAAAAGGAAAGAAAAGAAATAACACTGTTCCCAGCACACAAGTGCTCTAGCGCTCTTTCCACCCTGTAATCTCCCTCCTGTCTTCAAAGAATCAATTCCTTTTTTTGCCTGAGAGTTTCACCATGCCAAGAGGCCCCCTGAACAAGACACTCTCATTTTCCATGCTTTTAAACTTTATAGAAAGAGAATTCGTATATTAATGGGGGCATGCATTCTTTTATGTCCACTTTCTTTCTTTCTTTGCTTGTAGTAGTTGCGCCCTTTCATTCTCAATACTGTAGAACAGGGCCCAGAAAACTGTGGTCCCCTGGGCCAAATCCATCTTTTCCCGGGAACATGGTTATACCTATTTATGTCCATATTGTCTGTGGCTGCTTATGTACAACACCCGGGTTTAGTAGTTGTGCCATATGGCACAAAACAAGTTTGCCAAGCCTTGCTGTATAGTGTCCCATTGTATGAATATACCATAGTTTAATCACCCATTCCCTTATTGATGGACATCCAGATGGCTTCCAGTCTGGAGTTATTAGAAGCATTGCTGGTATGAACACTGATGTGTATGATGCCCGGTGCACATGACCATCCCCTTCATTAGGGTAAGTACTTAGGATTGGAACTGTCAGGTCATATAAAAGTCCACGTTTTAAAATTACAGGCACCGCCACCTGTTTTTACAAAATGATTTTACCATTTTTCTTTCGCTAGCAGTCTGTGAGAGGTCCAGTGGCTCCACATCTTCACAACACCAAGTATTATGTTTAGTGCTATTTTGTTTCATTTAGTGTTATTGTATTTGTTGACTCTTGGCTGCAGAATGGATTGCCTCAAGACTTAAAGGCTTAAAATCAGACACATTATCTCACATAGTTCCTTGGGTCAGGAACCTAGGAGTGGCTTATAGGATGGTTCTGGCTCTCTTGAGAGCTCAAAGTCCACATGTTGGCCAGGACCACAGCTGATAGAGCCCAGTCAGGGACACTGCCAGGTCTAATGAGCCCACCCACCATCTTAGAGAAATGTAGGTTTCATTTTACTTATGTCACAAAAGTCATCAGTAGGTCACAGAGGACACTTAACGGTCACAAGGGGTCCCCTGAGTTCATGTCAGAAGGTTACAGAGGATGCATCAGCAAGCCACAAGCCCACCACTTCTCTGACCGCCCCCCAAAAGCCCACACAAAACCACTATTTAAAAAGCCTCTTAGCCTGTAAGGGACTCCTACTCTGTTCTGCTTGCACAGAGAGGTCCCGCTCAGGTTAACACTAAAGCTGCTTGGACTGTTGAGTTTGGGACCATTCTTTCCCGCTCAGTGGTCATCCAAGGGTTCACTGGGCTAGAACATCTGCTTCCTGGGTCACCAATGTGGCTACCGGCCAGAGGCCTCAGCTACTCGCCCCACAGTGCTGTCCCCCCGTAAGATTTCCTGTAACATGACAGATAGTTTCTCCCAGTACAATTGATCTGAGAGAGCGGAGGGAGGGTGGGGGAGAGACCCAAGATGGCGGAGTGCCTTTGGGAGCAGCACACCAGTGTGGCTGATCACACAGGCCACCCTGGTGTGATGTAGGAAGGTAAGAACATCAAGGAGCAGCTCTCTGGGAGCCATCCTGAAGGTAGCGTCCAAATTCATTGTGGTTTTAATTGTTTTTTTCCTGACTATTCATATGTTGAGTATCTTTCCATTTTCAATGGCCATTAGAATCTCATCAGATTCCATTCTAGGACACAAGTGCTTCCAGGGCAGAATGGTGATTTAGTCAAGGATTGCATCTCATTCACTTTTGTGCAACTAACACAGGACCTTCACACAGTAAATGCTCAATAAATGCTTACTAAATATCTTTTCATAATTTGAATGGCTATTTATTGTGTATGCCAAGCAGCAGAATGACTGAATAAGCATTTATTTCTTAAACAAACATACACAATGTCCAATGACATACAAAGTCAAGATTAACCTACAGAATTAGAGTGAAATATTAAGGGCTAAAATTGTAGCATGGTATTCATCTAGCTCTAGGCCTACATTTCAATGACTCTTAGCATCCTTCAGGTTCAACAATTGAAGACCTATTTGTGATCCAAGCAAAGAAACACAAGATCCTTGAATGTTGAATGTCCTGCACTTACATACATCTCCCTGTTTCTCTCCTCTTCCCTCCCTCCCTCCTACCTCCTTCTCCTCTCTCTCTTCTCCTTCTTTTCCTCCTGTTCTCTACCTTTGCCTTCTCCTTCCTTCCCTCTGTTTTTCTCTTCAGTAAATTAGCCTGAAATAATTCATAGAGCGTAAGTAGGCATTTGTGATGTGAACGCCTAGAAATGTAATTTGATTGGGGGAAAAATAAGCTCACCAAAGTAGATGCAATTTTAGAGTCAGAGAGAATTCTGCATCTTGAAAAGACAGCCAAATTACACGGCTCCAGTCAGTGTGAGCTTTAGATTTCTGGTCAACTCAGCAGTTAAAATCCATTTCTTCTTGAAATACTTATAAGTTCTAAGACTTCCTTTCTTGCACAGGAAAAGGCAAAGGTAATTCCAGTTAAAGCCAAAACACAGCAGCAGGTTTGATGTTTAACTGCTCCCATCTTACTTTACAAGCAACTCTAGATTAAATATATTCTTTTTACATTTTAATAATACATTTAAAAAAAAAAGAAATAGGATCTCTTTGTTCACTTGCAAGAAGAATTTACAAGTGTGTCTTCGTTTCTTACCCCAGAGAAGGTATTAAAGGCAAATAAGTAGAGCTGCTTTGTGTGAAGTACATGCTGCTGTCCCACCCCAAGTGTTCAAGGCTCTGGGAATAAAGCTTGCCAGAAGGAAGCAATCCCAAATGCCTTTCAACCTGAAGGACTATTAGCACCATTTCTCTTTTATAACTCTGTGAATACAGTTATGAAGCAACAGTAGCAAGGTCAAAATTTTACCTAATACTCTATTTCACTTAGGGTAGCTTTCGGCTACAAGTAGATTAAAACTAGAAAATTAACCTCTCTCCCATAACAAAAGAGTGGAGCTGGGGTGGTCAGTTTGGCAGTCCAATAACATCACCAAGAGCTCCACTTTCTTCTAGTTTCCCTGATAGTTTTCAGCAAACTCCCCTCACGATCCAAGTTGTCTACCACAGTTTCAGCTGTTACCCACATCAGAATAGAGATCATTTCCTCCCCATGTGCCTCTCCTTTTTCATGAGAAAAATCATCCCAGATGTCCCTCGCACAATGTCCCGTGTTACACAACCTCTTGCCTAAGCCAATCACTGACAAAGGAATGGAGTGCAATGACCGCTTTGAACCAATCAGCACAGGTGCTCCTCAACCTACAGGATTATGTCCTGGTAAACCCATCAGAAATTGAAAATATCATAAGTTGGAACTGTATTTAATAAACATACTGCAGCTTAGCAACACAGTACACTGTGGAGCACCAGCTGTTTCCCTACTGATCACGTGGTTGATCAGAGAGTGCTCACTGCCACTGGCCAGGATCATAAGAAAGAACTGTACCGTGTACCCCTGTCCCAGAAGACATCAGAATCCAAGGTATCGTCTGTACTGACTACATATTGCTTTGGCACCTTCGGAAAGTCAAAAATGCCTAAGTCAAAGCATCACCAGTCAGAGACAGTCTATATGTTTGCTTCTGAGTCATGTAGGATGGAACTATTTTCCATGAACAATCGACTGCACAGAAAGAAAGAGAACACCTAAAATCAGAGCAGCCAGTAATGTCTACTGTGTACTGCTACTCAGGTGTGCAAAATATGGCTTTCTCATTTGTCTACAAATACCTTGCTCACATGCTCCTGTGTCACTGATGGCAGAGTAGAAAAATCGTAACTTCCAATTAAGGCAGCTTGGTCACTTTTAGTTCAGAAATTTTAGTTGTTTCTATTTTCTGAGGATAATTTTTTTTTTCTTTTTTCAGTAGTGGGGACAAAGCTCTAGGATACTCTACCATTGAGGTGTATCCCCAGCCTTTTTAAAATTTTTTTAAATTTTGAGACAGGGTCACTCAAAGTTGCCCAGACTAGATTCAAACTTGAGATCCCCCTGCTTCAGCTTCTATGGGTAAATATTTAACCCAATCTCTCTCTTTTTTGTTTTTTGGGGTTTTTTGGTACCAGGGATTGAACTCAGGACCTTGCACTTGCAAGGCAGGCAGGGGAACCACTGAGCTAAATCCCCAGCCCTATTTTTTGAAGTGTGGTTCCTCATTTTCCTTCTCAGGATGACATCAAAGAACACGGGGAAGCTGATGCTAGGGCCTGGTTCATGTACTCCTCATCCACTGTCTCCTCATTCAGTTCCTTCCACAGCAATGACTTCTGTCTTGCTGGGTCACTAAGGCTTCTCCTGGCCTCTGCTGCCGATTGGCACAGCTGGGAGAGCTCATGATCAGTTTGCCTACCTGGGGTGTACTCCTGGGCAGCTGAGCCAGCACCCTGTCCTGGGTGGATGCCACCTCCCCATTTGCTGGCTTTGTGGGTCTCTCCGGGACTTGATTGTGACGCCTGTTCAGTCACCCTGGGCCAGGCAATTTCTCCCATAGCCCTTGGCTACAGAGTCACTTTTCCCTTATAACAAAAAGATAGCCACCCCTTGGGATTTCATCCATGTCCTCCCTGGTGAGGGTGGAAGGCATGCTGGGGATGTTCCCAGCACTGGGAAACTGACTGCAACTCAAGCGACCAGCTCTACACCCGCCGTGTTCTTCCAAGGCAGCCCGAGAGTCATCTTCACCCAGAGCCACTTACAGGGCTGGGATCCCCAGCCCCACTGCTCTCTTATCCCCCAAATGCCTCTAGCTCTTTCTTGCACACCTCCCACCCCAGCCGGCAGGACTTTTGATCCAGAGAGGGGGAGAAAGGACACATTTATCTGACCCCTTGTCCTTCCTCTGTTTCTCTAACACCCAAAACCCCGGACCCAAAGGGAGCCAGTGTTGTACTCCGTTCTCTCTGTTCAGAGCTCCCCATTACGCAATCACTTTCTTTCCTCTCCTGTGGGCTTCTGTATTCTAACAGGCATTTATCCCTTATCTCTCCTGGGGAAAACCTTCTGAGCTTGCCTTAGTAATGAAAATGGTCACCCTTACCAGAGAAAATTAGCCAGATGGCCAAAAAAGAAAAAAACACTTTTACAAAATAACATGAGTATTTCTCAACATTTTTTACTCCATCAATCCAGCTGTCTAAGCCAAATGTGTGCTTTCCAATTTGAAAGAGGTAAAGTTTTGTTAAAGAAAATTACTTTCACAAACATATTTATTTATGGTGAGCATTCAAAGCGGTGACCCAGAAATACAGATTTCTTGTACGCCTGCTAGCAGGATTTGCTATTAATGAGCTTAGTTTAATGGACCGTTATAATACGTCCCTTACTGAGCATAGTAGCCCTTACCTACTATGTGTCAACATCTTACATCCATTGATTTAACTAATTTAATTCTAACCTGTAACCCATTAAGCACTCTTCATCTTGTATTTTAGTAAAGTTCAAAGAAGGTAAAGAATCCTCCCAAACTCACACCGTACGAAATCCAGATTCAAGTCCACATCTCTCTGTCTCCCTCCTCAGTAGAAGTGGTGCTGTGGCACCACTGAGGACACAGACTCTGGGATCTCAGCAACCTAGACTGTAGCTCCTGGGGCCACCTACTGTGTGACCTTGAACAAAGAAGGTCAGAGGACCTTTTCCTTTTTTTTTTTTTTTTTTTTTTTTACTGGACATTAGTGTATGTCTGATGAAATGTCTGCATAAGGCATTTATTTGTCTTTTTTTTGAGACAAGGTTTTTCTATGTAGTGCAGATTGGCCTTGAACTCACTATGTAGGCCAGGCTGGCCTCAAACTTACAGCAATCCTCCTGCTTCAGCCTCATGAGTGCTGGGATTATAGATGTGTGCCACCACACCTAGCCTAATGACCTTCTTAATCCTCAATTTTGTCATCTTTAAAAGGGAATAATAATGATTCACACATCATATGGCTGTGGAATGAGCTAAAATGTTATGTGTATTAGAGTTTAGAGAAGTGTCTAGAGAATACCCAATAATTAATTTTGGTCATTATTATTGTTACTACACTATAGTGTTGCCTCCATCTCAGTACACTCAAGCAGCTATAATAAAATACTGCAAGCTAGCTGCTGTACAAACAAAAGAAATTTATTTCTCACAGTTCTGGAAGCTGAGAAGTTCAAGAGGAAGGCACTGGGAGTCTTTGTCTGATGAGGACCTGCCTTCTGGCCCCTGGACGGCCTTCTTTAAGCTGTGTCCTCCAAGGGTAGAAGGATTGAGAGGTCCCTCTGGGATGCTCATCCCACTGATCACCTTCCAAAGCCTCAGCCTCACATACCATCACTTTGGGATTAGGGTTTCAGCATATGCATGTGGGGGACACAAACATCCAGTCCACACCACTCTCTAAAGAGTCTTCATGTAGAAAAGAATTTAGAGAGCATCTATTCCCATCAAAAAATTTTACAGCTGAGATTGGAAAAGTTTACTTTTCTCTCTTCCTTTCTCTGTGTCCCCCGTGTATCTAATGGTCTTTCAGAGACAAATATTGCAAATTCAAAAATACATGGATTCCAATGGGGTTCCTCTTCAAAGTGTGGCGGGAGACCTGTTCCCCACAGGCTCAGTCTACACCTGCAATAGGAACCTGTGGGTCAGAGAGCTACTAAAGATGCCGTGGTGGGGAGAGAGGCCTCTCACTAACACAGCCAAAGCAATAAAAGGAAACCAGGAGTCAACTAAGAAGAAAATGAAAGAAACTACCAGAGACCATAATTACGTTCATCTATCATCAGAAGGAATCAGTTCATCATTTCACAAAACAAATAAAAATTGGGCCATAATTAGGTCCAATTAGCTCATCCTTCACACACTCTCTGTAGTGGACATCTGTTGTTTTGCTTGCCTTTCTGGTAATTACAACCCAGTTTTCCTTTGGAAGAGCATCCTTCCCCAAATGACTGCGATGTAGTTGTTCAGGAGTGACCCCATCCTTCGTTCCAAAAGTGGTTCCCTGTTGGTGTAAGCCAATCAGCCAATGCAATCCCCCAAACCGCAGTTCAAGGGCACACGTGTAACCAATCAGAGCCTGCAAGACTATAGCAGGTATCTGGAGGGGACGTCTCACTCTTTCTCTAAACACAGAGCCATCGACTTGATTCCATGGTAGCCTTGATCTGAGGATGAAGGTGACCCAAGGACAGGGCAGTGAGGTGGGAGGTCACCTCATTGAGACTGAAGGTGGATTACTCCCCAGACTTCCCAGTACTGTGTGCCAATCCCGACAGACCCAAGTGCTCAGGATGCATCGTTTACACAGCACAGTGAGAGGGAGGGTATTGCTCCATTCCACAGAAAACTGGGTGCTCAGAGAAATTAAGAATTGAATGCAGCGCCTTTGCAGTAAGCTACATCCCCACCCCTTTTGCATTTTTTATTTTGAGTCAGGGTCTTTCTATGCTACTACATTGCCCAGGCAGGGCTTGAACTCAGAATCATCCTGTCTCTGCTTCCCCAAAGTATCACAGAAGCCAGGGTGTGTACCCAATTCTCTCAGATGCCAAAGCGCTGGCCCTTAACACCTTGCAAAGTTACATACTCTTCACACAAAAAAAAACCCAACTTAAAATTCAAAGAATTAGGTAACACTTCCAAAATCACAGAAAAGGTTGGTCAGAGTGGTGGAGCTGTGATTCTTATTCAGATTTTTTTTTCTCCAAAGCCTGCACATTCTGCTCTGACTTTGACCTAATTTGGGAGTCAAACAGAGAAAAGAGAAGATTAATGCATGCTTTCAGGAGTAGGTTTCCAGAGCCCATGAGGTTACTCTAGTCAGACTCAATAAATTTTAGATGCGTATTTTGTTTATTTTTAAATGCACCCACTGAAATGATACAGGAAGAGAGGAAAGAAAGATAAATATGAAACCCAGGCTGCTCACAGGGAGATGTCCAGCTTGGTTTGTCTGCTGCTTGGAGAGTCATCGAGTACCTCTAGCTTTTGCCCAGTTCCACACTTTTTTCTGGCTATGAGGCCAAACTACATTTCCTTAGACTCCCTTGCAGTTAAGTAGTACCATGTGGTTAAATATTTGCTAATGCAAACCATGCACAGTGGTGCACACCTGTAAGCCCAGCACTCCGGGAGGCTGAAGCAGGAGAATCCCAAGTTCAAGTCTAGCCTGGCCAACTTAGCAATGTAGCAACACCGTCTCAAAATAAAAGAGAGCAAAGCCCCTGAGTTCATCCCCAGTACCACAAAAATTAAAAAGCAGCATGGTGGAAGGTACCTGGCCCTTGAGAGGCCTTGTGGATTGGAGACACCCAGTGGCCCCAGCTGCTCTCCTCAGAACTACTTTATTCTTCAAGCCATGTATTGTTGGATACTTTTGTTATAGTTGGTCAGAATTTTTACACTAAGACAAGGGTCTGGAGGTCTTGGAGAAGAATTAGTCATCCGTAGGTGTCCTCAGGGAGGGGAATAACCTCAGTTCTCTGCTTCTATAAAAATAAAAGCTGCAGAGCTTCTCGCCTCTCAATTCGTCGCTCATCGTAAAAGCTCACTGCAGCGAAGGAAGAAAACCTCTCTGGATCAGAGGCACAGGCGAGCTGCAGATACCGAAAGCACGAAGCCAGCATCTGGGTCCGACCGCAGGGAGCCACAGCCCCGGAGCTGCGGAGCAAGTCCTGAGTCTGGAGCCGTGAGCAGCGCAGGGAGAACGAGTCAGCCCCAGAAACACCTGTCACAGGAAGGCGCGAGAGGAGGGGAGCCCTCTGCTGGAGGAAGCTCCACAGCACTGAGCTCGAAGGGCATCACTTCATCCAGGACGCAGACACTGACTGGATGGTTTAAGCAGCCAACATTTACTTCTCCTGGTTCTGCAGGCTGGGAGTCTGAAATCGAGGTGTTCGGGAGGGTTTTCTTTCTGGTTTGCAGACGGCTGTCTTCCTCCATTGTCACATGGCAGAGAGAGGAAGAGAAAAAAGCAAGCTCTCTTGTGTCTTCTTACAAGGTCATTCATCCTGCCAGGAGGACGCCAATTTCGGCCACCCACCGAAAACCATTAGAAATTGGTCTTGAATTTAGGATTTTGAAGGGACACAAGCATGTAATCCGTAACAATAGAGTTTCTTGAAAAAAAATCAAACAGTCCAGTAATTTACTAATAACCAAGGATTAGAACTTCGGTTTTTTTCACCCATGGTCCCAGAGCTCAGAAATTGCTTCTCAATTAAAAAAAAGAAAAGAAAAGAAAAGAAATTGCTTCTCAGTGAACTGATTTTCCTAGCACGAATACCAAAGTCACAAGCCCTTTGCGCAGATAGATTTTTACCTGTTGTGGGCAAAGGCACAGGGAAATAACCCCTTCATGCTCTGACACTCAGAATATTGTGGAAACAGCAGGAGAATGCCAAGTTCTTGGTACCAGTCATGTAGTAAGCACTATGTAAATATTTGTTAGATAAATATTGATACCACCCTTCAGGACAGGGTTTTGATACTACAAAGGAAAAGTATTCCACATCAAAGACTTCTCCCTGAAGAGATTAGGAGGGATATGTGTAAAGATTTACCTTTAGAGAAGCTCACTGCAGTATTAGGTGACCATCAGTTGGGGGCTGCCTAAGTAAATGGGCATAAAAGATTTATTTTATGCAAAAAATTGAATTGCTGAACACCTCACACAATGCAAAATTCACATTATACCAGATTAAACTTCCTGCAAAAAATGCAGAACAGGGTTCAGATTATTTCATATTTGGCCCATAAAGAGAGATCTAGGACTGGAGGTCCCATTTGGCCCAGCTATTCCACTGCTGCATATCTTCTCCAAAGAATTAAAAGAATCATACCACAGTGATATATGTGCACCCATTTTCCTAGCGGCACAGTTTGTAATAGCTAAAGCTTGGAAGCAGCCCAAGTGCCCATCAACTGGAAACTGGATAAAGAAAATGTGGGGGTTTTTATAAAATGGAGTACTACTCAGTCATAAAGAATGAAAAACTAGTTATTTATAGCTAAATGGATGCATATCAAGGCCATACTCTTAAGTGAAATAAATAGGACACACATGTAAATACCGAATAGTTTCACTAGTGTGAGAAACTCATAGTGTAAACAAGGGTTAAAATGATTAAAATGAATAATTGATAATTTGAAATAGGAAAAAAG
>NW_004624782.1:9514316-9624076 GCF_000247695.1 Heterocephalus glaber
TAAGTGGCCACTGATTTATTTAGTATGAAGAAAAAATGGCTGTCACGGGCAGAGACAGGGAGAGTCCCCACAGTCCCGGGCCTGACTCTCCCGACGACGCAGAAGGTTGTGGAAGAATCAGATAGAGACCGAAAGCATAGAAGCAAAGTTGTACTTTTACTGAGCAAGCATGCAAGAGTACAGCTGCCTTCTTGCAGAGAGACAGGCAGGGGCGCCTGAAACAGAGCCACCATTGCAGGGGGACTCAAGGTGCTGGTTTTGTAGTAGTTGGGGGCCTATCCTGGCTCTGGGCTGAGGGCGCCCCTACTTGGTTGGTTAATGATTAACTTAGCTCATTACTAGGGACAACAAGGAAGGGTCTTTTCAGGGGCCTTCTACATCTTAGGGCCAAGGTTCTTTTTCCTTTTGATCTTAGCAAACCAAGCTTTGCAGGGTACAGTGTGAAGAGGAGGTGCAACCTCAGCAGACTGTCAGCTTTTTATGGGTGGTTAAGCCTGTTCTGCCAGCTGTCTGAAGTCCTTTGGGGAGGGGCTCATCTCTCCCTGCCTAGGGGTCTCTATCCCTACAGGGCTACAGGCTTTTCTATTACATGGAGACTCAGGTTATGGAACCCCAAGACATGAGCTCACTTCCTTGGCAACATCTCCAAATAGAACTTGGAACCCTTGTTAATGGGTGTCACAATCTAGTAGCCATCTCCCAAGCTCACTTGGCCAGAGACAGTCAACAGCGAACATGCTGAACTGCTTCTCCAGTTCGAGAGACCATAGCCTCAAGACCCCAGGTAGAGAAAGTATCTGTGAAAAATTAAGAAGATGGCTGATTCCATCCAGATGCTGCAGGCCATGCTGCAGCAGCCACACGACTGTCACAGACACCTCAAGGACAGTCTCCTCAGGAGTGACCACCAGTGACCTACCAAAATCAAGGTACCCCAGTGAAGTCTCCCTAAGCCGAAATACCAATGGCACAGAAACTGGGAAGAGCATGGGGCAAGTATCACCAGGCTCAGAAACACCCAGTAGCTCTGGGAAGGCCTCCCCAGAGCTGGGCACAAAAAACCTACAGCAGATTGAGCGTTGCAACTCCCTAGAATTTGGAGGCTATTTAAGTGAAGTAGTAGAAGAAAACACTCCACCAAAAATGGAAAAAGAAGGTTTGGAGATAATGATTGGAAAAAAGAAAGGGATCCAGGGTCATTACAATTCTTGTTACTTAGATTCAACCTTATTTTGCTTATTTGCTTTTAGTTCTGTTCTGGACACTGTATTACTTAGACCCAAAGAAAAAAATGATGTAGAGTATTACAGTGAAACACAAGAACTACTGAGGACAGAAATTGTTAATCCTCTGAGAATATATGGATATGTATGTGCCACAAAAATTATGAAACTAAGGAAAATACTTGAAAAAGTTGAACCTGCATCAGGATTTACCTGTGAAGAAAAAGATCCTGAAGAATTCTTAAATATCCTGTTTCACCACATTTTAAGGGTAGAACCATTGTTAAAAATAAGATCAGCAGGTCAAAAAGTACAAGATTGTTACTTCCATCAAATTTTTATTGAAAAAAATGAGAAAGTTGGAGTTCCTACAATTCAACAATTATTAGAATGGTCGTTTATCTACAGTAACCTGAAATTTGCAGAGGCACCATCATGTCGGATTATTCAGATGCCTCGATTTGGAAAAGACTTTAAATTATTTTTTAAAATTTTTCCTTCTTTGGAATTAAATATAACAGATTTACTTGAAGATACTCCCAGGCAGTGCCAGATCTGCGGAGGGCCCGCCAAGTATGAGTGTAGAGAGCAGTATGATGATCCGGACATCTCAGCTGGAAAGATCGAGGGGTTTTGTAAAACCTGCAACACTCAAGTCCACCTTCATCCCAAGAGGTTGAATCATAAACATAACCCAGCGTCACTCCCCAAAGATTTGCCTGACTGGGACTGGAGACACGGCTGCATCCCCTGCCAGAAGATGGAGTTGTTTGCTGTTCTCTGCATAGAAATGAGCCATTACATAGCTTTTGTGAAGTATGGGAAGGACGATTCTGCTTGGGTCTTTTTTGACAGTATGGCTGACCGGGATGGTGGTCAGAATGGCTTCAACATCCCCCAGGTGACCCCCTGCCCGGAAGTGGGCGAGTACCTGAAGATGTCTCCCGAGGACCTACACTCCTTGGACTCCAGGAGAATCCAAGGCTGTGCTCGCAGACTTCTTTGCGATGCATATATGTACATGTACCAGACTCCGACCATGAGCTTATACAAGTAATGAGTCATCCTAAGAGGTGAAGAGACTGAACACAAAAATCTCAGTGTTGCAATTGCCCGGAGCTGGCAGTTCTGTTCCACACCCATTGCCGGCAATGGGTATCTTTGTGCGGTGGCAATTCAGAATAGAATTGCTGTACTTCAAAACCAATTGCTTTTGTGTTACCGAAGTATTTAATATGCATTTTGCACTCTAGAAAGTATGTTTGTGTTGGTTTTTAAGAAGTCTAAATGAAGTTAATTAATACCTAAAGCTTTAAGTTAACTGCATTGATTATATGATATTTTTGGAAGCATAAAATTTTAATTGTGACAGTTTAAAACCTCTTTTAAGTCCACTGAAAATAAAAATAACTGTTTCTTCTTTCTGAAAAAAAACCCCTCAAATATCTCTGAGCGATTCGGTTTGGACAACTTTGATCCTGAATTTACTAATGAACCTGTCCAGCTGACCCCAGATGATAATGATGTCGTGAGGGAGCTTGATGGATATGAATTTGCAGGTTTTGAGTATATCAATCATCTTATGATGTATGAAGAAGGGGTCTGATGACCATTTTTCAACTATGCATTTTCCTTATGTTCCCATTTAATACTTGGAAAAACTTGTTACCAGCCTAGCTAGAATTAACCATTTCAGAGATGTCAGGAAGCTAATTTTAATTTATTGTTTTGAAGCTATATTTAGATGTAACACTTGATTCTTATAGTCTGTAGTAGAGAATATGGAACTTTTTGTTCATAGATTAGATTTTTATGAACTGATTTAAATCACAATGAGCCAATCACTTTTAACCACACTTGTATGTACATTCCATTTGTTGAGTGGGACATAATGCCTAATATTTTTTCTTTTTACTTATGATACAAGAAAACAATTGGTCTTTTCAGTAAAATAGCTTACCTATGCTAGTTTCTCTCCAACTACACTTTTGAAACTGACCACCTTTTGGTGTCAATTTATGTAACCTTTAGGAAAATCCAAAAAATACCAACAATTGTGAATAAAAACACATATACTTGTATCTTTTTTATATGAATAAAATACAAAATATGACTACAAGCTTTGGAAAGGTAATAGTTCTCATGAAATGGGGCATCTGAAAAAGATTAAAAGATAATTTATTAAATGTTTATAGGGCTGGGGATTTGGCTCAGTGGTTTTGCTGCCTGCTGCGCAAGCACAGGGACCCGGGTTCGATCCCTGGTAACAACAACAAAAAAGTTTTATAAATTTTAAATTATTCTAAATTTAAAACTAGATCATTAAAATTAAATTAAACTCAGATTGTACCATTATAACTTATTTACATTTAGATGATGATGGTTACCTTTCACATCCTTGGCATAAAAATGATACTAAAACAGAAGGATGATATATAGCAACCTAATTTTACTTAATGATCTAGTTTTAAACTCAGAATGATTTAAAATTTGTAAACATTTAAGAAATTATCTTTTTTTTTTTTTGGTACCAGGGATCAAACTCAGGTCCTTGCGCTTCCGCAGTGGGCGGTGAAGCCACTGAGCTAAATCCCCGGCCCTAAAAAATTATCTTTTGACCATTTTTAGATGCCCCAAAGCTTGTACTCATGTATTGTCTTTTCTTCATATAATTTAGTTTGAAACTAATGAAAACATCAAAGGAAAATGTTTATAGACATTCTCCTGTTCATTTCCAAGGCATGTACGGTTCTCTTAATGCCTGGAACTTGTTTTAAAACAAAAAGCAGAATTTATTCACAACATAAACTTATAGAGAACGCTAACATGTCAGATATATCTTGCTTTTAAGTGTTGCTCTTTTCCGTAGGGCATTTCAGAGTGTAGAATAATCACCCAGGGTGTTTGTTTACTATGTTTATTATTGAGCCCACATTAGAACTCTTTTGGACTTTTGAACCTCATTTTGAGAAACACTTTCTTCAAGATATTCTTTTATCCTCCAGTTAAATAGTAGAAAGTGTGTTTAAGATGTTACAAGCAGAAATTTACAACTTTATGAACATTTTTGAACAAATTTTACATGAATGACTTCATTAGATACCTTCTTTGTTCCCCTCAACAAAATCTTATCAGTTTTCTGCCAATGCTATCCAAATGATGAGCATTTTTCTTTGTTGAGGTTTTCATCATTATTCAGGGTGGTCTTTTGCTTTTCAGTTTTTTAAGTAATAAGATGAACTGTACATTTTATAGAGAACTGCATTACAAATATGTTTTCAATTACTTTTGTAGTATTTAAGTGTTATGTCAGTTCTTTTTGCCTCATACAGAAATTGTCTCAAAATCCTCTTTAGGGGACTAAGTCACTTTATAGTCTGAATGGATGACATTCTGGTGTTCTAAAAATATTTATTTTGCATAATCCTGTAGTCAGATCATTTTATGCATATGCAGCTTGGGTTAAATTTCAAGTACTGTGTTCAGCACTGGTATATTTACTGTATACATTTGTTTTGTTTTGATTTCTGTCATGTAGAACACTCTGGGTCATCATAATGTAATCTGTGTTGTGTTCTTCTTTTTTCATGTTACAGCTTTTAAAAAAACATTAAATGTAAATTCAAAACAAAACAAAAAAAAAGAAAAAAAACAAATCCTTAACTTATATTTTGACCTTAACATGTAGCAAGTACGTACATTTGGAAACTTTTGATCATTATCCATATTTTGCCATGTATGAAATCTTGATGTAATGCAATTATCATTATATGAAAAAACAGTAATGTGTCGGTCAAAAAAAAAAGAGAGATTTAATTAATATTTTATAACCTGCTATTTCAAACTGTGTAATTCAAATTTCCATTAAATGCAACCTGACTGTATATTTATTATAGAGCCACACAAAAATTTATGATGCTGAAGAACAAGGAGTGCCTAAGAGAGACATTCGTGATAAATCAATTTTAAAAAGTGTGACCCTATTTTCATCAGACAGACATTTTTTAAACACTGGGGAAAGATATATCAAAATTTTAAATGTGTTCACAGGATTACTAATAATTTTTTGTTCCTTCTTTTCCTTTGCCTACAGTTCTAAATATTTTACAATTTTGAAATAAGATACAATAAAGGGGAGAGAGGGCGAAAGAGGGAGAGAGAGAGGGAGAGAGGGAGAGAGGCAGAGGGAGGGGGGGGGATTGTTAAATTACTAAATTGCCCAGGCTAGGCTCAAACCTATAATCCTCCTGCCTCAGACTCCCAGAGTGCTAGGATTACAGGTATGTGTCACCATGTCACCGTACCCAGCAAGGGAAATTTTAAAGAACAAATGAAACATTACTAGCAACCTAACTTGGAAAAAACTATGCTAACAAATAGTTACATAAAGGGAAGTAACACCAACCAATTGATACCTGCGGCTTAACGAACTGAGGACGTGGTTCTCGCTCATACTTGGTTGCCGAGATGGGAAATACTTGGTCTGGTCAGGAAATGCGCACACGGGAGAGTCGACCGCAGCGGAAAACGGAGGCCCCATCGGCCTAACCCAGAGCTAATGAAATCTTTCAAAATGCAGCACAGGACACACTAGAAGCCAACTGCGCTGAGGCGTTTACTCAGCAGGCCTGTGTGTGTTCTTCTGAGACCTGACAATATCTTTAAACAAAACTGAAAGTGTCCCGTTTCGGTGACTCAGAAAAGAACAAAGAGCCGCCGCTGTCAGCTCCTAGTGCGTTTTCCCCAACACGCACGGGCGCGCGCAGAGGAAAGTGGCAAGCAGAAAATTAGCCAGGATGGCCATTCACTTCCCCTCCCCAGGAAAAGGCAGGCAAAGGCAAGGGAAGCAAGGGACCCAAAGGCCGCCCTCTGCCTGCCCACGGCCGGTAGAGGGCGCTGTTAATTCTCACATGTGGCCTTCGGGATCTTACCTCCCCCGGCACCAGCCATGCTGAACTCACTTTAAATTTTTATTTTTTGTTGCACACACCAAGTACACACTGTCACCTTCCCATCTCGGGAAGTTTAGAGATGCAGTAGGAGCTTGGGCTTTAGACTGAGTGCTGGATCTACCCAGCTTCTGAGCTAGTCAACCTTGAGCCTGTCACTTCAGCTCTGCACACTGCAGCCTGCAGGGTCCTCATCTGCAAAATGTACACGACAAGAATAACATTTCTGTAGTCTTTTTGTGTGATGCTCTTGCAGCAGCCAGCACAGAACAAGGCTGTGTCCAATGTTGTGTACTATTGTCATGGTGGGTGAGGAGCAGCAGGCATGCGGGGTGACTCCCTTGCATAACACGCAAGTGCTGGGTCCAAGCTTTGCTTGGGTTTCCTTGAAATTCTCAATATGGTGGCCACTCAGGACACACGGCTCATGGGTACTTGAAATGCAGCTGATCGGAATGACGATGTGATTGTGGATATGAAATACACACCATATTTCAAATATTTAGTATGAAAAAGATAGCAAGCATTTTTATGTTCAAGTGATTATAGTTTAGGCATATTGAGTTAACGGAAACACTATTAAAACTGACATCATTAGTGTCTTTTTACCTTTCTAATGTGCCTAGCCGAGAGCTTAAAATTATACGTGTGGCTCCCATTAGATCTCTATTGGCATTGCCCTGGGGGAGAGGATGCCCTAGAAGGCCAGGCCTGGGCTGGACATAGTACACCAACCCCTGTCCCCAAGCATTGGGGCTGACAGGAATTAGAACAAAGTGAAGGTAGAGAGTTAGGATGCACAGAAACAGATGTGATACAGTCCCTCTGTCCCTTTTATTATTACGTGGTGAAGACACGTACCATGAGATCTACCTTCTTAGAACACACACAAAAATTTTGTGATACCAGGGACTGACACTGGGACCTTCATACTGAACACATTCCCAGCCCTTTATGCTTTCTTTTGAGACAGGGTCTCCCTTCGTCACCAAGCTGACCGAGCCAGGCTTGAACTTGCAATCCTCCTGCCTCAGCTTCCCAGGATGCTGGCTTTCTAGCCCTATGTCATCAAGCCCACCACCTCTTCATACAGTTCTCAGTGTGCGTCAGTGTTGGCTCCAGGTACCATGTCGTACAGCAGATAGCTAGAGCTTAGTCACAGTGCTTGACTGAGATTTTATGCACCTTGATTAGTAAAACTCCCCATTTCTCTCTGCCCCCAATCCCTAGCAACCACGGTTCCATGCTTTGAATCTGACTGTTTTAGGGATCTCACGTAAGTGGAGTCTTGCCTGTCACTCCGCGCCCTTCCGTTCCCGTTCCCCGCATGTTACTTCCCCAACCTTATCGCCCAGGCCACTAAATATGAGCCACCTGCCTATTGCCTAAGGGAGACAATTGTCACCACAAAACCAGAGCACAATGAGCTGAAGCCAATTCCCAGCTTTTAAGATCAAAAGCCAAAGAAAAAGCCATAACACAGACTGGCTAAAACCACCACAGGCCTCGTGCTTTTACAGTGTCAGGGAGGGACCCTGGAGCAGGAGCAGAGTGAGTCTGGGGACAAGTCGGTGTGTAGTCAGCAACAGGTCTCTGTGCCTGGTGGCCCCCTGGAAAGGTCATACAGGGTGGACGCTGAGGGCCCAACTTGGAGCCAGGTGACCTGGATTCAAATCCTAACTCTGCCACTTACCATCGTGTAACTTTAGACCAAAGACTTGGACTTCTGCACCTCAGTTTCCCCTCTTGTAAAGTGGGGGCAATGACACAGAACCCACTCACATGGCTGCTGTTACAGTTCATAGAACTTAGGGTGATGATGAACCCCAACAAATAATACCTGAATGTTTGCTGCTACACCTGTGCAGTGTCAGGGCTGAGCAGCTACACAGTGAGTCCAGCAAGGACAGTGGTAGCCACCACGTTGCTGACTGGCCATTGAGGGGATTGGTGCCCATGTGTGCCCCCTACCTCCAGTCATTGTTCATGGTCATCTGGTCTACCCCACCATCTGTCCGACCCGCTCATCTTTTAAGGAGCCAGAACACACAGATGCTCTCAAAGGAGACTGGGCCCTGCAGTCCTAGTGGCAGAAGGCCTTGGGGAAGCCCTCCGGAGCCTGTGAGGTGCCACTTTGTAGTAAGACTTGTTCCTTCAGTCACCAGGCTGTAATGAGCTGAAGTCTGTGGGCCTTGAAACAGGCCGGTGGGTTACGAGTGCACAAGGGAATGGGATGGTTCATTCTAGATGTCACCCTGGCTGGACTGGATTCAGTAATGGCTAGATCTGGTGACACATGACTTCCGGAGTGTCTGTGAGGGTGTTCCAGAGAAGACTGGCATGTGGGTCAGCCAATGGAGGGGGAAGACCCACCTCCCATTCAGATGGGCAGCTCCCCGTAGTATCTGACTCCAGGGTGTGGGCGAAGGCCTGAGAGTTGCCTCCTAGCAAGTTCCTGGGGTGCTGATGCTGCTGGTCCAGAGGTCATGCACACTTTGAGCATCACACTGCAGGCACTGCTGGAGCCTCACCCCCATTCTGCCTCCCAGCGGGACCTCATCCCAGTGGCTGGGACACTGGCTCACCTCTGTCTCCTCTCAGAACTGCCTGGTGTGAGCTGTGTTGTTCCCACTTCCCAAGTTCACACATTGAAGTCGTCACTCCCAGTGCCTCAGAATGTGACCTTATTTGGAGATAGAGCCTCTCTCTAAGAGGTCATTAACGAAACCATTAGGAGTCTAATCCAGCACAGCCACTGTGTTCATAAGAAGAGGAAACCTGGACACAGGCATGCACAGAAAATGTCAACTGAAGACAAATGCGAAGATCAGGAACACCAAAGGTTACTAGCAAACCACTAGTAGTGAGAGGCATGGAAGAGAATCTTCCTCCCAGATCTCAGAAACAACTATTCCCTACCTTGATCCAAGACTTCCAGCCTCTAGGACCAAGACAGCACATTGCTGTGGCTGAAGCCACTCAGGTCATGATACTTTACCGCAGTGCCCCCACCAGGCCAATACACTGCCCTCGCCAGGAAGGGGTCACTCTGCCCCACCCCTCCTGAGCTCAGGTTTCAGGCAGTGGCCCAGTGGCACGAAGCCAGCCCCTTGGCCTTACGATGGGACCAGCTGTGCGTGGTAGTTTGCTTCTGGTGGCATTGATTAGCTTCCCGTCCTATTTTATCCTGGCATCCTCCCTCACCTCCTCCAGAGAACACTTGCCCAGCGATCCCTTGGTTTCTCTTAGGATCTGCTCCTAGGGAACCTAACTCTCTCAAGTGGTGAGAATTTGCAGCCCCTATGCTCCTGCAGGCAAGAGATTATTCTCTTCTTTCTCTGCTGGATCAGAGAAAGACAGGGGCAGGATTAAACCTCACGTGCGATAGTCTGTGTTCATGTCCCCTTACTTAGAAAGAAAAGCATCTTCAGCTGAGCCCACCTTTGAGGTGGAAAACACACGGCTCAGCGGAGCCAGGGTTGCTGAACAGGAGCGCCCTCATCTGGTCAGGTTAGAATTAGGCCACTGGCTCTATTTCTCCCACAGAGCACTGGCGTCTGTTCCCGTCCAAACCTTTGTACAAAACTACAAAGAAGTATTAGCAGAGCTTGCAGAGTGAAACTGGGTCCAGAAAGGGCCTGAAAATATTCCTTCCCATGTCCACTAGTTAGTAGACCCTGGGCCTGGTAATAGACAAAGACCAGGTTGGCTGCCAGCACCTGCCCAGGAATGTGACCAGATCCCCAGTAGCGGAGCCTCCTGTAGGCAGGTACAGGCCTTTGTGACTCTGCCCCCCATCTTAGTTACTTTTTGCATTCTTGAGACAAAATACCCAACATCCAAACTTAAAGGAGGAAAAATTTATTTTGGCTCACAGTTTGTAGAGGTTTCGTCCACGGTTGGCTGGCTCTAAGGCAGGGTGACACATGGCAGAGGAGAAAGAGTTCATGGCAGGCAGAAGGCAGCAAAGCAGGGCGGCAGAGAAGCAAGCCACCACAGCAGCCCTCTTTCTGTCCCTTATATTCCATCCAGGCTGCACACCCTTAGGGGAGGTAGCACTGGCACCCAGGGTGGGGCAGCCTTAATCCTAGCATCACATCATTAATCTCAGCATCACATTCTTAACCCCCCCCCCCCCGCATCACATGTTCTAACTCCAGCCACCTCCAAAAAGCCCCGCCTATGACCACATGAGGCTTGGGGCAGACATCTAGACACAGGGTCTTTGTGACTGTGCCCCCTCACCTCCCTCAGTGACACCCTCTTTTGGTTCATTTCTTACCAGCCTCCCTGTGGTCTGGACTGGAAGGCTCACACGGGAGTGAGTGGAACAGACATGTGCTCTGTCTGTGTGCAGGCAGGGCCACGTGGGAGGGAGAGAGGGAAGAAGCATTTCCCTGGAGGAGAGCACTTGAATACTGGTAAAAACATGTTATTGTGTAAAGAAACCTTGGAAAGCATTCTACCCACCAGCCTCACTCAGCAAATAAGGAAAATAAGAACCTGAGAAAAAGGAACAGACACAGTGTACCTTGAGCTGTGTACATGTGTGTATTCAAAAAAGAATTCAAAAACCTATACACCCACACCCCCCAGGGCATCTGGATACATTTGTGCATTTTGACTTAATGCACATGGCCCTCACTCTAGGATCAGAGAGAGCATAGCTGTCCACACCAAGTTCTACTTCTGTGTTAGCAAGGATCAAATATCTGGAAAAGCCCGTGGATGGTGGGCCAGCTGGGAATGGAGCTGTGGAGGCCTGAACTGCATGAACTGCCAGCTCATCTTTGCCCTGGACTCGAAGCCCTCAAGAGTATTCCTTTATGCATTTTTTTTTTGAGACAGGTCTCACTATATAGCTCAAGGTGGCCTTGAACTCATTATCCTCCTGTCTCAGCCTCCTGAGTGATGGGATTACAACAGGAGCCCCCTCATCTAGCTTCCTTTTACTTCTTTATAGTCCCAGAATGTATTAGAATAGGGAAGAGAGAGAGACCGAGAGAGAGAGATCTTGAAGTCATGCACTTTGCTGTGGTTTGATATTATCTGTCAAAAGTCCTGAAAACTTAATCCCCAAAGTAGACCTAGACTTTGGAGTGTGGAGGTGGGGCCTTCAGAAGGCAGTTTGGGTTAGATGAGACAGGAGAGGGACCGCCATGACAGCTTCACAAGAAGAGGAGGAGACTGAGCTCTGTCTCACCCCCTGAGGCCTCCATTACGTTATAATTCCACAAGGAGTCTTCGCTAATGCTAAGATCCCAGAGCCACACTCTTGGATTCTCCAGCCTGCAGAACCATGAGCTAAATAAACCTACAGTCTTTGTAAATTACCTGGTGGCAGGTATTTTGTGATAGCACCAGAAAATGGACTAAGATACACTCTGGATGGAAAATACAATAAAGAAGACATTTAAAGGACATTCAGGGCAGTCAGGGAGCCATTAGTGAAGATATCCTATGCATTTATTTAGGCCACGTGCTATTCTGAGCATCAGAAACACCGGAGTAAACATGGAGGCACCTTCCCTATCCCAGGAATTCACGTTGCAAAGGAGGCAGAAGAAGAGTTGAGGGGTTGAAGAGCCCTGCAAAGAAGGCACCTCATCTTACAGAGGAGGACCTGGAAGTCGGGTCTGTATGACCCGCAGAAAACCAGACAGGGAAGCAGGAGGAAGGAGTTAGGTGCTCTCCCTGGAGCAACGAATCCCAAGGATCTGTCCACTGACCGAAAATATAAGCACCTAGAGAGGGTGCAGAGGCTTTAGCATTTCAGAGCCCCCGGGCCTGATATAAATCAGCTGGTGTCTAACAGCAGTCAGGCCCAGGCGAACTGCAGGGTAGAACTGTGACACAGAGTCCAGTGCAATGTCCCTATGCCAGCTTTTTACCTGGAAAATTAAACTAAAAATAGCGCCCCCATAGAGACTTAGATGCTTTAAATCAGTTACCATGTGTAAAATGCTTTAAAAAGTTCCCACCGTACAGCTGACAATCAGAAATTATTCCACTTCTCCAAAGAGAAAGTGGAAATAACAATAATAATACTGTTTTATGTTAAAGCAAGTGAACATATTTGCTCTCAGGAGGAGTCTCCACCTCTTAGACTAGTGATAAGCTCGGCTTAGAAGCTCAAAGAGTAACCTGGGGAGGTGAATGTATACAACCAGTGCAGCGTCGTGGGATAAATCGATTTTGCCTCTGGACCCTTTAGGAATGGATTTCGGCCTGGATTAGGAAGAATTAAAGTTTGGGGTTAGTCTGACCTCTAGTGGCCAAACGGAAAATAGCAGAAAGCCAGTAAATGCTCAAGGACCACAAAAAGATGCTTTCTTGAGTAGTTTGAATCGAGTTTACTAGACGCTGAACTGTGCAAAGCCACGGGGAAGTTAAGCACTTTGGTGGAATCCACACAGGTTATGTGTGACATGTTAAGTTTTTTCCTTTTTTCTTTTTCTTTTTTTTTTTTTTTCAGTACTGAGGAATGAACCCAGGGATTATTTCCTGAGCAACATGCTCAGCCCTTTTTACTTTTACAGGGTCTCCTTAAATTGCTAATTTTCCCAGACTGGGATCGTACTTAGGATCCTTCTGCCTCAGCCTTCTAGAGTGCTGGGATTACAGGCGTGCACCACCATGCCCGACTCAGGTTAGAGTTTATCCCAACCTTTTCTAGCTTCAGGGTCTTCTTGTTTATTCACCAAGGCTCAGCAACCACCTGGAGAAAACCATCATGTCACAGTCAGAGAGATAATCCAGCTATAAAGCCCTGCACTTACATCCCCGGCACGGCTAACCTGAGGCAACAAAGGTTATTACACTCATTTTTCACAGCTCAAAAGCACGGCTCTGGGCCGGGGATTTAGCTCAGTGGTTTCGCCGCCTGCTACACAAGCGCAAGGACCTGAGTTCAATATATATATTTAAAAAAAAAAACGGCTCTAACAGGCTCCACCCAAGTCATACCTGGCTGTCCATTTGATGGATATTTATCCACTAGGCTACAGCATTCTGCTAGACTCTGGGCATCCGTGGAAAGCAAAGCACACAAGATCCCTGCCCTGAAGGAACTTGGGAATGAGTGAGCTAGCGCTCTGCTCTCCATGCAAATGCTCTTTTCTCAATGGCACAGAAAAGCTGGCTCATTTGCAAGGGCTGGTCCTCCCATCTGGACTATAAACTCAGCAAAGACAGGAAAAGCATGGCTTATTTCCCACACTGCGTTAGCAGAGCCTCACCAGGACCACTTTCATGCTACAGTCAGGACCACAGTCTGCCCCTTACGGTTTTATGGGGTGGGTGGGGATTTATAAATCCATGATGCTTCTAGGATTAGCTACCACTGATTTAATGTACCCTCTGTCCAATATCAAGCTAATACACATAGTCTCCCACTTACAGTGGTTCCACATAACTCTTTTTCTACTATATGATGGTGTAAAAATGATACACATTCAGTGGAAACCATACTTCAAATTTTGACTTAGTCTCTTTTCCTGAGCTGACACAATATGAAGTACGATCCTGGCTCATGGTGCTGGGCAGGAGCAGTGAGCCACATCTAGTCGGCCATGCAGCCCAAGGGATAAATAACCAAGCTCTGCAGTTTGCTGTGTCTCTAAACTATGATATGTTAAATGCACTTGCAATTCACCAAATTTTCAACTCACAGTGGGTTTATCAGGACATGGCCCCACTGTAAGCTGAGAGCATCTATCTTGCTTTGATGTACATTCTCTCATTTCATTCTCACAGCACTCTAATGTGGCAGGTTCTGTGATACATTTTACAGATGAGGAAACCGAGGCCTTAAGATGTTAAGCAACCTGCCCAAGAGAGGGTAGACTGGGAAGTAGGGTGCAGTTGTCTTTGACTCTGAATCCCACACTTTTCACTGCTGCACCATATCCCTGCATCCCTGACTTTTGGGAAGTAGCTTGACCTATAAAGTGCTATGCCGGGACCACAATGTTAAGTGAAACAAGTCAGGCATGGGCAGCTAAATATTGCGTGGTTTCTCTAACATGAGTAATTTAAAAATAAATAGTAAAATAAAGGTAGGAAACAAGAAGGCAGAATTTTTGAAGATGGGGAAGGTCAGGGGGAGGAGGCAGGTGATACAGAGAGAGGTAAAGGGATCAAAATTGATCGAGATACGTCATATACATGCACCGACTCCCCCAAAAGAACATCGCGATTATGTATTGCAAACATACACTAATAAAAAAAGATTTTCTAATTCAGTAGGAGAAAAGAACCACATCTTATATTCCTTCAGAATCCTCAAAGAAGTGAACACTCAATAAAACCAAATGGGTAAAACTTAATCATATGTGTAACCGTAAACGAATTATATGTGCACAGTATCAAGTGTGCACTGAACTTAGAAGGCTGACATTAGACATCACAACTGCATTTTCCTCTCAAAATTATTCAGTGGAAACCATCTAAACACAATTTTTAAGTGCTGTGCGTCACTTTGCCTACACGTTGTTGGTGTGCAAGTTGGCTTCCTGAGACCAGGATGTGAGTGTGAATGTTTAGGAAGGGATCCCGAAGGCATGAGGAGAGGAGTGGAGAAGTGCAGGCGTCTGCTAGGGACCCAACAAAATGCCACAGCCCGGGTGGCCTCACGGCCGAAATGTCCCAACAGTTCTGGAAGCTGGAAGGTCAAGCTCGGGGCCGGCTGAGTTGAGCTTTCTCTCCTGGGGCCTCTCTTCTCGGCTTGCATATTGCAGCCCTCTGGCTGCCTCTTCCAGCAATCGTACATCTGCGCGCCTGCCTGCTTCTCTGTCTGTGCTGATCTCCGTTTCTTATAAAGACACCAGCCAGGCTGAATTAGAGCCCACCCTAACAGTCTTGTTTTAACTTAATTTCCTCTCCAAAAGCCCTATCTCCAAATGCAGGTATTGGGTCTTAGGGCTTCGATGTGTGAAGTGAGGGGAACATAATTCAGTTCATATTCAGAAATAAAACAGGGAAAAGAAAGAAATGAAGAGGGGCCAGGGATTTAGCTCAGTGGTTCCGCCACCTGCCTCACAAGTGAAAGGTCCCGAGTTCAATCCCCGGTACCAAAAAAAAAAAAAGAAAGAAAGAAATGCAGAGTACTTTACTAAGTAGGTGGCTTCTGTGACAGGGACTAGCCCCATTGGAGAGACCTGAGAGCCAGGATGAAGTACTCTGAGATAATTATCCCTGCGCCCCAAGAACAAAGACTTCAGTGTTCACCTTTCAAATCCCGTGCCCATTCCCAATAATACCCCGAGGCCTTAACCCCCTGGCACTCCTGAGCTTCCGGGTTGAGAGATGCAGGAGGAGAATCAGTCAGAGTGGGGGCAGTGGGTGCCAGGGGCATGGAGAGGCTACCAGCCATCTGCTGTGCCACCCGCATCTCTGCCGAGTCCATCTCACTCTCATGGTCCCTGGCTCCAACCCAACTCTAGTTTGTTTCAACAGCTGATGGCAAAATGGTCCTTCTGCCAGGTGCGTATGTTAACAAGTGACAAAGTCAAGTCAGAATCCGTGTGGCTTCCAGTGTTTGCTGCCCATCCCATCCCACAGCAGGTGCATCATGCCTTCTGGCACTAGTTTATGAGTCAGGACTCTGGTTGCAAGTAGAAGAACCTCAGTTCAAATTGGTTTAAAAATAAAGGAAGAAAGGGCTGGATTACATGCTTGAGTAATGGCACATGCCAGGCAGTCTGGGATCTGGGGTTCAAGAAGATATGTTTAGGCATTTGTCTTTCTAAACCTCCTACCTCGGTTTCTCTGTATGAGCTGCTGCTGCTGCTATTGTTATTATTTTCCTTCCTCTTCTTCTTTTTTTTTTTTTGGTACCGAGGATCAAACTTGGGTCCTTACACTTGTGCAGCAGGCAGTGAAACCACTGAGCTAAATCTCCAGCCCTTTCCTCTTCTTCTTTTGGAAAGGAAAATGTAAAATGTATTTTTTGTAATTGACGCTATTTTTTAATACTTTTAGTTCCTTTTTTTTTTTTTTTGGCACCAGGGATCGAACTCAGGACCTTGCGCTGGCGAGGCAGGCACCAGAACCACTGAGCTAAATCCCCAGCCCAATATATTCTTCTTGAAGAGGTGGTATATATACACAGCACATCTTAATTCTTTTTCATCCTCTTCCCCTCCCAGCCCTCCCCCTCCTCGTTAAGGGGCACAGGTGGCCCCAGGCATCCCCAAGTTCACCTGTTGTGAGTACCTCAATCCTTTGGAGTGCTTTTGGAGACCAACAACTGAAAACGTGGCTCAAGGGCAGCACAAGAGACAAGGTCCACAGGTGGGTGGGCTATCATTTTGGTACATTCACTGGCTCCAAGGTGAATCTTCTTCCCATTCCTAAATGAAAACTTTCCCCATTCCTAAAACAGCAGCTGCTATAGCTCAAATACGAAGTGTCCTCCAAAGACTTGCTTGATCCCTAATGCAGCAATATTCAGTGGTGGGGCCAAGAGAAGTGATTGGATCATGGGGAGCAAACCTCATCAATGGATTGGTAGCTGACTGGGCTGACGGAAGGTGGAGACCAGTTGGAGGAAGTAGGTCACTGGGACCATGCCTTTGAAGGATGCACTGCATCTTGTCCCCAGGCCTTTCTTCTCTGGCCCTCCCCCTCTCTGCTTCCTGGCTGCTATGAGATGAGCAGCTTTCTTCCATCATGCCGTTTCACATGATGTTCTGCCCCACCACAGGTCCACAGTAATGAAACCACTCAACCATTGACTAAACCTCTGAATCCATGAGCCAAAATAAACTTTCCTCCTTTAAATTGTGTTTCTCAGGTAATATTTTCACTGCAACCGGAAGTTAACACAGCATCATCCTCAATTTGGCTCTTAAATGCATCAAAGCATTTTTTCCAAAAGCCCCAGCAAGATATTCTTTGTATCTTCTTGGCCCTCTCCATCTTTGAACCAATCACTGTCAGGGAGAATTGGATTATGATGACCGACTTAAGCTGACTGTATGGGGAAAATGAACGTTCAGTCAGCCAAGAAATGTCTTGTGTCTTCAAACTCTTTCCATTACAATGGAATATATTTTATATATATTTTATATTTTAAGAAATATATTTTACATCATGACTCAGTATACATTCGTGTACTTTAATTAATAGCTGATACATAATTAATATGCATTTGTATAGAGTAATGTGTCACTTAATGACAGGGCTATGTTTTGAGAAATGTGTTGCTAGGCAATTTCTTATGCAAACATTATAGAGTATACTTACATAAATTAAGATAGCTCCAACATCACTAGGTGATTTTAATCTCATGGGACCACTTCATATTTGGACCGTCCTTGAAAGACTGTTACACAGTTTATGATTGTATATATGTATACATGCTAAGTTTCTCCAAACAATGCTTCCTTTACTATCAGTGATGCTGAACTTTTAGAGCTTTCAGTGATACAAGCAGCCTGCTGTAGCATGTGTGCCATAAGTTCTCCACCACTGCTACATATGAAGCTCCTTGTTATTTCTACATGGGATGAGGGGGGTGTTGGTTATACTTACCAAATGGTGTAAAAACCCATTAGCGGGTCACAAGCCATGACTTGAAACATTGTAATAGGGTAATTGCATTAGAAAGAAGGCCTGGGGATTTAGCTCAGTGACGCTGCGCCTAGCTCAAAAGCACAAGGTCCAGAGTTCAATCCTCCAGAAAAAAAGAAAAGAAGGAAGGAAAGAAAAGGAGAAAGAGAAAGAAAGGCAAGGAGAAAGAGAAAGAAAGGCAAAGAGAAAGAAAGGCAGAGAGAAAGAAAGGGGGCCTTTGCCTAATAGATCCAGCAAAACATCCAGGTCTGATTCTTTTAGTTCCAGGGGAGTCACGTATCCGTACCTGAGCTACCACAATGACTGACTGGCTGGGGTCATATCCTTAGTCCTGGAGCCAGGAATAGTGTTTAGCACTCCAAAATCTACATGGATTGACACTTGGTAAGGAGTAGTTCTTCACCAAAGTACTGTCGCCAGAAAAACTAGAGATGGGTGCTGCTCTAGGAAAAAATAAATTTTGACTATTATCCAAAGACTTCAGATGCACGGAAATAAAGAGGTCTGAATCCAATAGATGAGACCCCCACATCCAGTACTCCTGGCTTCCAGTATCCTGCTGACCTTGGACTTCGGTTCTGAAAGTTGGACCTTGCCTCTTCTCTCTGCCTGGATTTCTGGCAGGGCCTTCTGCGTACACTTAGATTCCTGCCTGGTTTAGTATTCTGTCTTATGAATCTCAGTGTGAGAATCCCACCTTTGGACCCCAACATGGCTGCCTGGGGCCAAATCATCTGCTGACAACTCCATCTATCTACCTAACTTCCAGGGTCTCCAGTGTCACTTCCTGAACTCCACTGATCTCTGTGGTCCGCTTGAGTGACCCAGCAGAGAGGGCACCCTCTTTTGGTGGGAATGTTAGTATCCATTTAGGCCAATTCAGACTACTCCTTATATTGGAATGTAACCTGATTCTAGAAGGTTCCTAGGACACTGCTAGCTAGGAATGTCTAGGAGTGGCCATCACTGAGGGTTGCCAACAGCATACTTTCAGGTGTGGCCCAGTGAAACCTCCCGTACGACATCTTACATTCTCTTAAACATCTGCCAGCTGACTGGAGGAAATTCAAGGTAGTAACAGGGAACATGGCCGGGGATGGGATCTGTATTGTCAGCCCAGAGTGTCATAATAAAATACCATAGGCCAGGTGCCTTAAACAACAGCAATTTTTTTTCTCACAGATCAGAGGGCCAGCATGGTAAGGTTCTGGTGATGACCCTCTCCCTGACAGGCAGATAGCCAGCTCCTCATATGACCATGAAGAGGAAGGATGCTACCGTGTCTCTTCTTATAAGGGCACTAATCCCTCATGAGAGGGTCTCACCTTTACATCCTCATCAAAATCAAATTAGCTTCCAAAGGCCCCATCTCTAAATATAGTACCATCATATTGGGGGTTTGGACTTCAACATTTGAATGGGGGGAGGTGGATTTCAGTCCATAGCAGTGTCCCCGAATGAATGTCCTGCACTGGATTATGATGTAAAGAAAATGTTGTATAGAATACTGAGCTTTTGGGGGGCCAGGGATTTAGCCCAGTGGTTTCGCCACCTGCTGTGCAAGCACAAGAACCTGAGTTCAATCCCCGGTACCAAAAAAACAAAGCAAAACAAAAGAACACTGAGCTTTGGGGGTCACTTGTTACAGCACCAGCATTACTTACCTTAAGCGATACATCAGTCAAATCTCAGCTCGCAAGTCCTCATTTCAGGGAATAAAGTCACACCCATCAAACCAACAAATCCAAATACGTGAAGGACACAGAACATGAGGTTTTACTACAGCTATTGTTGGCCTCTCCTCCAATCTATTCCCCACAAAGAATTCAAATCACTCTTCCCAGTACAAATAAAATCACTCCTTTGAACAAAGCCTTCAGTGACTGCCTCTTACACTTTGGAAATCTTCACCACAGCAGATCAGCACAGCCTCTGCACTGGATATGCAGCTGTTGGCCTGGCAGCTGAGTTCCTTTCAGTCCCCATCAGATCAGAAAGGAGGGTATGGGCAGTTCAATTCACTTGGGGTAGACAGACAGACATGCAATCTTGCCCAGAACTCTACCAGCTCTCCTGCTGTCATGATATAGGCTCAGGGGACCTTGATCTTCTGGACACCCAGAATGTCTCTTGGATCCACTATGCTGACGATTCCATGCCAATCACAGCTAGTGAGCAGGAAGTACCTGACATTCGGGGTTGTCATTGAGTGCTAGATAAACAAAGATTCAGGAGGCTGCCACGTTGGTGGTTGGGGAGATCGCCTCCAAGATAAAGGAAAGAATACCACCTGTTCACTTCCTATCACTGAAAAAGACATTGCACCAGGCAGATCCTTTCAAGTTTTAGACCCAATTCACATCCGCATCCTTGGGGATGCTGATAGAGTGATACTACACAATGAGACAGCCTCTTGCCTTGTCTCCATGTTTTTTGTTTTTTCCACAGAATGTTTTGTTCCAGAAGTGCAACAGTTTGTGCTGCTGGGCAGCACTCCTGCCCAATGTATCAAAATGTTTTGTAACTGTTTGAACTTCCTGCCCTCTCAGGATTGTTCTGTAACTCCACCCCCTTGCTTCTGTGAGCATGCTCGCCCACTATGCCTTTCAGGAATGCTCTGTAACTCTGCCCCCACCTGGTTCAGTGAGCATGCTCACCCAGCATGTTTCAGGATCATTCTGTAACTCCACCCCTCTGCTTCGGTGAGCATGCTCACCTACCTTGTAGATCCCAATATAAGGAGGCTCTCATTTCTGGTGAGGTGCTCAGACTTCAAGTATGAACTCCTCTGAGCCCACCAACATAATAAAGGTTTTTCTCAGAAGGAAAAAATGGAAATAAAGCTTTTGTACATAGGGAGGGGAGAGGGCTTGAGGGGGGAAATAGGATAAAATAAAAAATACAGGTTTTTCTCCACCTCTCCGAGTGACCATCACATTCTCAAGTCTCCAGACTGTGTTAGCTGTGACCCAGAGCTGTAACACTGAGCTGTAACGCTCAGCTGTGCCTCAGGGCTGGGGCACTTGGCTGTGAGACTGACCTGTAATACTTGGCTATAGCACTGAGCTGTTCCTCTTTGCCACAACAATACCACTTCCTGCTAAGTCAGAAAGCTACTGGTTTTGAATTAAGGCCAGAGGAAAATAGAGCTTCAAGTAGGTTCCAGCTCAGTACAAATGTCCCTGCAATTTGAGCCATACATGGAGTGGAATCTTGAGCAAGCCCCTGTAGCCTGAGTTAAGGACATACACAGACTTCTTGGTAGTGGTACACAGCCTAAATGGTTGGTCTTAAAGGAGCAACAGTGGGAATCAGAGATGTTGAGGGTCAGATTTGTAGGAAGGGCACAAGCTTCATGCCTCTGTCAAGGCCCATAAGAACACATCTGCCAAAAGGAAGCAGTAAACACGGGGTGGACGGGGTGACCTGTCCAGTGGAGCTGTACCAGCTGTGTCCTCATAGTTCAGACTTTTGCTCAGTGGGCCCCTGAAGACAGTAACTGTGGTGGCAGAGATGTAGACTCAGCAAAGGCCCAACAAAATGGGTTCCCTCCACCAAGACTGATCTAGCTACTGCACTGCCGAACATTTGTCCTGTCAGCATCACATGTGACACTAAACCCTCAGTATGCGCCATGCTGGAGGTGCCCAGCCCGCCTCCTGAGGCCAGCTTGACTTCACTGAGCCTCTTCCACCCCAGAGGAAGCAATGTAGTTTCCAAGTGTGGATGTGTTGACCTCTCCTGCTCATAGCACCTTGCCGAGCACCGCTCTCACCAAAGACTCCCACAGTGCCCATGGTAGTCGGCTTTTTGTCACTGTAATGAATACCTAAGATAAGGGGCCGGGGATTTAGCTCAGTGGTTTCGCCGCCTGCTGTGCAAGCGCAAGGTCCCGAGTTCGATCCCCGGTACCAAAAAAAAATAAGAATAAATAAAAAGAGATTAACCATCACAATAGATTTTTTTTTCCTTAGGCCAGAGGACTCTTTATGGGTGAAGGAAGGTGACAATGGACATGATATCCCACATCGTACAGAAGCTGCCTCTTCGATAGAAGACTGAAATGGACCTTTAAAGGCATGACTAGAACACCAACTCTGGAAGGACATCTTACACATTAGAGCGCTCTCCACTGAGATGTGTTTATACTTTCATCCAAGAGCCATTATGTGGTGATGAGTCCCCAGCAGAGGGCATGAACCCAAGAACCAAAGGAGAGCAGTGGGCACGCCACCATCATCCTCAGTGGCCCACTTAAGGAGTCCATTTCTTCTCCCTGCAACTTAAATTCTTGCTGAACCGGAGCCCCTGGATCCCCAGAGAGAAATGCTCCTATCAGCAGTCACAGTGACCTAAAGCTATGCTGCCACCTGGTCATGTGGGCTCTGTGTGTCAGTAGCCCCCCCAGGCAAAAGAAGGAGGTGTTATGTTGGCATAGCTCGTTGGCTCTAGTGATCAAAAAGACCCCAGGTTCCTGCTTACACAATGAAGACAGAGAAGGTGATGTCTGCAGGTCACAGGATTTACGGGCTGCCTCTAGGTGTTCCCAGGCCCAGTTTTAACTGCGAAGAGGCAATTGCAGCAACCCAGTTTGTTTCAGTCAACCAAACCAGGGGCTCTGAGCCTTCAGGGATGAAGTCTCATTTAAAAGCACCAGACCAGCAAAATCAATGGCCAAAACAAGCACATGAAAACTTATTCAGTATCATTAAGGAAATGCTAATCAAAGCCATGATGACCACTTCATATCCACTATGATGGCCGTAATCAAAAGGAAGAACAGGTATCGGTCAGGATGTGAAGAAACTGGAATAGAATCCTCATACACTGCTGCTGGGAATGTAAAATGGCATAACTGCTTTGGAAAAAAAGTTTAGCAGTTTCCCAAAAAGTTAAAAATAGAGTTACCATATAATCTAGAAATTGTACTCTCAGCTATATACCCATGATATCCACCTTGAATGGACAGATACAGTAGTATACCCACCCATTCAATAAGATAATTTGGACATAAAAAGGAATGAAGTACTGGTATATGCTACAGTATGGATGAACGTAGAAAGTATTGAGTGAAAGATGTCAGATGCAAAGACCACATACTGTATGGTTCCATCTCTATGGAATTTCCAGAACAGGCAAATCCACAGGGGCAGAAAGTAAATTGGCAGTTGTCAGGGGTGGTGGGGCAGAGGAGACCAAGGAGAGTAACTGCTAACGGGTACGGAGGGCAAAGGCAGGCATCCTGAAATTGGATAGTGGCACAATTGTGAGAATACAGTAAAAACCACCGAACTGCACTTCAAAGAGTGAATTTCATGGTTTATGAAGTATATCTCTACAAAAAAGAATTTTATGAGAAAAATTTCTGCCCAAAAGTTGAGAACTGAGAATAGTGCATGATGATAAATTATAATCTCAAGACCAATTGAAGCAGCTGGGATGTAGCTTATCCCATTAACTCTATTTTCTTTCCTTCTCTTTTTTCTTTTCCTGTCTTTCTTTTTCTTCATTTTCTATGCAATTTTTTAAACAAATTGCAATAGTGAGCCACCACCTGAAAGAAAGAAAGAATGAAAGACTCAATGTGAAGCATGAGGGACTCTAAGTCCACAGTGTTCATAAGCACTTTTATGTGCAAGCCACTTAACTCTGCCTGAAATCTCTCTGGCCACCGGAACTTACTTGGTTCATCTACACTGAAAATGAAGACAAGAAATTATCTTTTATAGATGACATGATCTGTCTACAAAAAATCCTAAAGAATTCATACACCCAAAACTTAGTAGAGCTGATAAATTCAATGAGATTGCAGGATATCAGTGTGACATACAAAAGTGACTCTATTTCTTTTTTTTCTCTATTTCTATATGTTAGTAATAGATCATCCAAAATACAATTAGGAAAGCAATTCCATTTATAATAGGATCATACTGAATAATGTACCTAGAAAGAAATTTAACCAAAGAGGCATAACACATATACAATTAAAACTACAAAACATTGATAAAAGAAATAAAGCAAGCCTAACTGAATGAAAATACATCCCAGGTTCATGAATTGGAAATCTTAATGTTCTTAATATGGCAACGCTATTGAAAGTAATAGATTTAGTGCTATCCCTGTCAAAATCCCAAAGACCTTTTCAATAAAAGTGGAGAAATTTATTCTAAAGCTCATATGGAATGAAAGGGGCCCTAAATTGCCAAAATACCTTTAAAAGAAAATGTTGAGTTGGAGAAGTCATATTTCTTAGTTTGAGAGCTTAAAGGTTCAGTAATCAAAACAATGTGATGCTGGCATTAGGTAAATATATAGAACAATGGAAAAGAATTGAGAGTCCAAAAATGAATCCACACATTCATCATCCATTGATTTTCAACAAGGGTTCCAAAACAATTCAATAAGGGAAAGAATATTCTCTTCAATAAATGATCCTAAAGACAGGCACAGTGGGACCAATAATTCCAGTTACACGAGAGGACATGATAGGAGGAAGGCAATATTTTTTGAGACAGGGTCTCACTTTGTACTTCAGGCTGGTCTTGAATTTACTATGGAGTCAAACTCATGGCAATCCTCCTGTCTCAGCCTCTGAAGTGCCAGAATTACAGGTGTGAGCCACCACTTTTGGCCATGGAGGAATGCAAGTTTGAGGCTAAATCCCTGCCCCGTAAATATTTTCCTATAAAAATTTTTAAAAAATTTTTTAAGATCCTTGACACCTTAGTCATTAGGAAACTGTAAATCCAAACTATAATGAAATACCACTGCACACAACTTCCCATATTGTAGGATGGCCACAATAAAACAAAATGGAGGGCCGGGGATTTAGCTCAGTAGTTTCGACGACTGCTGCACAAGCTCAAGGACCTGAGTTCCATCCCTGGTACAAAAAAAAAACAAACCAAAATGGAACTGAAAATAAGTTTTGGCAAGATGTGAAAAAACTGGAATCACATAAACTGCTGATAGGAGTATGAAATGATACAGCAACCACAGAAAATTGTTTGAAGATTTCTCAAAAAGTTACGTAGAGACAAACAGAGCTTTTGGCATAACTCAGCTTTCTTATATCCCAGAGTTTTTCCAAGCTGAAGAGATTGGACCTTAGGTTATGGATCATATTTCTTTTCATCACTCTAAGCACTGTGATAATCATCCTTCTGCACTGTCCAATTCTGTAACCATTAGTCACATGAGGCTATTTAAACTTAATGTAAGTTCATTAAAATTAAATAAAATGTAAAATTCCATCCCTCAATCACACTAAGCTGCATTTAAAGTGCTCAACACCTACACTTGGCTTTCATATTGGAGAGTGCAAATATGCAATATTTCCATAATTACAGAAAGTTCTCTGGGGCAATCTTGTGCTCTCCTCAAAAATAGGCACAGCAGTGTTCTTGGAATGGAGACAAAAAGACACACCTGTGAGAACACCTTCCTTCGGGTGCTTTGCCAACTGACAGTACTCTATATTACTCCTTAGCTCACCCAGGTGCCTACTGGTGCTTCTGAGAAAGTCTGTATTTCCCCACTTGCTGGTGGGTCAATTCAACTGGCAGTGTGGGAAAGCAGTAATAATTAAAACAGAAGTTAATATTTTTTCTGTACACTACATATCCCCATTAGAACAACGCTTGCTGCCTAATAGTCGTGTATTGATTAAAGGATTAATAACAATGGTGAACATTTTTCAGGCCCAAACTGTATTTGTCCCTTTTGTGTTGCTACAAAAAAATTCCTGAGGCTGGGAAATGTGTAAAGAAAATGGTTTATTTCGCTTACACTTTTAAAGATTCAAGAGCACGGTGCTGGCCTCTGCTTGGCTCTGAAGAGGGCCTGAGGGAAGAAGGCAACAGGGTGCTGGCAGCCTCTGCAGAAGAGGTCACATGACCAGGCCAGAAGTCAGAGACTGAGGAGGAGCCAGTCTTCAAGACGACTAACCAACGTCCCCTGAGAATTGCATTAATCCCTTCTGAAGACAACAATCTCTTCTCTCTCTCTCTCTCTCTCTCTCTCTCTCTCTCTCTCTCTCTCTCTCTCTCTCTCTCTCTCTCTCTTTCTCTCTCTCTCGTTTTGTTTGTGGTACTAGGGATTGAACCCAGGTGCGCTCCACAACCCAACTATATGCTCAGCATTTTCCAAATTTTGATCTTGAGACAAAGGTTCATTAAGTTGCCTGGAACTCCTGCCCCGTCTCCCAGAGTGTTGAGATTACTCACTGGCTGCAACGTCCTATTTTTTAAAGGTTCCAGCATTTCCCCAAATCCCTGCACTGAGGACCAAGCTTCCAATATATGAACCCTTGGGAGGGGGAGGGCTACACGCAGAAGAAGGCCAACTCATAACACAGGCACTGGGCCGACTCACAAGGCGCCACTAACAAGATTGGGACCACCCCTATTTTTCAGTGAAGAAACTGATGCCAAGAGAGCGTTAAGAAACACTATGGTTTCTAAGTAAAGAAGACAACATTCGAGTACAGATGTCCTACTCCAGAGTCAGAGCCCTCAGTCACACCGGTATGCCAGATGTAAAGGGGCACATTTTCAAAGGAGAAAAATGTGCCATTGCAAGCCCCCCCCCGCCCCCCGCCAGTCTAGCGTTCTGGTGGCCCCACTGACTCCCCGGACGTGGGGTTGCGGGAAGCAGGAAGCAGCCGCAGATGGAGTCTGCTTTGAAGCTCTGCAGGCCCTGGAACACACACGGGTCCATAATATTTTCCCTTGAGGGAGAGGGGTGCGCGTGGGGGCAGAGCGGCATTGCTGCAGGGAGGCAGCACTCACTGATCCTACCCAGGTGTGGAGGGTTTTGTGCCAAGGCAACGGAACGGCTGTTTAGCTTCAGAACTGGACTGACCTCCGGTTTCTGAATTCTCACAGGACGGACTCCCGGGACCGCAGAGTGAGGACGCACGCCGATGTTGAGTCTTTTCCGCGGCGTGAAAAGGCCCTTCTCGGGGAGGCGGAGTCTGCATTCCAGGCGGGGCTAGCGTGATGAATGGATGTGGCACAAAGATCACACAGGCCTGGGCTTGGTCAGGACGGCTGCTGTGCGTGCCCTGTGCGGGTGAGGAGCGAGAGGCGGTGCTCATGACGGCGCCGCTGACCCCCAGAGCCCAAGGAGCTGTAGGTGCTGGGCCTAGGCCTCGCAGCCCTCGATAGCAGCGCCGCTCCGCCCGATCGGGAGCTATTTTGCGAGGCAGTGTCCGGAGACATGTTTGGCTTCGCAACTAGGAGAAGGAATGTTGCTGGCATCTAGCGGGTAGAGACCAAGGTTGTGGCTGAGCACGCTACAATCCACAGGACAACAGAAGATGACCCATCCTGAAATATCAGTAGTGCCGAGATAGAAAAACAGCATTAGATGAAAGCCTGCTGCGCCCCCTTTGGGTCTGATAGCAACCCAAAACTTGTAGCCAGCGCCGTGGTGCTGAAAACACCCAAAACCTTGTCCCTGTTGCAGAGCTAAGAGTATCATTGCTGGGGCTGGGGGACGTAGCTCAGTTCTTGCCTATGATGCCCAAGACCCAAGGTTCCAGCCCCAGCACCACAAGATATGTAAGTTCTCTACACGCTACTCTGCCGGAGGCAGGATGTTTATACAGTTCCTGCAGGGAATCCCTCATTCCCTGTCAGGGGGCTGGTTCCAGAATCCACTGCCTTCCACAAAGTGGCGTAGTATTTGCATATAAGCTACCTACATCCTCATGTATACTTTATCATCTCTAGATGACTTATATCGTTTCAGGTGTTCTACGGCATTGCTTAGGGAATAATGACAACCAAAAGTCTGGACATGTTCGATGTAGATGCAATTCTTTTCAGCTAATTTCAATCCACGGTTGCTTGAGTCCAGGAGCACACCTGTAATCTCAGCACTCTGGGAGGTGAGGCAGGAGGTTCACAAAGTAGAGCCCAGTCCAGCAAGTTAGGACTTAGTGAGACCCTGTCTCAAAATAAGTAATAGAAAAAAGGATTGGGAATGTAGCTCTAGGCCAAGGCCTCGCGACCAATCCCAGTAGCACCCCCAACCCCATCTAGTGGGAGCAGCCTCAGTGGGAGTCCACTAGAGGGCACCCATTAGCAGCATCTAATTGTGAACGTTGCTTAAAATTAAATCAAAATAAAACAAAAGATTTACTGCTAGCCACCATCCTCTCCTAAAGAGAAGCAGAAAGAGCATGGAGTTAAGAGAAACAAACACATGGGCTAAAATTCCAGGTTTTTCACTCACCCGTATTTGAAGTAAAAAAATGAAAGAAAGACATGCACATGGATAGCCCATCCTATATTTACATCCTATATTTTTTCCAAAAAAAAAAAAAAACGTTATTTTAAGTGATTTTATAAAGAGGAATTTTCTTTTTAGTTATATAGTGGACTTTTTATAATTGAACATAAACACGAAACCAAATTTGAAATACCCGAATTTCCCAGAGAAAGTAGGTCTCCATCATACATCTATAAAATTGACAAAAATAAAAGATACAGTATTGAAACTCTAAGTGTAGGCAAGAATATAGAGCAGGAGGAACTCGGTTACTGTGGTAGGAACATGAATTGGTGCAATTACTTTGGAAAGCAGTATGACATTATTAACATTGAAGACATTCACTTCCTCTTCTCTTATAAATGTGCACCAGGAAACAGTCAGAGAATATTCATAATGCTGTTGGAAGTATCTTATGTGTCCAGCTACAGTCGAATGTATAAGTAAATTGTGGTATGTTCAGTCAATGGATACTATACAGCAGTGGCTCTCAAACTTTGTGATCTCAGACCTCGTACATTCTTAAAAACTACTTAATACCCTAAAGAGCACTGGTTTTGTTTTTTTGTTTTTTTGTTTTTTTGTTTTAAGAGCATTGGTTTATAAGGCTTATACCTATATGTTTTTCACAGATGAGAAATGTAAACTGAAGAGACTTTTAAAATGTTTATTTATTCATCTAAAAATAACTAAATCAATAACATCTTAACATAAATAATATTGTTATGAAAAATAACACACTAGAAATAAGTCTAAAAAGGCAGACAGCTTCTTAGTATTATGTACTACATATATATTTAACACCATGAAAATAGTTTTAATCTCTTGGATGCTCTCATTTTGAAGGGCTCTGCTACATAGTTATGAAAATGAATGAATTGCGCTATTAAGTACAAAACTCTCATGAACACCTGTATTTTCCTATTTCTGGGACACAATACCTGACATCCACAACTGAGAGGAGAGGTTTAATCTGGCTCATGGTTTCAGGGGATTCAATCCATGGTCATAGCTCCAAGCCAGAAACATCATGGCTGAAGGTTGTGACAGAACAAAGATACTTAGTTCGTGGCAGCCAAGGAGCAGAGCAGGGAAACAGCCCCAGAGAGGAGTGGGTGAGTGACCACAAACAGACCCCGAGGCCGTGCCCCCAAGACACACCCAGAAGGGTACTCCACCAATTACCTCGGTGACTCCCAAGCTAACCAAACTGACACAATGAAGTTCAACCACCACAAAGTCATATTAAACAAAAGAAGCAAGAAGCAAACCAGTACATTCAGAGAGAAAGAAGTGCGGAGAATTGTGGAACTGTCCGTTTGATGGGTACAGTTTCAGGTCTGCAAGATGAAAAGAAGTGCGAAAATGCATGTTGGCGATGGTTATGCAGCACTATGTATGTAACAGTACATTACTATACACTCCAAAGCGGCTGTGATGGTAAAGTTTATTCAGTGCACATTTTATCACAATTAAAATTTCTTTACACAGAAATAACAGCCAGAATTAAACTATGTTATTTAAAGATGCACACACACATGACAAAGGGGGCTCACATTTCAAAATCAAAATTGTAGGTGCTCTGGAGAGAAGGATGGGGTTGTGATTGGAAAGTCACCAGGGCGATATTCCCTAACAATTATTCTTTAAACTGGACGTATACGTTTTGTGTACTTTTGTGTAAAAATTAATGTTTAGTCAAATATAAGTATTTTGTTCAAAATAAAAACAAAGGAAAATAAACATTTTCAGTCAGTTGCTCTCAACAAAAGAGAAAAGGTGCTCAAGGGAGAAGTAGCCTTCTGAGGAAGTAGTGCCAAGACTATTGCAAATCCACATGCCAAAAAGCAGCAAGAGTAACCCGTGACCTATAACAAAAAGTTAACCCAAGAGGGAGACCAGGCCTAAACCTAAAGCCTAAAACCATAAAATTTCTAGGAGAAAACTTTTGTTACCTTGACTTAGGCAAAAAACATTCTTAAAGACAGAAAAAGCATAATCCATAAAAGATTTCATCTAAACTGACTTCATCTAAATTTAAAATGTTTGCCTTTTGAAAAATGCTGTTAAAGAAGTAAAAAAATAAGCCATAGATGTGTTGCAAAATACATTTTATATCTACAAGAAAAATAAAAAGAAACTTAAGAAGAAAAAGAAAACCCAATTTAAAATTGAGCAAAAGGGCCCGGGATTTAGCTCAGTGGTTTCGCCACCTGCTGCGCAAGCGCAAGGACCAGAGTTTGATCCCCGGTACCAAAAAAAAATGAAAATGAAAATGAAAATGAGCAAAATATCTGAACAGACACTTCACCAAAGAAGACAGATAGACTATCAATGAATAATGCAAAAATGAAATTAAGGAAACTATTGCATTTACAATAGCATGAAAAAGAATAAAATTATTAGGAACAAGTTTAACAATACAAAAACAAGACTAGTACAGTGACTACTATAAAATGTCATTGAATGTAATTAAAGGATGCCTAGGGGCTGGACATGTAGCTCAGTGGTACAGTATATGGTTAGCATGTACAAGGCCCTGGCTCTAATTCCAAGAGGAAGGAGAAGGAGGAGGACGAGGAGGTGGAGGAAGGAAAGAAGGAGCAACAACTAACTAAATGGGAAGATTTTCCATATTTATGAATCAGAAGACTTAACACTGTTAAAATAGCAATATTCCCCAAATAGATCAACAAGTTCAATGCAATCTCTTTCAAAATTCTAGCTGGCTTTTTTGCAATTAATAAGCTGATCTTTAAATTCATATTGAAAAACACAGGGCCCCAAATAGCCAAATCAGTCTTGAAAAAGAACACTTGCTGATTTAAAATCTTACTATAAAGTTACAGTAATCAAGACACTGTGGAATGTGCTTAAAGACAGATTTATAGATCCATGTGACAGATTTTACAGTTCAAAAATAACATTATATGTATGGCTAATTGATTTTGACAAGGATGCCAAGTTTATCCAATGAGGAAATAACTGGCTTTTCAACAAAGGAGCTCCTACGTCGCATCATGCAAAAAACTTAAGTGCAAATGAACTACATACGTAACCCTAAAAACTGAAACTATAAAACTGCTAAAAGAAAACATAGAAATATCAGGGAAGAGTTTCTTAGCATGGCAATAAAAGAAGAATTAGATACATTGAATGTGATAAAAATCAGAAACATTTGTACCACAAGAACTTCGTCAAAAAAATGAAAAGACAAATCACAGTATGGGAGGAAATATTTGCAAATTATATATCTGACACAGAACTTGTATGTAGGCAATACAAAGCACTCTTACAAGTCAACAACAAAAAGACGAATAGCCCAGTTTTGAAATTTTTAAAACATTTGACCAGTCATTTCTCCAAAGAATACATACAAATTGCCAATAAGCACATAGAAAAAAATGTTCAACATCATTAGTCACTAGGGAATTGCAAGTCAAAACCACAATGGGGTATGTCATAGTACTTTTCTCCTTGCTGAGACAAAATACCTGACTTGCAAAGTTAAAGGGGGAAAGGTTTATTTGGCTCACAGTTTGTAGACGGTTCAGTCTTTAATTGATTGGCTCCCAGGCAGGGTGACATGGCAGACAGGTAGAAGACAGCAAAAGCAACAAAGGACCTTAACAGCGTCTTTCTGTCCCTCTTATCTTACCCAGACTACTTGGGGCAGGTAGCACTCGCACTCTTAATCCTAGTGCCCTTGAGTCTAGCGTTGCCCCATGAATCAATCCCAGTGTCACACACTCTAGATCCAGCCACTTCTGAAAAAGCCGCACCTATGACATGAGACTTTGGGGGGACATCCAGACACGAACCATAACAAGGTACCATATGATACTCACTAGATAGCTCTTTAAAAAATGAACAATAACATGTGTTGGCAAGGATGTGGAAAGGCTGGAACTCTCAGATATTACTGAGAGAAATGTCAAATGCTGCAGCTGTTGAGAAAAACAGTATGATGATTCTTCAGCCTGGAAGACAATGGAAGATAGAATTACCACATGCCCTTGCAATTCAACTATTAGATATGGGCCTGTGAAAATGGAAAGGTATATCCATAAAACCCCAGGAAATGCATGTTTACAGCAGTCTTACTCATAAAAGCCAAAAAGTGGAAACAATCCAAATGTTCATCAGTTGATAAACGAATAGACAAAACTCAAAAAAAGGAATATTATTTAGCCATAAAAAGCTGGAATATTATTCAGCATCAAGTATTAACATATGCTACAACATAGATGAACCTTGAAAATATCATGCTAAGTGAAAGATGCCAGACACCAAAGACCATATATTATATGATTCCACTTATACGGAATGTCTGCAATAAGCAAACCCATACAGACAGAAAGTAGGTTATTGGTTGCCTAAGCTTGGGGTAAGGGCAAGGGAGATGGATGTGCAGGAAAAGGCGGTGACTGCTAATGGGTTCAGGGTTTCTTTGGTGAGTGATAAAAATGTTCTAAACTTAGGTAGCAATGATGGCTGCAAAATTCTGTGACGTTTTACAACCCCTGAACTGTGTATATTAAAAGGGTGAAATTTATGCTATGTGAATTATATGTAAAGAGGTAATTTCAGAGAGTTCTCTCGTTTAGTACATAGCTGGAAATAAATACATCAAAGATGCTCAACATTATTGATTATGAGAGAAATTTAGATTAAAACAGCAATGAGACACCCCTACATATTTGTTGGGGTGGCTATAAAGAAAAAACTGACAATACCAAGTATGGACAAAAATGTAGACCAACTAGAAGTCTTATACATTTCTTGTGTTAGCTTTCTGTCGCTGTGATAAAATATCCAATACCTGAGAGAATCAACCTGAAAGAAGGAAAGGTGTCTTTCGGCTCAGTATTTCCAAGGTCTCAGTCCATGGTCACTTGGTCCTATTGCTTCAGGCACAGTCCAGTGTGGCAGAGGACTTCACCTCACGGCAGCTGGGAAGCAAAGAGAGACAGGAAGGGGCCAGGTTCCCATGACTCCTCAAGGGCACAGCCCATGACCTAACTTCCTCCCATCAGGCCCTGCCTCCTACAGGTTCCACCCCTTCCCAGTACTGCATGGGCTGGAGACCAAGCCCATAATACACAAGTCTTTGGGGAGCTTTTCAGATCCAAACTATAGCATCCGATGGGAGTACCAAATGGGGCCACTTTGGAAAAGAGTTTGGCAATTTTTTGTGAAGTTGAATATATACTTACATAAGGCCCTACTCGCAGGTAGGTAGCAAAGAGAAATGAAAACATAAGCTCCTACACACACCTACGCAAGAAACAACTCAGATGTCCTCAACTAATGAATAAGCATTGCGTGGAGGTCCACACAATGGAAGGTTACTGAGCAATAGAAAGGAATGAACTGGGCCAGGGATTTAGCTCAGGGGTGCTGCTGCCTGCCTCGCAAGCGCAAGGTCCTGAGTTCAATCCCCGGTACCAAAAAAAAAAAAGTGATGAGCTGCTGTTACAAAAAGGTAACAGATGCAATACGCTAAGTGGAACAAGCCATACTCAAAAGGCTACATAGTATAGGATTCCATGATTTGATAAGACAAAATTGCAGGAACAGAAAATAGGTCAATGAGGGCCGGGGATTTAGCTCAGTGGTTTCACCGCCTGCTGCGCAAGTGCAAGGACCTGAGTTTGATTGTTGGTATCAAAAAAAGAAAGAAAGAAAGAAAGAAAGAAAGAAAGAAAGAAAGAAAGAAAGAAAGAAAGAAAGAAAGAAAGAAAGAAAGAAAATAGGTCAATGGTTGTCAGGGGCTGGAGGTAGAGAAAGGGATTGACTGTGAAGACACCCAGGAATCTTGGAGAAAAAGAGAAGGAAATACTCTACATCTTGACTGTGGTAGTAGTTGCACGATTGTATGTGTTTGCCAAAACCCAGAAAACAAACTAAAAAGGCAGATTGAAAATTATACCTCAGCGAACCTGATTTTTTTTAAAGAAAAAATATGGTTCTCCCTCTCTTTGTTCAAACAATCACCTACTTCCATTTTCCCTTCCCAAAAGGCACTCACTGCTACTAATTTCTTGTGAATCCTTTTAGCCTTTCAGAAACGTTCTATATATTTACAGGTACGTACGTATATATGCATGTATATGTGTATATAATTTATGTACACATATATATAATTTAGTAGGCTATTATAGACTGGTTTTTACTGTGCTTTTCGCTTAACGATATATATTTTGGACACTTTTCCATATCGGCACATGGCAGGCTGTCTCGTTTCTTTTTCTTTTCTTTTTTTATTCAGCAGACAGTTCATTTGGCTGAACTCAAACTGTAGATTGCCACCCTGGGTGCGGGCCGGCAGTGGAGTGTCAGTTCCGTCTGTTTAGTCTTAGCTGGAACCACTCTGCCCACAAATGTCCCGCCAGAGTTCCGGACAGAGCTCATGTTCGGAGCTCGGGGATGCCCTTCTCTGGCTCCCACCTTCCGGGATTCACCCACCCACCCCACCACTTATTTTCCAGAGACTGTTGGTGTATGCCCAGCTCTCTGGCTCATCGGGCCAGTAAGATCAGATTTCTAGCAGACTTTCAGCCACTCCTGCCTCTTCCACAGACATGCTTTGCCCTCAGCCATGGGGGATTCACCTAATTCCAGCCCTTTCTTTGAAGTGACAACACCCCTCTTGCACTTGCCTGTTTCTGGGAGTTCTCTAATGTCTTCAGACAGGCCTCTCCTACTTTTCGTGCAGAGTTTATAGTTGTTAAGTGCACAGGGTTGATCTGGGAGGGGCTTCTCCTCATAGCTGGGGCCAGAATTTTGTCTGTCTTTTCAACTGCCACATTTCACCTAAAAATCCCTGCAGCAAAGGTACTATTATGGCTTCCTATTCCACAGCAGAGGATAACAGGGGGCATCGAACCCCAGATCACTGGAGCATTTGGAGATGGAATGTGTTGTTCTGAGATGGAAGTTTGTGTGGAAAATAAACTACTTTCTGAGTGAGACTGGTCACTTTACTTCAGTTCTCATTTGTAAAGAGCAATGATACTGTTCTCGCAGAGATACTGTGAAGTTCAATGACATATACAACAATGGCCCATATGTGCATGGCACTTAACCACACATACAGGCAGCGCACGTGCTCTGTCCCCTGCCCAGTCTGGGAACGAGGTCCTATTATACCAGTTGCACTGGACAGTGACATCCCTGCGGCCACAAGGAGTTTATATGTGAGTTGCTTGGTGGCTTTCATGGTGTACGTGGAGAGCTGAGATTGGAACGGTGGCTGATTAGTACCTTCCTGGGTGCCCTTGACCACGTGTAACCTACAAATGCAGTGTTGTCGTTGTTGTTTTACACTGGTTGTGCATCAGAATTACCCAGCACCCCCACCCAAAGACCTGCTCAATCAGAATCTCCAGCCTCTGGATTTGGAAAAAGCTCCACGCCCTGGCACAGAGTCACTGCTGAAATATGAGCCTTCCCTTCCCCTCCCAGTGTCCCTCATCCTGACTCACTAGGGAGGATTGCTCCTTGCAACCCCTCTGGGCCCTCTACCAGGTTCCAGGCCTCTGACCCATTCCTGACAGATCTTTATCACCAGCCTGCTTGACAGGCGGAACAGGCTCCAGGAGCTTCAGGAAGCACCATCTGTCCTATGGTCCATCCTTCCCCACCGGTCTGAAGCCATAACCCTGGTCATGTGACCACTAGCGAAGACGCTGTGAGCCATGGTGTAAGCCTGCTAAATAACCACATCTGGCTACCTGGGCCCCTCAACTTCCTGGAGCCCCCCAAGATGCTCTCCAAAGTCTTCACAGCTCAGGTGTAACTTGGACACCTTAGGAACACACAGTACCAGCTGTACACAGAGCGCTCTGAACATGAAAACAGCAATGTCCTGCATTTCCATCCCCATCTAAAGCCTTCTACTCTTTTTTGGCGGGGGGGGGGGGGTACCGGGGATCAAACTAAGGACCTTTCGCTTGTGAGGAAGGCAGTGGAACCACTGAGCTAAATCCCTGGCCCCTTCTACTCTTAAATATAATGTGTTCGTATGGCTCTTATGGTCCTACAGGGTCTGGCCCTGCTTATCTCTCAGGCCTGAGCCCAACACCCTTCCTGTTAACCACACATCAGCTAGACTGAACTTTTTGGCTTTCCCTTGATCATCTCAGGGACTTTTCATTTGCTGTTCACCCTGCCTAGAAAGTTCTTCTCCTAGAACTTCACAGGGCTAAGTTTCACCATTCAAATGTCACCTCCTCAAAGAGGTCCAGCCTGACAGTCCAGTGTTAAGTCACACTTGCCATCTCTCAACCGGATTTTATTTTCTTCCCAGCACTTATCACCTTCTAGAGGTACCGTGTCTGCTTTGCCCGTCTAGCTGCTTACTGTCTCTCTCCCACGTTAGGATGGAAACTTCAGGAAAGCAAAATGTTGCCTGCAGTGGTCACTGCTGTGTCCCAAGTGCTCAGAACCACGCCCAGGTAGACCTGTCACTCAGCAGGCATGTGTAAGGTGAATGAATGCTTCTGCCATCTGCACGTTCTCCCATTGCCCTGCCCCTCTAGTTCCGTGTTCTCCAGGATTAAAACCAGCAAAGCATGACAAGGCACAGGCCACAGGTGTGGCAGGCAGCACCTCAAAGGGATAGGGAATCTCACCCTCAGGGTTTGACCACAGCTCCATCACTACCAGACCTTGGGCTCATCTCAGGGGTGTATAACATGGGCATCCCCTCGCTGAGCCTCAGCCACGCTCCTCTGGGAAATAGGGAGACGAATCAGACCTCATTCCGGGGGTCATTATGACAATAAAGGAGATACAGTATCCAAGAAGTATCAAGGGATGGGTTCCAGGGTCCACCTTTGATATCAGACTTCAATCTTGATATAACAAGGGGTTATATTTGCAAATAACCAGTGCACATCCTCACATATCCTTTAAATCACCTCCAGATTACTTGTATTATTTCATATGATATAAATGCTATGTGAATTGTTATCATATTATATTGTTTATGGAATAATGATAAGAAAAAGGTGTGTACCTACTCAGTAGAGACACAATTTTTTGCGTGGACTATTTTCTATTTTTTCTTTTTCTTCTTTTTTTTGTGGGGGGGTAACAGAGATCGAACTCGGGTCCTTTCGCTTGCGAGGCAGGCGGTGGAGCCACTGAGCTAAATCCCCCGCCCTTGCCTGGACTATTTTCAATCCACAGTTGATTGGATGTAGCAAACATTAGGCACATAGCATGGCTCCCCACATCTATAGGATCTGCAGTCCTGGGTGCAGAGCCTGGGAGAGGAGAGAGGGCAGATATTTTGGGGACCATCATGTCTTTATGCCCAGAACCTCGGAGATGGTCAGGTAACCCAGGGCTTCCCACCTGTGCCTTCCCAAGCGAGATTCAAGGTCACTGATTTCCTTTAACTATCAAGCTTGTCACCATGGGAGCAGCCACTCGGGGACTTATCAAGGGTCATTTCAGGGCTCCACACATAAGAACTCATCTCCTACAAGTGCCTCAAGGAAGATGTAGATGGGGCAGACAAGGTCTGTGCCCTGTGGAAGTTAGTCTGGAAGCAGAGACAGGATATAAAGACATGAGAGCAAGGATTATAGGATGAGCTGGCGGGAGGCCGTCTGTTGGCGGAGGGCCAGGGTGGCTTACGGTTACTGGGGATCGGACCCCCTCCTCAGGGCCCCTTCAGAGGAGGAGACTGTGGCTGCCTGTCTGCTGTGGGAAGCAGTAAAATAGAGTCAGTTGTCAAGAGATTGCTCTCCCCAGCCAGACACACCCATTTAAAACCATGGCTCCTGTGTGACCTGGAACATGTGACCTCACCTCTCTGAAACTCATTGGCAAGATGGGGATAATACTGGGACCTATTCACAGGCTTGTCAGGAGGATTTAAAGAGCAAATATGATGAAAATGCTTGGCATAGGGCTCCATGAGTACAAAATGCATGGCAAACACAAGTGAGCCAGGAATGCTTTGTTATGATTATGTTTACCCAGGTGGGAAGCACTTCAAGATACCTCTCTAGCATTTTCCACTTGACTTCCCCAAACAATGTTCATGCTTGTGTATGACCTGCATGGTCATTAAATTGCTGTAACAACTCTCTGACAAGGATATTGTTTTGTTTTGTTTTGGGGATTTTAAGAATCTTTTTTAAACTTAATTTTAATTTTTTTACACATGTCATAAAATGTATCATTAACCATTTTAAGTGTACAGTTCAGTAATATCAAGTATATTTATGTCGTTGTGCAATAAACCTCTAGAACTTTTTCATCTTGCAAAATGGAAACTCCTTATCCACTGAAGACCTCCCTATTGCTCTCTCCCTGCTCCATCCTAGCCCCAGGTAACCTCCATTCTACATTCTCTTTCAAAGAAAATACAATTTTGACTCTGTTTTGCAGACCAAGAAACCAAGAACAGCTATCTAGTTTGTGGAATTCAGGACAAGATGAAAATGAGAAGCTCCATGTTCAAAATGTAAAAAGAGGGCCGGGGATTTAGCTCAGTGGTTCCACCGCCTGCCTTGCAAGCGCAAGGTCCCAAGTTCAAGCCCTGGTACCAAAAAAAAAAAAAAAAAGAATATCAAGATGGTGACAGCAGAGTATTAAACCTCGCACAGGGCCTTGTGGGAACAGACACATAGGGCCCTGGTAGCAGGGCCTAAAGGGAACCAAAGGCAAGAGAAGTTAAGGAATTTTCCTAGAGTCACATAGCAACTGTTGGGTCCAAGATTCAAGTGAGTATCTAAAATTACATGACTTTTTGGCCAGGCATGTGGCACACACCTCTAATCTCACCACCTGGGAGGCTGATGCAGGATTGTCTTAAATTTGAGGCCAGCTTAGCCCACATAGTGAGTTCAAGACCAGCCTGAGTACACAGCAAGACCATGTCTCAATGATTTCTCTGATTTATTGTAAACCTCCTGCATTCACAGACTTTGAGTTCATCACCACTGACTGCCCAGCACACATAGGCACTGATCTCATATTTCGTATCTGGGCCGTGAATGAATCGCTCACAGTCACTCAAGAGAAAGCAACTTCTTCAAGTTCATCACTGAGCCTCAGCTCTGGCATAAGTAACATCCTCATTCCTGTTCACCTAGAGCCTCTCAATTCCTAGGAAAAACAAGTATGCATGGTATGTGTTTGTCTACTTGTGTGGCCTGTGTGCCAGACGCACTGATGAGGCTCCACCTGCCCACCAGGACACTCCGACTCTTGAGTCCCACTTTCACGGAGTGGAGCAAGATTAGGAGCCCAGACAATGCGAAATCACTGGTGGTAAAGTTCGTGCTCCAGGTCCCCAAGGTCTAATGGCCATGTCTGTCACTGATCTCAACACCAGAAAAGTAGAACTAAATCAAAGTATAAGCAAAAAATGAGTTTTAGTTATGATTACGGCATCAAGCACAAAAACAGCACCTTACTAGATCAGTTTAAATTAATCTCAACCAATCTAATTCAGTAAATCTCATTTTAACCAGATTTAGAAAGCTAGCTAAATTCTGTTTCTTTGAAAAGGGCTTTGTTTTTCTGTCTAAATATTTGTAAACATCTTCATGGGCACCCAGGGGGAGGGAGAGACTCGGAGTCACATCAATGGATGAATCATATTTCTGATGTCATGAGATCTTGTCATCATTATTCTGTGTGGCTTCCTTTAAGTTTAATTATTCATTATTTCCAGCAAAATAATGGATACCTGTGAGCTTATTTATCCAAGAACAAGGTCATTACCAGCTGACATCTCCTGAGGGCTTCCCCTGACTCTAACTCTGGGGAAACATTAAACAAACCCAAATTGAGAGACATAAAATATAAATGAATTATCCTGTGTTCTTCAAAAATGTCAAAAGGAAAAAAGTTTCAGAATAAAGGTGTTTTAAGAGACAGGACAGGGCCGGGGATTTAGCTCAGTGGTTCTGCCGCCTTCCTCGCAAGCACAAGGTTCCGAGTTCGATCCCCAGTACCAAAAAAAAAGAAAGAGAGACAGGACAAGTAACTACAATATGCAGTCCAGGATCAAAACAAAAACCAGAAAAGATAGCAGTGAGTCATGTTAGCCAGTGGCAAAATCTTGAATCTCAACTATGGATCAGATAAATTTTAGTGTCACGGTTACATTTTCTCGTTTTGACAAATGTAATTTGGTCTATAAGACAAAGTCTTCGTTACCTGACCAGTAACCTTGGCTACTTGGGAGGCTGAACTGGGAGGACTGAATGTTTAGACTAGCCTGGTTGATTCAGCAGGGCTGTCTCAAAATGATAAAGAAAAGAAACAAAAAGGGCTGGGGACTGTAAACCCAGCACTCTGGGAGGCTGAGGCAGGAGGAACACAAGTTTGAGCCCAGCCTGCACAATCTGGCAACTTAGCCACACAACATGGATGAGTCATAAACACAATGTTAAATGAAAGAAAGAAAATACAGGATAAGACATACAATATGAATCCACCCGTACACACAAAGTCTAAATGCAGCCGCAACGAACATTTTAGGGATGTGTACACAAACGAAAATTTAAAAGGAAAATGTCAGGCTGGGTGTGGTGGCACATGCCTCTAATCCCAGGGCTCAGGAGGCTGAGGCAGGGAGATTGCTGAGGCAGGAAGACTGCTGCAAGTTCAAGGCCAGCCTGAGCTACACAGTGAGTTCAAGGCCACCCTGGGCTACATAGCAAGACCCTGTCTCGAAAACCAAAAAAAAGGGCCAGGGATTTAGCTCAGTGGTTTCGCCGCCTGCTGCACAAGCACAAGGACCCGAGTTCAATCCCTGGTACCAAAAAAACAAAAACAAACAAATAAAACCAAAAAAAAGAGAAAATGTCAGGATGGTGACTATTTCTGAGGACATGGGGAGATGCTCATAGTAGTCCGCGAAGGAACCTAGGTGGTAAGTACATAGAAACACCATTTTATAAAATACATGTATAGGGCCAGGGATTTAGCTCAGTGGTTCTGCCGCCTGCCTTGCAAGCGGAAGGACCCGAGTTCGATCCCCAGCACCAAAAATAAATAAATAAAATACATGTATAATTTGCATTAAATCGTAATGTATATTTTGTGCTTTGTATATTTATTAATAATTATTTTAAAATTGAAAAGGGCATACAATGATCTTTGTTCTATGATACTATATAAACCAAAAAAATTCAAAGTTTAACTTAAAACCATATATAAACTGGAAAGAAATATAATCAGTAAGTACCTAAGATGAGGGCTGAATAGCTAGAAATTTCTTCTTTCCTTTTCTGGTTTTGATGTTCTGAGGCAGGGTCTCACTATGTAGTCCGAGATGGTCTGGAATTTGTGACCTCCCTGCTTCAGCCTCCTGAGTGCTAGGACACGAATGCTCCACCACACCCAGACCACCAGTGATTTTCTGAGCATACATGTGTCAGCAAAAGTCCTGCAGGAAAAATAAGATGGCGGGTTTTATTTTACAAAAATGCAAAAACTGGGCCGGGGATTTAGCTCAACAGTTCCATCGCTTGCCTTACAAGCACAAGGACCTGAGTTTGATCCCCGGTACCCACCCCCCAAAAAAATGCAAATATTTATACAGATCAAAATATTAAATTAATAAAATAGAAAAACAAGGTAAATGCAATCAAATATCAGGGAAAGATATATCAGTGTTGTAAGAGCTATATCTAGCTTTTATATATTTGGGCTAAAAACAAGGAGACCAGACTTAGAATTACCACCATTAATTAAATATATATATATATATATATATATATATATATATATATATATATATATGGAAACAGCTATATATATATAAAACTGCCTCCTTGGATTATACCTCAGCCTAACTTCCTGTTATGGTTTGTGTTACTTTTCTCTCATTGCTGAGACAAAATACCTGACACCCAAAGTTAAAGGGGAAAAGGTTTTTTAGCTCACAGTCTGTAGAATTTTCAGTTCATAGTCAGCTGGCTCCAAGGCGGGGTGGCACACGGCAGAGGGGCAACAGTTCATGGCGGGCAGAAGGCAGCAAAGCAACAAGGGAAACTTAACCATGTCTTTCTGCTCCTTTTTTCTTATCCAGGGATTAGGGCCATGCCAAACCATTCAGTGTACTGTTTTCATAACCACACGACCTTAATCCCAGCGTCACACACTCTAGATTCCGCCACTTCTGAAAAAGCCCACTTATGACTGCCTGAGGCTTTGAGGGGACTCCTAGACCCAAACCATAACATGGTTTATATCTAAAATGTCCCCAAAGCCTCGTGCACACCCAAGTGGGGCTTTTGGGAGTGACTGGATCATAGGTTCGTGATACCTGGATAAATCCATTCGATAAACACAGTTCTGGGTGTGCTGACTGGATTCAGGAAGACAGAAGCCCCATCCTGGGTGTGAGTGGCACCAACCAATAGGTTTGTAGACTAAATGGAATAAAAAGGGAAAGGAGATTCACTGTGCTGCTGCTGTTTTTTTCCACTTGCCCTACCTTGCCCTTTTGTCAGGCTGCCCTTCCTTGGAGCCAGCTGTCGATGGACTGAGATCTCTACAGAATGTGAGTTAAAATAAACTTTTCCTTCTTTAATTTGTGAGTGTCAGGTATTTTGTCCCAGAAATGTGGAAGTAACTAGGACATTTCCTAAACCCTGGGTAGTGTATCAGTGGACCAAGAACAGGCTTAGCGTCTTTAGTCTCCCAATTCTGTTCTCCAAAACTGAAATCTTGACACCAGCAAATAAGGTAGAGAATCTGCCAAATGTCTGGTCAACAGTGTGAGTGTACGGAAAGTTTGAGAATGACAAGTTTTAAATCCTGGGACATGGGGAGCTGCAGAGTGGCCACATCATGATCTTAGGCCTCACTCACTGTGGGTATAATTTTAGAAAGGCTTTTTGAGGACTTACAAAAATAGTCATGGGGATGGCAAGAAGCAGCATGGAGAACAGCTCCAATATGTCTGAAAGAAAACTACAAAAATGAGATCAGTAAAGAAATTTAAAGATGTAAGATTCATTTCTCCCCCTTTCATTCATATAGATTTTTAATTTAAGAAAAGCAGCCACCCTGAAGTGGATCTAACAGCAAGAAAATTTTGCTGAGTTACTAAAGAAGATAAAAGTGGGAGAAACTTGATACATATGAAAAGTACTGATGTTGATGTGGTTAGGCTGTATTTCTTCTCTGGGACTGTCCTTGACTCCTGCCAAAATCTTACTGCCAAGATATTTCTACAGAACACTTAAAATATATCTAGTTATTCAATGCCTATTTATTCAGTACCTACTATGTGCAGGCATTGTTCTAAGAGCTGAGGATACAGCAAACATAAAGGTAAAATTCCTGTTCTCAGCTAGGTGTTTGGGGGGGAGATAATTAAAAAGTAAAAGCAAATCTATAAAATATCAATTGTCGGTGAGTGCTAAGAAGAAATTAAAGAAAAAAGCATGCAGCAAGAAAAACAAATTCCAATCCTTCCTGCGGGGCGGAGGTTGTCCTTGGTACAATTCACACTGTGGTACATTTCCAGCCCTTTTTATTTTGTATTTATTTATTTTAATTTTGAGATAGGGTCGCTAAATTGCCCAGGCTGGAACTTGTGATCCTCCTACTTCAACCTCCTCGGCTTCTGGGATTATCGGTGTTGCCACCACGCCCAGCGTCTCCTGGCGTTTGTAATTTAAACCGGCATTGGGACCCCGCAGCTGGAGCAGGCCTTCCCTTCTACAAATTCAGAAAGTGCGTGATTGTTAGCTTTGGTTTCCTCATCTATAAAACTATAATGGTAATGTTGACCACTGGTGATTTTTACTGTTGCAAAATAGACATTTATTGAGCCACCTCTATTGAGACACATTGAACCGCGTGCCAGGTGTGGTCTTAAACTATGGAAATGTATTAATTCATGTAATCCACAAGCACCCAGTACACCAAGTACTACTTCTAACGGCATTTTATGTGGGTTCCTACTCGGGAAACTCGGCTCCAAAGCTGGCAATGTCCTGCGATTGGCCGTGTGCCTGAGAAACCGGAACCACTGGTGGTGGTTATCATCTCTAAGCAGAGGGCTGCTCCACAATTTCCCCCTCAGAAGAGTTCGGGGCAACTAGTTTGTTGAAGGGTTAGTTTAGCGGTGTTTGCGTAGCAACCAGAGTTGGCGCATAACAACCATAAGGATTACTTAAACTGGGGGTTTTTGCGAGGTTGATGGGAACTGTAGGGAAAGGGGGAGTTAGCCGACACCCTCGCCACGCCACTCTGCAGAGCAAACCAGCCTGGCTGGAGCCGGTGGCACCGCGAGCGCCCCTCCCGCACCCGCCCGAGAGGCAGTGGAAGCCGCGCCCCCCCCTCCTTCTCCGAAGATGGTTTCTCCCGTGCTCTGGCGGCTCTAGGTTCCGCGCTCGGAGTCACAAAGCGCCGGTCACGTGGGCGGGCGGGTGGGCTTTGTGGCATCCGTGGCCCCGCCTCCCTGCCCGCCCATCCGCGCACGCCAAGCCCCGCCCCGCGCGCGCCGCCCGTGCAGTCCCTTCCTAGAGACCCCGGAGTGGGGCGCTCGCCCGGAGCCTGGCCGCGTCCGCCATAGTGCCTGGCTGGGGGGTGTCGCCAACGCCGGGTGAGGGCCGGAGAGCGGCAGGGAGGCAAAACAAAAAGGGAGCCGGCGAAGCCCTCGCCCCCCGCCTCCGCGCCAGGCCGTTTCCGGGCTTCCCGTCGCGGTTCGGGGCCGAAAGGCGACGGGAGCGAAAGGCAGAGGAGCGCGGAAGATCCGGCGAGAGGAAGCATCGGGGAGCCCCGCGGTGTCCCCGGGGTCCGCCAGAGCCGCCCGGCCGCCGGCTGGGCCCGGGGTGGTGAGGAAGTGCTTCGCGGCCTAGCTGAGGCCCGGCCCGGCGCGGCGCGGCTTTGTGTCCGAGCGGCGGCGGCGGGGGGGGGGGGAGGCGGCGCCGGCGGCCTGCGGCCTGCGGCCTGCGGGAAGGAAGGCCTCTCCTCCGCCGACCGCCGCGCGTCTCGGCCTAGGCCGCGGCGCCGCCATCGCTCGGGGACCCGGCGCCCGGGTGTGTGTGGTGGGGGCCGGGCCTGGGGACGCCGACGCCGGTCTTCCGGAAGCCGGGAGGAGGTGAGAGGCCGCGTGTGGACTCCTAGGCCCTCTCCCCTCGACCTCCTCCCGGTGCCTGGGTCACCCCGTCCACGGAGAGAGACCAGCCGGGAGGTGCGGCCGCGCTATGGACCCCGACCCCTCGGGGTCTGTCGGACTCTAACGTGTGGACTGACCGCCACGGACTGCACCGCCGGGGCCCGTGTCCTGCGGCCCTTAGCATGAGCGAGGGCGACCCAGCCGGGTGACGCTGCCCGTTGGTGGATTCTCGATTTCCCCTTCCCCGTACTGGTCCTCCTTCTCCCACATGAAGCGATCCGAGTCTCGGGGTCTCTGAGTCTGCATTACTGTTCATACGAACCCCTGCTTGTGGTTGGGGGGGATTTAATCTGAGGCCTTAGGGTCCTTCGGTGTTTTTGAGTGTTTTGTGTGTGTACATATTTTGCTCTTAAGTTTATAAATATACATATATTGAGAGTGTCCACGTCTCCTCGCTGAACCTTAGGAATCCTTTGGCACAATGTCCTGTGTGCATTATAAATTTTCCTCTAAACTCAACTATGATACCGTCACCTTTGATGGCCTCCATATCTCCCTCTGCGACTTAAAGAAGCAGATTATGGGGAGAGAGAAGCTGAAAGCTGCCGACTGCGACCTGCAGATCACCAACGCGCAGACGAAAGAAGGTGAGACTTGGGCTGGCTCCGGATGTTTGATGGGTGGGGGTGATTCTAGTTAAGAGGCCCAATTGGAAAGGAACCGCCCTTACTCTCCTTTTTGATTCTTGTGATTCAACTTTCATTGATAGCCAAGGGGTACAGCAGCCGACCTTGGAGTTTACCTGGTTTATTTGATTTCTCCATATTTGGACCATCTGTTAATAGGCTAATCCGAAAAGCGAAGATTGATTATTCTCTGTGTTTTAAAAAATGAGGGGGAAGGCCAGGGAAGGAAGGTTGTTACTCATGCCCTTGGGTGCTTCTTTGGGTTTTGTAACTTGCTTTTCGTCAGGAGAGGAGAGTCTGCACAAGGTTTCTTGTTAAAGCAGCAAGTCAGTTTCTCATTTTGTAACCTAACAATGAGCTATTCTAGTCGAATAGCAAGTTGTGTCTTCTCTCCCAACCCCCTACGTATTTGGAGTTCCCGGTATTGGGGAGAAGAGACCCTCACTTTAATGTTTTTTGAGAATATAATCAACGACGGAATTGTTTTTGGAACTTAAAATGTTTGAATGCAATTCCTTTAGTCTTGTGTGTAAATTCCAGAATGAATAATACAGTAATTTAGTAGTTGACCTTTTAGTTCGTTGTATTACTTTTAAAACTTAGCAATTCAGTAAAGTACAAAAGTACTTGATTTTTTTTTTAAAGCAGATTTTTGTGGCTGTTCGTCCTAGGGTACTGAAAAATGGTGACCTTTACCAGGGGTACAAATAAGCCACTGATTAGACTCTTCGAGTTCTTTCTTCATTTTAAAAGTGTACTGCTGGACCCAAGTTCGATCCCCGATACCAAAAAAAAAAAAAAGGATACTGCTTACTGCTGGGAATTTAACCGTAGATACTGTAAATGTAGCCAGGAGTCTTTTTTTCTTTCTTTCTTTTTTTAACTCTGAGCTTGTTTTGGTTTCTTTTTCTGGGTTACAGTAATGCTGATGTGTCGTTTTTAGATCAATTTTCTGAGATATAGTGAAGGGATTTGAAGAAATAGAGTGAAGTGCTAATGAGGGTAATTTTTGATGCCTATGGTGTCAAATGGGGTTTTGTTTTTTAGTTGAGATGAGAATCTCCTACCTCTAGCCTGTAGTTTGGTAGGTAATCATTTTGTGTAGAAGACTGGTTTTTTTCATTTACATTGTAGATGTAAGTATAATTGTATTAGGCTAAGGAACAGCAATACCGTCATATCTGACTCAAATATCTATTAAGGAAAAACTTTACTCATAATGTGCTAAAGAATATTGTCTGCTTTCTCCTTTTAAAAAAAGTGTCAATTGTAATTATCTGTATTTTTCTGTTTAGGGGGAGGAAAAATTGTTGGTCATGAATAACTGAGAAATAGCTTTTTAAGTCCACCAAAAGTACCCCTGAGTATTGTAGTCACAGCTCACAAAACAAATGGGTTTTTAAAAATCTTTTTATTATTGAGTGTGAATCAGAAGAAAGACTATAAGTAAAACTGCAGGATAATAAGGCGATTTAAATTGTCATATGTTGTGCAAGTTCCGTATTTACACGAGCATTACACAGTTGAATCATTTGAGGCTAGACTTTACCATCTGGCCTAGCAATTAAGTACAACTTTTAGACTAGAGTGAGTTGTGGCTGAAGGAATCTTGTCCACAAATTGAAGAGTTTGTGACTTTGTGTTATTTTCTTCTAATCCACGAAATATAAATACATGATACATGATCTAGATCCTGCAATCCAGGGAAATGCTTTGCCCAGCAACATATTTTCTTTTATGTATTTTGTCAGTTGCCTTTTATTGGAGAAAGGTTAATAATGTTAGGTTGGTTAAGAGCTGTGGGAGACAAAATGTGTGTTTTATTCAGTCCTCAAAGTAGAGGAGAAAAAGATTATTGGTAGTAAAAAAAATATATATATATATATTATTGGTAGTAGTCGCTACTTAATGAGTTTCATGGAAAATAATATCAAAGGTTACAAGGCTGTTGGGTTAAGGATGCCACTTGGTTTTAGCACTAACCAGTGAATTAAAGGTTGCAAAATAAACGTTTTGCTTCATAAGCAATTGCCTAGGAGAGAATGTTGAACTGGATTTTTTTTTTTTGGTACCGGGGATCGAACTTGGGACCTTGCGCTTGCAAGGCAGGTGCCAGAACCACTGAGCTAAATCCCTGGCCCTGAACTGGATTATTTTAGTTTGAACTGAGGTTTAAATTAACCTAATCTATCATGTTTTTACAAAACATTCCTTATAATCCTTAGAAGGTTATAAGACTAAAATGCTTGGGCCAGAATTGTGTGTTTTAGATTTGAGAATACTGCTTGTTTATTTGTAGACTATATTTCACACTGGATCCTAAGTGATCTTTATTACATATGAAAAACTTCTTATATGTATCTGTGCCAACTCCCAAAGAAACAAATATTGGAAGCTGAATATGAAGTATTTTTAAAATAGACCGTTACTGCCAGCTTGGTGGCGCAGGCCTGTAACCCCAGCACTTGGGAGGCTGAAAGTCAAGAGGATGGCCGTGAGTTTAAGGCCAGCCTGGGCTACACAGCAAGACCCTGTCTCCAAAAAAAAAAAAAAAATCTTTTAGTATCTTTTGGCTGTTTTTCAGATTCATCTTGTTTTCTTTCCTTTTGGTGTTTTGTTTTGTTTTAAGACAGGGTCTTGCTTTGTAATTCAAGCTGATCTTGAGCTTACTATGTAGCCCAGGCTGGCTTCCAACTCAATGGCAGTCCTCCTGCTTCTGCCTATGGAATGCTGGCATTACAGCCCCCCACCCCCCAACCCCAGCTCATCTTGCTTTCTTTCATCCCATGCCTTTCATGCTTTTGGATCCTAACTTACACTGGCTTGCCTTGAAGTGAAATGATGGACTACTTGTATTAAGGAGTTACCTTAAGCTTAAGGTACTTTTAGGGATAAAAGGCCACTGTAATCCTGTGTTTAAGCAGTCAGTTAAAATGCCTGATTGAGGGACACTCGATCATGTGACTTTTTAGTATTGTTCAGTTGCTGTGCTGATCTAATTGATAAGTCTTTGAAAGCTATTGTGAATGCCTTTGAGAGCTATTACAGTTTCAGAAACATCCTGTCAGATTTTTTATACTGTTTTGGTTCTAGAATTAACTTTTAAAATTTATTGAAAAATCTCCCAGCTTCTCCGTTTTAGATTTTTCCGACTCGGAGCTTGCTTGGAATTTGGAGTTGTCATGAGCTACCCGAGATAATGATGGTAGTCTTACATTGGCATGCCTCAGTATAGGAAATTGCATCACTCTTAATTGGATACCTGTGAGATACAGCCAGTTACCTGAAACATGCTGAAAGAACCTTTGCCTGAACAATTTAGTTTGTAACAGAGAATACTAACAGCATGACTAAAAATAATAAAGTGATACAAGTACATGCAAAGCCTCAAATGCCTGCAACATGTAATAAACTCGAGATAATTGGAAGAATCAAGAAGGTCAGCCAGTCTGTGCTGTGCAAAGCCTAATAGCATCAAAAGTGAACCTCAGTGTCTAGTTGTGGAGTTGGAGAGGCAGTCTCTTAAGTGAGTTTTGGGGTATCTAAGTAGTAGGGTTTGTTGTTTCATTTTATTTTTGGAAGTTTTGTACATCCCTTCCTTAGCAAATCTTTTTATGATGGCTAAGGTCTGATTGCTTTCAGCTTCATTCTTTTTGCGGGGGGGCGGTATTGGGGATCGAACTCGAGACCTTGTGCTTGCAAGGCAGGTAGAACCATTGAGCTAAATCCCTGGCTCAGCTTCATTCTTATAGAAATATTGTAAACTCTAGACAGTTCAAGGAGTAGAAAAACAGCTTCCTTTCATCCTTATTCTTGGTCTTAAAAGAGACATCATTGTTCAGCCATTTGCTAAAGCTGGAACCTCAGCAATTCATACCTTATTCTTCATCTTTAAACCATGAGCAAGTCTTGTCAGTTTTATCCTTAAAGCATCCTCACTGTCCCTTTCTTTCTATTCACCACACCCTAACACAGGCAATCATTACTTCTATGTGGGCTAAGTAGCAGCCTTTCTATAGTTACCCCATTTCCGTTCTTGATCCCCTTATCATTCTCCACACAGATGCCAGAATAATCTTTTTGTAACATAAATTGTTGTCATGATTTCCTGTTGTACTTAGAAACAAAGTATGTCAATATATGATCAGTACTTTTTTTTCTTTTTTGAGACTGGGTCTTGCTCTGTAATTCAGGCTATTCTTGAGCTCACTGTATAGTCCAGGCTGGTGGCAATCCTGCCTCAGCTTCCCGAGTGTTGGGATTACAGGCCTGCGCCGCCATGTCCATCTGATCTGTACTTTTCTGCCTGTATTTTATATTTCTTTTTTTTCAGCTCTGCAGTTCTTTCTGTGTCATTTTTGTACGTGCTTTTCCTTTTATCTAAAATATTACTTTTTGTGTAGCTGGCTGGCTTCTCTGTTGTAAGTGTAGTTTCCTAAGGATCGGCATTCTCTCTAAAGTTGGATCTGCCATTCGTTCTTTATCAGAAAAGTCTTCTTTATTCTGATAGGTCATAATTTAATATTCAGTCTGTCCTGTCCAGTAACAAGCACCATGAAAGCAGGGATCATGATATACAACTCATGTTTAGGGGCCACAGGAGGAAGACTGTCTTCATTCTAAATAACAGCTTTTTCCATTATTTCCTTTTTTGTTTAGTGGGGTGTTTTTGTTTTGCAATAGGGTCTCCATGTGTATTCTGTGCTGGCCTTGAGCTCACTAGGTAGCCCAGGCTGGCTTTCAACTTGTGGCAATCTTCCTGCCTCAATCTCCCCGAGTGGTGGGATCAGGCATGTGCCACTCCACCCAGTTCTGTAGTTTGCATTTTTTGCTAAATAAGCTACAGAATGACTTAGCTTTACTGAGATTTGGAGTTCTACAAAGTAGAAGTGCTAGAGTCAGAAACCTGCTAGTGCTGTTTGGTGTAATTTGAAGAGAAGCCCCCATATAGCATTGCATATTTGTTCTAACATGAGTAATGTAAATGCAAGGAACAGATAGTATAGAGCTCTTTTGTCTTGAGTTTATTTCCCTTAAGATTATGTTTGGTGAACCAATTTCTAATTCTTGGGTATTTACCCAAATCCCCAAATAGCGTTTTTGACTGTTTATCTCTTTATTTCCAGAATATACTGATGATAATGCTCTAATTCCTAAGAATTCATCTGTAATTGTTAGAAGAATTCCTATAGGAGGTGTTAAGTCTACAAGCAAGACATATGTTATGTAAGTATTTATAAAGTCTCATGTACTTTTCAATAGACCTTTTAAAAAATTAAAAATTTAATTAATATATTTTTATTTTATCTTTCTAATCCTCAAAACTATAAGGAATGAAGTGAAAGTTTGTAGGGGTTTTTTTTCCTTTCTGATATTTTCCCCTAGTTAAATTGACTCAGGCTATAGATAGAAGTAAACAATTATTAAGAAATATTTTTGCTCTGTATGGACTATTTTCTTTACCACAAAAATGTACGTGTTGAGCTGGGCCCGAGGAATGTGCCTGTGATACCAGCTACACAGAAGCCTGAAGGTACAGGATCCTAAATTTGAGGCCAGGCTGGGTAACATAGCAAGATCATGTACCCTACACACACACACCAAAAAAAGTATGTTGTAGGGCTCTGTCTTACACATTTTGAAAGTACCAACTATTCAGTAATGCTGACATACACTCTTTTAAAGTGTAAGGAAGATTGCATATGTTTCATGCAAATAAATACTATTTTATATAAGAGACTTGGGGGGATCCAGGTGTCTGCATCCTTGCATATCTGCTGCAAGGGGTAGGGGTGAGGGTCCGGGAGCCAGTTCCCCATGAATACCTAGGGGACTGCTGTTCTCCAACTCAGAGAGAGTTATAAGAATTAATGGTGCTTGGTACATGCCCATTATTGGAATAAGAGCACAGCAATCCTAGGATTCATCTAGAGCTTATATTCCCTAAAGAAACATAAATAAAACTTTATATCCCTTGGCCGGGGATTTAGCTCAGTGGTTTCACCGCCTGCTGCGCAAGCACAAGGACCTGAGTTTGATCCCCGGTACCAAAAAAAAAGTAAAAAGTAAAACTTTATATCCCTTCAGCTCAGTAGTTCCAGCGCCTGCCTCGAAAGCACAAAGTACTGAGTTTGATTCCCAGTACCAAAAAAAACCCTTCATATCCTTAAGGGGTTTTTTTTGCTTTCTTGTAATTTTAATAGTGATAGCAGAACTAAAACATATGAATAGGGCGGTAACTTGGGGTATTTAAAGGGTAATGATTTCTTCTGAGAAGTTGAATATCTTGGTTCAAAATTTTGGCAAAATCTTTTGGGTCAGTGAAAAATTCTGGAATTTGCCAGTCCTAAAAAATGGAATGTATTCATGGAATTGAGATAAAATATTCATTTTTTGGAGCTTTATCTCATGTGGGCAAGTATGCTAAGATTTTTCTTACCAGTTTATGGTAAAGTTACATTTCATGTATTAATATTTGGAGGCCCTTTTGTGTGATATCTTCTGAACAGTAGCAACTTAAAAAAATTTTGTTGTTGTAGTTACCAAGTGAACTTATTTATGTGTGCTTTTAGGTTTGTTTTTGTTTTTTGTAATAGTAGTGCTAGGATTGAATTCAGGGCTTTCGCACTGAGCTTTATTCCCAGCCTTTTTTATTTTGAGACAAGGTCTGTAATTGTCCTTGCTGGATGTGAACTTGGGATCCTCCTTCCTCTGCCTCCAACAGTGCTGAGATGAGAGGTGTGCACCACCGTACCTAGTGTGCTGTTAGCTTGAGAATTAATGCTTGTATTCTAGGATGAAATTATACTTTACCATGTGCTTTTTTTAAAATACCAAAATTTATATTGAGAAATTCTGGGGGCAAGAATTCTTTGATGTACATGGCAAAATGAGCTGCCCCTTAAAACTGCATCCTAATTCACAATACCTCAGAATTTCATTTATAATAAGTTTGCCTCATAAAATGACTCTGAGTTCATGAAAATCTTGATTTTTTTTTTTTTCTTATTAACTTTAGGACTTCCAAATTATGCAGAAACCTAAAAAACTCCTTTTAGATGCTATCCAACATTTCTCTGTGGGCAAGATACCATTAATTTAAAACTAAAGCTGTATTTAGCATCTTCTGTCCCCTTTCCTGTGTGGACTAAAATTCTCTTTTGGGTTGATTTGTCCTTTTAAACATCAGATTGCCCATTTCTATATAACCATTTAATTCATTGTTTTAACTTAAATGCTCAATTTTTATGTTATATCTTCCTGCTAGTTTGAATTGTTATTCACTCCTTGAGCATTGTTTTGAAACATTTTAAAAATGAAAATGCCAACCTTTCCAGATAGGAAAATTAGCTTTTGGAGCACAGCAGTTTCTCAGGAATCCAAATCACAAATGTTAACAACATTGAGGGCCGGGGATTTAGCTCATTGGTTCTGCCGCCTGCCTTGCAAGGTGCAAGGTCCTGAGTGTGATCCCCAGTTCCAAAAAAACCCAACATTGATCTTTTAAAATGTCTAATGTGAGGGCTGGGGATTTAGCTCAGTGGTGTGGCCACCTGCCTTGCAAGTGCAAGGTCCTAAGTTTAATTCCTGGTACCCAAAAAAAATGCAGAAAAAATCTAATGTGTGGAAATTTACATCTGGATTTTTTTTGTTTTGTTTTGTTTTGTTTTTTACATCTGGATTTATTAAAAGACAAAAATTGTTCAGTCTGTTAAGAATAAGCCACACATATCGCTTCTCGGCCTTTTGGCTAAGATCAAGTGAAGAATTAGCCCCACAGTTTCTAAACATAATAGAACCCTCATACAGCATTTCAGAAAATATTTATTTTAAGTGGCAAGGTACACCATTTTTAGAACTCCTAGTACAGTATAGAAATTTTCTAGCCCCAAATGCATCTTCAACTATTCAAAGGTAGTAAAGATTAAAGTAGTTTATCCAGGCCGGGGATGCAGCTCAGTGGCACTGCACCTGCCTGGCAAGTGCAAAGTCCTGAGTTCAATTCCTGGTACCGGAAAAAAAAAAAAGAGTAGTTTATCCATTACTTCAGAAATGGACTATATTTAAATCTTTTTTCCAAAGGAAAATTGTGTTCCTAAAACTGATTGGAGAGACAGAGTAACATTTATTAGTGTAAAAATTCATCAGTGACTAATGTAAGTTTTTGGTTTTTATTTTTTAGAAGTCGAACTGAACCAGTGATGGGAACTACAAAAGCAGTATGTAAAAACACAATCTCACACTTTTTTCTACACATTGCTTTTACCTTTATAATGTTGCAGTGAAGTAAATCATTTTAGAACTTAATATCCAACTGATCGTAGCACATATTGTAAATAAAATGTGTTTTGATGACAGCTCAGTTAAATTTGGATATATATGGCATAATTTCCACACTCATTCTGTAGAAATGGGTAATGTGTGCCCACAACACACTGTTTCATATTAAATATGATAGCGCTCTTCCTGTATGACGCTGTGTTGTACAGTAGTGTATGATCCTTTAGATCATGTAGGTCTTACACTAATGAACATGATAACATGTTCTGCATCTGTCTGTCTATAGTTAGTATTTTGTATGTATGTACAGGCTGTTGTGTGCTTTTTGTTTCTTGCAATAAAAAATGTTTGGAGTGTATATTTTGCCATTTCCACGTTGTATCACTTAGTTTTTGTTAGTTTTTTTTCCTGCCTCATGATGGCTCTCAGAAATGCGTTAGTGACATACAAAGCTTACATTAAAGTCTGATGCTTTCTCTTAGTTCAAATACATCATAGAAAAGAGCTTTCCCAAGACCACTGATGGCAGTTTTATTAGTCTTGCTGTATTTGCTAGTTTTGAGCTCCTATCCTCTGTTTACAACTGTACTATAAAATGAAAACTGAAATTGCCCCAACCCTCGTGAAATACAAAAATGTGTCGATTTTATACCATTGGGTATATTGTTTTCAAAATTTAATACATGTTCTTGCACTTCCAGTCTGTTCAAATGCCCAAATTAAAATATTTCCCCTTTTCTGGTAAGATACTAAAATGCTACATTCATTGTAGGCTGTTGAAAGCTGTAGCTTATCAAAGGTAACTCCCTCTAACCAGGGTAACATCTTGATTTTTATAACCACAGACTGACCTTAAATGTGACCCTGTGTTGACTTAGCTCTTAAGTGAAAGGTAGCCAGCATTCCTAAATTGTAGGTTGAAGCATCTGTTTGAGGATACAGGTCTATTTTAATTGGGTTCTGTAAACTTGATGGTTCTCTAAACATTTTGCTGCTCAGGCTTGATAATGTACATGATGCAACCTGTCTGAAATCTTAATTTAGAAATCAAGGGTATTGCTTGCTATTTCATTTTATACTTTTTGAATATTATTGATCTTTGTGTATGAGGCATTTCACTAACCTTGGATCATTGAATCTTAAAAATGAAAACATAGAATATCTGAACTTTGAACTTGTTCTCTAAAGTATATGGCCTTTAGTTCTGATGGAACTAAATATGGTGATTCAAAGATCAAAATTCTTAGTGTTTTGGGGTTTTTTTCCCCCCTCTTTTTGGATATATGGGATTTTTTTTTAAAGCATAATGCTGTAAAACCTGTCTGAGTTTCTGTTTTGCTGATGATTGGTTTAAAGCTGATTTTTATGTATCTAAATGCTAGCACAAATCAGATTGACTATCCTGGTGACTGTAGTAGTAAATGTAACCCATTTTGTATAAAGTACATTTTTTATATAGTATTTAAACGAATTCAGATGAAGTTTTATTTCTTGAAAATAATTATTTCCTTTTTGTTTTATTAGCATGTGTATAAACACAAATCACATGTTCATAAATAAAGTTAACATTCTTTTAGCCTTGTGTGTTCCCTGGCATGTCTGTATTACATTTATAAGCAGTTTATTTCAAGCTGATTTAGGTTTCTCCTTTCCTTTTTCTTTTTTTTTTTTTCTTTTTTTTTTTTTCTTAATGCTTTTAGAGTGGCTTTAATTTTTAGGTAGAATTATCCAAGATGGAGATATTAGATAACTTGTTATCCCCATCATTTGTTTGCTTGGGGTACATTTGCTGACATTTAGGATAAGAGAGAATATATCCATCAAACATAATTAGTGTCCATCTTGGGAGACTTAAAAATTGTGTGGAATGTACACAATCACAAAAACAAATAGAGGCACTGAACTAAATTTTTTATTCTGGTTATATATGTATATTTTTGGTCATTTAAGCCAATTCTTTATCGAGGCTGGCTGTTTCTGTATTCTCTGGCCATTTTATTTAGTCTTCTTTCCATGTTGGTACTACAAAGCTGGATATTATTCTTGCAAACAAAGCAAGAAAATCATAGTTGTAGGATCCTTTAATTTTAGCCAGATGTAATGGGCATAAAAGATGTCAGGTTCTTGCTTCCAGAAGCAAGACCTGCTAAGTTGATGTAGGGAGATGGGTTAATTTTAATGATTTTTTGTGATATGCCTCAATCAATTTTGTGAAGATATTTTTAATGTGATAGATTTATTTTAACAGTATCTTACCCGACATATTAGCAAGAAGTCAGTATTTTTACTGACATTTTAGTGCATATAAATTCCTGAACATTCTTAAACTACTCTGTCAACATTTTTCACTTTCTTAACACCTTGTAATATGTAGAAAGTAAAATTGGATGCCTTTCTAAATTTGTGGCAAATCTGACTAATTTGCAGATTATATTTAGGTGCTATAGTGATCATTGGTGGGAAAAACCTGATGAAGATTGATTGCATATTTGAAATCACTTTCAATTCAGTATATATATATAGTATAATTAACCACAGAAAGCTAAAAAGAAAGATCAATAAAGCCCAGCATAAAAAGCAAAAAGAAAGTTACCTTAAGTGCTAGAGGAGTGGGGCGGCTTTTTAAAGCATTAGTTTTTCAATTCTAGTGGTAAAGAAAATATAATGGATTGCTTTCTATCTAAGAAAATCACCAGTATTCCTGTTTTGGGTAATGGACTATTTTTAAAGGTTATTTATTGTTTCATTGGTTAGAAACATAGTATAGATGAAGATTGGGTTGACAGCAGTTTATTCAGTCTTTGTTACTTAAATTCTTAACTCCTAGTTAATGTAAAATGTACAGTAATCCTTTTAAAAATAGATTGAGTAGGTTGGATTTTATTCTGGATAAAAAATAGAATGTTTATGTATATTTTCATTTCTCTTCCACATCTTGAGATTAGTTCCCAAAGAAAAAATTGCTTCAAAGCCGAGAAAGAATGAAAACCCATTGGTGGATTATGTGGTTATACATTAGGAAATGCAGAATTAGTGTATTTTGAACTCTTTTCTGCCCCTAAGCATGGAGCTGAGAACTTTTTGACCAGATAACATCCCAGTAGTAAACTGACATTTAAAACCATACAAATATTTGTAAGATGTTATCTTAAATGTAGCCCTTTTTAAACTTAGATTTATTGAATCCCTTCTTTGGTGGGCATTGGTTAAGAAGTTCACATTGAAATGGTTACATTTTGTTTAGGGTCTTAAGTCATGCTTTTAATTAATACTCTTAGAAAAATACCCAGTGAAGACTTTTTGTTTGACCCAGACATATTTTTACATTCTCTCCATTTTTAAAGAACAGTTCTGACCAATAATGCATGACAGCCTTATAAAATGTTGAATAAGCAACACTGTTACTAAATAGGGAGTATTTGCTGAAGATATATTTGTAAGTGTAATAACACATACATACCTTTTAAGCTAAAACCATTTTAGAAAATGAAAATTTTAAATGTTACATTTTAAAATACATTTTTTAAAGCCTCCTATATTTTTCACATATACTTATCCTGTTTGGGTAACTTTTCTCCAAATATTAGAATCCATTCATCATATGTGATAGCTCTGTTTACCCTGGGTACCTTTGGTTTTCTTTTTTTCTTTCCCCCTAAACATTGCTGCCTGATAAAATTGTGGGGGTTTTGGCCAGAAACTGTTGTTACTCTTCGTATGGGAAAATAAACAAACTTACTTAGACTGAGCAGTACATGCTCATAAAAGAAAAACGTAGCAATTATGTGAGAGCTGTTATTTATTAAAGCAATTGGCTGAGCTGCTTGTTTTTACAATGTTCTGTGGTGGCATTGGGGAAATTTAGATTTTTTTACTCTCTACTAGTGCATATTGTCTTCAGCTTTATAAAATTTAGAGACCATTGAGAGACAAGAGACTAAGCACAACTCTGAGCAGATTGCCTGTGTAATATATTTTCTTTACCCTGCCCTTTTTTTTTCTTATAATTAAATCCCCTTCAACTAATAACCTTTATGTTTAAAGTGAAATGGTGTAGAAAAGAAGTAGGTTGAGCTACACTTAGCAGCCTTGAAACAAAACAGTCTTTAGAAAACTAAGAAAATGCCCAGTATTTTGAACATTAAGTGACATTAGGGGCTAAATGATCACTTCTAGATGTTTTCAGTGTGGAACTTGAATGTGTGTTTAATTTTTTGTGAACAGATTGATGACTCTTCTGCATCTATTACTCTGGCCCAGCTTACAAAGGTATATATACATATATTCTTGAAAATATGTCTTTTTCTAACATAATTTATGTGGAACAATTTTTAAGATGGGTTGGGGGAGGATATATTTTGCAAGCATTGTATATATTACTATCCTGTAAAGAGTAGTTTCTGTTTTGAGAAGGTAGGGGAGTACTTTGTCAGTCTCAGCATAATGTTGGAATATTGTTCATCTTCAAGACAGAAGAAACACATGAAGCTATACTTAATCATTTTTCCCCCCATACATTTTAATTATACATTGGAAACAGAGTTCTGGAGGATTACCCTGGTTTTGGCTGTAAATTATGTGGACTTTAAGCAGCCAAAACCGAAGATTTCCTTTACATGGACAGTCTGATTATTTCTTGAATATTTGAGTTGATCCCATGAAGATCATTATTTTAAATGTTACAGTTGTTTCTTTATGCTATAGACTTGTAGTCTGTCTGCTTTAGAAAAACTTTTAAACAACCTAATTTGTTTGAACACAGACTACATGAATTGTGTAAGTGTATGAAACTGTTTACAGAAATATACCAATGTGTATGTTTGACAGAGGGACAAACTGTTACCTCCTGAAACCATTGTATATGTCATGTTTTACAATAAGATTGCTTGCATTTCAGCTTAATGATGTGTATCTTTTGTTTGGGAAAGCACTAGTGATGGATTTTTTAAAAAAACAATTTAGCTTGCAAATTGTGCCTAGAAAAAAAAGAGTAGGTTGACTTTTGAGGGCCAAGAAGGAGGCTGTCCATTTTTCCAAAAGTCATTTTTTCCGTGCCATCAGTGAAACCAAATTAGGCAGCCAAGATAAATGAAAAGAAGGCTTCTCCATTAGTATCGTCCCTATTTTGTCCTTGGCTTTGTTACAGGTTGTGTCCTTTTTCTTTCCCTAGGATGTATCCCCCCAAAATGTCCTACTAACAAGTAATTGCTTTTTAAGTTCCTTTCCTAGGAAAATTAAACATTAAACTTGATGACTCTAAACCAAAGTGGACTAAAACCATTTTACTTTATAATTTCTTAATGCAAAGTGGCTTAGCCTAGAGTTCACATCTTAGCAGTTTGTAGTATACTGGTTTTATTCTTGTGTACTGTGAGGACCATATTTGAGTTTTGGTCTATTCCTATAATTGTTTCTTTGGGGGGAGGAGTTTAGAGGTTTGGGGAATTCTTTTTTTTTTTTAATCTATTTGTAATATAATGTTTGGGTTCAAACAAATTAGTTGTTAAACATCTGTAATCCAGTTTTCTGTAAATGTTGCTGTTGTTCTAAGCTCTGTTAATATTAAGCATTCTTTGTATATAAAATTACAATAAAATGTTAAAACTGGTTGCTTGTTTTGTGGATGAATGTAAAGTTATAAAACCCAATGAATGGCTGATATGAATGCTAGATGTTTGAAGATTCAGGTAATTAGAAATCACTCCCTTAGACCCTGCTTATATCTACACTATTGAATATCATACCTTAAAGATAAAGTTATAAAATTTATCTGGAGAATTGAATTTAAAGTTACAAATGCTTAATGTACGTCCTCTGTACTTAATTTGAAACTGACACCACGACCTGAAGAGCCTTCTGACTTTTCTAATTGTTGTGTAATGTGCTTTTTCATCTACCCTCACCCCTACCTCCAGTTAGTAAGTATAAAATTATACTAGTCTTCATGCTCTGACACTTGAAAATACTTTCAAGGTTTAAGAACATCAAGTGTTTGCTTCTCTTCTAACTTAGTCTTTGACTTATAGAACAATAATATGCAAATCTTTAATGGAAGGTACAAACAGGGTCTAAGGTTTGAGTGCCCTAGAAATACTTTTTTTTTCAGCCTCCCAGACACCCAGACATCGTATAATAACCTAAGGAATTCGCAGTGCCTCTTCCAGGTTATACATGTAAATAGCTATTTTATGCAAGGTTAGTCTAGATACTGCTCTTTACAGGATGAGTGGTGTTGTCTTTGGCTGTGTGGTCTTAAATGTGTTTCTAATGTGTGTGTCAAATAATTACCTGTTAAACAGACCGCCAATCTGGCTGAAGCCAATGCTTCCGAAGAAGATAAAATTAAAGCAATGATGTCACAGTCTGGCCATGAATACGACCCAATTAAGTAAGTTCAGAAATACTTTATACTAATAGAAACTTGTGGGGAGATTTCCCCTGCTCTCCTAATTGAAAGCTTTATAATTTAGAAATCTGTATATACATGTAATTTTTTTCCTTTTCAGTTACATGAAGAAACCCCTAGGACCACCGCCTCCGTCTTATACATGTTTCCGTTGTAGTAAACCTGGCCATTATATTAAGAATTGCCCAACAAATGGGGTGAGTCCAAACTAGAAACTATGGCATATCTTATTTGTGTTAGGGTTATTGCTTAGCCATCTTTTTGTCCTTGGTAAAAATTGATTTGTCTGTTAAAATGGCAAACAAACACCACCTCTGGAGCCAGATTTACCAAGCTTAATCCCTTGTTCTGCCATTTAATATCTGAGAGAGTTTATGCAAGTTACTTAATCCAAGCATGTTTTTCTTTTCTTTAATGAAGTTAGTAGATTTCACCTCAAATGACAGTTGTATTAAATTAGATCATATATGTAAAATGTAAATAAAACAAGTTAGTAAGCACTGCATGATGTTAATGGATATTAAATAAAGATGTCTGGTTTTTGTTTTCTCCTTTTTTCCTCCAAATAGGATAAGAACTTTGAATCTGGACCTAGAATTAAAAAGAGCACTGGAATTCCCAGAAGTTTTATGATGGAAGTAAAAGATCCTAACATGAAAGGTGCAATGCTTACAAACACTGGAAAATATGCAATACCAACTATAGATGCGTAAGTATGCAAGTTAGTTATGACCTGTGGAGAACAGAGTCAGTCCCGGGGTATAGTGCTGTAATCTTGGGCTTCTTGTCTATTTGATTTTGTCAGGAACTTTGTATCTCAAGATTGTTAGTTTCCACCTGTTGCATTTCTTTAAGATTGAAAGGCTGCAGTCTGCTCCATTTAAAGCAAATTTCAAATAGATTTGGGGATTTTTGTCATCAGTGTCACTTCCCTTGTAGTCTTCTAATTTTTTTTTTCTTTTTTCTGTCATTCCCTGCTTTCTTCCTCATTCACATACATGCTTCCACATTATCTTATTATGTATGTACTATTTCCATTTCTTAAACAAAATGGCTATAATCATTTTGAGAAATAAGTGTAAAAGTTCAGCAAGGTAATGAGACAAATACAAGTTCCAGGCATAAATGAAATACTGAGGAATCTTGAGTAATTTTGGACATACCATGAAGTCTTAAGATTCTAAAATAGTTTCTTTTATAAACCCTTAATTCAGACCAGCTGTAGCTTTATAAAACACCTTAATGCTTATGTTTAGTATTTTCAGATTTTATTTCATGAGCCAGTTTTTAGTGAAAGGAAAGACCTGAAAATGTAGTGTAGGGTCAACTAGGTAACAGTCCATTTTATCTCCTCTTACCAATTAATATAGTTAATTAATGTTTGACTGCCTTCAGCAGTTGGAAACACATAATATGCAATATACTATTAGTATTCCTTTATACAGTGGTTCTGAGTGGTCTGCCAAAGGCTCCAGTTTTTCATTTAGAGCCTATGTGATAAGATCCTGATTCCGCGTTTTTAACAAGTCTTCCAGAAAATTGAAGTTAAGATATCTTCAGGTTATACCTCGAGAAACATCAGTTTAGGGAAGAGGTGTCTGTGTTCCCAGTGACAGAAGAAATAATTTAAAAATATTTAAGACCACACTTTTCCATAGCTTCATGCTGTAAATATTGAAGTATAGTATATAGTGGCCAGGTAGGAATGATGAAAATGGCCACTATGGAATGATACTAAAAGGATTGTTTTTGAATATGTATATTAGTATATAGTGCTTTACAAGTAAGAATTACTTTCCTAAGCTCCCAACCCTGCTCACTTCCTCAGCTTCACCCATCTGTTTTTTATCAGTCACCATCCTGTGTTTTTGTGGTTCATTTTAGAACAGTCTGTTGTTACGCTGTTTCTAATTCAGAGACATTTCATAGGAGCTTCAACCCACTGCAGGTTGAAACTGATGATACTGTCAATTTAAGAGCAGACCGCTTCAACTTTATCATGTCAGAGTTCTTTAAAACTAGAAATTTGAGTGCCGGGGATTTAGCTCAGTGGTTCCGCCGCCTGCCTCGCAAGCGCAAGGACCCAAGTTCAATCCCTGGTACCAAAAAAAAATAGAAATTTGTGTTGGAAAAGTCAACATCACCTGTGAACTCTTAACTATTAATTGACTTCTTTACCTCAAGTGCAAAAATACAAAAGCCTTTTTGTGTCAGACACACAGCAAATGCTGGGGAGAGATGGGAGCCCAGATATTTTAGATGAAACTTGCACCCTCTCCACTAACACCACTGATAAGCAACTCAGACTCTTCTTCTGTTTCTTCTTCTATCCTCTGTTCTCCTCTTCTTTTTTTTTTTTTTTCCTCTTTTTTCTCTTTTGGGCAGTGGGAGACTCCTCTTTCACAAATTGGGAACAATGGGGCATAAGCAAATTGATACTTATTTCTGGAATCGTGGTGATGTCTGTGGAGCAACTGCAACACAAATAACACACCTAAGGTACCCTACTGCATACAGCTGAGATTCTTTCATTGTCAGCATTGAGATAAACACACTCTGTTCCTGAGTGAAATAGGGTTTCTCTAGGAATTCCTATGCTTTTCAGATTTCTTTGATCTCAGAGAGATGAGGGTGTGGAAAAAGTGATAACAAGTCTGAGAAGAGCTCTTTTTGTTTGTTTTTTAATATATGCAATACTCAGCACTTTTGCAAAAATGTATTTCTAAGAAAAAACTGACCCCGAATGTCTAATGAGGTGTTACTTTATATTTTTGTGACACATACTTTGATCCTTCAGATCATATTTTTAAAGTGACAATAAATAGATTAATTTCTTAAGATAGTAATTATAGTGGATACTGGTTTTGAAATCTCATTCTATTTGTGTGGTGGAAATACATTTTCCTTGAACAATCCCTCTTTAATTGTACACTGTCAATACCAATTTTAACTTCCCATCTTGCAGCATTCACTCTAATAAAACTTCATGGGTATTGGAGACTATTAGACTAGCGGTGGATGTGTTTGTTACTTGTTTTTTCAAGAAATGTGGTAAAACTTATGATTAGGATATTCTCTAAATTCAGATTCTGCCTCTGCCATCTTAATAGAACTTTATGGCACTGAATGCATTGCTTTCCCTCTCTGACCCTCCGTTCTTACGAGTTAAGGACTCTGAGATCCTTCTGGCCACTTTTTATTATTTCCTTATTTCTGTTATACTTGTAGAGAGTTTTGTGTCTTTGCCTAGGAAGAGGATATACATAACAGCTCCCTTATTTTGGAAGATTTACTTGTCTAAAATGATTGGCATTATACTGAATTATATATTCCTGTTATGTTATAGTAGAACATATGGCATGAATATTTTGCCTCCTTAATGTTAAAACACTAAAACCTTCTTTCACAGAGAAGCATATGCAATTGGAAAGAAAGAAAAACCACCCTTCTTACCAGAGGAACCATCTTCTTCTTCAGAAGAAGATGATCCTATCCCAGATGAATTGTTGTGTCTGATCTGCAAAGATATTATGACTGACGCCGTTGTCATTCCCTGCTGTGGAAACAGTTATTGTGATGAATGTAAGAAACACTGAACCATTGAAGACATACTTGGAATATTTATATTTGCTTGGAAAGGCTCTTAACCAACATTGTATATTTTATTTTTATTTTTTATAAAAATGTATAACTTTGTTATTATTCACTAAACACACATATACAAAAATTAAAATTATTCAAAGAAAAGCAATGCAAGGGAAACAACTAATAATACTCAATTTAAATTTCAATAGTCATGTGACACGTGATGGAATTGTCATCTGAGAAATATGTTATTAGGCAATTTCATCCATGTGTATCGCAAAGTACCACACAGTGCCAACTTCTAAGTGCAAACTGAGAAGGTATATGTCAATCATCTGTGATGGCCCCTTGATATTATCCAAATACGCAGTTAAACACGGGATACATGAAGCTACCACTGGCATAGCAACACACTGTTTTACAGTAAACTTTTATATAAGTAGGATTAAAACGTATTTTAATAAATATGAAATGTAGGTGTTGATCAATTAACTTTTTTTATTTTTGGAGACAGGGTCTCACTATGTAGTTCAGGCTGGCCTTGTACTCACAGCACGATCCTCCTGCCTTAGTCTCCCAAGTGCTGAGATTACAGGTGAACATCACCATGCCCAGCCCAATGAACATTTAATAGTGAGAATTCTGGTTTTTTTAAATACTGGCCTCTTTGCCCTTAACTATGAGAATTAACTACCTCTGTAGTTCATCAGGGGACTATATGCAATATTTTTAATAGAGAATTTTTGTTTTCTATATGTTTTACATTGTATACAGATATTTAAAAACCTTTTGGGCTTTAGGTAATTCTGGAAATACTTTAATATAATACCATAATCTCCTTCCTGGATCGTTCTGAATTTCCTGAGTAGTTAAGACTGTCTTCTTGTAAATTATTACTCAGCACTGCCATGTAGTTTTGGCTTTTTATTTTTTTAATCCAGTCAGAGATTAGTGCTTTTTTTTTTCTGCCACCTCCCCTAAGTTTGTTTCTTCTCTTCTTACCTTAAGAAAATAGTATTATCTGGACATTTTAGTGTTCAATTCTGGTATGGCTTTTTTCATTTCTAAAGATAGTTTAGAATATAGATTTGTCGGGGCCGGGGATTTAGCTTAGTGGTTTCAGTGCCTGCTGTGCAAGCGCAAGGTCCCGAGTTCGATCCCTGGTACCAAAAAAAACCCATCATGGGCAGTTAGAATATAGATTTGTATTTTTAGGCCTCTTCTTTGAAGACCAAGGTCAAGAGGTCACTTAAGATATATTTAAGATAGCCAGGCTGAGGCTGGAGGATCCCAGCAGTTCAAGGCCAGCCTGGGGAGCATTGTGAGGTCAGGGCCAGCCTTAACTACAAAGGGAGACCCTGCCTCAAAAACCAAAAACAGGGCCAGGCATTTAGCTCAGTGGTGCCAGCACCTGCCTCAAAAGTGCAAGGTCCGGGAGTTCGATCCCCAGTACCAAAAAAAAAAAAAAAAAACAACAAGATATATTTAAAATAAACTGCTTATTGAAATGTAATCAGTGGATGTACAATTTAGTCTTGCTTCTACCCACTGTGCTGTAGGTATTTCCATCTCCTTACCTGATAATGCTTGTTTCTTAGAGTGTGCTGTTACAATCTTACTCAAAAACTCAAAGCCAAGTGGGAATTTTTGTCACTTTTTCTAGACTACTATTTCTATTTTCTTAATATACCCGTGATGGCAAACCTTTCAGAGCTTTCAATGATAACAAAATGGCTGCAGCACACAAGCCATTGGTTCGGCACCACTGTACTATATTTTAATTACTAGCTAAACAGGGAATAGTATTAATTTAAGAAAGAGTATTTTTCTCTCTTTGAATTTTGTTTAAATGTATCTATGACTTTCTAATGTTGCTGAGGTCATAGAGAGTGTTAGCACAGAGGAGTACTGCCCGGTGTATTTGGAAAACAGTAATATAACAGAAGGGATGTAGTCCATCTCTAATTCATTCTACAAGCACCAAGTTTATGCTATGATTTTATTAATATTGAAGATCTGCTTCTACATAGGTATAAGAACAGCACTCCTGGAATCTGATGAGCATACGTGTCCAACATGTCATCAGAATGATGTCTCTCCTGATGCTTTAATTGCCAACAAGTTTTTACGGCAGGTAGCTATCTTTGTATCCCCTTTATGAAAATAAATTTAACGTTTTAACTGTACTTGATTGAATGCTGTATTATGCATTTCTACATTTTTATGTTTGGTATCTTAGGCTGTTAATAACTTCAAAAATGAAACTGGCTATACAAAAAGACTACGAAAACAGTTAGCTCCACCACCACCTCCAATACCACCTCCAAGACCACTCATTCAACGAAACCTACAACCTCTGATGAGATCTCCAATATCACGACAACAAGATCCTTTGATGATTCCAGTGACATCTTCATCTACCCACTCGGCTCCCTCCTTATCGTCATTAACTTCAAGTCAGTCTTCCTTGGCCTCTCCTGTATCTGGAAATCCGTCTTCTACCCCAGCCCCTGTACCAGACATAACTGCAACTGTCTCCATATCTGTCCATTCAGAAAAAGCAGATGGACCTTTCCGGTAAGTCTGTGTATTTCTCAGTGTTAGAGAATGAATGAGGTATATAGTATAGTTTTTTGTTGTATATTGGTTTAATGTTTTTAATACATATCTCACTGTGCTCAGTAAATTGGGCTCATTTGTTAAGAACTGACTTAGTCTTACTCTAGGAACAGGCAAATGAAGATGATTCTTTCCTAATGACGATAAAGCAACCAGCCCAAGGTTAAATAGTATGCAAGTTGCCAACAACCCCTATTAAATGTTGATTCATATAACGCAGAATTCTCTCCCGATGGTTGTAATGATGGTATTATGAAAGAGATTTCAATGGAACCAAGAACAATTTTGGTAGTAGAGGAGTTAAAGCCTGATGGAAGTAGAGATCAGGAGTAATGATTGTTTAGGAGCGTAATTACATAGCAAAATAGTGAAAGCTGACTTAAATCCTGCTCCTTCCAAAAAGCATGACCATATAGTCTAATACTTCATTCTTTAAAAAATCCAACAAGGAAATTCTGTAAAATCTGTGGTAATGTCTCCTAGATCTTAATATTGTAATTTAAAAAATGTGTAACTCATATTGCATAACAGGAAGAAAAGCTCTAAAAGACCAGGGGAATTGGGAGGGGTAGGGGATGGGAAAAAAGGGAAAGGAAAAAATATGAGAAGAGGAAAAAAAAATGGAAACAAGGTCTTTGCAAATAGGGAAGGGTGGAGGGGTTGAAGGGAGGGCAAGGGAAGGGGAAAAAAAGTAAGAACCAAGATACTCACGTAAAGGTACAAGATCTCAATGATGAGTGTAACTGTATTTTATACCAAAAATGTACCAATAAACTTAACTGGGGGGGGGGGGAATCCAACAAGGTTTATAAAAATAAATGAGCCTGTTTCAGACTGAAGCCAGATCTGTAGGGTCTTGACTTTTGCATGTATATTTGAGAAATCCCACTGGTATACTGCAGCTTTTTGTTTGGTTGGTACTGGAAAGGGGCCCAGAGAATCCTACGGCTTATCCAAGATCACTATCCTGTGTCCTTTTCTATTTATTTATCTTACACTTTTGACTTTTTACGTCTTTTGAAGTTGTACTGTTTGTGGAAGTGTTTTCTATCACATGGAATTCCTTTTTCTTTGCCCTCCGGTTTTTTGAGAGTCTTACTATGTAGTTCTGGCTGCCCTTGAACTTGAGGCAGTCCTGCCTCAGCCTCCTGTGTGCTGGGATTACAGAGTGTAGTACCACTCCCAGCTATACGTAGCACTTCATAAGGCAGTTCTTTCTTTTCACTTTTGCATTTATGCATAAAGAACTCAACAAAGATTCAGTCCTCTCGTAGAAATGTTCATCACCTTTGACCTAACTCATCTTGATGATGGACAGTTAGTGATGGAGTTATTTTTACTCACAGTCTACCATATTTGATGACTTAGTAATGTGTTATAATTACATTATTTTCTAGGGATTCTGATACTAAAATATTACCAGCCGCAGCCCTTGCATCAGACCACTCAAAGGGAACTTCTTCGATTGCAATCACTGCTCTCATGGAGGAGAAGGTAAATTTACTGGCCTTTAAACTTTCTCTTTATATGGTCAGGTTTGGTTTTTTACTTTTTGTTTGTTTTTGGTTTTGTTTTTTGAGACAAGGTCTCACTATGTAGTTCAGGCTGGCTTCGAACACACGGGATCCTCCTACCTCAGCTTCCCAAGTACTGGGATTACAGGCGTGGGCCACCATGCCCTGGCTTAATTTTGTTTTTAACTATTCTCTTTTTGGTTTTTTTCTTTTTTAACTGTACTTGTTTATTTGTGGTTATTCTTAAAGGGTTACCAGGTGCCTGTTCTTGGAACTCCATCTTTGCTTGGACAGTCATTATTACACGGACAGCTGATCCCCACAACTGGTGAGTGAAATTACTTTGATTTGGACCTTTTTACCCTTTCAAAAATAATTTGTTTTCTTCAGCATGTGGTTTTATATTTGCTGATTGTTTCTATTTTTTGCTTGTAAGGTCCAGTAAGAATAAATGCTGCTCGTCCAGGTGGTGGTCGACCAGGTTGGGAACAGTAAGTATATGTTTAAAATCAACATAAGAAAATAACTGCTCTGAACTAGTTAATGGAAAAACAAACTAGGCAGGATCCTTTTTATTGTAACTCCCCTTTTTATATGCCAAGGTAATACAGATTTTTATGTCAAGTGTCATAAATTCAAGCTTATATGAGGCTTTTTTTTTTTTTTTTTTTGGTACCGGGGATTGAACTCAGGACCTTTCACTTTCAAGGCAGGTGGTGGAACCACTGAGCTAAATCCCCGGCCCAAGAGAAATTATTTCTAAAAGTATTGACTTTTGAACAACTTGGGAGCTAGGGAACTGGCCTTTGCTCAGTGGAAAATCAACACTTAACTTTTTTTTTGTTTTGAACAGTGTTGAGGATTGAACCCAGGGCTTCACACATGCTAGGAAAGTGCTCTACCACTGAGCTACACCTCAGCCCATAACTTTTGACTCCTAAAATTTTACTGATAGCCTACTGTTGACCTGATGCCTACCACTAACATAAACAGTTCATTGACTTATACTTTGTATGTTACATGTGATATGTGTGGTGAAAGATACCCAAGAATTGTGAGAGATGTCTTGTTACTTTGTCACATTTTATTAAAAACAAATTGCTCCAGACAATTACAGTTATATTGCATGTAGTTTAATTGGCTGCTTACAGTAGATGAGCAGTAACAGCAGAAGGTGCCAGTGAAATTACAGTGATACAGTGTGTAATACAGTTAGTTTTATACGACTATGACTTAGTATTGCATCTTTACATTTGTTTTTACATTTCTCTTAACTAGATGGTGTTTGTGTAGTCTGTGGGCATGAGTTTTGATGAACTTTAACTTTCTATAAGATTTGAATTTCATAGTAGTAAATGATAAAATAGACTACTAACTACATATATTTTATGCATTTGTGACGTACCTGTTTCTTAATCTTTTGACATTTTTAAGCTATGCGGTTTGTCTGGAACTTTTTTCAAATTGTCGCTTATCTCCAAAAAAGGAAAAAGCTCCACATAAAAGTAGACTCCTGCAGTTCAAACACACATTGTCTTAAGAATTAATGATAGTTCTTTTCCAAAGCAATGAAATACAAAATCAGATTCTTTCCTGCTTTCCTGTTTTAAATGGGGCCAGGGGTGGTGGTGCACGCCTGTAATCCCAGGACTGAGAGGCTGAGGCCAGAGGATCACTGTGAGTGCAAGGCCAGGCTGGGCTGCACAGTGAGTTCAAAGCCAGCCTGAATTACAGACCAAAACCCTCCTCAGGAAAGAAACACAAAAAACGGCAATCTTGACTAAATCTCAGTTAATGAATAGATAAGAATTATTTGAAAATTTATTTTAAATATGGAATCACTTAAAAAGGTTAAACTTTTCCCTATCTTTAATTTGGGTTATCAAAATGTGACTTGTACAAACAAAAATAACATGCTAAGATTAAAGTCTTATCAAATTCCTAGCTGGGCCTGGTGGTGCATGCTTGTAATCCCAGCACTTGGGAGGCAGAGGCTGGAGGATCCCTGTGAGCTCGAGGCCAGCCTGAACTACCTAGCGAGACCCTGTCTCGAAAAACAAAACAAAACAAATTCCTCATTTTGAGTATCATCTATTAATTGAAGTCATATATTTTTAAATCTCTAGGATATGATTTCCTGCCATGAAATGCAAAGCAGTTTTATCTTTATGGGTGGTTTCTTGGCACTAAAAATCAGTAGAATTATTAAATACCTTTTTAATTTATACAGTCATATCTGTAAAATTCATATTCTAAAATCTAGCTCTTTTGTTTGGAAGGTAAACTGAACATCTCATTGCTAAATGAGAGACTAGAAGAAAGTACATGGACTGTAGACAGGTAGACAGGGTCTGAATACCAGCTGCTCCCCCGTGGGCATAAGCTTTCACTGCTCAACCTCCATTTCCTCGTTCGTAGAATGGGAATTCTGTTAGCCTACCTTGCATATATAATGCCTGTATAGTGCTTACAGATAAAAGGACTCTTTCTCTATAACATTCACAAAAGAATTCATAGAATGTTAGTTAAAATATAACAATATTCCATATTGAAGCTTAATTGTTATAATACAGTTAAACAGAAAAAGAAGCTAATTTCAAGTAGATGTAGTATTTGCTCAGATTTTATCTGGAACAAGTTTAAGACTTAGGTAAGTCTTCAGCATAATTAAAATAGATACTGTAAAGTCTCACAGTGAAAGATCATGTATTATACTCAGAGAGAAATGCTCAAACCTAATTTATTCTTTTTCCCACATGCATAGTTCCAACAAGCTTGGATATCTGGTTTCTCCACCACAGCAAATTAGAAGAGGGGAGAGAAGTTGCTACAGGTAAGCACGCTAAAACTCTTGGGAAGCAATAGTCCCATGACATGATGAGGAATACACAAAGAAATGGAAGCACAAAGGGTTGGGGATGTAGCTCAGTGGTGCTGGGCCTGCCTTGAAAGTGCAAGGTCCTGAGCTCAATCCCCGGTACTGGAAAAAAAAAAATAAAAGAAATGGAATCACAACAGTGGCAGGAGGAAAGGGAAGTCATTTTGTTTATGCTTTTCTTAAATCTTCAGTAGTTATCCATAAGAAGCCTTGAAAAGCATAAATTATATTTAGTATTTTTTTATTTAAAAAAACTTTTTTGAGTCAGAGTCTCACTAGGTAGTTCAGGCTAGCCTCAAACTTGTGGCAGTCCTCCTGCCCCACCCTCCTGAGTGCTGTGATTGGTGTGTACCACCATGCCCAGCTTTATATTTAGTATTTTAAATGATGGTTTTTAAGGCTGTATCTTTTGTACTTCCAATTACTATTTCCCTGTAAGCGTACAGAATATTGGTGATGAAAGTTAATAACTGCCTCAACCCTCATCTGAAAAATTGCATTTATTTCTCTTCCTTACCTTTCTTTTCCAAAAGAAGAGATGAGAGATTGGTAGATGCTCTTGCCCTGGAAAGGCATAAACAGTGTTAATCTGCAGTTGAAGCTATAGATCTTGCTGTGTAGGTCATAGTTGCCACCAGGATAGAGGGACCTCCAAATATCTGTAGCAAGAGTATTAAAAGTATCTTCTGCTCCATTGAAAATTGCTAACTACTACTTCATTACTGGATCTCATGTTAAAAGAAGATAATAGTTACTAACTCGTAACTCTCTGAGGAGCTTAAAAAATCGAGACCTTTTCTCCTCCTTTGGTGTACCAAATGGCCATAATTTAAAGAACTTCTAGTTTAATAGAATCCCAGTGAGTTTCTTTGATGAGGCACAATTCAGAAACCTAAGCCAGCACTATTTTTATTTTATCTTTTGAGAGAAAACATTAAGGTGTTCAGTTGTTGGTTACAATACCAAAACTATTTTGTATGGTCTTTACCTATTTCCTCAAAAAGGTTAGAGGAAGTGGTTTCTCTTCATTTAAACTTCTGGTTTTGAAAGGCATTCTGGGGAGGGACTACATCACTGCAGCATTAGTCAGTTCCTTCAGAAGAAAGATAGTGACAAGGGATAATGAATTCAGTGATAATCTGAACTTCACAAGAGAATTTTAAAATTTAGTACTTCTAGTACAGGTTCTGTAAATTTACCACCTGTCTTTATGTGGCCTTAAAAATCATTATTTTGTGAGAGTTACTTCTTTGTTTTTGAGATGGGGGTCTTGCTTTGTTGCCCAGGCTGGTCTCAAACTCCTCAGTTCAAGTGATCCTCCCACCTCAGCCTCCTGAGGAGCTGGGACCACAGGCATGTGCCACCATACCCGCCTGTATACAGTTACATTTACAAAAACTGGTATTAGTGTTTCTGTATTAGTTGAATAGTTGATTCCATTCCATTGTTTGTATGTTTGGATATAATTAGAGAAGGCAAGCTTACTTGTTTGAGATCAATTAAATTTAAAGGAATATCTTAAAATTTATTTCTCCAGAAGTATAAACCGTGGGCGACACCACAGTGAAAGATCACAGAGGACTCAAGGCCCATCACTACCAGCGACTCCAGTCTTTGTACCTGTTCCACCACCTCCTTTGTATCCACCTCCACCCCATACACTTCCTCTCCCTCCAGGTGTTCCTCCCCCACAGTTTTCTCCTCAGTTTCCTCCTGGCCAGCCACCACCTGCTGGTTACAGCGTCCCTCCGCCAGGGTTTCCTCCAGCTCCTGCCAATTTATCAACACCTTGGGTATCGTCAGGAGTGCAGACAGCTCATTCAAATACCATCCCAACAACACAAGCACCACCTTTGTCCAGGGAGGAATTCTATCGAGAACAGCGCCGACTAAAAGAAGAGTAAGTATTTTAATTTGAAATTATTATACACCTTTTCATTTTCTGGTATAACATTAAATAGGTATCTTTGGAAACATTTTTCCAATGTTTCCAGTTAGTAGAAGAAAATTCACCTAAAATTTAAACCAAAGCCATATAAGCAACTTCCTCAGGGATTCCTAGTTCTTAATAGTTTTAAAGTGGAAAACTAATGACAATTTCATTCATTTCATTCATGATCTAATTACATTTGTCTTGTTAGTTTTCTTAAATGGTTTTTGTTAACTTTCACTCTTTAACTTTATTTTACTAGGGAAAAGAAAAAGTCCAAGCTAGATGAGTTTACAAATGATTTTGCTAAGGAATTGATGGAATACAAAAAGATTCAAAAGGAGCGTAGGCGCTCATTTTCCAGGTTAGTGTTTTGCAAGCCTTCACAACAGAGTTACAAATGGGACTTTGAATATCCAGGGATTAGCTATGGATATAAATAACATTGTACTCATGAAATTTTTCTGATTCGGTCTAGTTATATAGAAATGGAGATGCTGCCTATTTCCCAATATCTGTTATTGAAAAAATGTCTTAGTGTAAATTCTATTATGTAGAACTAGCAGTTATGGGGATTAAATTGCCCTTGTCCCTTGGAATTATTTATAGTTTGAAATAATTGGGAAATGTTTATGGAAGGAAGGAAATAGGGAAGTAGTCAAAGAAATTTATGAGGGCCCTCTTACCAAAGGCTACAGCTTCGTGCTGGAACATTAACCTGTGTAATTACAAGGTAGTGGTAGAACATAAATTGCTTTATTGATTAAAAAACTGAATTATAAAAATTCCCTGGAAGTTTGTTTAAAAATCATTCTTTTTTTATTTAGCCTTACACGTAAAATGTGGTTCCTTTTAAAGCTAGACTGTTGGCCAGTATAGGATGAAAAATGGACTGCTATTTAAGTAATTGGATAGGAAGTGAAATTTAAATTTAATTGGCATTTTAATGTTAATAAGTTCATATAACTCACGGTACATTAATGCACTCCACTGTAGCTAAGGCTTCACTTTTGCTTTGTAATAAATGATTGCTCTGGTTTGTCTGCTTTATTCCATTCCAGTAGAGGTCACTGTGCCTCTTTAATCACCTAAGATGAAACGTGACTTAAAAACAAATGAAACAGTGAGAAGAGAATGCTAGAATCTGAATCTATTTTATTTTGTATACATTTCTCAACTATCAATTATTGTTATATTTTTGTCTTTAGGTCTAAATCTCCCTATAGTGGGTCATCATATTCAAGAAGTTCATATACTTACTCTAAATCAAGATCTGGTTCAACACGTTCACGCTCTTACTCCCGATCATTCAGCCGCTCACATTCTCGTTCCTATTCACGATCACCTCCATACCCCAGAAGAGGCAGAGGCAAGAGTCGCAATTACCGATCTCGTTCTAGATCCCATGGATATCATCGATCTAGGTCAAGGTCACCCCCATATAGACGCTATCATTCACGATCAAGATCTCCTCAAGCATTTAGGGGACAATCTCCCAACAAACGTAATGTCCCTCAAGGAGAAACCGAACGTGAATATTTTAATAGATACAGAGAAGTTCCACCACCTTATGACATGAAAGCATATTATGGGAGGAATGTGGATTTTAGAGATCCATTTGAAAAAGAGCGTTATCGAGAATGGGAGAGAAAATACCGAGAATGGTATGAAAAATACTATAAAGGGTATGCTGCTGGAGCACAGCCTAGACCCTCCACAAACAGAGAGAACTTTTCTCCAGAGAGGTTTTTACCAGTTAACATCAGGAATTCACCCTTCACAAGAGGTCGCAGAGAAGATTATGTTGGACAAAGTCATAGAAGTCGAAATATAGGTGGCAATTATCCAGAGAAGCTTTCAACAAGAGAGAGTCATAATCAGAAGGATAGTACAAAGTCAAAAGAGAAGGACAGTGAAAGTATTCCTGGAGATGGTAAAGGAAATAAGCATAAGAAACACAGAAAAAGAAGAAAAGGTGAGGAGAGTGAAGGTTTTCTGAACCCAGAATTATTAGAGACAGCTAGGAAATCAAGAGAACCTACAGGTGTTGAAGAAAATAAGACAGACTCATTGTTTGTTCTCCCAAGCAGAGATGATGCTACACCTGTTAGGGATGAACCAATGGATGCAGAATCCATCACTTTTAAATCAGTGTCTGAAAAAGACAAGAGAGAAAAAGATAAACCAAAAACAAAAGGTGACAAGACCAAACGGAAAAATGATGGATATGCTGTGTCCAAAAAAGAAAATGTTGTAAAACCTGCTAAAGGACCCCAAGAAAAACCAGATGGAGAGCGTGAAAAATCTCCTCGGTCTGAACCGCCACTGAAGAAAGCCAAAGAGGAGACCCCAAAGACTGACCCTGCTAAATCATCGTCTTCCTCTCAGAAGGATGAAAAGATCATTGGTACCCTCAGGAAAGCTCACTCTAAATCAGCAAAAGAACACCCAGAGACAAAGCCAGTCAAAGAGGAAAAGATGAAGAAGGACTATTCAAAAGATGTCAAATCAGAAAAGCTAACTAATAAAGAAGAAAAGGCCAAGAAGTCTAATGAGAAAAACAAGCCACTGGATAGTAAGGGAGAAAAGAGAAAAAGGAAAACTGAAGAAAAAGGTGGAGATAAAGATTTTGAGTCTTCATCAATGAAAATTTCTAAACTAGAAGTAACTGAAATAATGAAACCATCACCAAAGCGCAAAATGGAACCTGATATTGAAAAGATGGATCGGTCCCCAGAAAAGGACAAGATTCCATCCTCATCTGCCCCGGCCAAAAAAATTAAGCTCAACCGAGAAACTGGGAAAAAAATTGGGAGTACAGAAAATGTATCTAGTACAAAAGAGCCCTCTGAAAAGTTGGAGTCAACCTCTAGCAAAGTTAAACAGGAAAAAGCCAAAGGAAAGGCCAAACGAAAAGTAACTGGAACTGAAGGATCCAGCTCAACTCTTGTGGATTATACCAGGTATCTGATTGTGGGTAGATGGGTGTGGATACCTGTTTTGGGAAATGATTTCCCTTTAATTTTATCTACACTTGTACTTTTTGCATTAAGGTACTGATCATGGGGATTAAGCTAGTTTACACATTTGTGGTCTTTAGAGAAAGACATTGTTAGACAAAGTTTTAAGAAAATTTGGGAGTTGAACTACATTTGTTTCTATACATTTACATCTTTAAAAGTCATGTATATCTTTATTGGAGCAGAATAGTTTAGCTTTTTAAAGTTAAAAGGACATTTATCGTGTTGAAATTAGCATTTTTGTATTAAGTATTTTATAATTAGTAAAAAAATTCATTAATAATTTTTATCCTTTTTAGTACAAGCTCAACTGGCGGCAGTCCTGTGCGGAAATCTGAAGAAAAAACAGATACAAAGCGAACTGTAATTAAAACTATGGAAGAATATAATAATGACAATACAGCTCCTGCTGAAGATGTTATTATTATGATCCAGGTTCCTCAGTCCAAATGGGATAAAGATGACTTTGAATCTGAAGAAGAAGATATTAAATCCACACAGCCTATAGCAAGTGTAGGAAAGCCTTCTAGTGTTATTAAAAATGTTGCTACTAAGCCATCAAATACAGTTAAGTATACTGAGAAAGAAAGTGAGCCATCAGAGAAAATTCAGAAACTCACCAAGGAAGTGAGCCATGAAATTATGCAACATGAGGTAAAAAGTTCAAAAAATTCTACATCTAGTGAAAAGGGGAAAACCAAAGAACGAGATCATTCAGTATTAGAAAAGGAAAATCCTGAAAAAAGGAAGACTAACACTCAACCAGAAAAAGATAGTAATTTGGACCGTTTAAATGAACAAGGAAATTGTAAAAGTCTATCTCAATCTTCCAAAGAGACTCGAACTTCCGACAAGCATGAATCTGTTCGTAGTTCCTCAAATAAAGACTTTACTCCCAGTAGAGACAAAAAAAATGACTACGACAACAGAGAATATTCAGGTTCCAAACGGAGAGATGAAAGAAATGAATTAAGAAGAAAAGACTCTCCTTCTCGGAATAAAGATTCTGCATCTGGACAGAAAAATAAGCCAAAGGAGGAGAGAGATTTGCCTAAAAAAGGAACGGCAGATTCCAAAAAAAGCAGTTCTAGTCCCTCAAGAGACAAAAAACCTCATGATCATAAGTCCCCTTATGATACTAAACACTCAACTGAAGAGACAAAATCTGTAGATAAAAATTCTTGCAAGGATCGTGAGAAACATGTATTAGAGGCACGGAACAGTAAAGAATCAAGTGCCAGTAAGTTACCTTATATACCTAACCCACCAGACCCACAGATTGAAAAGGAACAAATTGCTGGGCAAATCGACAAGAATGCTCCAAAGCCTAAACCCCAGTTAAGTCACTCCTCTAGACTCTCCTCTGACTTAACTAGAGAAACTGATGAAGCTGCTTTCGAACCAGACTATAATGAAAGCGACAGTGAAAGTAATGTATCTGTGAAAGAAGAGGAAACATCTGGGAACATTTGTAAGGACCTGAAAGATAAAGTGGTGGAGAAAGCAAAAGAGAGCCTGGACACACCAGCAGTTGAACAGGTCGGTGTAAGCAGGAGCCAGAGTCAAAGCAGCCCTAGCGTTAGTCCAAGTAGAAGTCACAGCCCTTCTGGAAGCCAGACCCGAAGTCACAGCAGCAGTGCCAGCTCAGCAGAAAGTCAGGACAGCAAGAAGAAAAAGAAAAAGAAAGAAAAGAAGAAGCACAAGAAACACAAAAAGCATAAGAAGCATAAGAAACATGCAGGCACTGAAGCAGAATTGGAAAAAAGCCAAAAACACAAACACAAGAAAAAGAAGTCAAAGAAGAGCAAAGATAAAGAAAAGGAGAAGGAGAAGGATGACCAAAAAGTGAAATCTGTCCCTGTCTAAAAAGACAGATTTTTTTTAAATTGACTTAATTACTAAGTCATCTGTATTAAATTTTGTTATAATGTAAAGGAGATTCAAGCCTTGTAAATAATGACATGGAAGACCCTGTGCTGCACTTAAAATATTGCTGCTTGATTATTTGATTTTTACATCAGAGCTTTATAACACAAACTTTTGTACAGAATTGTGAGTTGTGACCATGTAACATGAAAGGTTTTGCTAGGGCCTATTATTTTTAACCACCATTAATTAGTTGAGGTGGAGTTTACTGTGAAATTTTCACATTTGAATTTTTTTAATTGCCTGGCAAAAGCTGATACAAGTTCTAAAATATCAGCAGAATGATTTGCTGAATTCATTACAACCCCGTTATGTCACGTTTTGATTACAATAAAAGTTTTCAGTAAACTTTTCAAATGTTGGATGTTTGTATTGTTTTAAGAAACTGATGTTGCATCTCCTTCATTTCCCTGATTAAAACATCCTTTAAGCCTTTGAACTGAACTGAACATACAAAACTCTCTCAACACTGGAGATACACTCATAGGTGGGCTGGTGGTAGGTGGCCAGAAGTAGGTCAGGATTAGTTGGAGATGTGGTTAAATAGTAATTGCAGGTCTGACCTTCTAAAAAAGTTTGGGTTTAAATCTTGAGAATTGAGACTTGTTTGTGCTGCATGTTTTTCTTGAAACTAAAAAAATGAGTTAAATTCCTTGGGCTTGTTTAGTCTGCCCAGTTGATAAAAGCAGACACCGAGTACTAGATAGGACTACGGTGGGTTTCCTTCATTACTGTGGTTCAGGAAGAACACCTTGGACAGTAATAAGCTACTGAAAGGATTTGGGTAATGAGGCTAAAAATAGTACTTAAGAATCATGGTGGTCCAAGCAGTAATTGTCTTAATCCCTATTTGAACAAAGGATTAAGAGCAGCTCTGGTCAGTGCTGGTGATCCAGAGTACTGTAGCAGGGCCGAAGGCTGGTGGTGGGAGATGAACAGCAGGGTGCTGCTGCTTTTCTCCTGCTTTGCCTTGAAACTCTTCCAGAGGGGCCGTGTATTAGGTGCTGCATACCATTTTTTAAAGTGTGGTGTTACTGCAACACTTAAAGTATGTAGGTGAAACAAATACATGCCGTAGGTGAAAACAATTGAGGCTGAGTTAAATTTGGGAAATGCTACCTTTAAGTCAAGCCAGTTTTCCTCTGTAGGGCTCTGCTTTTGTTTTGATGGTTAAGCCAGTTTCTTGATTCAGCAGCACCCTTGTCAGAAATGGGGTATCTGTTCAAACCAACCCACGTACAATATATTTTGCTACTACGTTGTTAATCTAGCTAATTTGTACTCTTAATTCCTGTTCATCGGGACCAAAATTACAAATTCTGTTTGCTGCATTCACTGAGCATTTGGTACCCGGAACTGACTTTTAATTGTACATCCCGTCACATGAGGACAAGGAACACTATCCAGACATACTGTTCTTTCCTGGTGTCCTGTACCCTTTTAGTCACTTGCTACCATCCCCAGAACGTTTTCCCCTTTGCCCATCTTACAGCATCTAAACTGCTAACCTCCAAACCTGAATTAACATGCTGAATAATGCTTAGCAAAAGTAAAGGCCTGAAAGACAATTTAGGAAGTAACTTATTTCCCGGGCACTGTGCCAAGTGTTTACACTTTAATTCTGAAAAATTCCTGTGGCTCTCAGTGCCTACCTATGAAAAATGTACTACCTATGAAGATTCAGTCCTTTGCCCTTATCACAGGAGGGAGTGAGACAACATGTTAAGACTCCACTTACTTTTTGCTGGTCCCTCAAAAGACCGTATTCCCTTATTCCTCTGCTCATAATTTCTTGTTCATTGTTGGAAAATTAGGTTGCCTTTTTAAAATTTCCCTCCCAGTTCCTGCCTGTCCAGTCCCATACACACCTGAGGTGCAGTGGCATCACTGAATACACTCTTTACAAGGTGTGTTCTATGGGCTATATTTGGTTGTCTCGCTGCATGGAATGTTACCTTGGAATCTGTATTCCAGAAGCCAAGCCATGCCTTGCACATAGTAATTCATGTTTGAAAAGATAAGACAAAATGCCCTTTTTAAAACCATGGATGTTATGTATTACCAAGCAAATTCTCACCTGCACAGTGGCTGAAAACTGTAGAGACCAGTAGAGCAAGCATCACAGGCGTCCAGCGGTCTTTTTTTAAGGGAGGAAATTCTTGAGCTACTGCCAGGTATAAAAAGTATCCTGCCAGTAACAAGGTGCTTTGTTGTGCCAAGGGTATTCCAAAAACCTTTCAGTGTTAAAATCAGGCACATTAACACCTTTAGTGTCAGCATACCAAAAGAAGCACACTAAAACCCAAAATATTTTAAGCCAGCAATATCACACAGGTAAACATCTATTTAATGGTTTATTCATCTCCATCTGTGCAAGTATTCTCCTGTATGTGTTGTCCACTTTTTCTTGCTTTTTAACAAATGCTGTTCTTGTGCAAAACTATGTATAACAGCCTGATTCTGGAGTGCACTCTTTGTAAGCCCTTTTTACACTGTTGCCCATTTATTTTAGCTACAAAAGTGTCTGTTAACCACAAAAGCCTCTGTGTATGTGTAAAATATATTGTATATTCTTTTTATGTCATAAACATCTTTTTGACATTAAATTTCTCCACATTTTAAAAAATTTTAACTGATAACATAAAAAATTACATCAGTGAGGTTCTGTGTGATGTTCTCATGTTTATAGCAATTTAAACATTTACCCCAAGCATTTATGGTGAAAACTCAAAAACCTGTCTTCTAGCTTTATGAAATGTAACAGTACCTTGTTAGCCTACTGGGCAGTAACAGCAGAACGTCTTGCTCCAACCCAACTAACTCAGTACCCATTTATCAGATCACGCGCGTGCCTTTGGTAACCACCATTCTACTCAACTTCTACAAGATCAATTTTTTTTTTTTACATCCCACATATGAAAGCAAACATGCAGTACTTGTCCAGCTGTGCTTGGCTTATTTCATGTCACGTAAACACCTCCAGGTCCACCCATGTTCCAAATGACAGAATTTCATCCTTTTTATGGGCAGTGTTCCATTTTATATGTGTGCCGCATTTTCTTTAACCATTTTGTTAATCGACAGCTTGTCTCCTTTGTGGCTTACTGTGCAGAGTGCAGCAATGAACACGGGAGTGCAGGTGTCTCTGACGCACTGATTTCACTGCCTTGGATATACTTGGTAGTGGGATTGCTGGATCATGTGGTACTTTTTAGTTTTTTGAAGGACTTCAATACTGTGTTCCATAAAACACAACATAAAAGTTGTATTAATTTACAGCCTTACCAACAGTGTACAAGGATTCCCTTGTCTCCACATGCTTGCCAACATTTGACATTTTTAAGAGTCAGAATCATCATGAACAAAATTGAATTAAGCCACTTACATCCTTGCTAGAGGGTAACGTGGAGCTGATACATGTGAATAACAATCCAGCCTACTAATTGGAAATGAAGTAGGGTTAACTAATACTTAAAAGATCTCAAGTAAGGGCCCAGGATTTAGCTCAGTGATTTCACCACTTGCTGCGCAAGCACAAGGACCCGAGTTTGATCCCTGGTACCTAAATAAATTAAAAGATCTCAAGTGAGTTCTTTTGGTAATGTAATCAAAAGTTTATATAAACAGTTTACCACAATTCCTCTTTGTTATTAGCCTTTGAGATTTTTTTTAGGATCATATTTAAAAGGAAGTTTAGAAATAACTACTGCTTTCTTTACACACTTCTACTTTTCATAATGATCTTATATTAAAGCCAACAACATAAATCTTCCTTTTCCACTTTGAAATGACTGTTTAGTAATTTGCCATGAAAATGGCCTGTCCAGTATGAATCTTCGTCAGTTTAGATTCTCATTTTTAAAGTCTTTACGTAAAAGAGCTAAGTATGAGAAGCATATATTGTGGATTCAAAATGAAATATGCTTTTTTAGAAACTTTTGCACCTAAATAAAATTTTGATAATTGTCTAGATATGTTTTAGCCTAGGTCTAATGACATAAAAGCTGATAGGCTCTTTTTCATGTCCGAAAAACTAAAACTAATATTAAAAAATAGGAAAATTGAAGCTAGGGAAAACTGTATCAGTGATAGAAACCAGGGAAAGGATAGGAGTAGACAACCAGAAATGTGGAATTTCTGCCTTAATACAACAAAAGATTTTTAAAGAAACAAAGACACCACTCATTTACTGCCCACTCTTCCTTAAGAAAAGCAAATGGCCTCTTGGGATGCTTGAATAGAAGATTATGAACATCCCATATCTGGAGGGACAAAGGTAAATCACGGAGCAAATGAGGTTCTCTCTCTCTCTCTCTCTCTCTCTCTCTCTCTCTCTCTCTCTCTCTCTCTCTCCTATCCCCGTACTGGGGATCAAACTCAGGACTTGGCGCTTGCAAGGCAGGCACGGTGATACTGAGCTACATCCCCGGCCCTGAGGCCACTTTTTAAATGATGAAAATTATACAAAAGAAACAGCACAGGCTATAGTCTTGGTCAATGGAAGAAGATTCAATCCCAAAACATTTGTTATAGCAGGTCTTGTTTCTAGGAAAGAGGTTAAGCCACACCCATTTCCCTGGCTATTACTGGGTAGACAGGGAAATGCACAATTGCCGAAGCATTATGATACTGGTACTAACATAAGCAGACAAGTCTGGATAGTGAATAGTCTGCATAGCGCCAGAAATTTGGCTGCATATAAAACTAGCATAAGCAAAAGTGAAAAGGATAGATTTTTCAATAAGTAGCTTTGGAAAAAAAGTTTTTCACAACTTAGAATTCTACATGAAATAAAATTTTTTGTCCAAAATTTTATTACCATAACCCAAAGGTTGATCAGTTTTGCTCCAATATTCTAGGATCACCTTATCTTTTAATAGTTCAAGTCTTTTTTTTTTTTCAAACTGGCCAGTCAACTGGAAACCCAGGTCTTCCTCAGTATTTTTGGTGATTATTGTGTGAGATACAGTTTATGTTGGTTTGCTCTTTTTAATTGCTCGATGTCCACTCCGGGTGCTGATTTTTCTCTTCTGATCATCTTGTTATAGTAGGGTCTCAATTTTCATAAACATTATGGCATTTCTCCCTATCTTCACAGAACATGTCATATCCTTTCATTTGCCCATGCATGCCACCATCTTTTCTTTTTCTACCCTACATTGTAGGCTTTTCATTTTTTAAGCTGAAATTAGTCATTAAGGTATTTTTCTGGACCAGGAAGCAATTCCCCTGAAATGACTTATGCCATAAAAGGGTAGAAGCTGCTGTTAATTCCCCCAAATAGCAACTTTTTCTCCATCCACAATTTTCAGTTTTTAAAAGAATCTTAACTATTATGCAGACGTACAAATGGCCATTTAATTCTAAAAAGTTAAATGTCATTTACAAAAAACCCCAAAACATCACTGATAAAAATTTCCATTAACTCTGTATTCAAAGCCAACCCAATTCTCCATCCTCCCACCACTTTGACACACATAGTACACATTCTCCCCCTCTTCTGTCCTCAAGGAAGCTACCATTTAGGCTAAATCACACAGGTAGCTAGCTAGCTAGCTAGATCTAGATAGTGAGGAAGAGGGAGTTTGGAATTGACTCATTTGATATAGTAGGATGCCTTTCTTACAAAATTAATTTTTGTGGATTAATAAAAATGCTCATTTGTGTTTGATTTTTCTGTGTATCACCAGAAATAAGTATTCTCTCAATTTTGCCTTTAAAAAAAATTCCTTCTAGAACTCTTTTCTACTCCTTTAATAAAAGTGTGTTGCCCTAAACCTGCCACAGAGTGATCAGCCTGCAAATTCCTAGGAATTCCCTTCACCTTCTTTCCTGGATCTTTTGTTTTGATATGACCTGGTTTGGGTTTTGGTTTTTTGAGACAGAGTCTCACTATGTAGTCCAGGCTGGCCTCAAACTCACCATGATCCTCCTGCCTCAGCCACCCGAGTGGTAGGATTACAGGTGTGCACCACCATGCCTGGTTCTCCTGGATCTTTACGTTGTCTGTTCTGCATTTCTAGATTTTCTCCTTCCTTTGCGGTGGAGGACACACGCTGCAGTGAATTCCTGAAGAAGGGTTCATAGGAAGTAAATTTTTTTTGAAGCATATTAGGTCACAGATGCTTTTATTCCACCCACACACTGACTTGTGGTTTGGCTGGTCATGGAATTCTAGGTTGGAAATTATTTTCACTTATATTTGGAGACATTTCTTTATTATGACCCAGCTTCTGGTGTTGATAAGGAGTTCAAAGCCACTCTGACTCACATTCACATTTCTTTCCTTTTATCCTAAGTATATTATAAAATTTTGGTGATGTGCCTTGATGTCTTTTAAAATTTATTTTGCTGAGTGCTACATAAGCCCTTTCAAACTGGAAAATCAGCTCTAGAAAAATACTCCTTAAATACATGTGAGATAAAATTCCCCATTTCTTTGTGGGTCTTTTTTTTGAGGGGGGTTGCATTTTTCTTCTGGGACTCATTATTTGGACGTTAAATATCCTAGACTAATCCTCTAATGCTCTTACCCATTTCTATTTTTATGTTTTTATTGTGAAGTTTCTTCAACATTTTCTATTTATTTCTGCTGGCATATTTATAATTTCTCAGTTCAGTTTTTATTTTCTGGTTATTCCCTTCATTGTATTCTTTTTTCATGGATAGTATAGGACTTGGAAGGCTATTGTAGGTTTTGTTAAAGTTGTTGTATGCTCTTTGCATTAGAAATTTATGTGAGCTTTGTCACGTGGGCTCAGTAAGATTCACTTGAGTCATTTCCTTGGAGATCGGTGAGGCCCTTTTCTTCCTTGTAGTTTCCCAGTGAGGAACCTCCACTCCTCAGAATGGGGTGAAGATGACACTCTGCCACAAACCCAGCTGCCGGGGATTGGGTGGGCTTCATTAGTATAGACAGACGTGTACTCGATCCCGTTTTAGTACAGCACCCCTCCTGGCCACTATACCTGCTGTCTTCAGATCAGAGTCCTGTTTGGTGATTCTCCAAAGACAGCGTATTGGAATTTCCTGCGCAATTTTCAAAAGACGAAAAACTGGGTGAATGCTGCCTCCAGCTTCTGATTGATTACATCTGGGATGGGATCTAAACATCAGCCTTTAAAACTTCTTGTAGATTCCAACCTACAGCTATGGCAGAAAACCACTGCTCTGGCTGAACTGAACGGACCAGGAGAGTAGAGTTAAATCAGATTTGTGCGGCGACACGTGCCTGTTCTGGGGAGCACTGGCTGCCCTCCCTGGAACAGGAGATATTGATACAGAACAAAACAGCAAGTCGAAACATTGCACTAAGTCACATATGCCTGTCGGCACAGGGCCACCTTTGTCTCATATGGCATAAAAGTAACAGTGCTGGCAGCGAAAGAGGGGAAGAGAGAGCTAGTACACCGGACCACTGCAAGCCCCAGAATGGAACCTCGCTGTGGCGTGTTGCTTCCCCATCTGGTGATGTACTGTACCCTATGTGTGACTTTCTAATTCCATGTGTTTCCTCGATCTTTTCCTTCATTCTATTAAGCTATTTCAACTGTTGGAGCGGTGTGCAGTGGCTTAATTTGCAGATCAAGCCCCAAATCTGATTAAAAGTGAGCCTCTGTTGGCAAATTTACCCTGTCAGTACACGAACCTCTGCAGCGTCTGCCTCCAGTCTTCTGCTAAGGTAAGCTACTTTATGTTCACTTTTGACTCTATCTGCAGTCCTGCTTTGAGTTATCTCTCACCTACATATTCTGATTCTCCTGGGCTTTTATGTTATGGATCACGTGGTGTTGGACTTTTGATTTGCAATTACCACTTATTCATATGAATTTCCCCTCCCCAAAATACACTGCCTGTTATTTCCTGACTCTTGTTCTTGCTTGTGGACTTTTGGGATGGAACCAGGATAATGTGAATATTCAGCCAACCACACTTTGCTGGAATCCCTCAATTCTACTCTAGCATCACATCAGTAACATTGTTACAATGTCTGGGGCTTGCCTAGTCAGATGTAACAAAAATTGGGTATCTAGAATATGAATTTTCCCAAAGATTCTGAAAATTTCTGAGGTGTTCTTGTTTTCCGTGACTTTCTAGATTTGCAATTTCTGGCCCCCTTGATGAACTATATCAACCTAAGTTCTTTCTTTAGATTAAGAAAGTTTTCTTCCATTATTTTATTCTTCCTCCTCCTCCACCACCTTTTTTTGCCTTTCTTCTGGTAATTCTGATTGTAGGGTGCAACCAAGGGATTTGTCTTCCACGTAACTTTCTTTTAAAATTTTTATTAATACATGCTTGTAGTACATAATGATTACATTTATTGTGGGGAATTGGTACATGTACATAACACATCTCAATCCTTTTTTTCTCTCGCCCCCCTACCAAAAGACATAGAAGATAAAACTTTGTTTTAATGTTTTTGAGGCAGTGTCTTTGCTATGTAACTCAGTCTGGTCTTGACCTCACAGCGATTTTCCTGCTTCAACTTCCTGAATGCTGAGATTACAGGTGTGTGCCACCATGCCTGGCTTATGCAAACCTTTTTTTTGGGTACCAGGGACTGAACTTGGGACCTTGTGCTTGTGAGGCAGGTGGTGGAACCACTGAGCTAAATCTCCAGCCCTTATGCAAACCTTTTTAAATATCATTTTTATCTTTTTCTTTCTGTTGGAAGAAAGCATAGTTTATATCTCCCAATTCAATGATTTCTACGTACAATCTGCCATTTGCTTCCATGTTTGTGATTTTTAAAAACAAAACTACATGTCTCACCTCCATTTAGTTTTTCTTCGATTCTGCTTTTCTGTGACAACTTGACCAAATTAGATAGATACAGAATCCACTTCAGCCTTGCTAGAAAATGTAAAACCCAGAAAAAAATTCCGATTTTCTGTTGTTTCTGAGAAATAAATTTCTGAAAGAAAGCAACCGTTAGTTTCCACATACTTGTGGTTCAGTGTTTTTAAATTACACTTTTCATAGACCTGTTTATTCACCTATGCATAAGGTGAGCTATTTTATTTTTTTGGGGGGGGGGAGCGGTGAGGCTGACTAACATTTTTCATTTATTCATTCAGGGTTTGAGGATTAAATGTAGATCAGTTTTTAAGAACATGGCCCACGAGTAAATCAGGAGGGGTAGTGAGGGCCAGCTCCACTCTGGAGGCAGGCACCAAGAGTTGCAGAGAGGAGGAAACACTGGCGGGAGAGCTGGGAAACCTGCTCACCTGAGAGGCCTGGAGTCGGGAACCTGGAATCCAGCAGCCGCAGGGAAGAGGTTGGCAGGGCAGAGAAATTTGTCCTGGGCAAGTGCTGCTGCCAACCACGCTATTTCTTGGGGGAAGAAGGGCGCCTGATCCAGCAGTGATATGCGAGGCACAGGGACCTTGTCCACGAGGCTTTCCCTACTTCCCAACCTCGCTACTCCGAGAGCAGCAGGAGAATTGGGACCGAAAGGCTTCGTGGGGTGGGTTTCCTGTCTCCAGAAACACATGCCTCTGAAAAGTAGGCAGCAAAAGCGGCAGGAGAAAGGCCGAGCGAAGAAGGCCCAGCGTGCGACCGCTGTCCTCGCAGCTGGTCCTGGGCGCAGCTCTGCCGGCCGGCAGTCTAGCGAAGGAAAACCGCTGCCTCCCAGCGGGACCAAGCAGGGAAGGAAACTGAGGCAGGGCAGGCTCACAGTCCCTCCCATGAGCGCCGGAGGGGGCTGGGCCAATCTGCTCTTTGACATTTTCCGAACCAAAAAATGTCTAATGTGTTCATGCTGTCTTGTCAATTTTTTCATTTTCTTTTTTATTGAACATGCCTTTCTGCTCTTCTGTTTTCACAAGCAACACACATTGGTTTTGGGCCATTTGGGAATTACAGAAATGCACAAGATTAAAACTACAGTGGGCCGGGGATTTATCTCAGTGGTTCTGACGCCTGCCTCACAAGTGCAAGGTCCTGAGTTCGATCCCCCATACCAAAAAAAAAAAAAAACCCCAACAAAACTACTTGAATTCCACAACCCAATATTTTGCTTTCAGTTTTTAAAAAAATTACATGTAATTATCCTGATTCTTTAAAAATTTTTAAATTTTTACTATTCTTACTTTATGAATATGTAGCACATTTACATGGCTCAAAAGTCACGTATGTATGTACATACAAAGAAGTCTCCTTTCAGTACCCATCTGTATAGCTTCTATGCATAACTACTCCCAACCCTACCCAGGTAACAGCTATTATGAGGTTCTTGCGTATCTTCCTAAAGTTTCTTTACACATTTACTAACACAAACACATTCTTCATTTTTATATCAACAATATAGTATTAAGTACACTGTTTTGTCCATTGCCTTTTGTTTTCACTAAGTATACTCGGACATTGTTTTTTTTTGTTTTGGGGTTTTTTTTTTGGTATTGGGGATTGAACTCAGGACCTTGCGCTTGTGAGGCAGGTGGCGGCACCACTGAGCTAAATCCCCGGTCCCCCGTTTGTTCTTTTTCTTCTTTGTTCTTTCCTGTTACTTTTATCTAATTCTATTAATTTTCTTTTACTCCTTAATAGGATCCTTTTTTTCTCTTGGTACCAAGAATCGAACTTATGATGATGAGCTTGCCTGGCAGATGCAGTGCCACTGACTAAATCCCTGGTCCTTAATGAGATCCTTTATCTCGCTTTTTTTTTTCTTCTTCTTTTTCTTTTTTTGGTACCGGGGATTGAACTCGGAACCTTGCGCTTGTGAGGCAGGTGGCAGAAGCACTGAGCTAAATCCCCAGCCCCATCTCACTTTTCTCTCCTCCTCCTTCTTGTTATTTTTCACATTTTACTTCTTCCATTCTCCTGTTCTCCACCGCCTCCATGTTTACTGTGGTATTACTATTAAACTTTATGAATCTTTAGATATTTACTTAACTGTTATTGTCCAATTCTTTTCTTTTTTTTTCTACGACTAGGAAAAATTTATTGGGAGAAAGAAAGCTTCTGCCTAAGAGAGACAGAGGGGGACCAGAAAGTGGGTTGCCTGCCCACCCCACTTTTCAAAGATGTTTTACACCGCAAAGCCATGTGGTGAGGCGAGTACAAAATGGGAAAAAACTATAAGACCCAATGGAAATTTACAAGGTGGGCATGAGGTGGGACAAAACCACAGCCAACCAATAAGATGACAAGTACAGTTACCCAGGTGTTCGATTATTTTCTATTGTTAGTTGTGGCATAGTTTAGTAGATGTTTACCGTATGTCAACACATGGTCTTTGTGTTTATATTATAATTACAGATCTCTTTTCTATGGTGAAGTGTTGTACAAGGGTAGTGTTTATTGGTTCTCATGGTATGCCAATATCCAGTTTGTCTTTGACTCTATTGTCATTGCTGATTTTGTTGCTATTGCTAGGATGGCATAGTTATTGCCATTAACTGGTTTTTACTGTATGCCAGTATCTGGGTTTTGGTTTTTTTTTTGTCATCAACAATACTGTAGTTTATTTCTGGAGAACTGGGTGCTGAGTCAATTACACTGCACTCTCTCCTCCCCAATTAACATAGGTGATCAGATCTTGGGAGAGAGGCAAAGGGCTATAGTTAGGCATCCCCAGAGTACATCACCAAAAAGCAGACACTAACTAAAGAGATTTCCACACTAGCAACAAAATCTTTCCATTATAATCAACCTGCAAACCTTAGCAAGCAGGTGCACGCGCGCACACACACACACACACACACACACACACACACAGAGAAACATGAGGAGATAAGGCAATAAAATCCTCCCCAAATCCCCAACCCCCCCAAAGGGCATCCGTGGGGAGGAAATAAAAAACCAAACAGCCTAATCATACAAAATGATAAAAGATAAGACAAAAAAAAGCAGATCAATCAATAGATGCTTGGTGAGCTCAAAGATGATCTAATGAATCAGATAACTTCATAAACAAAATGATCAGTGACCTCATGTAAAGTGCTAATAAAAAGCTAGCTGGGCTAAACACGAATGACCAGTATAGCAAAGAATTAGAGTCCATGAAAAGGTACCAAATAGCAATCCAAGAGATTAAAAATAGAAATCCAAGAGGTAACAGCAAGTATGGCAGCAGAAGTGGCCAATATGAGAATAGAGAGTCAGAACTAGAAGACAGGGATTTAGCTCAGTGGTGCTGCTGCCTGCCTCGCAAGTGCAAGGTACCAAGTTCGATCCCCGGTACCAAAAAATAAAAATAAAAATAAAAAATCAAAGGCTAGAAAACAATGTTCCATGCAGTGGGGGCCTGAGAACAAGCAGGTGTAGCTATCCTATCCTTAGACAAAGCGGACTTCAAGCCAAAACTGATCAGAAGAGGACAAAAAAATAATAAGTCACTACATAATTCAATGGGAAGAGATAACAATTATAAATACATATGCACCAAACACCAGTGCACCCCACTTCATTAAACACTACTGTGGCTGGGGATTTAGCTCAGTGGTTCTGCCACCCGCCTCGAAAGCGCAATGTTCTGAGTTCAATCCCTGGTACCAAAAAAAAAATACTACTGGATATAAAAGATCAGATAAACATTAACACAATTATAGTGGGGGATATTAATACCCCATTATCACAAATAGATCAACTAGACAAAAAAATCAACAAAGTAATAGAATTCATATTTTCACATGACACTTACAGAAGGTCTAATCCCACTCTGTCTTCTACTAGTACTGTATAGTTTGTGACATGTTCTATAGTTTTGGCTTATAAACTCATCTGCAGTGGTCACTTAATCTATGGGAAACCTGTGATGCCTAGGTTTAATGAATTTACCTCCAGATCAGTTTTATATTTGCTTCTCCAAGATTCCTCCCTTTCTGTGTTCTTATTTTTGGAATCCTGGGTTATAAAAGTAGCATGCGTTCAAACATCAGTTCCACTTGAGAACAGGCCTTGGCTATTGTCATGGGAGGTTTTTTTCTTCATCCAGACGTCAGGTCAACCACACACATTTTCAAATTTCTCTGGGCTTGAAAATTGACATTTTTCTGTTCCACAGCATATTAGTCAGGGTTCTCTAGAGAGAGAGGATCAGTGGGAAAGATGGATGGATGAATAGACAGACAGAGATTTATTATGAGGACTTGCTTCATGCAATTATGGAGGTGGAAAAACTTTATACTAGAGACCCAAGTAAGGCAGCAGTGTAATTCAGTCTGAGCCTGAAGGCCTGAAAATCAGGAAGCAGTGGTATAAATCCCATTCTGATGGCTGAAGAAGAGGAGAGTCCTAGTTTAAACAAACAGGAAGCAAAAGGGAAAAATTCCTTCTTCCACCGCCTTTTGTACTATGAAGACCCTCAAAGGATTAGAAGAAATTCCACACACACTGGGGAAGGCAAGGTATTTTACCGAGTCTACCAATTAAAATGTTAGTCTCATCCAGGCACACCTTGAAATAACCTTTAATTTGGGCACCCCATGGTGAGTCAACTTGATACATAAAATTAACTACCACATCACTTTTCACTGAGGATACAGAACGTTGATGTAGAATTTGCAGTTCCCCAGGTACAAGATAACATGCTTTTTTTGGTACCTGGAATTGAACTTGGGACCTTTTGCTTATGAGGCAGGTGCTGGAACCACTGAGCTAAATCCCTGGCACCCCAGGTACAAGATGAACTCCTGTATCTGCTTGGAGTTATAACCAACGCCACAGGGCTGCCATGTCTCCACCAAGAACTAGCTCCCCAATGTGGAGATGGAACTATTAACTAATGTGCTAAGTGCTCTAGTTTTCTGATTTTTTTCTTCCATTTCTGAGAGCTCAATTATGCAAAGAATGACTATTATATTTATCCAGAATTTCTCTATGATAATTTGGTCTGCTATAGTGTCAGAAAAGGAATATTCCTATTTACTACCTGCTTTACGCTCATCAAACTTGTACTCCACAATTTCACTGGTCTTCAATCAAAGGAGGGAAATGCCAAATTCCTTGGGTGCAGTTTCATTTAAGAAGTGTTCCAATAAAGTGGCTTAACCCATCAAGACACTTTTTCTTTTTTTTTTTTTTGGTACCGGGGATCGAACTCGGGACCCTGCACCTGCGAGGCTCAAGATGCTTTTTCTAAGATAGGTGGTCCCAGAGTCAGTTTGCCACCTCAATTCCAGTGAAGACCCAAGTTGTTCCTTCTCCTTCCACTCTGCAATTTTAGCATGTCAATGGTGTGTTTCACTTCACTGTTACATAATGGCTGCCTTCCACAACTGCATCAAGGTAGCTAAAAGAGGCAAGTGGAAAAAAGACTTCTCACAGGCCTCTCTCATCAAATAGAAAATCTTCCCAGAAACTCAACTCAGATGACTCTTACCCCCCTGAGCTCACATACCTTCTCTTGGAGCAATATGGGGCAGAGGGGAGGAGGGAGTCATCACTGAGGCTACTAGAACAACAATGGGTTTCTACTGACACAGAACATGCATTGCAAAAGTGCATACGGTAAGATCCCTGGGCTCGAGTTGCACATTTTCTGGAGGAGCCAACAGAAATTCAGACTTCATAGTCACACAAACTCAGGAATGGAAAACAATAAATCCTGTTTGTCTACACCTAGACTTAATTTGTACCCTGAGCCCTCTTTTCAGCCCACAGGACATGTGATTTGTCACATCCACGTTAAACTTAGGAGTAGGCAGCCAGTTGTGTCTACCCCAGAACCCTTCTCTGTTCTTTTTTTATTTTTATTTATTTTATTTATTTGGTACCGGGGATTGAACTCGGGACCTTGAGCTTGCGAGGCAGGCGCCAGAACTACTGAGCTAAATCCCCGGTCCCCCTTCTCTGTTCTTATTGTACAGGATGGTGTGGAACCTTGATGCTGCTGCTTAATTCTCCTTTGCTTAAACAAGTCCCTAGGTGACAGCAAATCACGCCATCTAATAAGGAGAGGGATCCACGTGATTTGTCTATGGTATTTTGGTGAAAGGTGACAAGAGAAACATCTCTTATTTGATTCAATATAAATCCGAAGCAGAGAAAAATCACCCAAGCAACTGAGTTTCTCTGGGGATGTCTAGAGTAAGTTTCCTATATTGGTCAGGATAGGGTAGCCCGGTGGAAGCAGAAGTGAAGTTCAGGAGTTAACAAATAGCGCATTTACATTTTTGCATTGCAGAGTCTGTAAGACTCTGAAATTTAAATCTCTAACAGACAAGCTGCATCTCAGAGACAGATAACCTCGCTTTACGCCTTTCTCTACCATCTCCTGCCTCCTTGACACCTTTTTCAGTGCCCAGCACGACCTCCAATATAAGAGGTGCTCCGCAAACATGTTTGCTTACTAAAAGAGTGAATGAATAAATTAGCAAAGGAAGTTACTACAATGGAAGGAAATAAGTCTAGCAGATTTTTAAACCACATCTATTTAATTGTATCCTAATTAAGGGGAGAAACATAGCAATATGGGGGGAGGTGGGACAGAGAGAGGCAGAGAGATCTCTGCAAACTGCAAGGTGTGACCCCCGGCTAGAAGAGCCAGCCTAATCGGAAGCCAGACGGCCCACCTGGTCGGGCTGCAGCTGAGGGGTGGCAGGAGGCGAAGGAGCGGCTGGAGCCCGCTCCCTTCCGCCTCAGCCCCACAGCCTCGCCACCCCTACCCGCGTGCCACTGCCCCGTGAGGAGGCTCGGAGCTGCGGGAGCAGAGGCCACCGAGCTGGGCTTCTGGAACGAGGCGGGGTGGTGCGAGCTCAGACGCTTTGCAATTGCTGGAGCAGCGGTGGCGACGCTTGAGTTAGTCACAAAGGCTGGGATTCAAGTGAGGCTGGCGCTGCTCCAAGGCCCGTAGCTCGGGAGGAGGAGGAGGAAGGCGCATTAACGATCCCAGCCCGGCGCCGCGGGACTCCGAGGGTCTCCGTCCGCAACCCCGCCGCCGGGACCCCCAGCCCCTCCTCGGTCTGTCTGCGCCGGGTGGGGGCGGGGCCGAGGGTGGGTGGCCTCGCGCGTCACGTGAGGGAGCCTCATCACGTGACGGCCCGGCGAGGTCGGAGGCGGCATGTGACTCCCGGGGCTACGTGGGCTCGAAAACAATTTAAATACAAAAACACAAGCAGGTCCCCTCCTCTCCTTGCCTTGTGGCCCGCCTCTGCCTGCCTCTGGGTTGGGGCCCGAGCGAATGGAGAGCCCGCCGCCTCGCAGGCACTAACAGCGCCGGGTGCCCGGAGCCCAGGCCGCCCCGTCGGAGACCCCGTCAGCCGGGCCCCGTCGTTTCGCAGCCCCCTGACTTCCCAGCCTGGTAAGTGCTGAACGCTGAGCAGTTATCGCTGACGCCGCGCCCGCCGCACGCTGGCGGGAGCCGGCTCGTAGCGCTGCCGGCCCTGCCCAGTGACGCACCCGGCGCAGCGCGGGCTTCGCCGGCCGGGCCCCTGCAGTCTGTCTCCCACCTCTGTCTTCCCCTCCCGAGCCCTATCCCGTTTTCTTTTTCCATCCACACACCCCTCACTGTTTTTCCTAAGAGTTCTTCTCCCCCCGCTTTCTAAAATTAATTTTTGATACCTACTGTAAGTATTACGTTCTATCTGCCTCGAAGTACTTGGTGATTGGGAAATGTGCCAGCTGTCCCTTCTACATTTTTCTCCTTCACCGAGACCTGTAGACTGCCCAGTTCCTGGCCTTTGTGTGTGCGCCCCTAGGTGTTAAGGGAAATGGATACCTGTCTTGTGGCCTCAGAGCTGCTTCTTGGGAGGTGGTCTGTGGGCTCCAGATGCAGCTCAGCGAGGCATCATGAAGCCTCAGGAGGGGAGGCACAGTTACAGCCGCTGGGAGACAGCGCTCTGTGACCCTGCCCATTTGGCCCTCCGAAGGAGAGACCAGGCCTGAGAGCAGCAGCCAGAACCCAGAACTGGAGCCTCGGGGCTCTCTCAGGTGCCACAAGGCACTTCCCAGGCTGGCTGCAGTTGGAGGCCACACCTTTGCAGGATGAGGCATGGTGCTAGCTGAGAGCTAGCCATGGGGAAGCTAAGTGTAAATCCCGTCACAGCCACCGAGGAAGAGATACTGGCTGCTGCGTCAGAAGCTTCTGGGTCACCGACACCCAGGCCTGCTGACAGCTGTTTGGCAAAGAGCAGTTAACAGTTGTCAGTCCACCTGACAGTGCAAGGAAAGTGCTGTTTTCACCTCACTTTAAAGATGACAGAACCGAGGCACAGAGAAATTAGTTTACTTGCTCGAGGTCACTGGGCTAGTAAGTGACAGAGCAGGGATTTGGGCCTAGGCTGTTTTCTCCAGAACCTACACAGTGAACCCCTGTGGGTGTCGGCCTCAAAAAGTAATGATCTAGCACTGGCTGTGTGACAGGCACTCCTGTGCAGGAGTGGGGTACATTAGGGAGCATATCAGAGACGCCCTGTTCTCACAGAGGTTATGATCCGGCAGGAATGGCAGATAGCACACACATCGTGGCACAGGCCAATGCATTGTCCCCAATCAGGTATCTGCTAAGAAGGAGAATAATGGGATAGCAGGAGAGTATACAGTATAGAACTGAAGGTAGGCGTCAGCGGAGGAGACTGTCGGGAGGAGGCCTGGTCAGATGAGGCCTCGCTGATGCTGAGATACTTAGGTTGGGCTCTGAGAGAGAAGCAAAGCCAAGCAGGCAAAGAGTCAGGGAGAGCTTTCTAGACAGAGGGAGCAGTGTGGCCTGGACGTGGGGATGAGAGCAGCAAGAGGAGCAGCAAGAGCTCCTGCAGGCTGAGCAGGGTGTGAGGGAGCCTAGGCCGGGTGAAGCTATCTGGATTGCCCGGCCCCTGTGTCCTTGCCCGGTGCCTCAGGCTTTGTCCCAGGATCTGTGCACAGCCACGAAGGTATTTTAAGCAGGGAAGCAGCAGAACTGGATTTTCAGTCTGACAGACATCCTTAAGAAGTGCCTCTGTTTGCTTGCTTGCTTGTTTGCTTTTTGAGACAGGGTCTTGCTATGTAGCCCAGGCTGGGCTTGAAGTTGTGGTGATCCTCTTGCCTCAGCCTCCTGTAAGTAGACTACAGGTGTGCACCACCATGCCTAGCACAAGCCCTTTTCAAGTGTAAACCTGCCTGTATTGCTAGGGCTGCACTGGCTAGACAGACCAGGTGCCCGGCCCAGATTCATGGGTGGTCATGATGAGCAATGTACCTCTTGCCAGGGATTTAGCTCAGTGGTGCCACCGCCTGCCTCACAAGTGCAAGGTCCTGAGTTCGATCCCAGGTACCCAAAAAAAAGAAATAAGAGAAATACACCTCTTGATAGGGGAAGGTGCAAAAACATTGTGTCTGTTTTTTCCAGACTTATTTCCTGAATTTAGAAGAATGAGCTGGAGTCTGTCTTCCTCTAATAATGGGAGGAACCCAAAGCCAAGAGGAAATGTGGAGCCAGCTTTGAGATTAGGATGAACTTATCTCTAGTCTTGTACCAGGTTTTGCTTTCTGCTTAGCACAAGCAGGGATCTGAGCATCTGATTTGGACATGAATCAAAAGAGGGTCTAGAACAGGTGGATGTGGTAGAGCAAGGTCTCCTCTTCTCGAGGGATTATTTGCGAATGTCTTGGGGTCCAGGGAGACCTTTGAGATTGTTCCCTCATGATGAACTTGGGTCCACATGGAACTCAGTACACTTAAGAGCTCTAGGCAAGGAAACCAACAGCATGTGCAAAAGCCCTGAGGCAAGTAGTGTGTGACTTTTTTGGGAAATAGAAGGGAAGCTATTTAGTTTAGAGCAATTGCCAAGGCAATGGGGAACAATTGGACAGATTGGGAAGGGGTTTAAGAGCTAGAAACAAAAAGTGTTGCTGATGGATTACATATAGGAATTGAATGTAAGGACATGTTAGAGATGACCCCTACAATGGTGACACCATTTACTAAGGTAGAAAGACTAGGACAGGATCGGAGTATGCAGGGGTAAAGGGGCAGGAAGAGCCAGGTGTAGTAATGCACACCTATAATGCCAGCATTCAGGAGGCTGAGGTCAAGGCCAGCCAAGGTTATATGATACATTCAAGGCCACCCTGAACTGCACAGTGAGAATGAAGAAATCAAGCCTTCCACATTTAACTCATTATATTTGACTTCTCTGTGACTAGACAGTGGAATACTGTGTGTTCAAAGTGGCTTCCACTTGACACATAAATTTGAAAGACCAGTGGAGGGCACTGAGAAAGAGAGTGTAAAGACACAAGACAGAGGAGCCAAGCTGGACCCCTGGGCTGCTCCAACATTTAGAAATCAGGAAAAGGAGCCACTTGCGAAGAAGGAGATGGGTGTGAATCTCACGAAGCCAGGAGTCGGGTATATTTCAGGGGAAGGAGGAAGTGATTGTGTGGGTCATGTGTTGCTGAGACACTGAATGGCAGGGTCACCTCTGAGGAGGGAACTGGGCCTGCTAAGCACAGGCACTGGGGTCGCTGCACAAGCCAGAGCGTGTATTAGGAAATGGAGCGTTACTTACAACTGTGTACTTTTCGCCCTTACAGTCAAGTGCCAGGGTTCAAGCCCAGGAGACAGCAGGCTACGGTCAGGTTGAATTTTCACTGCCCAAGATTTCCGCAGAGAGAGAAAAGAGCAAGGCATGAGGGCTTGACGAGGCAGGCAGTGACCAACGAGGTGAGTCTCAGGCTCACAGCGGGACCAGAGAGGAGCAGAAGCAGGAGGGAGTGTGGAAAAGGAGCGCAGGGGTACAGGGGGTAGGGGCAAGGACCAGTGAATGATTGTGCTCTCCGGCAGCGGCAGCATCATCGCTGGGCACTGTGTAGAAATGCAGACCATCAGGCCCCAGCCCAGACCTCTGCATCTGCAGCGGCATTCTACCAGGCTGGTCTGTGGGAGACGGATGCGAGATGAAGTTTGAGAAGCACAGATGCAGGTTGTCCTGGGGAGGGGCGCGGTACTCTTCTGGCCAAGATGACAAAGTGAAGAGCCCTCAGTGTAATTCATATTCGCATCTTTATATTCTGACCTTTTCCAGACAGACGTTGGTTTGGCCAAAGTCCGTCCCCTCCCCCACCCTGACCCGTCCTGGTTTTTATTTTTATTTTTAATTTTTTTGGTACCAGGGATCGAACTCGGGACCTTGCGCTTGCGAGGCAGGCAGTGAAACCACTGAGCTAAATCCCCGGTCCTGGTTTTTATTATGCAAAATTTCAAAGCTATATAAATATGTAGAGTACTTTAGCGAAGCCTAGTACATCCTCCTTAGCTGTGATAATTTTCAACTCATCCCCTTTTCTCTACACTGTCATCTCTCCTTCCCTCCAGGATTATTTTGAATCAAATCTCTGACATGATGTCATTTCATATACAAATTTTTTATTAACTTCTCAAAGACTAGGATACCCCCCCACCCCTTTATTCCCAGTACTGGGGATTGAACAAGGGCTTCACCATGAGCTGCATCCCCCTGACCTTTTTTTTACTTTGAGACAAGGTCTCAGTAAATTGCCTGTGCTGGGTTCAAACTTATGGTTCCTCCTGCCTCAGCCTCCCCAGGATTACGGCATTTTCCACCATGCCTGGTGTTCCATCAACTTCAAATTTTTTTTCTTTTCGGTATGGGGGTCAACTCAGGACCTTGCACTTACAAGGCAGGTGCGGTGCCACTGAGCTAAATCCCTGGCCCCTCGCTAACTTTAAATTTGTTTGTTTGTTTGTGGTGCTGGGGATGGAACACAGAGCCTTACTAGTGGTACATGGTTCCTCAAGCACTGAGCTACACTATCGGCCCTGAGGACCCCCTTACTGTTCAATCACCACATTACCACACCCCCCCACCCCCACCCCGATCAAGAATAAATCCTCACCATGAGATGTTTACTTAGAGTTCACATACTGGCACTTGTTTTATGTTTTTTAAGTTGTAGTTTGAGTCTTTAAACAAGTTCTGTACCTGGCAGTTGGTTAATCTGTCTCTTAAAATTTTTGTAATGTATTGGTTTCTTTTTTCATTTTTTTCTTGTAATTTTGTGCTAAAGAAACAAAATGATTTGTCCTCTAGATCCCCCAAAGTCTAGATTTACGGATTACTTACTCATGGTGTCATTTAATACATTCTTCTGTTCCTTTGTATTTTCTGTAACCTGGTAATTACATCTAATGGGAACTGCTTTTGGAAGAACTTTTTCGGTATGCATGAAGTATGCACAAAGTAGACATGTACCTGCAGAAGGAGCAAAAGGCGCTTGGTACAGCCTCCCATGATCTTAGCGGCTCTCTTCCCTTTCCCAGGTTGCCTCTCTTGACTTTTACAATAATAATATTCCTGGCTTCTTTGTAGTTCTATCAAGCATGTGTGCATTTCTAAGCAATATACTGTATTATTTAACACCGATCAACCTTTTGAGTTGTAAGCATAATTGTACTCTAGATATTCTTTTTTTTATCAGTATATAAAATATATTTTTCTTTTATTTGAAAGTACTACAACCTATTTAAATGGTCGACTGTTGATGTAAATATAGATTATTGGCATAATTTTACTGAATAATCATTGCATTCCTCAATAACTGGATTGATTCTTTTTTTTCCCCTGCACTCCCTTCAACCCCTCCTCCCTCCCTATTTGCAAAGGCTTTGTTTCCGTTTATTTCTTTTCTTTTTTTTTTTTTTGGTACCGCGGATCGAACTCTGGTCCTTGCGCTTGCGCAGCAGGCGGCGAAACCACTGAGCTAAATCCCCGGCCCCTCCATTTATTTCTTATCTCATATTTTTTCCTTTCTAGATATTCTTCTGTGACTTATTTTGCTACTTTATTTTTGAGTTTCATCCATGTTTATGTATATAGCTGCATAGTCCATTCATTTTTTTTTTTTTTTTTTTTTTGGTACCAGGGATCAAACTCAGGACCTTGCACTTACGAGGCAGGCGGTGGCACCACTGAGCCAAATCCCCGGCCCCATGGTGCATTCATTTGCACCAATAGGTGGTAACTCACTATGTATAGACACTACAGTTTATCCATTCTGCTGTTGATTGGCATATCCCATTTCCAGGTATTATGAGTAATGCCACTATAACATTCTTGTGCATATCGTGTCGTGTCATAGCTTCATTTGTTTGTTTTTTTGTTTTGCTTTTTGGATGCTGAAGGTTGAACCCAGGACCTCACACATGCTGAGCAAGCGCTCTACCACTGAGGTGCAACTCCAGCTTTTATTTTGAGAGAAGGTCTCTTTAGGGTGCCCGGTCTGGCCCTAAGCTTGTGATCCTGGTGCCTCAGCCTCCCCAGGGGCTGGGATTCCAGGAATGTGCCACCACACCCAGCCCCTACATTTTCTAATTCCTTTTTTCTTGTCTTCTTGTACCTTCAAGGCTTCTAATATAGTACAATACAAATGGTGGAAACAGTTATCCTTGTCTCATTCTAATCTCAAAGGGAAAGAGTTCAACATAAGACAGGTGAGATGTTTGCCAAAGAGGCTTTTTAGAGTTCAGTTTATTGTCAGATTAAGAAGATTCTTCCGTATTTCTCTTTAACCCAGAGTTTAGTTTTGATCATGAATAGTTTTTGAATTTTATCAAGTATTTTTTTTCTGTGTCTAAAATCTGTGTCTAAAATTTTTTTTCTGTGTCTAAATCTAAAATGATTTTCCTACTTTATTATTTTATGGTAGTGAATTATATTGTTTAAATATAGGATGTTAAAGTAATCTTGGATTCCTGAAATGGTCCAAATCCAGCAATCATGATGGAATGTCCTCTTTATATAACTAGATTAAGTTAGCCTATATTTTTATATCATATCTCAGTTAGCTTATCTGTATTTACAATTTTGACCTCTGTGTTCATGAGAGAAATATTCCTGTAATTTTCCTTTCTTATAATGATCTTATCAGGTTTTAGTAACAAGATTGTGCTGTGCTCATAAATTGGAGACGTATACTGTTGGTCGTTGTATAGTTTGTTTGAAAGAGTTTGTGTAAATTTGGTATGATTTCTTCCTTGAGTGTTAAGTAGAATTCACTGGTGAAGCCATCTGGGTTTAGAGTTTCCTTCATGGAAAAATTCTTAATATAGATTTATGCTTTTTTTTTTTTTGGTACTGGGGATCAAACTCAGGTCCTTGTGTTTACGCAGCAGGCACCAAAACCACTGAGCTAAATCTCCGGTCCCCAGATTTTTGCTTTTTTGTTGTTGTTGTTGTTGTTGTTTTTTGGTACCAGGGATCGAACTCCGGTCCTTGCGCTTGCAAGGCAAGTGACAGAAGATTTATGCTTCTTAATAGATAGATGTAGGACTCAAAATTTTCTCCTTGTTTTGTATGTGTAACTTTTGATAATCAGTATTTGCTAGATATTTACCCATTACATGTAAATTCTCAAATTTATTTTCATAAACTTACTCATAATAGGGCCGGGGATTTAGCTCAGTGGTTCTGCTGCCTGCCTCACAAGCACAAGGACCCAAGTTCAATCCCTGATACCAAAAAAAAAGTTACTCATAATATCTTATTATTTTTCAATATCTGTTGGTTTTATAGTGATGACCTTTTTATCCATCCTGGTTTTTTTTTCTTGATCAGTTTCTACCAAGGATTTACCCATATTTTTACTAAATTTTTTTAAGAATCAGTTCTTGGATTTGTTAATCTTCTTTAATATATGCTTTCTTTCTGTACTATTAATTGCTTAGCTATATTATTTGCCCCCTAATTTGAGTTTAATTTATTATTATATTTTTAAACTTCTTGATATGGAGCTTAGATCATTGATTCTTTCAGCCTTCGTTTCTAATATATATACTTAAAGCTATAATTTCTCTTAAGCATGACTTTAACTTGGCCCTATAGTTTGTCTCGTAATATTTTCATTATCAATTTAGTTTAGAATATTTTATGATTCCCCTTAAGAAACAGTTACTTAAAATATATTGCTTAACTACCAATGTATGGGAAAGAGTACTTCTCCTTTTCTTATTAATTTACAGACTAATTTGATGACAGTCAGGAAATATACTCTATGATTTCCTTTTTTGATATTTGTTGAGATACACTTTCTGGCCCAGCATATGGTCCATTTGGGCAAACTGCCCCTGTACCCTGGAAAAGACTGTAGATTCTGCAGTTTTTGAGCACAAGGCTTTTAATGTTAGGGCAAATTTTTAAGTCATGTTGTGCAAGTCTTCTATATTGTTCTTGAATTTTTGTTTTCTTTTTTTCTGCCTTTCCCAGTGAAGGAGAAATATGCTAAAATCTTCAAATAAAATTGTAGATTTATCTGTTAGTCTTTTAAGCATCTTAAGTCAAAAGTTCTTAAACATTTTTATGCCAGGGACCCCTTAGGTACTCTGATTCCTTCTCTCTTTTTTGCATTCTTTTTAGTATACAGTACATACATATAGATGTATACAGTATATGAAATTAAATAAAACTTTACCAAGATACATTCATCAACATATTTTTAAAACAAATTAGTAATATACAGGTACTGTATAGGTGCTTTCTCGTGCATGTATTAAATTACAAAATCTAGTTAGTAACAGATCTAAGACTACTGAAGTTTTGAATCCGTGTAAATATAGATGATATTTTAAACACGTGCAACAGCTGTAATGTGATATGAAAATATTCATGGTTTCTATTGATGATAAGCTACAGTACTCCTAAGACTGCTCTGACTTGTTGCCTACTTTCAGAACTTAAGAAACGGTCATTTTTATTACTGGTCATATGTTTAAAACTGTAATCTTTCCTTACCCAAGTCCTGGCTCCTGAGTTACAGCCAAGACAGAGAGATTCAAAGCTGGGTTTCTGTTCCCGAGGGGGTGTGCTAGTTCATTTCACTCCTGTAGGAATTACTGTATAAGTTCATTAATTACATAAATACAGCTGTCCCCCCATGTCTGAGGTTCCAGCCACCCCCAGGCTACCAGATCCATGGATGTGTAAGTCCTTGGTATAAAATGGCACACTGTGCACCTAAGCCAGACATACCCTCCTGCATCTCTTGAAGCCGAATATGAAGACTGAAGCTCTGGCCAGAGCTGCTGCTCGTTGGGTGGCCCTGACTCCCCAGTGTTTGTTTGGGGCTTTTTTTGGTGGTACCGGGGATTGAACTTGGGACCTTGCACTTTTGAGGTAGGCGGCAGAACCACTGAGCTAAGTCCCAGGCCCAAATATTGTTGTTTTTTTTTGGTACCGGAGATCGAACTCGGGTTGTTGCACTTGTGCGGCAGGCAGCGAAACCACTGAGCTAAATCCCCGGCCCAGTTTTTTTTTTTTTTTGGTACCGGGGATTGAACTCAGGAGCTTGTGCTTGTGAGGCAGGCAGCAGAACCCCTGAGCTACCAAGTGTTGCCCTTCACTCCCACTCTTACAAATTTGCTGAAACCTCTTTAGCCTTATCCTTCATCAGAGGGAAGATCTCTGCCAAATGGAGCTTATCTCAGTGGCGTTTCTTTGTGTTCCTGATCCTGACTGCACTGTTTCTGGCTGCTTTACTACCTCTTGGATGTCCTCAGACGGGTGTGTGTAATACCTTGTTCAGCTTTTCCGTTGCTTTTCAGTGGGAAGTTAACCTGAAGGAATTTGGAACTGTGTATTACCTTTGTGTCAGTAATCTTTTTGTTGCTGTGACAAAATACTTGACAAAAACAACCTAAAGGAGAAAGGGTTTATTTTGGCTCATAGTTTTGAGATTTCAGTCCATGGTTCCAAGGCAGAACCATCAAGGCAGAGGAAAGTTGCTCACTTCGTGGCCAAGAAGCAGAGGGTGGGGAGAGAGCCCAAGAGAGGAAGGGCCGGAAACACAGTCCGCCCCTCGAGCCACACCCCAGTGGCCCACTCCTTCCAACCAGGCCACCTCCTGATACCCTAGTTGGGAACTCATCAGTGGATCAGTTCCTTCAATACATGAGTCTTTGGGGACACTTCATATTTAAACCATAACAGCCATTTAAAGAAAATTCACTCAAATGTAACGTGTACACAGAAGAGCAAACAAATCATGAGTACAAGAATATACTTGTGAAATGCTCAGATTTTCCTGTTTTTACAGTTTTGTGGGGGATTAGGGGTATAGCCCAGTGGTAAAATGCTTGCCTAACATGTACAAGGCCCTGGGCTTGAACTTCAGCACTGTCCATCCTCATCAATCATCATCATCACAGCAATAATAATAAAATTGTGTAGGAATTAGATCATATATGGCAGACTCTCATATGCCATCACATTGGTGGGTTTTTGAAGGAATATTTTAGAAGTTTTAAGGACATAGAAAGCACAAAGGGAATACTGCACGGCAGTGAAAAAGGGCAGCCTCTTCATCCGCAGCAGCACAGATGCAGTGCTGAGTGCAAGAAGCCAGGCACAGAGGCGTCCGTGGCACATTCTGCATGAAGCAGAACAGGAAAAGACAAATCTGTCGTAACTGAGTCTGGAAGTGCGGCTTCTGCTGGGGTTGCTGATGAGGAGCACCAAGAAGGAGGCTCTTAAGGCTCCAGTAAGGTCATGTATCTGCATGTGGGCATCGTTACACAGACGCATACGTTTGTAGCCCGGCGTTGCGTAGAACACTTAAGATTTGGGCAGATTGCTTTTTGCATCTTGAACTTCAAAGCAAACATTCAGAAAAAGTCAGAAGGCTAGGAGTCTATTATCCTTTCTTATTAATTTGGAGAAAGGCTAAATTCAGCAAAAGATGACGATACGCATAAAAGCAACTCAACTGTCGAGCCTCAAAATCTGTCACCACCAACCGAGTTCACTGTGGGTGAGGATGCAGTTCTCAGCTTCAGATGCTTGGAAACAGACTGTTGGTGCCCCTAGAAGGCCAGCGGTGCAAATGCACATTAACTCAAATCACTAGACACTGCGACACAAACCAAATTGTCACGAATTGATTAAAAACGAGAAATACACATTTCTGTAGAACCTGGTTACTTGTGCCATTCACACACGCATGCACACACACACACACAGAAAAAAATAAGATTGTTTAATGTGAATGGAATCAAAGCAAGGAAAGAAAAGATGGTTGAATCATCTTACTGGCTAGTGTGATCAAGGAATACACTTCTTCTATTTGTTTTTTTAATGCCATTAGCCCTCTGTATCTATGGGTTTTACATCTTCAGGTTTAGCCAACCACAGATTGAAAATGTTTTTCTAAAATGTATTTAATATGCCCATAGACAGGTGAAGGAACTGAGGCAGGGGACACTAAAAATTTCCCCAGAGTCTCACACCTAGTAGTGGTGGAGCCAGGATTTGGACTCCGTGCCTGGCTCTAGAGTCTGTTCACAGCCCCATCGGGCCAGGGTACCATGCTCTGACCTCCAGGTGTGTTGGCAGAGGAGGAAGCCCTGCCCTTTCACAGTTCTGGGGATGTGCTGAAGACATCTGATTTTCTCGGTGCTTTTTAAAGACTGTCCGAGCTGCTCGCTGTGAAGGAGGATTACAGAAAAAACAGCACTTTGCAGGGACCGGCCACTAAGCTGGATGATTACTGACCTGTATATCCCATCCCCTAACCCTGTCCCCTCCCAGAAGGCTGACTTCCTGAATAAATGTTGAGTGAGCCAGGCATGGTGCCACATACCTGTCATCCCAGCACTCTGGGAGACTGGGGAAGAAGGATCCAAATTTAAAGGGCTGAGGATATACTCAGGCAGAGGCCCTGGGGTAAACCCCCAGTACTGAAAAATAAAGTTGAATGACTTTAGTCACCATAACTTTATGTTGTAAGTATAATTCTAATTCCCATCTTACTGGGGAAGGAACTGAAGTTCCAGTAGACTAAAGGACTTGTCCACTAAGTGACAGTAGGCAAGAATATTGGGAATATACTCCAGCAAGTACACAAGATGGTCCACCAGAGCAAGGGTGGAAAACAAGGGAACTTCTGTTTGCACTGATTCCTCACATAATTCTTTTTAGTTCTCATGTCACGAATGGTTTGTAACATACTGAGTGTTACTCCAGTAGTACAGCTATAATAAGCTACAAATAAACCCACACATCTGTGGAGTACAAGTTCAAAATGTATATTGCTGAAGTGAGTGTTTTGGTTTTGGTTTTGCTTGTTTTTGTTTTTTGCGACAGGGTCTCACTATATAGTCAGGCCGGCTTCAAACTCACAGCGATCCTCCTGCCTCAGCCTCCAGAGTGCTGGGAGTACAGATGTCTGCCACCACGCCTGGCCAAAGTGAGTTTTCAAATGAATTTGGAGACCACTGTGGTGAGCCACTCTTTTGTCTTCAGAGACAGTGACACTGATGCATTTGTAGATTTGTGTGCGTGTGTGTGTGTGTGTGCGCGTGTGCGCGCCTGCACGCTCAGTACTGGGAATGAAACTCATGGTAGGCAAATACTCTACTACTGAGCTACATCCCAGCCCTATGGCTTTCCTGATTCCCACCAGACCTAAACATAGTCTTGTCACCACATTATTGTCTGTGATAAAGTAATTATTGTGGCAACTGAATCTGATATAAATAGGTATATATGTTATTTTAGAAATTTACATTTCACTTGAAAGTATTAAATGCAGATTTGTTGGGTTTGGGGGTTTTCTTTGGTACCTGTATTTAGAATTTAAATTATGATCATTCATTGTGATGTTTTAAAAATCGGATTTAAGCCTTCAAATATAAATTTTTAATGTAAAATACTACATATAGTTAACAGGCATAGTATACTCTTAATATACTACTCTAAAATATTAGGATCGAAATATATAATGATTTGTTTACACCGTTTTTTGGTTTTTGCTTTTCTAACCCAAAGGAAACAGTCACTGAGTATTAGCAGGTCTGTAAAATTTGTTATCATAATTTACCTTTTTTTTTGAGACGGTGAGTGTTTCTTTAAGTTTCCCCACCTTGGTTGGGACTTGGAGCCCGCTGAGCCCTCTTGCCTTAGTCTTCCCGAGTGCTGGGATTACAGGCATGCACCACCACTCCCACTTCCTAATTTAACTTGTAATTATTTAAAAGCCTATCCTTGTTCTTCCTAAAACCGATTGAACATGTTTGTAATTTAATCAGCTTATAGGATTTTTAAAACATCAGGTGAACCATGTTTATTTAAAATATTTACAGACAGTATGGCATAATATGCTTCCCCTCCAGAAACAGTGGTAAATTTAAAGTGTAATCTTAAACACCATTGTCTGTCCATTTGTTTATATTTTTTTGAAATATAGTTGTGAAATGTTATCTGCTCATCTTATTTATAAGGTTAGCAAAGTCTCAGAAGTAAGTATAAAAAAATTTTTAAAAGAAAAGAAGTATAGATTGACTATAATTTAATTAGCCTGCTAAAGCTATTTTTAAAGAGATATATAAATGTAAAATGGAAAGGAATCCTGTTTAAAATTGTACATAATTACCTCGTAAACGTACTCCCGCTACAACCAACCAAAATAATAATATTCTGTAATAAAATGATGTATAACATAGTCTTGTCACCATGCTAGGGCTGTTTTCTGAGTAACCATAGGCAACATCCCTACCATGTCTCGGTGTTAGTGAACTTGGAAACGTTGCCTGCTGTTGTGGGTCTCTCTCTCAGAGGGTAAATTGGAAAGAGTAAAACAGAGCACTATTCTCTTTGTCTCCTAAAGTTAACTAGCTGCTATTATAGATGCAATAAGAATTAATTCTGTTCTCCCACTGCCTGGGACTAACATTAGAAGTCAGTAAGTAGAGCCGGCCAATGACAGGCCGGGAAACAGTCAGATAGAGTGTAGTAAACTATGTTCTGTCATATTGTAATTCTGGATAACTCAGCTGTCACTCTAGACACATTTGCATTTTTGTCTAGAGAATGGAAAGAAAGAAAATTTATGCTGATCTTGCAGACAAGGTAAAAATGTTGGGGTGTAGGCGGAAGGAAAGACTTCATGAGAAAACTCTTGAGCTGGGAGGTGCAGAGAGCTGAAGTTCACAGGATGAAAAGGGGAGAAATGCAAAGAGTAATCTGGACAGAGGGGGACGGGATGGGGACAGACACAGGTCAGGCTGTTCGGTGTTCGGGAGAGAGACAAACAAGCAGGAAAGGGAGGTGGCGAAGGCAGGACGTAACTAACACCAGCATTAGGAGTTAGAACACCTGGAACCAGGCACAGTGGCACACGCCTGTAATTCTAGCTACTTGGGAGGCTGAGGCAGAAGAATCCCAAGTGTAACGCCAGGCTGAGCAACTTGGTGAAAGCCAGAGGGCCATAAGGAAATGTCTGCCTCTGACCTGAGGACTGACAGCCCACAGTGACTCAGACAGGTCTGGCTTGATGAGTGGCAGAGTTGGTTAGGGCTCAGCTTCAGAGCAGTGGCTGGGTGCAGAGTACAGGGCTGAGAAGGTCGCTGCCCGCCTGTGCTCAGCTGCTGGCCTGACAGAACACTTACAAAAACAACAAGCCGGAGCAGAAGCAAAAGGCCTTTGGGAACAGCCCTGTGCTCCATCGGGCTGGTCCTCACCGGGGACCCTGGCTGGAGGCAGTGGGTGACCTTGCTGAGCCGATGCCTGGTGCACAGCCTCAGGACTGGGTGGGGCCTACGGATGGAATTGCTTGGACCAGAGATCAGAGGACACTTATCACTACACTGTCTCAGCATCAAATTAAACATAACAAAATGGGCTGGGAGTGTCCCTCCGAGGGAGACCCTGAGTTCAATGCCCAGTACAGACAGAGAGAGAGAGAATGAGGTGGACACAGTTAGAAAGGCTGGCATCAGACCCCTGCCCGTCACTCCTAGCTCTGAAGCTCTCTGACTGTGAGCAAGTGCAAGCCTCAGTTTCCCTGGGTACAGACAGACAGCAGCAGTACCTGGTGCTACCTCCGGGGCTTACTGTGAGTTTGGATAAGAGAATCCCTTTGAGGCAGGACGCTCCCCCCCCCCACCGTGGTGAAGACTCAGTAAGTGGAAATGTAGTTGTGGCAACACCAGAAAGGGAGTAGGGACCAGGATGGCTCCATGCCATGTCGAAGGGTCTGGGCTCGCTCTTCTAGGTCAGCATTTCTAAAATGTAATCAGCGTGTCTGTAAAATAGTCCTCAGGTAGTTTGGCTGCCTTCGTGGCATAAGAAATGAAAAAATTACATGTGTAAGCATTTTACAAGTTTGAAATGGCAGAAAAATTACCAAATCTTGTTATGTTCGTAACAAGGGCTCAAGGGTGCAGTGGGGTCAGGGTGGTCAGAGCCTTTAACAGGACACAATTAAAACTTAGTTCCTAGGGTGTATGAGGTGTGACCAGAACATACTGTGAATGTTTTATTTTTTTTAATTTACTACCGGAAAAGACATGTTGCCATTAATTGCCCTCAAAATACTCTCCCTCCCTTCCAGTACACTTATCCCATTGTTCGTGCCCTTCTCTGAGGCAGGTCTGGAAGTCACCTTTTGTGTCTCACAAGGTGTAGTCAGAAGTACAGGGACGGCTGCTGCCCAGCGCCTCCTGTTGGAATGGCTGCTCATGAAAGTGTTACAGTGTCCTCCCACCATATTCACTGGGCCCTAAAGCCAAAATGACCGTGAGAGGCGAACATTTTTATTCAGGATATCGAGGCAGCCACAACAGTGCAACTGAAGACTCAAAGTGGCAAGAATGGCCTGGGGATGTAGCTCAGTGGTGCCACACCTGGCTGGTAAGTGCAAGGTCCTGAGTTCAATCCCTGTAACCAGATAAACCAAACCAAACCCGAGATAAGTGTGTTTGAAGCAAGGGGGAATACTTTAGGGGGATTAATAGCAAAGCCTCTTTTACTGTAATACATTTTAAAAAATGTAAACACTTAAGTGAAATAAGTCAGACACACAAGGTTAAATATTGCGTGGTTTCTCTTGTATGAGAAATATATATTATATATG
>NW_004624782.1:9635806-9694471 GCF_000247695.1 Heterocephalus glaber
CTATCAATGTTAATGGCCTCAATTCGCCAATGAAAAGAAACAGACTGACAGAATGGATTAAGAAGCAAAACCCAGCAATATGCTATATACAAGAAGCACACCTAATTTAAAAAGAAATTCATAGACTGAAAGTAAAAGGATGCAAAACAGTTCTCCACGTGACAGGAACCCAGAAAAAAGCAGGGGTAGCAATCTTATTTGCAAAGTAGATTTCAAACCAAAACTAATTAAGAGAGACAAAGATGGTCACTAAATTTTATTTTGTGATAGGTTCTCTGTAGCTCAAGGTGGCCTTGAACTTGCCTCAGCTGCCCAAGTAGCTGAGATTACAGGCATGCACCACCATGCCCAGTTTAAAAAAATAAAAGTATTAGTTTTAGTTGTCATAACACATAACATAAATTTACCATCTTAACCATCTTTAGGTATCCCAAGTAATCTTTCATAACTTATCTCTCTCTGCTTCCCGCTTGCTATTTAATTGTGAAATTGGAAACAATTAGAAGAGAAAGATACTTCTTTTTCTTCCCATAGCCAGAGCTACCCACCGACTTACACTTGGGCCCCGTTTATCTACTTTCTCTGCTTGGATAGTGAATTGTCCATGGACCGCCACAGGCCGGTCACTTCACCACAGTCTTGGGTGGGACCCAGTCCCTCCCACCTGCACAGGGACCCTGCTACCCCTAACCTTTCTGTCAGCATCCAGAGGTGGTGCTGCCTTTAAAAACAAAGCAGGGCCAAGGATTTAGCTCAGCGGCCCCACACCTGCCTCGCAAGTACAAGGTCCTGAGTTCGATCTTCAGTACCCCCCCCCCAAAACAAAACAAAACCCACAAAACAAATCAGGTACTGTGGCACCACCTGGAGGCTGAGGCAGAAGGAGCGCATGTTGGAATCCTTCCTGGGCAACTTAGAGAGACCTTGAGTCAAAAAAGATAAAGGGCTGGTGATGTAGCACCGTGGTTGAGCACCTCTGGGTTCAATGCTCAGTACTGAAAAAGAAATATTAGCGCACTGGGGTGTAACTCGACATGAATGAGGGTCTCAGTCCCATCTCCAACACCAAAAAAAAAAAAAGAGGAAATCAGTCATTGGCTATTTTCTGGGCCCACTCATTACCCTTTCCAGTAGAACTTAAGCTCCATTAGCGGGGCGTGGCAGTGCACACCTGTAATCCCTGCTCTTCAGGTGGCTGAGGCAGGAGGATCACAAGTTCGAGGTCAGCCTGGACAACTTAGTGAGACCCTGTGTCAAAGCTAAAAAGCAAAATATTAAAGGGCTGGGGATATAGCTCTGTGAGCCCTGGGTTCAAGTTCTAGTACCAAAAAAGTTTTAAAGCTCATGAAGGCGTGGAATTAATCTGTTTTTATCAGTCCATACTGAGTAAGCAATGTAATAATCAACAAATTTCAAAATAAATGCACATTGAATATATGGGATTTTCTTAAGTGTTTCACACACCTTAAGTAACATAACCCACAAATTATCACAAGGCAAATGAGAACATTGCTGAGCCTAACATGCCAGTGTCAATATTGTAGCCATGATTTATTTGTCTATTATCTCCACACTTGTTTTTACACTTTCCTGTATTTGTCAAGTCGCTTCCCTTCTAAGAAAACATAATTGTCATCTCAGGGCCTCTTAGGTTACAGATTCGGGAACTTCAGCTGGAGGTGACAGACTAAAACGAGGAACCTGGAATCTGCTTTCAGAATGGGCCTGTGTCCAGGTGCCCTCCAAAGCCTCATGCAGTCATAGGTGGCTATTTTCAGAGCTAGCTGGATCTAGAGTGTGTGGTGCTGGGATGGGGGGGTGTGATCACTGAATCAGCCCACTGATTGGCTTGGCCTAGTTCCAGGTGTGGATAATGGGAAGGCCCATGCTGGGTGTGGGTGCTCCCTAAGGGTGTGCAGCCTGCATAGACCGTGAGGGACAGAGAGAGGGCTGCTGCCATCGCCTGCTTGCTGCTGCTTCGCGACTCCACTGCTTTGCTGCCTTCTGCCCGCCATGAGCTGTTTCTCCTCTTTGATTCCTTGCCACCATGCTGCCCTGCCTTGGAGCCAGCCAAGTATGAACCGAGACCTCTGCAGACTGTGAGCCACAACAGGCCTCTCCTCCTTTCACTTTGGCTGTGGAGTATTTTGTCTCAGCAATGAGAAGAGTAACCAAGACAGGGCTGCATCAGCTCCCATCTTTACAGTTTTGATCCTTCTCATAGTGGGTCCTGTCTTGCCCATGGGAGATCTCAAGCCTGTAGCTTTTACTAGAATTTAATGTAAATTTCAGAGCCTGCCTATTGTTTACACTTCACATTCAGCCAGTTGAGAAAAAAAAAGTCTTATTCTCCATCTTTTTATTCCTTAGTCTGTACTGCTGGATTTCTGTACCCATCACTTCTTGGCATTTTGCTTCTTAATTGGTACATTTCCTGCCTTCTTAATGTGTCACTTTCCCAACTGTCTCATTTCCCATCATTCCACATTCATTACATTGGCTGGTGTTTGGGGAAAACTATTACTCTTTGTGTGTTTATTTTGTAAACTTCTAGAGCTGTGTTACTTCTGATCATTTTTTGGATGATTGTCATAGGTGTTATGCAAGGAAAGATTTTCATGCCGACAGCTATACCTTTGTATTTCATTTCCCTGGTTTTTTTGTTTTGTTTCTGTTTGAGCTTCCTGAAATGCTATGAAATGCAGTGGTTACTCACATCTGGTTTTATTTTTGACTTTAAAGAGTCAATTCTGGTGTTTTATTGTTAAATATGATGTTGTCTGTTGATCAGAAGTTCTTTTATCATTCATTTCTTAATTCACTACATATTGGTTGGTACCTTTCCAAGCGCTTTTGATTTGGCAGTGTATGTAGGGCACCAGTCGCCTTGGGGAAAGCAGTTTCAGTGGCATGTTGCCAGCAAAAGCCAGATTGCAGTGGCTCGCAGGGAGACAGATGATAGAAACTTTCTTCTCTACTGCTTGCCAAGATTTTATTAAGAATGGATGTTGGATTCTTTTTTATTGCCTTTTCAGTGTTTATTAGTAAAGTGATGTCATTTTTTTATCTGACTCACTAGGATTATATTACATATTAATATATTTTTATACATTCATTCACTCAAAGAGTAGTTGAATGCCTACTATAAGTCAAGTGCACAAATATTAAATTTGTTATTTTAACAGAATATAGGGCTTTGTGATATTTTTCATATCAATTCATAAGTACAGAATCATTTTATTACTAGGATGCATTTACCTAATTGTGACATGTTTTATGTTTTAAGAATTAATGGATGTTTATTAAAAATCAAAAAGCACAAAAATCCAGAAAGCTCACATCCAGTTTCTCATAACAATAAGAGGGACATTTCCCATTAATAGATACTTCTGATCTTTTTTCTTTTTTGATTTTTGTGAACATTGGAAATTTATTTGCAAGCATTTGATGTGAGATTTTTCACACTGGCTTCCATGGTGTGGAGTAGATCTCACAGCAGGTGAGCACCTGGCGTGTGTCAGGCAGGTCACTCCTGCTAACTGACACCCAGCAGTAGCTCTTAGCTCATCTGTTCTCTCTGGGCAAAATGCCATTCCACGCAGCTACAGTGTGCGGGATGCCATGTGGAAACAGCTGAGCTTCCCTTGTTCAGAGTATTTACTGAACACTTCGCAGACTCCCTGAACTTACATTCTTGGCAAGGGACAAATAATAAACTAACTAAGTAAAATATATACATGTAAATTGGTCATGGAGCTATGGAAAAAAAGGCAAGGAAAAGTAGAGGGTAAATAATCACTTGCTATTCCTAACATGTAGGAGGAGACTCAGGATGGATTCTGGGATGCTGGTCATGTTTTTTTTTCATCCAAGTGTTAACTAACAGTGTGTTCAGTTTGTGAAAATTCATCAAACTAAACATTTATAATGTGTGCATTTTTCTCTTTGAATATTACATGTCAGTTTTCTTAAGTTCAAAATTAGCTCTCTTATTGATGGATGGGATACTCCCTGACGTCTGCTCTCGTCTTATTTACCTCTGCGTCTTTAGCACCTAGTACCAACCCTGTCACGTTGAAGGGATTCAGTGTGCGCGTGTGTTTGTGCATGTGTGTGTGTGAATAAGTGAAGGGTTAAACAAATGTGTCTTTGTAAACTCTAAATGACTTTTATTTAGTCTCCCTTGAACTGATGATCTTGGGGAAAGTGAAGCGATCTCTATTTTTACTGTTAGTCCCCAGTTTCAAAATATCATTTGTTTCCCCTCTGCTTATAGAGAATAATAAACTCACCCAGGAGACATCTTAGTACTTTTACAATTTAGAATCAGGAGATCAAATAGAATGAGAACAGAGGGAGTCTGGCAGCGTGTAAGATCTTGACGGTATTGTTGGAAGCAGCTTCACTGGGTGGAGGCACCCGATGCCAGCTCGGGAAAGACGGCCTGGGAAGAGGTGGGAGTGGGGACCTGCAATGACTGACTGTGGACAGATGTTTCATCTGCTTTGGCTTTGAGAGTTAGGAGACCGTGACCAGTAATCACAGAAAAGTTTTCCCTTTTGCATTATTTCTTTCAACGTCTTTGGAAAGTACACGCTGATGATTATCTTACTTCCATCCGCCAGAACCAAGCAGGCGCTCCGTGTGTCCTGCTGGTTATCCAGCGGTCTCAGAGCTGTGCCCCACTTGCTTGCCTTGCCTACTCACAAGGCCGTGGTGCTGCAGATAAGGACAGGTACGGAGTCGTCCCCTGCTGCCCCTCCACTACTCTGGGGCCAGGACTCAGCACCCTGCTCAGCTCTGACAAGCCTGGCCCGAGGAGCCACTGCTGCCAGGGCTTCCTGCAGGGCGGAGTGGGGTATTCAGGGTCTGATGTTCTTACACTGTCCTTGGGTCTGGTGCCAGAAGGCTCCTCACCCCAGCCCAACCCTGGTACTGTCCTGGGTAGGAAGTTAAGGTGAGGCAAACGGAGCCACTGGGGAAAGCCTGCTCTCGGCATAGTTCTGCTGCAGAAGCTGCTGGAACTGACCTTGTCTGATAAGCTTGAGATTCAACAGGGAGCAACTGAGGCCACTAAAATGAACAGTGAAGAGCTGAAAGTGTTTAAAATTTGCTACTCAAGGGCCAGGGATGTAGCTCAGTGGCACTGCGCCTGCCTGGCAAGTGCAAGGTCCTGAGTTCGATCCCTGGTACCACGAAAATTAATTAATTAATTCACTACTCTGGAAATCCTGGGGGCTGAGGGAAAGGAAGAATCGTTCATGTTTGTGTTTTCCCTGTGAAAATCAATCTTTACGGGGAATTTTTTTAAAGGCAGGTACTGATAAAACTAATGAACCAAAGAGTTTTATGTAAAACATGTTTATTTTGGCCCCCCTTTATAGACATTTTTATTTCTCTTTTAAAGTAAGCTATTTTCATAAAAATAAAACAATATTAAAATGCTGTTTGATATTCCTACAGAAAACAGATCATAACTAATGATATGTTTGTAATAATGGTGGTCGTTAGATTTTTATGAAAAATGAGTAGCTGGAGATATGTAGTAATACTTAGTTAAAAATTTGGACCTTAGGCACTGTGGCTGTCTGATGTAATCCTTTAAAAATTCTCTGCATTGTCAGTAACTATAGTAGAATTGTGCAGTACTCAGTATTTTAAAAAAGTTTATGAAGTTATATTTATCAAATAAAACTTTTCCTACATAAAAAAAGAAAGTTAGGAGAGCATATACGTGGGGCTGGCTTCTTTGTTTGTTTGTGTGTGTGAATACTTACCGTACATCACAAGAAAGACTGCCCTGTGTGTACGAGCTCAAGGGGAATTCAGTAGACAAAACTAGCTTCATCCGTCGATTTCTGCAGCAAACCTTTCCATCATTTGTTTATCCACCAGCTGGTCGTTAGGTTCCTGTTGTACCAGTCGATGTCTTTGACCGTGATGCCAGAGCAGAGGTACACTCTGCCCTCCCGCAGCTTTCAGTCACCAGAGAAGGGAGACGCTGCAGGTGCAGGTGACAGGAAGAGCGATTGTCGGGTGAGAGGGACGGAATCCGAGTACCGGGAAAGAATTAGCATCTTTGAGAGAAAGCTTTGTAAAAACTTCTTATTGGTATGTGTGCAATATGTAACGAATTATATTCATCTTGAGGATGAATACATATTTGTTTACCATGAGATAACAATGCTATCCCTTTCTCCAAGAGGATAACAACTATGAGGAAAAGACAGGTAGAAATATTGTCAAGGAAAATGATTACTGCAGCAGAGTGGCATTCTTCTTAGTGAAAACATAGCCCTGGGTGGATAAAGCAGGTAGAGGACCGCAGCTTACACCAAGCCCTTTCCCACAATGTGAGGCCAGGCATGAGCTTAGCGATCACCTCATTCCGCAGCCCTTGACCTCGGTTCTCAAGGCGAGCAGTTGTGCAGGGTGGCTCCGGAGGCCTGTGAGTGAGGCCAGCGGAATTCTGCAGTCACATCGTACATGAGGAGAAGCCCGCATTGAGGCAAAGCCTGCAGAGCCACGCAGGAAAATCTCTAAGTGCCACACTGGAGATCACATGCTGTCTCTCAATTTGCCTCCAGCATAGGTGCAGGTTTTTATTTCTTTTGCTGAGTGGAAGCTGATGCCACTGGTTTGCATTTAGGGACCTTGTATAAAATTTGTCTTTAAATATTAATATAACACTGTGCTTAATGAGACCCTAGCTGTGTGGGAAGTTTGCAAGGACTCAAATCAAGGGAGAATGAGCAGATCTGTGTGTCCCATCTCGCATTCATGCCATGCTATGGGAGAGGTGCATTTTTCTCGTACTTTCTTATTCTGAGAATGAGTGATTAAATGTATTGCAGTCGAAATACCAAGCTGGAAGGGGGGTTTGTTTTGTTTTGTGTTTTGTTTCGCTTGCGGCACTGGGAAGGGAACCCAGGGTCTTGCCCGTGTGAGGCACCACTGTACCCCCAAACTACATCCCCACACAAAGATTATTTATTTCTTAAAAATATTAGTAAATGGGGTGGGGATTTACCTCAGTGGTTCTGGCGCCTGCCTCGAAAGCGCAAGGTCTGGAGTTTGATCCCTGGTACCAAAAATATATATATATTAGTAAATAATTCACATTTTCTTCATTCTTCCCTTTCATCCTGATAAGCCTGCTTGAGTGGGGAGGGGAGGGGCGAGGTCAGAGTCTGTGCCTCGGAACTGGAACTGCTCATGGGTGTGCCTCTCACAGATGCATCACGGGTTGTGTTTGGGATGGGGACAGAAGTAAAAAGTGGAGAATCACTAAACTAATGCAACCCCTTGTTTCTTAGGTGTGGAAACTGAGGCCCACAGAGGTGATGGGATTTGCCTAAAGTCATGCAACTAGTGGCAGAGCCAGGCCTAGAAGCCAGGTGCCCTGGCTCTCAAGATACCCCGCTGCCCGAGGAATGGAACAGGTAGTATCCCCACGCCGGGGTCCCGGGTCAGTCCACGCAGCCCAGAGCAGCCCGAGGTCCCACCGAGGGAAATCAGAGGGAGTGTCGGCCGCAGTTCTGACACACGAGTGGGGCTGGCATGAAGGCTTCTCCAGAGGAAGAGGGTGAGGTTTAAGACTCAGCCTTCAGGACCCAAGACAGAGCCCAAGGCCCAGTCTCCTAAGGCAGGTTTCTCTCTGTGTCACATCCACCCCCCAGGCAGCTTGTCACGGTCGTCTTCCAGCCATGCTGCCGCCCACCCTCTCTCCCGTGTAATTTCCATGGCAGGAAAGAAAGGCAGGGCCACTTCCAGAGGATGCGTGGGGCCTGGGGCAGAGAGAGAGTTAGGAAGACCCAGAAGGAGGTTTTCGTAGAGATCTGGGTAGAAATTAAAGATTGGAGCTGGGTTTGATGAGACACACCTGTAATCCCAGCACTCTGGGAGGCTGAGGCAGGAGGATTACAAGTTTAAGCTGAGCCTGGGCTTGCTAGTAACCTAGCAAGACCCTGTCCTAAAATTAAAAAGTAATAGGGATGTAGCTCAGTGCAAAGGCCCTGGGTTCACTACCCAGTAACAAAAAAGGTGTAGGGCATGGGGGTTAGCGGGGTGGGTGGGTGGGGGGTTGCTGGATCAGTGTTGTATCACCTGGATTGTTGGCTGCTGATGTTGGTCAATAGTGATGATAGAAAAGATAGACTGGAAATGAAATCCTTCAATAGGAAGGAAAAGAGTCCCTGCCTTCATGTATACCCACTGCTGTTTCTACTAAGGGAGGTTCTTTAGCCCAGTATTGGTAAAACAAAAACTCCCTAGGGTACTATATGTAAGATGTACCCTGTATGTTACATGTAAACATGGGCACTAGTCCTTGGTAATGTGTATTGATCTTTCTTGAATAGCCTGAGGTATGGTTTCTTTTTCATTCACTTAGCAATTATTTACTGAGCACCTATTATGTGCCAGATGCTGTTCTGGGCATTTGGAACATACTGAGTGAACTAAATAAACAAATACTCTTGTCCTCCTGGAATTCAGTCAGGGGAAGGTGGGCAGAGAAGCTAGTCTCTTGGGAAAAATCAATGAGAGAGAAAGCTAAGGAGAAAATTACTAAATTGAAATAGTATTAGAGGAAAAGCTCAAAAGGAGCTGAGTTTGACTAGATCCATTGGAGAAAGATTATTCAAGGCAGAGACAACTGAAATAACAGAATGCTCACCCTAGAGCTTCTAGTTACATTGGTGTTTGTGAACTTGGGTCCCCACCAGAGCAGGCACCAAGCTGATGAGCTGTGGCAGAGGAGGCAGCGTGGGGAGAGGCTGGGCAGAGGCCAGGTGAGGAGTTTCGATTTGGGGACAGAGCAGAACGTGCAGAGGATCGGGCGAGCAGGGAGCAGAGTCCAGGACAGCAGGAGTCTTGGGAGTTATCCAGTGTGGGGACCAAGGTGGGAAAGTCTGCGCCTCTGCCACCTGTCACGTTGTCAGGCAGGGAGTGAGCTTCAGTCAGAGGGCAGTGAGCAGCGCTGAGGTCCCCGACCTGAGGTTCAGGAAACATCTCCAACCTCTGGGAGCAGTAAGTTCCGTTCCAAGCAAGACATTAGAACAGGGCCTCATGCTCAGGGAGAAGAGGGGCTGTGACCTCCCGAGGAAGCCATAAGGCAAGCGCTCGCTGGAAGCCTAGGTCCTCAGTCAAACCTGAAAGACAAAGTCAGGGGCACCAAACTTCTGAGCCTTTAAATTCCACTGAATTAAGAACAGAATTCTCCAAGGTCCTGAGTTCGATCCCCTGTACCAGCAAAAAAAACCCCAAAACCAACAATTCTCTGGGAGGCTGAGGCAGGAGGACCATGAGTTGGAGGCCAGCCTGAGCTATAGAGTGAAACCCTGTCTCCAAACAAACAAACAAAGTCTAGAATCTATCTACTTCATGAGATCCACATGACCTGGGCTCTGGAGGAAGTAGGACGAGAGGACAGGAAATGGCAAAGCCCATCTCCATTCATCCCTGAAGCAAAGGAAGGAGGAGGGAGGTCGTTCTTGTAGCTTCTTTTATCTGCAGGGATCCCCTCTGGTGGCTTCATGATTGCTATGACACTGAGGGCTCCAGAGAGTCATTTTTCTTTAATAACCCCTGCTGTCCACTCCGAAACTCAGAACATGGCTTTCTTAGGACTCTCGTTCAGCATGGGCATAGAGTTCTAACCTTGGTCCTGGTTTTTTTATGTGACTTTTCTGCCACCCCTCCCACCTTCCAGCCATGCTTGGTTCAGACCTCTTATTCCGGCTCATTCTCCTTCCACATTCTCTTCTGTTCCCACCCTCCTGGCTTCCAGCCTGTATCCCCTACTCCTCTGTTTGGAGGTGTGACTGACCCATCGGACTCGAGGCTCAGCCATATCTTCTCTGGCCCTACTTCTGTCTTGGGCATTTGGTTTTATTCTGCAGTATCTAGTCCATCCCTCCCCCAGGAGTAGCAACAGTGCACTGCGGGCAGATCAGCAAGTCTGGGCCAGGCACGACTACAGACGCCACGTTGATTTCTCTCTTCACTTACTCTGGAATCAGGGCCCCCAGGGTTGGTGCCTTATTGCTCAGGGCTGCAGCTGGCTCCGTGGATCGGGCCAGCCACTCCGGTCTCACAGTGGGAGGTGAGAGAGGAGGCAGGTGCCTCACACTGCCCTTGTCCAACTTAATCTCAGGAGTAACTCTCCCTGGAAGACTGGCTCGAATAAGAAGGGAGATGGTTGTAGATCTGTACTGTTGCATAGGATAAAAACAAGCTACATGTATAATTGTCATTATTGTTGGATTTTATTTTTGCAGGGCTAAGAATGGAACCCAGACTCTTGTGCATGCTAAGTAAGCAGTCGACCCCTGTGCTGCATTTCCAGCCCCATACCTGCAATTTTTTAACTTTCACGTAACCACATCTTCAAAAGGTAGAGAGATTCCAGGTGTGGTGGCTCAGACCTGCAGTCCCAACTCCTTGGGCGACTACGGTAGGAGCATCTCAAGTTCTAGCCTCACCTTCGCAACTTAGTGAGACCATGTCTCAACAGGTTACAAAGGGCTGGAGCTTTATCTCAGTGGTAGAGTGCTTGTCTAGCATGCACAAGGCCCTGGGATCCATCCTCAGAACTGCAAAAAGAAAGAAGGGAAGAAGGAAGACAAGGATGGAAGGAGGAAGGAAAATAGAAGCAGATAGCATTGATTTTAGTATCATATTTTGTTTTTGCATTACTTCCAGAATATCATGTTAGCTAACATGTAATCAGTGTGACAATTATTAATGAGATATGGTACTTCGCGTTCTGCTCTTCTAAGTCTTTGAAATCCAGGACGTGTTTCCCACTTACAGCACAAATCAATTCTGATGCTAAGTTGTCACCAAAGACATTTGGTCTATATTTACATTTATAGTTGAAAAAGTAGAATCATATGCCCAAGTTGTTCTGGAGATATTTAAACATTTTCCAGTGAGTGAATTAAGTACCAAAAAATCATTTTCCCTTGAATACTCATTTCCACAGTCACAAAACTAGTCCTTCTTTACTGGAAGAATTGTTTGACTTTGAAGCATAAATGTTAGCAGTGTTCAAACTGTTTCTGCCCAAATTATGTCAGTTCACCAACTCTTGCAGCAACTCAGTGTTAATATGGACTATGAAGGCTCTTACATAAATCGAAGAGTAAGACTGAGTTTATTGATATCAGCAATCTGTTATTCAGATTTGTCTTGTAGATTTGGGGGATAATTTACATCATGCTGGTGATTACAGTTTAAGATACTTTGCATTTGGCTCATGTTAGAAAGGATGCAAACTCTAGCCAGGTGTGGTGGTATATGGCTGTAATATATGACTGGGGAGGCTGAGGCAGGAAGATCACTGTGAGTTTGAGACCAGCCAGGGCTACACAGTGAGACCCTGTCTCAAAAAAGAAAAAAGAAAAGTATGCAAACTCATTTTTGCTGATTTGCATTATGAAAAGGTACAATTTCAAAGTAAATTCTAATACCTTTCTAGATAGGCCCAAAGTACATTTTTCTTTCCCAAGAGCTTCAGATTTGTCTCATTCATATACACTGTGACATTGGCAAGGAAGTATAAATCACACTGTCATTTTTCCAGATTTTTTTTTTTTTTGGTACTGGGGATCGAACTCAGGACCTTGCACTTGTGAGGCAGGCAACAGCACCATTGAGCTAAATCCCCAGCCTCTACACTGTCATCTTTGTCTTTGATTATTAAGTATTTGGCAAGCATTCTTTTTGTTTCGAGAAAATCTTGAATGGGAATTGACAGTCCAGTAAATCTTTGTTAAACCCCCGTGCAGTTCAACCAGTGAACGTTGGCAAAGACCCAAAATTGTTAAATTCATTGCCTTTTATTTCTTTCAAAAGTTCCGTGCCTTGGGGATGATTCATAGCAGTTGTATATACACACTGAACAATTTTAACAACTGTGTCCATGTCAGTTTCCACAGAGTCTGCTTCTGAAAGCAGCATAAATATTTTCAACACATATCATATGGTAGAATAAAGCAATAAGGGAAACATCAGTCTCTTTTTTGAAATTCCAATAAATCCATATTTTTGGAACACCATCTGGCATGTTAGATACTAATTTTTTCACATCTAAATGAAATTCTTCTCTGTCAGATGTAAAAGATTCAAAAAGTCTATGCCACAGTTGTGAATTGAAACTTTTTTCGTCAATTTGGAAGACCTTTAAGACTGAATATACCCAGCTATTCATTGAGCAGTGTCTTGTGGCATGATTCAGCCTAAATTTGCTGTTTTTTAAAGTTTGAATTAATTTGTGGGGGGGGGGTGAGGTTAGAACCCAGGATCTTGCACATGCTAGGCAAGCTCTACCACTGAGCTACGCCCTCAGCCTTTGAATTTGTCTTTGATATGTTCTTTTATTCTGTGGGCAACTGGTTGGTGGCTTAATTTTTGTTTGTTTGTTTTGAGACAAGGTCTCACTGTGTAGTTCAGGCTGGCCTTGAACTCTCTATGTACCCAAGGCTGGCCTCGAATTCACAGCAATCCTCCTGCCTCAGCCTCTGGAATGCTAGAATTACAGGTGTGTGCCACTTAATTGTCAAAAGATTGTTCTGGAGGGCCGGGGATTTAGCTCAGTGGTTCTGGCACCTGCTGTGCAAGTGCAAGGACCTGAGTTCGATCCCCGGTACCAAAAAAACAAGATTGTTCTCGTAATTTTGTGACAAAAATTTCACAACTGAAATAATTTCTTTTATCGTCTTGACGTTAAATATGTGTGTATGTGCATATACAAGAATCCAAATTATAACTGGCCAAAATTACAATATCTAATCCTAATTAAAATCTGTTTAAATTTTTTGTTCAGCATTATATTCTAATTTTAGGTAACTAATTTAACTTTTTTATTGTGTAAAATATATATATAACAAGATTTGCCATTTAACCATTTTAAGTATACAGTCTAGGGCAGTGGTGGCAAACGTATGGCACACGAGCGACAGCGAGCTATTTGCTACCATTGAAAGCTCTAAAAGGTTCTCCATCACTGATCTAGCACATTAAGTACATTCACGTATTGTATAGCTATCAGCCCATCTATTTCCAAGACTTTTTGAAAATCTTTCCCAACTGAAAATCTGACCCCATCCAGTACTGACTTCCCATTTTCCTTTCCTTCATCCCCTGGCATCTGTCATTCATTATTTGTCCTTTTGTGATTGTCTTATTTCAGTTAGTGTAATGTCATCAAAATTCATCTATGTTATAGTATGTGTCAAGATTTCCTTCCCTGTTACTATTATTATTAGTTGTTATTATTCCCTTTGCAAGTACTTATTATGTTTGTTCGTTAACCATTGTTCTATTGGTGGATATTTGGGTTGTTTTCACCTTTGGCTATTGTGAGCAATGGTGGTATTAAATGAGTAATTTTTTTTTTTGTACCGGGGATTGAACTCCAGATCTTGTGCTTGCGAGGCAGGTGGCAGAACCATTGAGCTAAATCCCCAGCCCAGTAATTCTTTGTGGAATGTCAAAAGAAAACTTCGTGTTATGTTCACTATGTGTTTGATGGAAATGTCTCAGTATTTTTCAATTTATTATCTTTTTTTTAGTATATCATTTTATTAGTACATTTTAGGTGTACAATATAATGACATTCATCATTGGAGATATGCACCTTTACATAATCTCTCTTGGTTCTTGTTTTTTCCCCCTTCCCCTGCCCTCCCTTCAACCCCTCCATCCCTCTCTATTTACAAAGACTTTGTTTCCTTTTTTTCATTTTCTCATATTAATTCCATTCCCTTCTTTCCTTTCCCCTACCCCTCCCACTTCCCCTTCCCCTTTGCCCCTTCCAGTTTCACATTATCTATTATGCCTTTTAGTCCTTATTTACACTTTCAGTTTCTCACACTAGAGAAACTAATCGGTATTTACACATGTGTGTACTATTTATTTCACTTAAGAGTATCACCTCAGTGTGCATCCATTTAGCAATAAATGTCTCTAATTTCTCATTTTTGATGGCTGAGTAGTACTCTGTTTTATAAAAAAAACCCCACATTTTCTTGATCCAGTCTCCAGTTGATGGGCACTTGGGCTGTTTCCAAGTTTTAGCTATCACAAACTGTGTCGCTATGAACATGGGTGCACATATATCACTGTGGTATGATTCTTTTAATTCTTTTGAGAAGATACCCAGCAGGGGAATAGCTGGGTCAAATGGGACCTCTAGTCCTAGTTCTTTGAGGTATCTCCATACTGATTTCCACAGTGGTTGCACCAGCCTGCACTCCCACCAGCAGTGGAGCATTCAGTTTATTATCTTTAAGAAAAAACTCTTAACTTCAAACATACAGTTTTTTCCCTTTTGCTCTACAGCAGAAAATTGCTATTTGCATCCATCATGAAATCTGTGGCATATCTTATTCCAGTCTCTTAGGTATTTTTTTTCTCTTTTTAAATTGACAAGTTATAATTGTATATATTCGTGGTGTACAACATGTTTTGATGCATATATACATTCCAGAATAGCTAAATCAGTTAACATGACATACTTTTGTGTGCTTAGCATACTTGAAATCTACTCTCTGCAATTTACACATATATATTAACCATAGTCCTCTTGTGTTACAGTGGGTCTCTTGGCCTGACTCCTCCTGCCCCCCGAAATGCTGTGTCCTCTGACTAGCATCTCTCCCATCCTTTTACCCTCAGCCTCCAGGCTTTTTTTTTTTTTTTGGTACTCAGGACCTTGCACTTGAGAGGCAGGAGGCAGAACCACTGAGCTAAATCCCCAGCCCTCCAAGCTTTCTTTAAACGTACTCTTCTCAGCATAGCAGTAGCTCAGGCCACATCAACTGCATGCCTTCCTTTTAAACTTAAAATTTTCTGCCAACATAGACAAATGATTGAATGATAATTAAAACAATAGGTATTTTGATTTAATTACCAAGTTGGAGTACATATGTGTACCGTATAACTCACACTGCCTGCTTATAGCAGTCAAGTAAAGCAGCGTTCCAGTTTTACATCAGTGCACACACAAAAAATTACACTGAATCAATCTGTCGGTAGATGGGGGATACATTCACATGTAATGCTAGAAAACATGCCTTTGGCGTGTGCACTAACAATATAATAATCACATTTCATAGTACCTGGGAGAGTATAGTCCCACCAAAACAAAACTGAATTTATACTGATTCGGTTTTGAAATTTTAAGAACTAAGTAAAGCTAAAAATACAGTTCTGCACTCATGGCAGCCATGTGCATCGCTAGAGGTAAACTGTTGGCCACTGCCCTTAGAGAAATGTAAAGCAATAATAAATGGAGCAGTTTCACCCATTTATTTCCTGAGGACACTCTGCACACATGCATGGGAGGCATGTAGGTGGCTTTCTCCTAAATATTGCTTCCAATAGTAACTCACTAGACCAACCCATATATCACCTCAATGTAAAGAAATGTGGTCTGACCATTCCAAGGAATCCTATGCCACAGTTTATAATAGATACAGTACACAGCCACATCGCTAAGGCGTGTTCCTAGGTGGGGAAGAAAGAACAAGTTGTACCAGGTAATGCTATTTTACTTTAAATATTGCATATCAGGGGCCGGGGATTTAGCTCAGTGGTTCCGCTGCCTGCCTTGCAAGTGGAAGGATCCGAGTTCAATACCCGGTGCCAAAAAAATATATCTATATATTGCATATTAAAAATTGATGATAGATGATAGATAGATCAATCAGAGAGCACTTACCTCCATGCTTATATGGAAGGAAAGAGGGAACTTAGATCAACCGGGACTTAACAAGAGACAAACATTTATAATTACTGTATAATTAAAATTAATTTGGAAAAAAGAACTTAGGAAAGGAGATATCCTGACAGAAGTGGAAAGATGAGCAAAGAAATCAGTTAAATAGAAGTAACTGCCATACATTGTACGCTGGCTAAGTAAGTTATCACATGGTAAAATACTGAATGTTAATGTCAAAAGTAATTCTTCAAAAGGAAGGTGTACAAATTATCTAGTGTCCTCTCTGTACACTGAAAATGGGAAATGCCGGAGAGCAATCATGACTCATCCCTCCAGCTCTGCCCCCCGAGTGTGGCTGATGCCAAGGGGCACAGTCAGGTGCAGCTACGGCTGCCCTCAACTCGCCCAGCACAGCAGTCTTCTTTAGGGTCTTTTCCTTTGGCTTTCTCTGTTTGTCTCTTAATCATAGATGTTAAATGGTAAGTAGGGAACAGGATTCAAACAGCATAGCATTTCTCAGGAAAGAGGGGACAGAGGAGAAGAAAAAAATCTAATAAGGCTTACAGGACATTTAATCCATTGATTGGGTAAATAGATTTGTCAAGAAAAACAATGAAATCAGAAGAGCATCTTCCTGAACTTCATGTAAAAGATCCTGAAATCAGAGCCTCTTAGCATTCACTTAGAACCATTCTCCAAGTTGAAGTGGCGTTCCACATCGTAACGCCATAGAATTCTTTGCTTTTTGGGGAGTTTTTTGGGGTTTTTTTTGAGGCAAAGTCTTGCTAATCCATTGTGTTGCCCAGGCAGGGCTTGAACTTGCAGTCTTGTGTGGGCCTCCCAGAGTGCTGGGATTAGGTGTGTGCCACAGTTCCCAGCGTGGGTCATAGGAACTCTGAACTGTGTAAGCCCCAGATGTGTGCCTGAGAATAGCACTGACATGAATAAATCTACAAAAAGTAGAGTAATACCACCAACATAGAGCATGATTCATATTGCAGATGACAGAAGGAGCAAGCCAAACAAGGGAGCGGCCACATCACAAAGGGTAAAGCACAGAGCCAGTGAGAAGGCCTAATAAAATAACAGAAATGAAGAGTCAAACAATCTAGCTATATCATGTTTCCAGGAGACCAGCACAGCAAACCAAAAGTGTTCAGAGAAAAAAAAGGGAGGGATGATCTAAAATAGTTAGCAAAAATATAGACATAAAAGAAACAGAACTGTAACACTAATTTTAGAGGAAAGACACATAACCAAAAGCATTTGGACAAGAGAATTATTTCATGGTAGACTCCTCCAAAATAATAACATTTATAATGTCTATGAGTTAAAAGCAAAGCATTGCCAGACATGGTGGTGCATGCCTATAATTCCAGCATTGTTGGAGGCTGAGGCAGGAGGACTTCAAATTCAAGCCCAGCCCATGCAATTTAGCAGTTTAGCAAGACCTTGTTTCAAATTCAGAGATTTAAAAGTGGGCTGGGGAAGTAGCTTAGTGTGAATGCCTTTGTTTCAATCTCTTTGAGAGAGACAGACAGAGACAGAGAGACAGAGAACTGAAAAAAAAGATAAATATCATCCAAGAGAGTTTCTGTTTTGCATTTGTGTTTCCACTATAATCACCATTTATTTCTATTGTATGAAAGTCTCTCAGAACTATTCTTGAGTCCAACAATGCACATAATTTATATGCTAGCAGAGCTAATTATAACTAGATAAATAAGAAACACTCATTTCCTGCCAGGAGTAGTAGTGCACACTTGTAATTTAGGGTAGAGTAATGCATTCTGTGAGCCTGAGGCAGGAGGATCACACGTTCAAGTCCAGCCTGGGCAACTTAGTGACTTAGCAAGATCCTGTCTCAAAATTTTTAAAAGGAAGCTGGCATGTAGCTCAGTAGGAAGGCTTGGATTCGATCCCCAGTAGTGCAAAAGAAAGAGAGAGATTCACTTTCCTTGACAAGTATAGATCATAACATTAAGGAAGCAGGCAAAATTCTCTACAACAAACAATCTAGCAAATGTCATTTCCTATATCAAATGATTATAGTTTTAAGGTTGATTTTTTTTTTTTTGGTACCAGGGATTGAACTCGGGTCCTTGTGCTTGTATAGCAGGCGGCGAAACCACTGAGCTAAATCCCCGGCCCTAAAGTTGATATTATTAAAATCAATCTCTGAATTTAAAAGAGTTCCTTGCCTTTCTGAACTATCAGACGCAGGCAAAAACTTAATTTTATGATGACAGGAACTCATAAAAGTATGTCATTTAACATATTTTCAGAATGTTTTAGAAATGTTTTAACATGCTTTCAGAAAGATCTATTTAGATAAAAGCATATATTTTGTGTTCTTAAAAGAGTTGGAGTCTACAGCTTATTAAATCAGAGCTTTTTGCTAAGTGCCATTGAATTTGTTGCCTCAAATTTCAAGCAGGCTGAGATACAGAACATGGAGCTTAAAAGTAATTCTTTTCCGCCTGTAACCCCAGCACTTGGGAGGCTGAGGCAGGAGGATCCCCGTGAGTTAGAGGCCAGCCTGGGCTGCACAGAAACTGTTTAAAAATAAATAAATAGGGCCGGGGATTTAGCTCAGTTGTTCTGCCTCCTGCCTTGCAAGTGCAAGGTCCCAAGTTCAGTCCCCAGAACCCTAAATAAATAAATAAATAAATAATTCTTTTCAGAGCTGAAGATGCAGCTCGGTGCTAGGGAACTTGCCTAGCATGTGTGAGGACATGAGTTCAATCCTCAGTACCACAAAGTAATAACAATTATAATCATCATTATTATTCTTTCCACAGAATATAAGAAGTATTGGCAAAACTAACACTGAGCAGGATATTAATAAACTATTGTCATTTTGCCAGAACAAAACACAAAAACTTTGTGATTTAAATATTGGAATTAATAACTGCTAGGTAATAAATACAGATCAAAATCACATTCTTTTCAAACATACACAAAACATATACAAAGATGGTAATCAGGCCAAATGAAAATTTAAATTCCAAAGGTAGAAATTATTGAACTATTCGATTACAAACAAATTATAAGTAAATAACTTCAACTTAACAAAAAAAAATTAAAACTTTAAAAAATCATCTGTAAATTGCTTTAGGAACAAGATTAAATTAAAAATAAGTGGGCCGGGGATTTAGCTCAGTGGTTCTGCCGCCTGCTGCGCAAGCACAAGGTCCTGAGTTCGATCCCCGGTACCAAAAAAAAAATTTAAAAAAATAAAAATAAGTTTCTGGAAGATATCTAGAAGGGGAATAGCTGGGTCAAATGAAATTTCTAGTTTTAGTTTTTTGAGGACTCTCATACCTATGTTTATAGCAGCACAATTCATAACAGCTAAATCTTGGAAGCCATCTATATTTCCATCAACAGATGAATGGATAAACAAAGTGTGGTATTTACACACAATGGAGTACTACTCTACCATAAAGAAAAACCTGGGCCTTTCTTAGGGAAATGGATGCACCTTGAGAACATACTGTTAGATGAAATAAGTCAGGCACACAAGCTTAAATATCACACGGTTTCTCTTTTATGAGACCCTCACATTATAAACAAAGAGCAAAATAAAGAATAATAGAAAGTAGAAAGATAGATGGATCTTTCTCCAGTGGGAAGGGGATCAAGACATGAGGGAGCAGGTAGGGAGGGAAGAGAAAGGGGATGAAAATGGGAAGTAAGATGTGTTATGTGCGTGTACCAGTCCACATAAAGACTGTCAACATTATGTACTGCAAACATGTGCTAATAAGAAAATGAAAAAATGATCTCCAAAAAAATAAGTTTCTGTTTGCATACTAAAAACCAAAAAGAATACTACCTTTCAGAATTGATGAGCTATGTGCAACACTGCAGAGACAAAATTGCTATTTTAAATATTTTCATTAAGAAAGAATAAAAAGAAATTAAATGTTTCTCATACAAGAGATGAAAAAAACTAAGTGAATAAAATAGCTACACAGAATCGATCATGATAAAAACAAACATTACTGAATTGAGCAACAGAAATGCATGTTAAATAAAACCCACCACGATGTGGGTGTTTGAAACAATAAAATAAAACTCTAATGGTGCCTAGCAAAGAAAATAGAATACTTATTTCAATCTGTAAATAAAAAAGGAGATTTAGCCAGAATACAGTGGAGATTTAGAAAGCTGTAAGAATATTTTGTCAATTCTTTACTAATAATATTACATTCTTGAGGTTTGTTTTAAACTAAGACATATGGTGAACAATCCTTATTAATAGGTTTCTTACTGCTCCACATTTCCTGCATTCCTGGGCACTTTGGTAATATTTAGCATACGGTATTTATAAATGAGTCTGCCATACGATTTTCTTTACAGCATGATTTTCAGGTTTGGGTGTGCCTTTCGCAAAAAAGATAGAACATCGTTACCTCTCTGTGCTCTGATAGGACTGATGGAGAAGTAGAATGGTTTATTTCATGGCTGGCTGGCTGGGGATTTGGGGAATTTTTAGGTGGAGAGCTCAATAACATTCTCAGTTTTGTTTCTGGTTACTGTTTTATTTAAGATTTCTAAAATTTTGTTTATTTTTGTATTTATTGGCATTTTCTAGAAAAATCATCTATTTTATTCAGATCTTTTTCTGAGACAGGGTTGGCCTTGTGCTGGTGATCCTTCTGCTCCCAGGTGTTCAAATGTAACTGCCCAAGGCTTTTCTAGATACTAAGCTTTTTATTTCCTCCATGTTATTTCTCCTTCCTTATTTCTAATGACATGGTTTTAGTTTTCTCCCTTTTTTCTGATAACTCAGTAGTAGTTCATCCATTTTTCTCTGACGATGTCACCTGAGTTGGTTCTTGCATGACTTAATTCTTCCTTTAAAATTTATTTTCTCATTTACTAATTTACTGTTTCTTCCTTATTTCTTTGGATAGTTTGTTGTCTAACTTTTTGATTCAGTGCTATATTCATTTCTTTTGTCTTTCCTTTATACATTTGTTTAGAGCCCTGTGTTTTCCTCTTAACCCAACTTTAGCCATGCGACAAGAGGTTTTCATAAGTTTAACTTCGTTTCATTTTTCATGGTATTGAGAAATTGTGCTTTCCTATTTTCTTTGTCCCTCTTTCTTCTCTCTTGGGGTCTCTCTCTCCTCTGATGCACTCCCACCCCTTACCAGGGAGAGGTTAAGTTTTTCCCTTCTAATTTTGTTGCTAATGTCTAGTTTTCTTGAACTGCGTTTAGAAAGAAGTCTACACTGTATGTACTTTTATAATCTTTGTTAAGATTTTCTTTGCTGCCTGATGTATCAACTATTACTGAAAAATTTGACAGGACCATAAAAGATACACCCTTTATTATCATTTGAAACAGAACTACGAAGCCAGATCTACTCAGTGTCATTCAGATCCTCTGAAGCTTTAAGGTCCTTATCCACCAAGGTGGGGGAGGGTGGCGTGTTAGTCCTGGGTACCCCTCGGATGTGGGTGTGATTGTCCGAATAACCTTTGGCCTCACTGGAGAGTAGGTCCCCTTTGTTGGTATGAAACGCCCCATTTATCTTGCTTGCTTCCTTTAACCTTGGATTCCAGTTCTTCTGATGTTAATACTGTGAACCCAGCTTTCTTCATGTTACCTTTTATCTGAAATGTCTTTGTTCATACTTTTAATTTCAGTCTTCCTGAGAAACTTGGTTTGGTATATATTCTTTTGTTCTCAACCCAAAGTGAAGTTTTACTTGTTTTTTTGACTCAATCTGAAAGTCTTTCTCTTTAAATTGCTTTTGTAAAAATTCCAAATACACTACACTGATGGAAATAACAAACATGAGTTGTCATCTTATGTTTTCTGCTTTTAATATTTCCTATGCTTTTGCTTTTTGTTTTGTTTTGGTACCTGGGATGGAACTCAGGCCCTTGTGCTTTCGAGGCAGGCGGTGGAACCACTGAGCTAAATCCCCTGCCCTGCTTTTGTAATTTGATAGCAGCACTATGTTGGCTTGGCTTTGTCTTACTCTGTATTTATGTATTATTCATTTATGGACATTTTAGCTTTATTCTTTTAGGTTGCCTTTATACTTTAGATGTTTTAAGCCTGGATTTCCAGATTTGTCAACTTTAGAAAATATCTGTTGACAATCTGTTGAAATTGGTACACATGCTGGGTTTGTGTTTAGCCCGCTTTTACGCTGGGGAGGGTGGAGCCAGCCTCTGCCGTTGAGTTAGACACCCCGACTCCCAGGGGCTGTGCTCTTTGTCACTTGTCCCCTTGTTCGACTTTGCCCACTGGCCCCGGTGTATCAGGAAGGGAAGAACACGGGCGGCGTGGCCTCCGCCTGCCCACACCCATCTCAGGAGACTGTCTGACCTACTTCTTGTTGTCTCCTCTTGTGCCCAGTCCCTTGGTGGCAAGAGACAGTAAGAGCAGGGGACGAGACCCATGCACAGCTTCCCGCCACCTGGGAAAACTAGTGCCAGGCCTGTGCCATTCCTCAGAGCTCCCAGGACAAGACCTTATGGGACCTGCTCCAAGGCAGGCAGACCTTTCCCCCAGGCTCCGGCTCATCCCTTATGTGCCTTCTGCCCAAACTGGGGGATCTGCTGAAATTCCTGGGACTTTCGCTCTTGCTTTCTAACCATTCTTCATCTTCTTTGACCCTTCTGGGATGTAGTGTAGAAGCTGCCGATTGCTTGCCTGAAGCTTCTGTATTTGTGTTTCTTCTGTTAACCTCCCATAATATTGAGTGACAAATGTTCTTTTCTTCCTCTAAGGGGGATTCTGGTGGCTTTCCTTTTTAATGCCGGAATTTTTCAACTTTCTATTCATTTCATTGTATTGGGTTGGGAAAAGTCTTTTTGCTTGTATGTCTTTATATTCCAGAGGTTCCCTTTATTCTTTTTGTTTGTTTTTTTTTTTTGGTACTGGCGATCGAATTCAGGTCCTTGCGCTTGCAGGGCAGGTGGCGGAACTACTGAGCTAAATCCCCAGCTCCCCTTTATTCTTTTGTTTTTGTTTTTTTGTTTTGTTTGTTTGTTTTTGGTTTTTTGGGGACCGGTGATTGAACTCAGGCCCTTGCACTTGTGCAGCAGGTGGCGAAACCACTGAGCTAAATCCCCGGCCCAGCCTTTATTCTTCATAGTAGAATATTTTATAGTATAAATATATCATTTCTTTAACCATACTATTTTTACTGAACCCAGGGCATTTGCACTGAGTTACATCCCCAAACCTTTTTTAGTTTTTATTTTGAAACAGAGTCTTACTGAATTACAGAGTTGACCAGGCTGAGCTCAAACCTATGATCCTCCTGCCTTAGCTTCCCAGGGTGTTGGGACCACAGGCCTGTGCCACCATGCCCAGCTTCTAAGCATAGTCTTATAGATGAAGGAATTAACTAATTAATGGAACAAATAATTAATGTCAACGTGGCAAGGAAGCAGGAAAATTATCATGTTTATACAGAGCTGGTGAAATTTTTAATTGATACAGTCCCCAAGAGGTATAATCTGTCAAAGATCTTAAAAACATCTGGGCTGGGATTTTAGCTCAGTGCTTCTGTCGCCTGCCTTGCAAGTGCAAGGTCCTGAGTTCGATCCCCAGTACAAAAAAAAGAAAATCTGCACTCTTCAATTCAGAAATTCTCTGTGTAGAAATTTATCCAGAGATAATGATTAGAATGAGGGAGAGGGAGGAGAAAGGCATGTGAAAAGAATTAAGATGTGTTACATACATATACCAACTCCCCATATTGAATGTAATCATTATGTACTGTAGACAGGCAAGATAAAAAGTTTTTAGAAAGAAAATTCAAATAATCCCCTAAAAAGATAATAATTATAAGAGTCTACTGATTCCTGCAAAAAGAATCATTATTGGTTTGTTTATTTGGAAGGGGAAAAAGAAAAAAATCCAAGCATCCAACAATAAAGGACCAGTGGAGGAAATTATGGTACATCCATACAGTGGAATCTGCGGGGCCATTTGCAGTGTGAGGGGTTAAGAAACTTTCACCCTATTAGCAGTAGAGCCAAGAGTAGATACCTTGCTAGTTGTGTTTTTGATCCTTTCCATGGCCTTATCATTTGGAGCAATGATGCCCTAGTCCTATGCTTGGGGAAAGTTTGACAGCTGTGAGCATGTGTGTTTATGAGTGTGCGGGCTCTCATATGTACATACTTCACAGGAGTGTTTGCAGAAGTATATGATCCACCGGCGAAGATCATTTTCACTAGCATCTCTTCATGGAGAGCAGTGAACTTATTTGAAAGAACTTTCTTGATGAGCTGCTTAGAAGAGGGTGTGAAGTTATGAATGATCTAAACAGAACTGCCTGGCCAGAGGCAAGTGGGGGAATCTTTTAGTTCAGTCCAGAGGAAGTGAAAAGAAAGGGGAGGAAAGGGGAAGATGTGTCAGAGTCCCCAAGAAGCCCTCAGGCTTGATTTGTTGGAGGACTCATAGAACTCGGAAAAGCTGTTATATTCATAGTTATAGTTTTGTTACATTGAAAGGAAGCAGATTAAAATCAGCAGACAAAAAATGTAGATAAGGCAGAGTCCAGGCACAAGCTCCCGATTATACCATAGCTCCAAGGAGAGTTCTGCAGACAAGGAGAGTTCAGCCCTTCACTGTCCCACGCACAGTGAGTGGTGTTCTGCTGCAGGGAGGTCGCCTGAGCCTCAGTACGCTGGTTTTTCATTGGGAATCAGTTGTCCAGTCTCCAACCCTTCCAGGGGTCAAAATGATATAGCATAGCCCACAAATAGCATCACACCATTAGCATAAACCATCGGCATGGGCCCAGCCCACATATACCAGACAGTCTGATGAGGCAGAGTCTTCCAGGGACGTGGGTTATCTCCTAGGAAGAGGTCAAGGGCAAGGCGTTCCTTTCATATGTGCAGGGTGTGCCATCCCAAGCCAGCTCAGTCAGCCCTGTCATCCTGAACGGCAGTGTGCTGAGAGTAGGCAGATGTCAGAGACTGGTGTGCAGGGCGCCTTCCAAGTAATCGGCCCATGAGGAACCCTAAGTCAGCTGGCCGGGATCACGCGAGGAGAGTGAGTCCTGGGTGGGGTGAAGAGGCTGTCCTGATGGGGGTGGGAGCCAACATAGCTTTTAAAACATCATTTCACTACCTTCACTGTTGGAATACTTTTTCTAAAGTAATAGTTTCTGCTGGGTGTGGTGGTGCAGGCCTGTGATCCCAGCTAGGGCAGGAGGATCACAGCGAGTTCGAGTTCGAGTTCAAGGCCAAGGCCAGCCTGGGCTGAGCTACTTGTGAGTTCAAGGCCACCCTGAGTTACATGACAAGACCCTGTCTCAAAAAAAAAGTGATAGTTTTTAACCCTAGCTATATATTAAAATCACCAGATAAGGGGCCTGGGATTTAGCTCAGTGGTTCCGGCACCTGCCTCACAAGTGCAAGGTCCCAAGTTTGATCCCTGGTACCAAAAAGAAAGAAAAAAAAAAATGACCAGATAGGAGTTTTTTTAATAGCTTCACCCCAACTAAATCCATCTCCAGGAATCAGATCTGCCTATTGGTATTTTTTTAAAGTTCCCTTGGTGAATATAACTGGTATCCATGGTTAAGAGCTACGAATAAAGGATGTTTTCATCACAGCCAACAATAGTTTTGATTACAGGTTACCTTAAAACACTCTCAACCTAGACGCTGAGTTGGATAATTCTTTGTGGTGAGGGTTTGGGCTCGCGCTCTCTCTCTCTCTCTCCTCATCTCTCATCTCTCATCTCTCATCTCTCCACTTGCTTTCTCTGGGCATCAAATCCAGGGCCTTGCACATGCTAGGTCAGCTCTGTGCCACTGAGCCACACCCCTAACCCTGAACGGTTTCATTAACGACAAGGCCTCTGCCTACTGCAGACCAACAGCACCTTCTCTCTAGTTGTGACAACAAAAAAATGCCGCCAGGCCCTGCCTGTACCCTCTAAGAAGTCAAAATCACCTTAGCTAAGACTGAAAAACTTACTGAGGGTGCCATTTGTGGAAAATTGGTTTGCAGGGCCACATCTGTCTGTCTTCCTCCTCTGTCTGTGCTCTGCTAGTCTGTTGGTCAAACTTTGCAGGCTGGTGGTAGAGGACAGCTGCTTTGTGACTCACTTCCAGTGGAAAGTTAGGAGTGGCTGTGCTGAAGACATGGTATGTCCTGACTAACCTGGAGAGCCCCCCCCCCCCCGCCACCGTGTTGCTGGGAAATGGTGTATGAGAAAAGAGCCTGGGGTATGGGGGACACACCTGGGACAAATCCCAACTCCAACATTTATTCCATGGTTTGTCTTGGTTTTTCAGTTCGCTTTTGCTAGCCAAAGCTCTCCAAAGCTTACTGGCTTAAAGCATCACTGTTCTTTATTGCTCGTGACTCCATGAGTATATTAGCTTTCCTGTTGTTGAACAAAATACCTGACACCCACAACTTAAAGGGGGAGAGGATTAATTTGGCTCATGGTTTCAGTGGATTCAACCCATGGTTGGCTGGCTCTAGGGAAGAAGTGGCATGGGGGAGGGAAGCTGCTCACCGCACAGCAGCCGGGAAGCAGAGAGTGAAGGGAGGAGGCAGGAACAAGAATGTACCCTTCCAGGGCGCTCCGCCAGCCCAGCGAGCCGCCTCTCCCGCCCAGCCCCCCCTCCCAAGAGCACACTCAGCCGTGAATGCATCAATGGGTGGATCCACTGATCAATACTGAGCCCCATGATCCAGTCACCTTCCAGCAGCCCTGCCTCTGAACACACGAGCCTTTGGGGATGTTTCAGATCCAAGGCGTATGACCGAGTCATGGGCAAGGTGGTTTTTCTAGCCGCCTCTGCGCCTGTTTATGCACCTGTGCTTGGCTGCAGGTGCCTGGGGAGCTGGCTCTGCTGATGCTGGCTGGGCTCTGTCCAGCGGGGCCTCATCACAAACCCAGTAAGCGGGACACCAGATTTTCTCGTTAATGGGAGGAGCTGGAGAGTCTTTGCCGAGTGACTGCATTGTTCTCGGTGGTGTTCGGTCTTTGCTTCAGTGAGAGTGGAAATGAAGACCGAGGCAGTCAGCACAGAGACAGGCAAGAGCTTGGGCTGGAAAGTAAGAGAATGGAGAGTGACTTTAGCTTGAGGAACTGAAAGCTAAGCTGGCACAGCCCTGACAAAGATCAGGCTGCCCCTTAACAAGGGGGAGTAAGAGGAACAGAGAAGGGACCTCACTGGAGGAGCTGCGGGCACACAGCACTGACACAGAGCGGACTGGCCTGTCGCAGAGGAGCAGCTGCAGGCTTTAAGGGGCTGGGGTGTGCTTGCGATGACCTCAGTGCTGGTCTGGGAGCTCCAGAGACACCCTCATGGCCTGGTTTCCGTGAGACAACATTCAGGTGCCCATTTCAGGGGTGAAAGCTGGGGAGTTGGATGTCTAAATCTCTCACCTTGGTGTTCTCTGTCTTCAAGGGGGATGAGCTAGGTTATATAAATTTGGAGAAGATCAACCTTCATTTGCTTATATGCAGAACTGAGCAAGGATCTGACCCAGAGTCTTAAGGTAATAAAGGAGACAGATACAAAATGAAGGTTAAGCTTTTGTTCTGCTTTTAGTTACCTCTTAGGCATCTCCAGGCCCATGTGAAGCGGTGAGGCACTGGTTTTTTCAGCAAAACCTCTTGTAAGTCCCTGACTGCCTCAGAAGAAAACATAAACCATATTTTTAATGAGTAACAGATTATGGGCCCAAGGCTTTGTTGTCTGTCCGTGTGATGGACTCTGACTGTGTCGTGTGAGAGACACACGATGGAGAACTGATTGTGGCCGTTCCTCCACTGGGTGTTGCTGGGCCTCAGTGGGCCCCAGTGTTCCCATTTGTAAGACAGGGATCACATTTCCTGTCTCAGTTGTGAAGATTCCGCGGCTGGTACTTGGGAAGGACTAATGCTACCGAGACGACAGCTCGCTTCACTCTCTTGTCATTCTACTCTTTAGTATGTTTTAGTGGTCACACTTCGGCCTGTGGATGAAATTGGAATCGCTGAGTGTGATTAATACAACCCTCGTGATTTGGGCTCTGTTCTCTTGCTTCTCCCTGCTCCCTGGTTTCGGAGACGCTGAACTCCTCCGAAGTAGCACCTGTGTGCCTGCACCATCGCCACTCATGCTGTGCCTTCTGCCTGGCTCACTAACTCACCTGTCTCCTTGACATCCCAGAGGTGCACTCTGCCTGAGCAGCTACTTCTTGCCCTGGGCTCCTCCCCCTGGAAGAAGCGGCCATTCTTCACCCCCAGTCAACAGTGAGGTCAGGTGGAGACCACACGGTGGAGATCAGGTATCACTGAGCTGCATGGTGACAGAGTTGTCTCCTGGGAGCTTGTCAGTCCTTCTCTTTACCCAAGAAGGTGTCATTTGGTGCTAGTGCTCTTCAACACCCAAGACTCACTAACTTCCCTTTTTTAGCAGCATCTCAGAAGCTTCCTCCAGAAGAAAGCATTAGCTAGAATTTCAGTGGCACTGAACTATTTCCATGGTTTTTATTTTTACAGATTCTTTCATGGCAAGTGATACTAGCTTCCCATCTTTCATAGTACTACACAGTTTCCTTCAAAACCACATTTATTTGACCAATTAGAAGGAAATCAATTTAAAGGGAAAAAGTCTTAAATAACCGCATGGGTGGTATAAAGAACAAAATTAGAGAGGGGATTCTTGAGTGACAAGATTGAACACCTGAAATAGATCAACTATACAATCTCTTCTAATAAAAGTCCTCTAGCTTTTATAGGATTCCCTTGCTATCTGATGAGTCAGAACTGTGTCTAACTCTAGATTCGCAAGCCAGTGGGGTAGTAACTGTATAGTCCTGGGCCCCAGCTCCCTACAAAAGTCCTAGCAAATTCAGACACTTGATTACCATTCATGGGAGAGGATCCAGTTGCCAGTGATTCATAATCTTGTATTCACTGAATTCTGTCACCCCAGACTGTGGCCAGGAGGAGGAGGAGCTAGAGTCATAGCAGAAGTTGTTATAGTAAGAGCTGTAACAGTAATAGTAGTGGTCCTAGTAGCAGGAGTGGAGGAATCAGAAATACTCGTTGTAGAAATGGCAACAGCCCTTTACGGGGCACCCACAGGGCCCGGGATCGGCTTTAACTCCGCATGTGTCCGCCCACTAGTTCTCATCACAGCCCCGTCAGGCAGGGACTCCTGTTGCCTCCATTTTACAGATGAGAACCTGGAAGCTTCATGAGAAAACAAAAAAGGGCCCAAACTGCACATCGAGGCGTTGACCGGCCCCGGACTGGGGCTGAGGTCAGTCTGATCCTGGGTCCACACCCTTCGTGACCACCGAGACACCCCCTCCCGTGGGGCCTCGCAGATACAGCTTCGCACCTTTCCGAAGGCAATGAGAACACACGACTTCAGCAATTCATGTATAATTTAAAGGAATTCTGAAGCTGTTTGAATATTTAAGTCAGGTCTCAGGCATGTCAGAAAGCTGTTTGTCGTCCATCTACATTCCCCTGCAAGCCAGGGGACATCTGAGAATTTTCCCATCTCCACACCTTCTCCAAACAGCCCCAGCCCACCTGCACCTCCCCAGCCCCCGATCTCTCTCCTTTCACTGAAGAAATGAGATTTGATGGAAAAATACTGGTACAAGCTTGACCGAGGTTCTCTAATAAAGACACTGTGCATCACGCATCAGCTGCTGCCGTTGCTATGGTGACGGCCACAATTTCTCCCAGACAGCTTGGGTCTGAAGGGAGGGAGGACCCTAGGGGAACAAGTGGATTTCTCCAACCTGTCAGGCCCTCTCACTTTTCCTGTTCCTCTCACCCACCCCCTTCCGCAAGCCCCCACACTTCCTTTGCCGATGATGATGATGATGATGATGACGTGACAGGGCTACCGCAGCCCCAGGCCACTGTAATTAGCATCTGGCTGGGAGCCCAGTCTCCTGGCAGCACATTTCCTCGCCTTCCCTGCCAACCAGTCTCCTCTCCCCAGCGTCCCTCAGTAGCGCTGCAGCAGCTGCCTCAACACCAAGGTCACCAGTGGTGCCAGCACCGATGACGCCCCCCCCAGCCCTGTGGGCCCCACCAGTCAGTGCTTCACTGCCGTCTGAGCTGTCAGGGTGATGGAGTCGTGATTCTGGATGAGGAGGTTGTGCCCAGGAGGAGGGGAAGACGAAACGTCGATGCATTTGGCTGAGGGTTCATCAGTTTGGTTCTCCAGGACAGAGAGAGAACAGAGCAGACAAGTTCAAGACGCCCAGGAGGGTGAGGAAAGAACGGGAGAGGACAGCAGTGGCGATGACAAAGAGGACCCTGGTCATAATCTCAGTGATGACAACGGTGCGTGCATGGGCACTTGGCGCGTGTCAGGCTGTGTGCTAAGCCCATCGCAGGCATTAATCACATGGAACACGCATGCTGAAGAGTAGAATGGGCGAGCCCCGCAGTAGCGTCTGCCTGTGCCCATTTCACAGATGTGGAATGTGGGAAATTCTACAAGGCAGTCACCCCGGACTCCTCAAAAATATCCATGTTATTTGCAAAAAGATAGGGAATTTTGTTAGAAAAAAACAGTAGCACCGGACATGATGTTACACAACTGTGATCAGAGTTGTCAGGAGGCTGAGGCAGGAGAATCGAGAGTGCAGAGTCAGCCTGGACTATCTAGCGAGACTATGTCTCAAAAAAGTAAAAAAACAAGTGCAGTTGTCCTCGAGTGAGTTCTGACTGGAAAAATAAAAACAACTATAAAAGACATTTGAGGGGTTTTTGGTGGAACTTGAATGTGGACTGCATATGCGATAGCATTAGGAAGTCATTGTTAACTTTCGCAGAGTGTGATTCTGATGTTGTGCTTATGTAGGAAAAGATTGTTCCTTTTAAGTGATACTACCTAAAATGTTTAGGGGAAATGTGCCATAATTTCAGTAACATCCTGGAGATTATAATTACAAATAATGACACACAGTCATCCATACACAGATAGCAATAGAGAAAAATATCAACCACTGTTGAATCTGGATGGCTCATCACTGGGTCACCAAATGTCTTGCGTGTGTGGAAACTTGTAAAGGACGAGTCATGAAGAGCTGGGTGTGGTGGCGCCTGCCTATAGTCCCGGCAAGGTGGAGGTGAAGGCAGGTGGATTCCAAGTTCAAGCCCAGCCCAGGCAGTTAAAGGCATAACAAGACTCTGTCTCAAAAAAGGGCCTGGGGATGTAGCTCAGTGCAAAGGCCATGGGTTCAGTCCCCAGTACTGCCAGAAGGAATCAGAAGGGAACCAGGAGAGTGAAGTAATGCTCAAGGTTCAGGGCCTTACCATGGAAGCTTCAGAAGTGAACTTGGACTGGGGTCATCTGACTACAGAGTTGTGTTTTGGAACAGTGTTCCACGGCCTTTCCAGGGAGACAGGCTTTGTTCATGTAGGGATGCCAGAGGGACCTTTCACAAGGGGACGCGTCCCACACAGATAAGTGCACGGGTTCTGGCAGAGTGTGAGAATGCCACCAGTTCCAGCAGTGAGATGACCTTTCAAGAACTCATTCAAGAAATAGCTTTTGGTGAGCTGGCTGCAGTGATGCACATAGGTAATCTCAGCTACGTGGGAGGCTGAGGCAGGAGGATCACAAGCTTTAGACCAGCCTAGACAATTTAGTAAGACCCTTATCTCAAAATAAATTTTTAAAAACAGCTAGGTGTATAAATCAGTGTTGAAGCACTTGGCCTGTATGCTTGAGGTTATGGGTTGAATCACTATTAAAATATGTGTGTGGGAGAAACACTAGCTAAGAGAATATAGTTGTGAATGAACACAGACAAAAGTCCTCACTGTCATGCAGCTCCCAATTCATCCACCTTCAGGAGTGTTCTTAGCAGCAGAGCTTGAGGCCAGATACTATTTTAAATGTGTCTTTGTGTAAAGCCCAGGGAGGGAGATTGGGAATTATTATGGTAATTATTTTTGTAGCATTGAAGAATGTCAGCAATATCTGTCAGAACTGTCAGTACAACACTAGCAACATTGTCACCAAGACTAGCCCAGGCTGGCCCCAAACTCTGTCCTAGCCCCTCAGCCTCCCAAGTGCTGTGCTTACAGGTGTTGCAGCACACCGAGCTAAGACTTTCTTAAATCCACTACGTCTAAAATCTACTTTTTACTGGACAGCAACCCGTAAAGTTTCTAAGATTGATCATTTTCTCACCTTAAGGAAATAAATTCATAATGGACTTGAACTTGACAAATGTCTTCAATGTTTTATCTGTGTTTTGCTCAGACTGAGTACAAAGTTGCTAGCTTTGTGGCGTATTCTTAACTTCCAACTGAGTCTTAATAAAAGCCAGGGGCGGGTAATGCATTCCGGACCCCTCCTGTCTCTCAGGAGCTATTCTTATTCCCCATTCCTATTCCCCAGTAAAGTTTCCCATTCTTAATCCCTGTTGTTCCTCAGAATTCATTCTTTGGCTTTTGGGAACATGAACTCGGTGTATCTGACATCTAGCAGGTTGGGAGTTACATTTATTTCCCCCACATCATTCCTATATCAGTCCCAGCATTTTGGAAAGTTGAGTCAGGAGGATCAAAAGTCCAAGGCCAGCTTGGGCATTTTATTGGGGCCCTGTCTCAAAGTTAAAATTTTAAAAAGACCTGAGACTGTAGTTCAGTGTGAGGGTCCTGTGTTCAGTCCCCAGTACTATTTTTTAAAATTAAATTAAAATACATTTTTTAAAAAACAGGAATACTGCAAGTTGGAGACCAGCCTGGGCTGCGTGAGGAGTTCAAGTCCACTCTGGACTATATAGTGAGATCCTGTCTCAAAAACCAAAAGAAAAAAAGAAAAGGAAAAGACATCCTAACTCCCTCCTGAAACTCTCCTCTTATAATCTGGTGATCCTGATGAGTACAGACTCCCTCCTTTTGGCTGTAACCACGCCAGCCCTGGTGTGATGACTGACTTTTCTCCATAGCATTTCCCATCACCTTCGCACACCTCCACCTGTTTGTGTCTTATCTCTCTCCCCTACTCCTTTGTAATCTGTACAAGTGCAGGACCTGGTCTCTTTTGCCAAATTCAAGTATGCAAAACTTGGCACAGAGTAGGTACTCCTTAAATACTTGTTGAATAAAATTAAACATAAAAAGCCAGGGGCTATGCCAAAGTTCCAACCCTGGTTACCTGTTACAGATACCTGTGGGATTTTGACTACTGCTGATATGTAAGCACCAATTTCCAGGGGTCTCTGAATGAAATGAGGTAGGGTCTAGTTTGAAATATGTAGGAGAACAGGGTTAGGACTTGGACCTATTGCCTTTCTGCCCTCTTGCTCCAAATAGTTCTTGAAGCATCTTCTCAACCTTAAAGAGATCCCAGCAACACACAGATGAACAAATTGAACTAAAAGTTATCAATTAATACAAAAGCAAAACTGGTAGACCTTATAAAATATGCAGTGGCATGAAATGGATTACAAAGATGCAAGGCTAAGGAGAAAAGTTTTCTCCCAAAAGAGATTTACTGCAAAGAGGGGAGTGTGTTTGAAGATCAGTCAGTGCTCCACAAAAAGTGTCAAAGGTGAAAAACCAGAGAAGTGGATACAAAAAAAAAGCATCTTAGGGGCCGGGGATTTAGCTCAGTGGTTTTGCTGCCTGCTGTGCAAGCGCAGGGGCTGGAGTTCAATCCCCGGTACCAAAAAAAAAAAAAAAGCACCTTAATAAAAATCTCGTTGGAGTTTCGCCACCTGCTGCACAAGCGCGAATACCGGAGTTTGATTCCTGGTACCAAAAAAAAAAACTCATTGGAAATAGACAAAGCAAGAATGGCATAGGAGAAAGTCTTACTAATATAAAAAAGAACTTGGGAAATACAGAGGAAATAGATCAAAAAGTGAAAAAAAAATGATAAAAAAATCAATACGGGATTTCTGAGTTGAATGTGCTTGGAAAGAACTGGCAATGAGTTGTGCAGTTAAAATTAATGGTACAACACAGGAATGATTCATTCCCCAGAATCTTAACATTGGGAGGCACACAAGACCCCCAAGGGCAGCACATAGCTGTAGATGACCAAAGTCTGATTGAGCAAATAATCCTGTCAGACGAGGAAGCACTGTGAACTCTTACTGAGCAGGCTGCTTGGAACCAAGGGGGTTGAAGCCGATCCTGAGTCTCCCCAGGGAGTGAAGTCTACAGGTGAATAATTATTTTTATTCACATAACATTTTGCAAACTTATCTTGTGTTCAGGCCCTATGTGCAACTCAATCTCTGGACGTGAATTAATGAAATGTAAAAGGGGGGGAAGGGAGAATGGAGCTTGTCTAGAGAGAAAGGAAGAAAGAGAAAGAAAAAGAGCAAGCAGCCCTAGCTATTTGGATATTATTTGGAAGGCAAGAAAAACAGCAACATCAGTGGGAAATCAGTTCTAAACTTTCACAACCCCCGGGCGTGGTGGTGCACACCTGTAATCCCAGCACTCAGGACACAGAGGCAGGAGGAGCTCTGTTAGTTTGAGGCCAGCCTGGCAAGACCCTGTCTCAAAAAACAAAGCAAAAACTTCACAACTTTGGATACTTCTTTTCTAAATAGCCACTTTCCTATAAAAGACCAATTCAGATCAAGTGCTAATGTTTGTGAATGTCTACTTTTATTCCCAACTTGTGACTCAACAGTAAAATAGTGGAGCTGGGGGTGTAGTTTCATGGTAGAGGGCATGCTTCGTATGCCAAATAAATAAATAGTATTGGTTGATTTGAGGGCCCACAAATAGTAAATTACCAGTTTGTCAATGGCATTATTAATCTGGGACTAACTAGAAAGGAACTTGGCAAGTAATAGAGCCTGAATTTCCAATGGAAGTGGGATGTCCCTCCCCGTCCTTTGCAACAGAATAACAAGGAAATTATTAAGTGTATTAGACAGCAGGAGATGAGGGTGTATAAAGCAATCCTTTTAAGTGTTTTTATTCTCTTAAAATACTAGCTCCCCCCACACACCTTAATCTAAATCTGAACAAACCGAGGTAACCTTTTTTTTTAAAAGAGTCACAAGAATGCTTATAGAAAGGATGCTAAAGTAACCGTCTCAGGGAAGCCACTGAGATTTTCCAGTCAGTGCTACCAATTTCATGCAGTTTTCTGAGCCTAAGGAGAAAAAGAAAATCTAAAAAGCACAAGGTCTGTGATGGACAAAAAACCGAAACATTGGGATTGCAAGAGATGTATGAAAAGATCTTTTGCATGGAAAAAGCTATGAGTGTTTCTACTTAGTAAATGCCTGAATTCCCTAAGATTTCAGGTTGCTAAAAGATACGGATGAGTTTTAGCTTTAAAAGAGAGTATCTTGTGTGTATTTTTCTTGCAGTACTGAAGATCTAACCCAGCACCTCTGCGCTGAGCTACATCCCCACCCCTTTTTAAATTTTGGGACAGGGTCTCTGAGTTGCTAAATTATCTGGGTTGGGCTCAAACTTGCAGCACTCTTCTGCCTCAGCCTCCCAGAGTGCTGTGGGATTGCAAGTGTGGATTCAGTGTAGTTACAGGAGAATAATTGTGTCTTACATGGCACGTGGGAGTTCATGCTCGTAGTCCTGCACTTCCCCGGTCACTGGATGCTACGTAACTTTACAGCCAGAGTCCAGGAGGACACGTCAGCCTCCGCTTTTCTTCCTGCTCTCTTCCCGCTTGCCCGAAATAATCCTGTTCATCTTTCTTGATGTAACTGTGCCTTAAGACTGAAGGGAAAGGAAGGGCCCACAGCTTCCCAGACACTAAAGTAACCGCGAGGAGGGCGGATAACGCCTCACACCCCGTGCACGTGTCCAGAGTGAAGAGTCAGAGTGAGTGGCACCGGCCGTCTTTCACCCCTTCTCAGTCCTCGACTCTCTCCCCTTCCCATTCCCGCCTCCTAACCAGAACCGCTTTTTGGCGCAAATGCAGAGACATCCTCATTTCTTGGCCGCGACTAACTTAGCCAGCGGCTCTTTCCCTGCTTCTCTTCTGCAGACCCCGACACCCCGCCCCCGGTCCGACTGTCCCGAGTTTTCCCCTTCCTGTTTCCTCTTCCCTGTTACGTAAAACTTCTCCTACTTTTTTCCTCGCCCCCTTGGAAGTTCCTGTTCCTCAGGGTTCCATGAGTCGTCTTCTTTTTATTTTTTTCTTCAAGAACGGTTTTCCCTTTTTCAGTTTTTCATTAGTACCCGTTTTTGACTCGTACGTGTGATGGGTACGTAGTGAGCACGTTCACCGTGGGGAGTTGGTACAGGTAATGACCCATCTTTTCATTCCCCCCAGCCCCATGCTATCTGTCCCTAGATTCCTTTCACATTTGCAAAAGATCATCTCCCTGATTCCTGTTGTTTTATTATGCTTATTTTGCTCCTTGAGTTATTTTTATTTAGGTTTCTCATACAGTATAAGAGAAACCATGCGATGCTTAAGCTTGTGTGTCTAATTTATCCATGAGTCTTCTCCTTCCTGGAGTCACGGTTATGGCTTTAAGTGTCACCACCACATTACTGATTTCTCATGGTCTGTCTCTGGTTTAGTCGTCCCTTCTAAGTTCCCCAGTTGGTGTCCAGTTACCTCCAGAACATTGCCTGGAGTCCCACAAATTCCTTAATCCAACAGTCCAGCACTATGTTTATTAGCCTTCCTTAAGTCTATTCCCCTTCCACTTTTCTTTCTTACAAGGGAAGAAAATGGAATCCCCTGCTTGCCTGATCTTAAAACATGGGAGTTGTCCCTAAACTACTCCTCCTCCCACTCACCACATCCAGTCACAAAATCAGATGAGTCCACCTGGAAAATAGCTAATAAATTCTATGGCCACCGTTCCCATTTCTTATGCCCATTAACTCTGGTGGCTTCATCTTTTCTCTGCTGTACCATGAAGTCCATGAGAGCTAGAGAGTTTTCTGTTCTCTTCACCATTTTATCACTAGAAATAGTAGGTTCTCAGTGTGTATTTGTTGAATTAGTGAATAGCCCTTCTGTCACCTCCTGCCTCGAACTGCTGGTGCCTCCTCTATGACCTCTCTGTCTCCACTGTCGGTGGGGTTGCTGGATTACCTTTCTGTGGTGGGCATTCGCCAAGATGGCCCCCAGCGAGTCCTGTCTTCTGATATTCATGTTCTTGTATAATCTGTTCCCTTTAATTCTGAGCCAATAACAGTGGAACAGTTCTCCTGGATAGAATATGCAAAAATGATGTCACTTCCCTGTCCCATGACAAAAGACTGGCTCCCGTTTTGTGTGGGTGCTCCAGCTTGCTCTCGCTGAGAACATACAGCCACAGTGTCTTGAGCTGTCCTCTGGAAAGACCGCCATGGCAGGGAACTGTTTCTCCATTTCCCAGCAGCAGAAAGGAGGACGTGGACACACGTGAGTGTAGGAGTGGATTCTCTCCGGCCTAAGCCACTGGATGAGACCATAGTCTTGGCCAAATTTGATTGCAGCCTTGTGAAAAATGGTGGTATAAATAAATACTTGTTGTTTTAAGCTGCTAAACTCTAGGGTAATTTGTTACAGAGAGATGGATAATCAATACATGACCAAGGAGGCTCAAACATAACTGCTCAGTAATGGTCTGTGGTAAACTGTGATACTGTAAAGTGGTTGAGACACTGGTTTGATCTGTGAGTAGTGATATGAAGTGCCCTTAAGATACTGGAGGCCTTCAGGGATTGAGTGCAGGCCCTCACACGTGCTAAGCATGTGTGGTGCCACTAAGCTACATCTCCAGCCCCTAAAACGTGAGTGTTTGCAAAGCAAAGTATAGAACAATATTTACTGTAGCATATCATTCATGTAAACTTCAACAACAATAACCCCTCCACACAATACATTTTTTATAGCTACACGTAAGTATGTGTAAATGCATAAAACTAAGTCTGGAGGTAAACATACCAGCCAGGAACAGTGGTTTTCTCAGGGTGCTTAAGAACTTAAACTTCATCCACAATTTTGAAATAGTCACACAAAGAATATATCTAGGTATAATTCTGTAATTAAAAAGGTAAATATGGTTTTGGTAGAAATGAAACAGGCATCACATTTTTATTGCTCAGAATGGAAATTTCATCTTCTTAATTAAGCTTATTTCTATAAACCTGAAATACAGAACCATATGAAGTAGAAAGTCAGTGATAACTCATCTCTCAATCATTATTAAAAGTTTATTTTGGGCCGGGGGTTTAGCTCAGTGGTTCTGGCGCCTGCCTCACAAGCGCAAGGTCCCGAGTTCAATCCCCAGTACAAAAAAAAAAAGTTTATTTTGGGCGCCAGGGATTTAGCTCAGTTGTTCTGCCGCCTGCCTCACAAGCGCAAGGACCCAAGTTCGATCCCCTGTACCAAAAAAAAGTTTATTTTATATTCTCCCACACTTTTTTCTAACATGTAATAGATAAAAATGGAATTCTATTTTATTTACTGTTCTGGACCTTAATTTTTTTCAATTAATAATACATTGCAGCAATCTTTTTATAATGATACACATGAAGCTACTAAGTTTATTATTTTATTTGCATAGTTGCATGTCATTTCCTTGTATGCATGTGTTGTAATTAGTTCATCTACTAAAATATAAGCTTCATGAGAATAGAATTTCATTAGTTTTGCTTATGATTTTATCCTTGGTGCTTACTATGCTTAAAGCTTAGTAGGTACTTAAAAAATAGCTGTTGAAAAGTGAGTCAGTTTAATTAGTTCAAGTACTGGTAGACAACTGTTCTGATTCCACCACAGTACGTGCTGATACAATTTTTTCCTTGAGATGAATTCCTAAAGATTACATCGCTGAATCAATGGGATGAATATTTAAAATTTTTGATGTACGTTGCCAAATTCCTCTGTATTTCGCTTGTACGATATTACATTCCTACCCATCAGTGTATGAAAGTTCGTGTACCTTGGGAATGTACAGTGCAGGATGCATTCACCTCCTACCCCTCTAACCACAGGAGACTCAACAAGAAGCATCGTGCAGGGGATTGGAGGCCAGAACATTTGTGAACCTGGGCAGAGTGCATGGAGTCTCCCAGCTCTGCTTGGGAAATTAAATGTCATGTCGAGTGAACCAGTCAGGGCCCCTGCAGGAAATGCTCTAAGTAGGCCATTTAAGGAGCAGTCATAGCTGGAGTCTTGATAGAGGGAGGACAGATGGAAGAAAAACCGGGAGGATCCACCGGCCTGAAACCAAGCGTCTGTTAACATCCCAGGCCCAGGGGCCCAAGGGAAAGAGCTGCCCCTGTAACCTGGAGACTGGGAAGCCAAAGTAGGCAGGGCCAGCTAGATGGCTTTAAGATAGCCAGAGCCCACAGCCACCAGAAAAGAGCAAAAAATAAATTCCTCAGCACCTCCTCCCTCCCCCACAGTCACCCTCCAGGACCCCCTGCTGGCCAGATCCCTGGAAGTCAGAGAGCAAGGAAGCCACCCAGCTTATAGCATTTGCTCAGTATCAACCAATGGGTCCTCAAGTCTAACTCACAGGAATCCTCGAAGGTAGCTGCTTACATTCATTCCAAAGGGAAACTGAGCCCAGGGCGACTGATGACTGACAAGGCGACTGAGCCTTAGGCGACTTGCCTAAGGACACACAGCTGGTTCTGGAGGCTCCAGAGCCTGCGCTCCTAGTGCTATGAGGTTGGATCTGAGGATAAGGAGATGTGTGACCTACAGAAACACTATCAAATGTTGAAATCTCCCAACACAGTTCTGGAGTAGGAACAGGCTCTCCCACGGCTTCTATGCCCTGTGAGAGGTAGCTCAGGTAGGCTCAGCGTCATCACACGAGCACCCCCATGGGAGTGCTGGGGTACAGTAAAGAAAACGTAGATTCTAGAGGCAAACTGCCCAAGTTCAAATCCTGACTCTGGCACTCCCTAGCTTGGGCAGTTACCTTATGTCTGTCCTTTGTTTTCTCTTCTGTATTTACTTATTTGTTTATGTGGAGGCAAGGTTTTACACTGTGTAGCCCAAGCTGGCCTTGAACTCATGACCCTCCTCCTCACCCTCCCAGAGTGCTGGGATTACTGGCATGTGCTACCACACCCAGCTTCCACATTTGTACAATAGCAATAATCATAGTCCTTACCTGCGAGGAATTGTTAGGAGGCCTTCAGAAATTAAAATATGTAGTCAGTGAATAGTGAGCCCTGACAGGTATGGTGGGCATTCTCATCAACATTAACACTAACTCACAAGCATTGCTGCTTCCTGGCTGTGCTTCCCCTTCAAGGCTGCCGTTGTATAAGGTCGCATTAATTAGATTCAGCACCCCAAAGCCCAGGGCATCTTGTCCAGACCTCAGCAACCCTCTGTCCAGGGCCAGAAAGAAATATTTTCAGCTTGTGGACCATACATTCCTAATGCAAGTATTTAGCTCTGAAAATTGTAGTGCCAAAGCAGCCATAGACAATCCATAGTGCACAGGATGTGTGTCAATAAAACTTTCTTTATGGATGCCAAAATTTGACATTTATGTTTTTGGGCAACACAAAAACAGGCGATGGGCCCATATGCCCTTAAACTGTAGGTGGGTAATCCTTAGTTTCCGTCCTTGCAGCCTGTCGATGGTCTCCCTAGCAGTGAACATGAACTTCACTTTCTAAACTCAGAGTCACCTCTTCCAATTAGAAATAAATGTCCCTGGCCCCCTCCGATCCAGCTTCTACCTCCATGCTCCTGAGCAATCCTGTCTCTCCAGCCTCCTTCCTCTTCCAAAGACCCAGCTCCTTCCCTCCTCAGCCCTCAGGAGGGCCCTTCCCTTTGTCTTTTTTTTTTTTTTTTTGGTACTGGGGATCAAACTCAGGACCTTGTGCTTGTGAGGCAGGCAGCAGAACCACTGAGCTAAATACTGGCCCTTCCCTTTGTCTTGAAAGCACCTGCCTGTGTACTAGCTGTGTCTGCCCATGCTGGTGGTCTCTTTCCCTCTGAGTTCCAGAGTCTTCCACAGTGCCTGACATATAGTGATTGCCCGATAAATGTGCATCCAGTTTAACTCCATAACACTCTTTCCAGGTCGGGGCTTATGTACTAGTGAGGAAGCTGTGGCTCAGAGAGATTAATTGACTTGCCCAAGGCCACACCACGCAATGATCTGTTGCCCAAGAACTCTCAAAGTACCTTAAATTTTGGTGCCACTACCAACTGTCTGAAGACCTTGGATGAGTCACTTTGCCTTTCTGTGGCTCAGTTTCCTCAGCAATAAAATGGGCGTCAGAATAAAAAGATGTTCCTCACTGGGTAGCTGTGAGGATTGAATGAGTTAATGGAGCTGAAGTGTATGGGAATGGGCCCGGCATGTGGCCAGGGCGGTATGATGTTAGTCTGCCCGTTGTGGTCAGCATTCAGCCCTCGCCATGAGGGAGCCTGAGGGGGTCTTCAGCTGGAGCATGGAATGGCTGCTTCTCGGGTCTGCGCTGGCTGCCGTTGCCACTCAGGCCTTCAGAGGAGCGGCCACTGGATCTTTCTGGAGAAAACCAGAGCCTCTTAGACTGGGAGATGAGGCCCTGTGGCTTTGTGGGGGTTAAGTCCAACCAGAACGTTTATTTTCCTCTGTGTCTGGAAGGGCCTCTCTGGTCTCCATGGCAACACAATTTCCTGTCCTGGTTTTCTCTTAGATGAGCTCTACCTGCTGAACGCAGAGACTCCTGGGCTGAGGCTCGGGGTGGAGGCCAGCACTGGGCAGTCCACTTTAACTGCCTCCCCCACATAGGCAGAGTGGCCAAGCCTGGCCAGGGGCCATGTCACAAGAGCCTTTGTTTATGAGTCCAGACGTCCAACTTAGGGTGACGTCATGGAATCCAGGCCGGAATACTTGCTATGCCCCATTTTCTCTCTTTCTTCCTTTTCAAAGGGTTTGTGTCTTCTTGAGGCTGAGGACAGAGGCTCATGAACATCCCTAGTTTGCTACGAGTACTTCTAAATCTTTCCAATCACAAGCTGTACTCTGTGTCTGGAAGCTTGCTAATAATTATTCATTCGATCATTTATCAGTCATTTGGTTCATTCAACAAGCATTTACATAGTAGATTAATTACTGAAATAGTGCAGGGGCTGAAGAAATCGACCTGATCTTTTCTCTCAAGGAGCCTAAATGCTTGGTGAATGGAGACAGCCGTGTAAATACCTGAACACTCTGCAGTGTGATTGATACCTAGACAGAGGTCTCTGCAGGGCTGGAATAGAAGCAGGACAGAAACCAAACTCTCCGCTATCTGCCTGCATTCAGGTTCTGCTCCTAGGCTCTGCAGCCTTAGGTGAATCCCACCCCAGCCTCAGTCTTCTCTTCCGTAAAATGGAGACAACAGTGTGGCAGGGTGGTTTTGGCTGTGTTCTGGAATGGGTGGAGCTGCCTGGCTCAGTCTCAGCTCTAGTACTGACCAGCTCTGTGTCCTTGGGCAAGGAGCTGATCCTGTCTGCTGAGAATATCCCTTTAAACCTGAGACCCTCTCCTGCTGTCCACCTCACGGTGCGCCCAAGGTTTAAAAAAGTGAGTGTGCACACTCAGAGCGGTGCTTCCAGACCTACCTGTGACCACCGCTATAGGAGGAGACCTGGGAGCCCGGTGGGGACACTGGATCTCACTGAAGAAAGGGACAGTGGGTACAGAGGGAGTCCCTAGCAGACGTAACATCGAGGTCATCAGCCGTGTATATCCTGATTGGAGTCTGTCACTGTTGTTGAGGGGAGCTGTGTTTTTTGTTTTATGTTTTTCTTTTTTGCAGGGTTGGGGATCCAACCCAAGCCCCCGTCCATGCTAGGCAAGCGCCTTACCTTCAGTCTACAGCCCCAGTCCTAATTATCTGTTCAATATCTGTATCTCCACCCACTTCCTAGAAGTCAGAGACACATCTGTCTCATTTCACCAGCTCTCTCCAAATCCTAGCACAGTCCTCGGAGTTGGAGTTCAGTAAATCCATGTACGGTTAAATGTGTGATTGCTGAGTTTGATAACCTCTTTATCACCACGTCCAGGGTCCTTTACAGCTTGACTAAAGACCCACTTAGCTTTCAGAACTCTCCCTGGCCCCACCACACAGCTCTAGTTGTTAACAAACCCTAGGAAGCTGTTCCGACTTTCGTAGACACCCTTCTTCTCTTCCCTAGCAGGTGAGGCCCTCTCGTTCCTTTATTCACATGTGCTCACAACGACACTTGTGAGAGCTGTTGGAAGGCGTGGAGCACAGGAGCCTCTGAGGCATGGTGGGAAGGCACTGCTGTCTCCACTGCACGCTCTCTACTTCTGTCCTCCATTCTGCAGCCCTCGAGGAGTGGATCCTCAGCTCCAGAGAAGCAGGGAAACTGTGGAGCCTGATGGATTAAAAACCAATTCTCTTCCATCCTTTGGGTCAGTGACTGATTTGGAAATCCAGTCCAGGGTCAGTCATTTACCTACAGACAAAAATGGGTTTTATCTGGGTGTGGGCTCAATGCCTGTGGGAGGCTGAGGCAGGAGGATGTGAAGTTTGAGCACAGTTTGGGTAATTAAGCAACTTAGAGCTTGTTTCAAAATTTAAAAATGAAAAATTTTAAAAGGAGGGGTACTGGGAATATAGGTTAGTGTGAAGGCCCCAGGATCAGTCTCCAGTACCACAGGAGAATGAATGAATGAATGAAGGAATAGGCTTAGGAGAGGGGAATTGCCCGACTCGGTTGTCAAGGCCCAGTGAGAAAGCAGACAAGGGATTCTGACTTTCAAGAGAGAGCCTCAAGGTGCCCTGTCTCTCCTCTTCTGGACAGTGAAGAAGCAAGGCCAGCGCCGCAGTGGAGTTCTCTCCAGGAGTCTGTGAGGGAGCCGTGTAGGACTGAGCCCGGACGGCGATTTAGGAGCTCCTGGGCTGATGGCACTTGAGGTCAGCTCATGTCTGACACTTTTTATGGGATTCAGTGAACTTCCACATTGTGTAAGAGCCAGGGAGAGGTACGTTTTACACATTTGCGGGGAGCGTCCTAACTGGTTTACATGGAATATGGAAACCTGAGCCGGCCCAGGGGTTGGCACAGCAGCAAGTCTTCGAGCGATTAGCCATCAGGAGACAAGTGTGCTCTTCAGAGTGGAGTGACGGCAGGATACAGTGCTTTATACACAGCCTCTGACAGCAGAAAGGAAGTGGGTAGGACTGAGCAGAGAGCCGACTGTGCTGCAAGTGAAGGTCCAATGTGCATGGGTCAGGGACAGACCAGGAAAGCAACACCAAAGACCGGAAGCTGAGACAGACCTATGGACAGGGATTCTCCCGACTCCAGTATTCTCCGTGGGCCAACGTGACAGCCCTAGAGGACACTCAAGGACATTCACACATCTATTCATTCATTCTGCACTTTCACTGAGCCCCGGGTACCTGCGCGGTGCTATCTGCTGTGACCACGGCGTGAACCAGAGCACAGCTGCTGCCCTTCTCAAGCTGACACTTTGGCGGAGGCATAGACAGAGAACCAAGTGAGCGGTACGTGTGTAAAGCTGAGTGGATGGCAGTCTGTGCTACCAAGAAAAATGTAAGGGGTAATGCGTTGGGAGCATCGGGGAAGGGAAACGAGCCAGAAGTTTCTAGCCTGTGAGCTCCAAGTGGGGATTTTCTTGAATCAACAAAAATTTTTCCAAGAATGGCACCTTTCTGTATCCTGTTGGCCAGATACATAAAAGTTATAACAATTGTAGGGCCGGGGATTTAGCTCAGTGGTTCTGCCGCCTGCCTGCCTTGCAAGCACAAGGACCCGATCCCCGGTACCAAAACCAAACACAAACAAACAAAATAACAATTGTGATAAAGTAGGCCAGATATTCACTGGGTGCTTGCTGTATGCAAACCAAAAGCAGCCTCTGAATCTGTCCCCAGCTGTTATTCTGCTTTGTCTCCATTTTGCAGAGAAGGGAAGCAAAGGTCAGGGATGCAGTGAGGGCACCCGACGTCAGAACCACCTCTACTCCACACAGGTCCTTGCTCTTTTTTGACCGCACAAAACTAACTTAGCAGGGTGACTCCTCTTAGTTCCACAAGCACGTTTCTGGGCAACTACAATCAGTAGCATTAGATAAGACAACTAAAGAGAAAGTAAATTCCTTTGAAGTCTGTGTTTGTTAAGTAAATGAATTTTTCAGATGAGTTCAGTGAGAGGAAATGTAAAGATCTCGGGGAGTAAGGATGCCGGAAGCCTGCTTGCAGGAGCTGGCTGGCTGTCACATCAATATTCCCGAGCACCTCTCATGCCGCTGCCCACTAATCTCCCCTGTGTGATTCCAAAGTTAGAACCCCCTGGAGCAGCCTGGAGTTCGGAGACCTGGAAGAGACCCAGAAAGATGAGCATGCTTGGTACTGTAAGCTGTGCTTCAACCAGATCTCAGAGGAGGGACCCTGATCCTCTGTCATCCAAAAGAAACCATGTAGTTATGAAAACCCAAGAGTCACAAAACAGAGGAAGCTGGGCAGGGGGCACACACTTGTCACCCCAGCACTCTGGAAAGTGGAGGCAGGAAAACCACAAGTTTGAGCCCTGACTAGACAACCTAGAGGCTGAGCAAGACCTTGTCTCAAATTAAAAACTGAACGAAGGTTGGGGTGGCGGGCATGGCTCAGTGTGGAGGCCCTGGGTTCGGTCCCCAGTACCACAAAAAAGAAAAAAGCAAAGATTGTTCTGTGGACACCTTACTTGGGGCCGCTTGGCTTCCCTCCCAAACACTTTTTTTTTCCAATTTTAATTTACTTTTGTAAAGACATTTTAATTGTACACATAAGATATAGATATATTTACTTTAAAAAAAAATTAAAACAGACAGCCAGGCGTGGTAGCACACACCTGTAATCCCAACACTCAGGAGACCGAGCCAGAAGAATCACAGTTCGAGGCCAGCCTTGGCTACATAGTGAGTTTAAGGCCAGCCTGATCTACACAGTGAGGCCCTGTTTTAAAAAGCAAACAAGATGAAGACATACAGATAAGGCTAAAGTTCTTAATTGCCATCCCCAGACCTGGGCTTCTCTTAGGGTCCCCTTTTCAGTGAGTTTGGAGTGTATCCTTCCAGATGTTTTTCTAAATGTTTCCTCTTTCTGTAGAAGCCACATTATGTCTATGTACTTGATGCATTTTTTTACATAAATGTTGTCATACTGTACATATAATTCTGAAGTGTACACTGTTTAACCCTATATATCTAACAGCTCTTATTGAGAACCCAGGGAGAAAAACTAACATTTATTATGACTGCAGCAGGTGTCAGATATCGCACTAAGCCATTTATCACAAAGTTAAAATGACTTTGTAGTTGAAACAAAGTTGCTTTTACCCTATGGTGAATTGGTAACGCCTTCCCAGCTACAGCACGTTAAAAGTCATAATTTAGTCAGATGAGGCATCACACACGTTATCCCAGCACTCAGCAGGCGGAGGCAGGAGGATGGCTGTGAGTTTGAGGCCGGCCTGGGCTACATCGTTCAAGACCAACCTGAACTGCATAGGGAGAGCCTGTCTCAACCCCGCAATGTAACACAGTAACGTAATCATGGTGTAACGAAGACATAGTGAACATACGGTGGCAGGCAGCATCGTGTAGTGAGATACTAATTCTTGTTTTGTCCTGGGTGGATTTGCCCCTACCTTCCCCCCAGTCCATTTTTCTCTCACCAGAAGGCAGGAAGCAGAAGTAACATAACTCTCGTTTCAGGCTTGGTTTTTCAAAACACTGCCGTGGGACGCGTGTGGGGCCGTCTCCGAGGCCGCGGAGAGCAGGGGAGGCGCAGGCAGTGGCAGCCGCGGGAGCCGGATCCCCGCGAGGAGGAGAACCCACGTCCTGCGCTCACAAACCCATTGGGAGCGTGGGGCGGAGATGAGCGCAGGGGACCTGGACCTGACCTGGGGCTCCCGGCCTAGCCTGGGCCTCTGTGCCCCACCCGCCGAGACCCGGCACCAGGACCCGGGCAGGGGCCCCCTGCAGGTCGGGCTGGGCCTCAGAGCCGCCCGGATGGCGGCCGCCTGCGACTTCCGGCAGGGCCAGTTGGCTGAGGGACCCCTCGGCTTCAGCTGGACCCGCAGGCAAGCGGAGTAAGGTGCCCTTCGGTTTTCCCCTTTTGCAGCTGAAGACCCTGCGCCGCTTGGAAGTGAGGTCACGTGGCAGGCGGTGACGCGGTCCTCGCAGCTACGATGCCTGCTCGGTCCAGCGGCCGGTCGCAGTGCAAACTGGCTTTTTAAAAAATTTATTTCTCGTTATACTAGGGATTGAGCCCAGGGCCTCTTACATACTAAGCAAGCACTGTAGCACTGAGCTACATCCCCAGCCCTTTATAAAATTTTTACATTTTGAGACAGTCTCCCTATGTTGCCCAGGCTGGGCTTGAACTTTACCCCTCCTGCCTCAGCCTCCCGAGTACATAGGATTCCAAGGAGTACAACGTCACTCCTGGCCAAACTGACCTAATTGAAGTAGGGAGAGTTACTGCCTTCAAAGCTGAACGGTTCAGACATAGTTTGTGTAGGTCACGAAGGTGAACGTTTTCTTTGTCCACTCCACCTTCTCGTAGTTGGATGTTTCTCCAGCTGTTTGCTTCCTTGTGGTTTCAAGAGGACCTCCAGAAGCTTCTGTGGCTATGCCAGCCATGTGGACAGTCCGTCTGTTTCTCCTTTATTTCAAGGAATCCCTAGATTGTTTTTAGCCCGGTTGTTGATTTGGCCATCCCTGAGCCAATCGGTAGCTGCCTAGGGAGGTGTGCATTGATTCGCCCTGGCTCAGCCCCAGGTGCCACCCCCTTGACCCTGGCCTTAGTTTCCCCCAAGCTTTTGGCTGAGGGAGGAGTGGGGTGCCTGCTTCAGACAGCGCGGCTGCCTGGGGCCTCAGGCGGGCACAGAACTGCCCTGTGTGGGAGCTTGAAAAGCCTGGGAAAGAGTTCTTGCTAAAGGTGTTTGTTCAGCGCTCGGAGATGGTGGGCCAGGGAGCGGTGCACGCCTGTAATCCCAGACCATTCTGGGAGGCTGAGGCAGGAGAGTCTTAAGTTTGAACCCAGCCTGGGCAGTTTAAGAGACCATGTGTCAAAATAAATTTTCGAAAAAGATGACAGTGGTGATTTTGAGACCAGTGCTCCTGTTATTCTCCTGCCACCCTCGTGAACACAGTCCTAAGCTCTGGGGCAGGGAAACAGTGTTCCACTAACCCCATAATCACGCGTGTGCATATGTGTGTGTGCGTGTGCACGCGTGTGTGCGACCAGGGATTGAACTCAGGGCCTTTGCACTGAGTTACCCAGAACTACTTTTTTTCTTCCCTCCTTGCCCCTCTTCTTCCCTTCCATCTCTCTCTCTATTTTATTTATTTTCTGAAACAGGGTCTGCTAATGCACCAAGTTGGGTTGTGCTGGAACTTTCCGTCTTCTTGCCTCAGTCTCCCCAAATGCTGGGATTACATCCTGTGTCGGGCTAACCCCACACTTTTTTGAGAGTGACAAGTGTGGTATATGACTCTGGGCAGAAACACAGACTGCGGCTGTCACTGAGAGTTGCTTGTCTACTAACCACTCTGCTCATTCTTCCCCATTTTGTTTGGGGCAGGACAGTGCCTGATTAAATACCTTCTCATCCTTCCCTGAAGCATTCTCACCCATGAGATCTAACAAGAGCTTGGAAGGAGGTATCTGAGGTAGTGTTTGTTTTCATTAAAAGGGCACACTGAGAACTGGCTCTTAACCTTTATCCATCCACCTTCTTTCTGCCTTGGTCATGGACTTGATGGCTGGACCTGAAGCAGTCATTTTGTGACCAAGAGAATCACAGATACATAAGGCTTGATAACATTAAATGCTTACACGATGGTACAGTTTACCTATATCAGTATGTCTTTTGATTTATTTCTTTCAAATCTTGGGATTTTAAAAATTTATTTCTTGTTTCTCTCCTTACCTCAGTACACAGATTCGTGAGGAAAATAAATCTTTATTGTTTAGATTCTCATTAAGTAAAAGGTGGTCCACAGATGTCCAACATCAGCATCCCCCGAGAACTTGTTGCAAATGCAGACTCTCAGGCCTGCCAGATTCCAGATCAGAATCTGCAAGGTTCTCAGTGGGTTCACAGGAACTTTAAAGTGTGAGAAGGTGTGGTCTTGGTAATTGTGAGCGTGGCTGGATGCAATCTAATCGGTATACAAAGCTGCCTGGACCACAGTGTCGGCTTGACATGTTGCGCATCAGTGGGAGCGAGAGATTATTGTAGACAGCCGGACTGATAGAGAAGCACAGCATCAGGGCAGCCAGGAGCAGTAGTGGGCGGAGCATCTGGGAGACATTTATTAAATTCTTCTTTGGTATTCGCGGTACTCTGAGCACTGTTAGAAGCACTCTGTCAATAGTTACGTAATCTTCATGGCAACCTTATGACCCATTCCATGGATGAGTAAACTGAGGCATAGATAGGGTGGCTCATAGAGTTCTTCAGTTGCAGAGGCAAGACTGGGATCCACGCAGTCGATTACCAGAGTCTGTGCTGTCTCTCCACAGTTTTGGGGAAGAATTTTAAGAAAGCCCAAGAGCCTGCAGAGAAGGTGAATAAATGGTTTCTTTTTTCATGTTCCTATTTCTTACCCCTGAGCCAATGTGGCTTGGGAATCATGAGTTAAACATCGATTATTTCATTTAATCTTCAAAACGTCATTCTGTCAGCACATATCTGTTGAGTGCATGGTGTTATGGTTTAGATCTAGAATGCCTCCCGAGAGGCTCATATGTTCCAAGGTTGGGCTTTGGAAGGTGGTCGGACCATGAAGGTGATACACGCACGAGTGGATTAATCCACTGAAGAGATCCGAGCTGAGTGCTGTTAGGAGGCGAGGCCTCATCAGAAGGCCTCTGGGGGCGTGGCCTGGAAGGGTATTTCTTCCTGCCTGGCTCCTCCCTTTGCTCGCCACTTCCTGGCTGCCATGATGTGCTCAGCTTTCTTCCGCCAGACCCTTCCACCATGCAGTTTCTGCCTTGGAGCCAGCTGATCACACACTGAAAACATGACCCCAAATCACCCTCCTCTTCAAGTTGTGAGTGTTGGGTATTTTGTCCCAACAATGAAAAAAGTGAGACTAAGGCACCTAGCATGAACGTGCCTCGAACTGGGAATGCAGTGGCAGCCAGAGCCTACTTCTGATGCCACAGACTGAGTGGGGAGATGGACAGGGACAGTTCTGTTGTGGCGCAAGAGACTGAAGGAGGCGAGCAAAGCGGGCAGCCCCATGGGGGACCTAAGAGGGACACTATCCAGGAAGGCTATGCTAAACATGGTTTTTTTCCTAGTTTCTTTAACAAACCTCAAGTTTCCCACCCGCATGATCTCCTGTGGCTAAATCAGATAAATCTCCCTCTGCTTTTCGGATTTGTCACTAAGCCAGTGTAGCAAAGCTGCCCAGTTGCGCTGCAGTCATGGTTACCGCAGGCTGAGTTCATGGAAGCATACTGTGCGGGCCCAGGGAGGGGGGCTTGCGTGAGCCCTCACCGGGGCGAACAGTCAGCCCCGGGAGGAAGGCTGTCCAGAGTGGAAGGCTCCCAGCCAAGATGGGTGAGTAACGCTGGAAGAAGCGGGGCTGTCCGGCCTGCAGCGGAGATGACTCGGGGCCACGGCTGGGCTAACAGCAGAAGTCTCGCTCGCTGCCCCTCGGATTTCACGCCTCTGCTGCCGCCTGGGCGCTCAGTGCTGGGCCCCTTTGAGCCCCCTCTGCCACTTCTTTACCAACATTTGTGCGAAACGATTTTGCCCTCTTTGCTGAGAAAACAGACCCGTAATAAAGATGGCCTCTGTACCTGAGTTAAGTGGATCTGAACTCACGTGCTCCCTTCACCTGTGGTCTGGAGCCTTCCTTCAACTCCGCCCAGTCTCACCTTTTCCTCCCAGCCAGGTCCTCTCCTCCTCCCGCCACGAGGATTGTCGGAGCTTTTCCATCCTCAGTAAAGAAGTTGCCTGCGACCCCCGCTGGCTGCCTTCTTCCCTCCATTGCCGTAAAAGCCTCTGTTTTACACACAAACTATCACACCCTTCAAACCAGACCTTAGCGTGTCGATGCTACTATAGAATGTTAGATGAAGCTACATTAAATGGCCATAGCTTTACTGAGATATAGCTCACACACCTTAAAATTCACACATTTAAAGTGTAGAATTCGATGGTTCTTAGTATATTCGTCGTTGTGCAATCATCATCACAATCAATTTTGGAACATTTTCATCACCTCCCAAAGAAGCCCTATCCCCTTTAAACACCACCCCCTTTGCTCTTTCAATCTCCTACCTCAGCCCTAGCCAACCACTAATTTACTTCCTGGCTCTATGGATTTGCCTATTCTAGACATTTCATATAAATGGAATCAAACCATAGTATTTGATCTTTTATGTCTGTTTCTTTCACAACATAAAGTTTTTGAGGTTCATCCATGTTCGATCATGGAGGAGACTGTTCCCTTTTATGCTGAATAATATCCTGTTGAATGGCTATCCTACATTTTGTTTGTAAATTCATCAACTGATGGACATTTGAGTTATTTCTATTTTTTTTACTATTATGACAAATATTGCTATGGAAATTTATTATGAGGTTTTTGGACATATATTTATTTTTCTTTCCCTTAGGTATAGGGAATTGGTAGGTCATACGGGAATTCTAGTTTTTATTTTTTGCAGGAGTGCCAGACTGTTTTCCAAAGTGACTGAACCATTTTACATTCCCACCAGCAGTGTATAACAATCCCAATTTCTCCACATTCTTTTTTTTTTTCGTACTGAGGATCGAAATCCCTGGCTGTCTCTCCACATTCTTGTCAGCACTTATTGTTATCTTTTTTATTATAGCCATCCTAGTGGATGTGAAGTTGTTACCACATTGTGGTTTTTGTTTGCATTTCCCAAGACTAATGATATCAATCTTTTTATGTGCTTATTGGTCATTTGCATAACTTCCTTGGAGAAATGGCCACACAGATCCTTCATGCTTTTTAAAAAATTTTGGTTATGTGTCTCTTTGTTATTGTGTTATAAGAGTTATTTGTTATTTGTTTTATGAGTTATTGTGTTATAAGTGTTACAAGAGTTCTTTATATTTGTTTTCTAGATACAAGTCTCGCATTCTGTTAGTTTTCTATTGGTGTGATGAACACCTGGGAAGAACAGTGTAAAGGAGGGAAGGTTCATTTTAGCTCACAGTTTCGGTAGGTTCAGTCCACAGTCTACTGGCTCCATTGCTTCTGGGCCCATGCTGAGCTAGTACATCATGGTGGAAAGGCGTGGCACAGCAAGGTAGCTCTCCTCATAATGGCCAGAAAAGGGGGGAGGAAAGGGGCGGGGGCAAAATACTCCCTATAAACACTTCTCCCCAATAACACACTTCCTCCAACTAGGCCCCAACTCTTAATTTTCCATTAAGCTGTGAACATCAACAGATAAACCCAATAATGATATTAGACCCCTCATAACCCAATCACCTCATGCCTCTGAATACTGCCTCACTGGGGACCAAGTTTTTCCACATAAGCTTTTGGGGGACATTCCAGATGCGAATCATAATGTTCCTCTACTAAGCGATTTGCAAATATTTTCTCCCATTAAATGTGCTTTTTCACTTAATAGTTCTTTTGATTCACAAAATTATCTGATTTTAATGATATCCAATTTGTCCTTTTGTTTTGTTGTTGCCTGTGCTTTTAGTGTCATATCTAAGAAACCATTGCCAAATCCAAGATCATGAAGATTTACCCCTATGTTTTCTTCTAAGAGTTTTATAGTTATAGCTCTTCATTTAGGTCTTGAAGTAATCTTAAGTAGTGTTTGTGTGTGGTGTAAAGTAGAGACCACACTTTATTCTTGTGCATTTGGGTATTTTGTTGTCCAGTACCATTTGTTGAAAAGACTACTCCTCCAGTTATCCTTATTGCCAAGCAATTGATCATAAACGTAAGGGTTTATTTCTGGACTCTCAACCCTATTCTTTTGATGTATATGTTTATTATGTTCATGTGAAACTGCTTAATTACTGTTCCTTGTAGTAACTTTGGAAATTGAGGAGCATGAGTTCTCCTCCAACCTTGTTTTCTTTTTGTTGTTTTTGCTGCTACTGCTGTTCTTCCTCTTCCTTCTCTTCTGCCTCTTCCCCTTCCTCTTCCTCTTCTTCTTCGTTTTCCTCTTCCTCTTCCTCTTTCTCTTCCTCTGTCTCCATCTTTTTCTCCATGTGGTTCTGTGGTACCAAATCTAGGGCCTTGAACATTCTAGGCACTCTACCACTGAGCTAGCCTCAGCCCCAACTTTCATCTTTTTCAAGATGTTTTTGGCAATTCTTGGTCTATTCAATTTCTATATAAATTTTAGGATCAGCTTGTGGATTTCTATAAACAATCCAGCTTGGATTCTAATATAACTTGAGTTGAATCTCAATCAATTTGGAGATTATTGCCATCTCAACACTGTGATGCCTTCTGATCGATAAGCATGGATGTTCTTCCATTTATTTAGAACTTCTCTCATGAAACTAGCATGTTTGCAGTTCCAAGACAAGTATCAGTAATTTACTATGATTCAGCCTAATATATGGAGAAAAGAAATTCTTTCAAGTTTTTCCTTAAAATATGTATAATGTTAGGAAAGTGCTTTTTTAATGAGCTACATCCCCAGCCCTAGCCAGAAAAATGTTGACACCCAAACCAGCTTCTAGAAGCACCTTAAGACCACGATATGCCATACTGTGCTAGGAAGGAAGCTGGTGGTCTTTTGCGGGGAGGGGTGTGGAGTGGGGTGTAAGTTTCTGGGGGTAGAGTTGCATTGTGTCTTCACTTTGGTAGCAGTTCATCCAGCTGTGCACTTTTCTGGATGTAAATACTTCCATAAGTCAATAAACACATTTGTTGAAAACAATGATAACTAAAAAGTTCAGCACAGGAGGGATTATTCTAGAAATACAATACTAGTGAGTAATACTAATCTAGAACTTACTATGAACCAGGCACTGTTCAAAGGGCTTTATATTTACTTATTCAATTGAGTCCTGCAACAGTGCTTTAAATTAGGAGCAACTATCAACTCTGAGTTACTGAAAAGGCAACTCGGGACCAGAGAAGCTAAGAAACTTGCCAAGGTCACACCTAATAAATGGCACGTCTAGAATTTAAATCAGTCAGTCTGGGTTCTCAAACTCCATGTTGTACAGACTACCTATTGATATTAGTGGAACTCTTAATATTGGTTAAAGGAGAATTACTACATAACCTTCCTTAGAGACTAGAATTGTTAATTAAATTTAACATTCATACTGATATACTAATAACACATTTAACTTTTATATAGCACCAAGGGCTAGGGATGTAGCCCAGGGGTATAGCACTTGCCTAGCATGCACACATTCCCACATTCATTCCCCAGCAAAGAAAAAAACCTCGCAAATATAGTGTCAATATTGAACACTAGAAGTACTTTCCATTAAAGTCAGGAGGAAGATAGAGAAATAATATTGCCACCATTGTTTAACATTATACTAACTATGCCAGAATAGAAATAAAGATTTTTAAACTTGCAAAGAGGAGACAGTATGATGTTTCCAAGTAACATGATTTTTGAGTGGACTAAGGCACGGGACTCGAGGCACACAAGTAACATGATCACATCTCTGGACAATCCAACGGTATCACTGGAAAATCTCATAAAAACCAAAGTAGTTGGTTACAAAACTAGTAGCCCAAATTAACATTTCCACATTTCAGTAAAAAAAGCTAGGAAACAAAATGGAAAAATGTGACACTTAAAACAGCACCAAGACCCACTATTGCAATGCTAGCAACAACAAAAATGAAAAATGAAAGAAGAAACAAATTAAAATATATACCCTTTTCATCAGAAGATTTAATGCTGTAAAGATATATATTCTCCCTAAATTAGCCCTTACCTTTAATTTTATGTCAATTGAAATACATTATGAAGTTTTTTTGGAAGCAGATTCACTAAGTCTAAAGTTCAAGTGGAAAAATAAACAAGTGAAGCTAGCCAGGAAAATTCTGAAAAAGGAAAGTAATAAAGAAGGTTTAACCCTTGTAAGTACTAGAGCATATTACAAAGCTACATTTATGAAAGAGTTTGGTAGCAGTACATGAAGGGAAAGACAAATTAATGAAGCAGGTTAAAGATCTACAAATAGACCCAAATGCATTTGCAAAACCAGTATATGGTAAAGCTATATCCAAATCAGCGAGAAAAAATAAAATTATGTAGTGCTGTAATTGGTGTTGGAGCAATTGGCTAGACATTTGGAAAAACATGTTAAAAATGGATGCCTGTCTAATTCCTTAGACTAAATAAACTCCAAACTGGTTGTGTTAATTACCATTTCATTACTTTGGTAAATATCTGAGATAATCAAATGTAATCAGGTAGAGTTCACTAGAGGAACAGATATAATGTAATATAATATAGATATTACGTAAAGGATTTACAATGCAGGCTCAAAATGGCCGCCTGCAGAGTCAGGGGTGGAAGAGTGTAAAATGGCCGTCTGCATGCGGAGAGCGGGAGGATCCAGGCAGAAGTCGAAGGCCTGGAGCTCCCTGCAGAGTCCCGTGTGAGGGGTCTGCCCTGGCAGCCTGGAGATGGATAGCTAAGGGCGAAGGTGGAGACTGGAGCTCCTCTGGAGGAGCAAAAGCGAGACTTCCTTTTTCCTCTCCCTTGTATTCTATCCAGGCTGTACGCCTAGTGGTTGGTGCCACCCACGCCCTGGTGGGTCTTCCCTCCTCAGTCAGTCAGTCAGTCATCCGGACACACCCAGAACCGTGTTTACTAATCCTGCTGGCGTTTCTTACTCAAGTGGACGCCACAGTTCACTGTCACATCACTTACAAAGAGGAAAGGTTCGCTTTGGCCAACTGTTTGGGAGGTTTCCGTCCATGGTTGATTGGCCCTGCTGTGTAGGGTGTGTGGTGAGCAGTACATCACGGCAAGGAGCACCTGGCGGTGCAAAGCTCCGCCTGTCATGGCAGAGACAGGAAAAAGGGACATTTATAAAGAGAAAGGGGCTGGGTCAGGCCCCAGTGACTGGAAGACCTCCCTAGGCCCCACCTCTTGGAGGTGTCGACCCTCTCCTGATAGCAACACCTTTCTGGGTTACTTAAGATCCAAACTCTAGCCGAAAAACAGTTCAAGTGCCAGTAAATAAAAACGAAATTGAGCCTGGAAGTGTATGTGCACATACAGTCTTGAATTGGAGAAAATATTTTAAAGCACTACACAAAAGCTGACTCCAAAAAGGAGAAAAAAGACTATATAAATGTGGAATAGATACATAGTATAAAAATATCACAGACTAAAATGTTGGGAACAAAAAGGGAAGTGAAAAAAGTTTTTAAAATCCAGACTACACGAAGAACAAATTGCTTTAATGTATAACGTGCTCTTATACTATAATTAAAGACATATGAAAGTTTTTAAATTGGACAAAAATATGAAGATGCATCTCAAAAGAAAGAAATACAAATTGCTTATGAACACATAAAGACATACAAAAGTCTATCAATCTCCTTAGTGACTAAAGAAACACGAATTATAAAAAAGTATAAATTAAAATGAGATGCGCAACACCCACTACATCTTAAAATGTTTACATTCTTTCACCCCGCTATTCTATTTCTATGAATCTCTGCCACAGATATTTCAAATATATGAACAAAAATGTAAGTAAAAGATTTTAAAAGTAGGGGCTGGGGATTTAGCTCAATGGTTTCGCCGCCTGCTGCGCAAGCGCAAGGACCGGAGTTCAATCCCGGTACCAAAAAAAAAAAAAAAGATTTTAAAAATAATTACAAACTAAAAGAAAAGCTCAAGGTACAGGAAAAGAACTTTTTCCCTAACCACTGAGAATAAATTGCTAATGTCATCTAGAAATAGAGCCAGCAAAGGCCACCTCTCTGGAATAAATTAGTGCATATTTCCTACAAATTCTCCCACATGACTTTAATACAGCCACTGAAATCAAGAAATTAGCACTGAAGTCATTGAAGCATCACTCTCAGTCCCATAGTTATAGTAATAATATCTTTTTATCAAAGGAATCCAGTTCAGAATCAAGCTTATTTTTGGTTGTCACATCTCTTTGGCCTCCTTCAACCAGGATCACTACGTTAGTCTTTTGTTGATGTTCATAACATTGACACGTTATTTTTTAAGTTACAAGCCCATTATTCTCTTCCTTTCCTTTCTTTATTTTACTTTATTTTTTAGACATGGTCTCATGATGCAGCACAGGCTGGCCTTGCACTTGAGAGCGATCCTCCTGCCCCAGCCTTCGGAGTGCTGGGGTTTCAGCTATGTGCCACCAGGCCCAGCCCAGGCTCACTGTTTGGAAGAATGTCTGTCCCACAGCCTTGTTTGTGTGAGGCTTCCTCGTGCTTAGGTTCAAGGTCCCATGCTGGACAAGAGCAGCATAGGAGCAACGCTGTGTTCTTCCCATGGCATCCTACCAAGCAGTGCCAGGTTTTGATTTGTCGCATTTCTAATGATGCTCAGATAAGATGGTGCCTACTTTTTCCCCTTTAGTCTATAATCATCTGGTGGGAGGTGTTTTAAAGTTCTGTAAATATCCTGTTTCTCATCAAGCTCTTTGGCAACAGCTTTATTGACTCACATATTTAGAGTGAATAATTTGATAAGTTTTGACATATAAATACAGCTGTGAAACCATCACCACAATCAAGATAGCAAACATATCCATCATCTCCAAACGTTTCCTTCTGCCTTTTTAAAATCTTTCCTAGTACCTTTTCTGTCCCCAGGAAACCACAGACATTCTTGCTGTTACTATAGAATAAGTTGCATTTTCTCGGGTTTTTTTTTCAATTTTTATTTTTATTTTTTTGGTACCGGGGATCAAACTCGAGACCTTGCGCTTGCGAGGCAGGCGCCGGAACCACTGAGCTAAATCCCCGGCCCTTAATTTTTATTTTTTGAGACAGGCTCTCACTATGTAGCCCAGAATGTCCTCAAACTTGCAGTGATCCTCCTGCCTCAGCCTCCCAAGTGCTGGGATCATGGTGTGCACCACCCGGCTCATTTTCTCCACTTTTATATAAATTGAATTATACCGTTTGCCCCAGCACCACCATCCTCTTCTTTTTTTGGCCTGGATTCTTTCTGTCAGCACAGTTATTTTGAAATTCATCCCTGCTGTGTATGTCAACAGTTCATTCCTTTTGTTGCTGAATAATATTCATTTCTAAGGAACTTGGGTTCGACGGGACTTGGTTTAAAATTCACATTTGGTTATTTGTTTGTATTTGTCCCATTTGTTTATGTTGCCATTCTGGGGATCAAACCCATGACTCTCACACATGCTTCACTTACTTTTAGTTGAGGGATTTTGTTTTGTTTTCTTTGCTTTTTTCCAAGTTCTCATTTTATTTAATATTAATTTATATTTTTATCATTAATTAAGTTAATAGGTACAGTTTAGATGGACATAATGATCACATTCTTCATATGGAGTTTGTACCTATACATGATACATCTTGATTCTTTTTTTTTTTTTTTTTTTGATACCGGGGATTGAATTTGGGACCTTGTGCTTGCAAGGCAGGTGGTGGAACCACTGAGCTAAATCCCTGGCCCTCTTGATTCTTTTTTTCCATTCCCTTCCCTTCCCTTCAACCCCTCTTCCCATTCTTATTTACAAGAGCTTTGTTTCAATTTTATCTTTCTTTTCTCATTGTTTTTCTTTTCCCTTCCTTCCTTTCCCTCCCCCTCCTCCCATGTACCCCTTGCCATTTGTAAATTTTCTTCCTAGTTCACAATATCTATTATACATTTTGGTCCTTGTTTACTCTTTCAGTTTCTCACACCAGAGGAACAGTGTGATATTTACATGTGTGTGTCCAATTTATTTCACTTAAGAGTATGGTCTCAAGGTATAAATTTACCTGGAAATGAGCCAGGGATTTAGCTCAGTGGTTCTGCTGCCTGCCTTGCAGGAGCTAGGTCCCGAGTTCAATCCCTGGTA
>NW_004624782.1:9708982-9719264 GCF_000247695.1 Heterocephalus glaber
TTTATGCCTGAGTAATACTTCATTGTGTGAAAAAAAACCCCACAACTTCTTTATCCTTTCATTGGTTGATGGGCATTTGGGTTGGTTCCAGGATTTAGCTATTACAAACTGTGCTGCTATAAACATGGGTGCACATATATTGCTGTGGTATGATGCTTTTAATTCTTTTGGGAAGATACCCAGCAGGGGAATAGCTGGGTCAACTGGAACCTCTAGTCCTAGTTTCTTGAGGACTCTCCATACTGAGTCCCACAGTGGTTGCACCAGTCTGCAGTCCCACCAACAATGGAGCAGGGTTCCTTTCTCCCCACAGCCCCGCCAGCATTTGTTATTGGTTGACTTCTGGATGATAGCCATTCTTTCTGGGGTGAGATGGAATCTCAGCATTGTTTCAATTTGCATCTCTCAGTGATCAGTGAGGTTGAATATTTTTTTATAATTTATTTGCCATTTGTACTTCTTCATCTGAGAAGTATATATCAGTCTCAGTTGCCCATTTTTTGATTGGGTCTTTAAATTTGGTGGGTTTGATTTTTTTCAGTTCTTTGTATATTCTAGATATCAGTGTTTTGTCTGAGGAACTGTGGGCCAATCTCTCTAATGAACAAACACACTTATCCCATCATTCTTGCCACTTTCTGAAGCAGTTCTGGAAGTTGTCTTTCGTGAATGTCTTTACAAGGGATGATTAAAAATATAGTGACTCCTGCTTCTGAGGGACACCTAATGCAAAAGCAGGCTCACAAAAATATTATGGTGTGCCTCATCCACTTTATTCACCTAATTTGCTATGATGAGATTTCTGGCTCTTCCCCAAAGTCAAAATGACCATGAAAGTAAATGTTCTGAATTGGCTCAGCACATCAAGACAGCCAGGACAGCACAAGTAAGGATACTCATGGAAGAGGACTCCAGAGCTGCTTCAGAAAGTGGGAAGAATGATGGGATGAGTGTATTTAGGCCAAAAGGGAGTATTTTGCTGGGCAATAATGAAAAAATGAATTTTACTAAAATGAATTTTTGAAATTTAAACATTTGATGTATATTTTGATCACATTTTGAAGTTTTTTTCTGTATTTCTTTTTTTGTTTTTTTCTTCTTATAATCTGTAGTTCTTTTTTTTTGGTACCGGGGATCCAACTTGGGTCCTTGCACTTGCAAGGCAGGCGCCGGAACCACTGAGCTAAATCCCCGGCCCTGTAGTTCTTCTTATCTTTAGAAGTTTGACTTAGTTCTTTTTTTTTAAAAGTCATCCAGGCAGATCTTAACTTTTATAACATAAGGAATACAGGAAAAAAAAAAAAAGGAATACAGATATTATTGCTATTTTAATATTATTTTCTAATTTTAGGATCTGGTTCAATTTTAATTGATTGATTTTAACATTTTAATCACATTTTCCTACTTTTTAAATCTTGAATTTATTTGTTTATTTATCATAGTGTTGAGGATGAAACCTAGGGCCTTGTACATGCTAGCCAACCCAACTACTTAGTAATTTTTTATCTAATGCCAGATATTGTTAATTTTACTTTATTGGGTATTGAATTTTTTTATGCAATAAATGTTCATGAAATTAGTTCTGGGATATTGTTAAGCTACTTGAAAACAGTTTGAATCTTTTATAGATAGGTTTCAAATTTTGTTGGTGTGTTCACAAGTTAGCATTTTGTCACTGTGACAAAATATCTGAGATAATCAACTTAAAGGAGGAAAAGTTTGCTTTGATTCCTGGTTTCAGAGGTTTCAGTCCATGGTCACTTGGCCTGTTACCTTTAGGCCTTTGATGAAGCAGAACATTATGGTGGGGAGCATGTGGAAGAGGAGGCTGCTCACATCATAGGGTCTGGGAAGCAAAAAGAGAAAGAAAAGGAACCTCGGGTAGCAATATCTCCTACAAGGGATGCTCCTACTAGGACCCTCAAAATTTCCACCATGTCCAGGTAGTGACATCCTCTGGGGAGCAAGCCTTCACATAAGAGTTTTGGGGGTAAAATTTAAGATCAAACCATAATAGGTTTTAGAGGTACCTCTGTCTCATTAATGATGCAAAACGCTCCTGAGTACTGCACCTGATGATTTGTGAATTATAAGAATATTCTACTCTGGGGCTGGGGATTTAGCTCAGTGGTTCTCCTGCCTGCCTCGAAAGCACAAGGTCCAGAGTTCGATCCCCGGTACCAAAAAAAAATAGATAATAAGAATATTCTACTCTGGCTGATGAGGACATAAATTCTCTCTGTGACTCTTGTGTATTATTCCTTCTTATCCTCTTGGGGGGTTCTTTCCCTTTCTTAAGTAACTTCCTGATACATGTCCACTGATTATTTCTTAGCTAAAAAGACTCAAGCATGACCTCTGCAGGTTTTGGGAGTGCTCTCTCTGTGTAGTTCTCTCCTCTGTGATATTCTGACCCAGGGACTGCAGCCACTTTGCCCTCTACAGACTACATTACTCCAACTCAGGAACTCTTCCTGGGCACCACTTTCTGTACCCCTGTGCCACTGTCCTCCCAGAAGTGTCCTTGAGCAATAACCTCAGTCACTTGCAGTGTTCACCTCATTTGTGCCCCATCTCTCAGGTATCACTGTATTTCACTGCATGATATTTAATGTTTTCAAAACTGTTGTTTCATAATTCTGTATTGTACAAATGTTGTTTCATAAATCTGTATTTCTAGTTGTTTCAGGAGGCTCTAGGTCCTCCATCTTGGTTGGAGACATACGTCCTCATTCTTCATCAAACTGTAAATGAATGAGTGAGTGAATTTAATAAGTAAATACATTTATTTTTTGCATTTATTTATTTTATTTGGAGACACATGGTTTCTATCATATTGAAGCTTATAATCCCTGACTACCATTTTGTATTTTAATGCTCAAATTATCTTCCCCTTGGTCTGTATGTACAAGAATAATTACCTAGCCAGGTGTAGTGGCACACAACCTGTATGCCAGCTGCTCAGAGGCTGAGCCAGGAGAATTGCATGTTTGGGGCAAGCCTGAGCAACTTAGCAAGATCCTGTCTCAAAATAAAAAACTTAAAAAGGGCTGGGGATGGATCCCAGTGTTCCTTGGATACTATAAAAAGTTAAATATGAAAATGGTTAATGCAGGGGCTGGGGCCTTAGCTGAGTGGTTCCGCTGCCTGCCTCACAAGTGCAAGGTCCCACGTTTGATCCCCGGTACCAAAAAAAAAAGGTAATGCAGCACTTCTTTACCAAAGTTTGTAGACTGAGAGTGAAGGAAGAAAAAGCAGACCACTGTTCTCAGAAAAAACCAAAAAAGTGCCAATTTATTATTTTAGCAGTGAACATGTGAAGGATCTAATAAAAGGCAGAAGTACCTATTTTATCTTTTTTGCCTGAATTTCCAGGAGACATCTAAAGAAATGTGCTTCCAAAATGACAGGTGACCAAAAATCCAAAGAATGACTCAAACTAGCTCAGCCTGGCAGGTAACTGAGTTTATTTGGGGTTACTTCACAGAGCAGTGGATAGCTTGTGGGCTGCGGCACTTTTGAAGTCACTAACCCCCCCGTACTAGGCTGCTGGTTTTATAGCGCCATTCAAGCCATTCAAGAATATTTAGCAGCAGCAAAAGCTGGTCAGATTTGCTTACTAGAAAGAACACTTTGGTGGTGATACGGATGTTTGCGTAGAGTGAGATAAGCAAACTACAGAAAGATCATTCCTTCACTTAATAAGTACTACTGAGGGGCCCAAGATATACTAGGCATTGTGCTAAATGTACAGATATAATGATGAACAATGACGACATGGTTCTTCCTCTCCTGGAGCTTACAAAGAATTCGGAGAATCAAAGATTGAACAAATGACAAGAATATCTTATTGCAAATGTGATTAATGCTATGAAGAAGTACAGGATGCTTTTAGAATATGTGATCAGGAGGATTAAGGCAGGTGGTGGTCAGAAAAAGCTTTCCTGAGGAAGTTACATGGAAGTAGAGAGCTGCAGGCCGGATCAAGGAGAGGGGCCCCTTTAGAAAATGAAGGAAGGGTTTTGGATTGCCTGGAGCATGTTGGACAGGAAGAGTGATTGCAGATAACCCTGGGGAGGTGTTAGACACCATGTTAAAGCTGCTTGGCTTTAAATCAAGAGCCATGAGAACCTTCGCATTATTTTAAATTGGAGATTAAGATGATCAAGTTTTATTTTAAGAGAAATAACTAAGGGTGCTCTATGGGGACAAGTTTCTATAGGCTGAGCAAAGCAAATATGAGGTATGATTAAAAACTACGATGAATGTTCACATTTTTAAAAAATTAGTACAGTAGGGCCGGGGATTTAGCTCAGTGGTGCCTCCTGCCTTGCAACCGCAAGGTCCCGAGTTGGATTCCCGGTACCAAAAAAAAAAATTATGGCAGTAAAAGACACGTTGTCATTAATCGCTCCCTTAGAATTTCCCCTCCCCTTCCAGTGTACTTATCCCATCATTTTTGTCCCTTTCTGAAGCAGTTCTGGAAGTCCTCTTTCACGAGTGTTTTTAGTTGTGTTGTCATGTTCGCCTCAATGTCCTGAATCGATTCAGAACTTTCACCTTTCATGGTCACTTTGACTTTGGGAAGGAGCCAGAAGTCACGTGGTGCCAGTCCTGGTGACTGTGGATGAGGACGCACTATCATGTTTTCATGAGCCTGTTCTTCTGTTGGATGACTGGGAGCACCATTCACTGTATTTTTGACCACACCTTGTTTTAAAGGCACTTATAAAAGAGGGCTTCTAGAACTGCTTCAGAAAGTGGTCAGCTTCCCATCACTATAACAAATACCTGTGATAGTCAACTTAGAAAAGGTTTGTTTTGACTCACAGTTTTGAAGATTTCAGCCCATGATTGCTTGGCCCCATTGTTTTCTGGCCTGTGACGAGGCAGTACTTTATACAGAGTACAAAGCAAAGCAAAATTATTCACCTTGTGGTCGGGAAGGGAGAGGAAGAGAAAGACGTGGAGTCCCACAATCCAATTCAAGGACACCCCAGGAACAGAAGTCCTCCTGCGAGGCCCACCTCCACCTCCTGAAGGCTCTACCACGTTCCCCACATTCCACTCGAGGGTCCAAACCCTTAGCATGATGACTTTTGGGAACACACACGCTCTAAACTACAGCACTAGGTATTTATCCAAGAGAAATGAAAGCATATGTCCGCTCTTCTAAAAAAATAAATAAAAGACTTTTACAAGAATATTCATAGTTGCTTTCTTCAGAATAGCTTCGAACTGGAAAGAACACAGGTGTCAATCAACAAGAGGATAGGCAAACAAACTGTGATATATCCATTCAATGGAATACTTCTCAGCAGTAAAAAGGAATGAATTTGATACATGCAGCAGTATGAATGGCACTCCCAGGCATGTTCAGCAAGAGAAACCAGGCAAAAAGGGTATATATGCTATGACTCTGTTTCTATAAGGCTATAGAACAGACAGTACTAATTTGTGGTGATACATACAAACCTCAACAGTGATTTCCTGGTAGCAAATATGTGGGAGAGGGGATAGAAGCATGATTGAGAAGCTATCTCAAGGGAATTTTCTGGGGTGATAGAAGTGTTCTCTATACTGATTATGGGGTTGGTTACATTAGTGTATTTGTTTGCCAAAGTGCATCACATTTTTCACCTTAAACGTGCACGTTTTGTTGTACGTAAACTATGCACAACAAAAAAGAGGAAAAAAGATAATCTGGAGTTTTCAGAGTGTGCTAGAAGGTGGAAGTGAAGAAAAAGAGGAAGGAAAGATTAAGAAAACAAGTCTGAGTGCCAGGGATTTAGCTCAGTGGCACTGTGCCTGCCTTGCAAGTGCAAGGTCCTGAGTTCGATCCCTGGTAACAAAAAAAAAAGAAAGAAAAGAAAACAAGTCTGAGGCAAATTAACTTGCGAGAGGGAGGAGTCAAAACTCTCAGGCCTCTAACTGGGGTCCTTTAGTGACGGTAGTGTTAATATCAGCCTGTCCCTCGGCTACATTACAACCCACTTATCCTGTTTTTCCACCTGTCTTGCTGATTTCATCATTGGACTATCAGGATTCACTCCTCAGCTGTTTTCTTTTTTTGTTTTTTTGTCCTGGGGACTGAACTCAGGACCTTGTCCTTGCCAGGCAGGTGTGCAAGGTGCCACTGAACTAAATCCCCAGCCCAGCCCTCAGCCCTTTCCTTGAGCCAGAGCAATGGTTCTCAATAAAATAATACGGCTGACCCCCCATATCTGTGGGTTCTGCATCTCCAATTTCAACCTTCTACAGACCAAAAATGTTCAGAAAAACATTGCATTCATACTAAACATGTAAAGACTTTTTCCTAATCATTATTCCCTAAATAACATAATGTAACAACTTTGTGTCGTATTTACTTTGTATGAGGCAGCATCAGTAATCTGGAGATGATTCACAGTCTATGGGAGGCTGTGGGTGATTGTATGGAAACACTCACCGTTTTATGCAAGGGACTTGGAGCGCATAGGTATTGTGGTGGAGATTTGGGGGAGGATCTCAGAACCAATCTTTGTAGAGTACTGAGGAACAAGTGTACTTTGCCTCCAGCCTCCAAGGGGTGAGTGCAGTGCTGGAAATGGTTTAGCTGGACCTGGTGAGGAAATGTGCATGCTAATGATTTGTGGATAGGAGCCATGAGGCTGAAAACACAGACAGTTCCACAACACCGGGACACTCCAAGAAATGAAAGGCATGTTTATCATTATCTGAGAGCCTATTTCCTTATTTTTCAGTTTTAACATACCCTAACATTTCCAGTAGTGCAATTACCACATAAGTGGAGGGAGAATTGTTTGCTTTTTGTTCAGAACATGACGGAGACCTGTTCTCCACTCTAACATAACAAGAGTTCTTGGTGTTCAAGTGATCAATCAGACCTGGTTGTGTCACTCTGCTTGGATTGTAAACACTTACGTCCAGCCTCTACCTACTTCACAGGGTCTTCTCAAGTATATACACAGGGAAAGACAGTTTATTTCATTATGATTACTTTTATTTCTCCTTTATGTCAGAGATATGTCATTATATTAGCCACTTTCCTGTCAATGGTACAAAATACCTGATACCCACAATTTAAAGAAGAGAGATATATTTGGCTCAGGGTTTTCAGTGGGTTCAGTCCATGGTCAGTGGGAGCCAAGGCAGAAACAGCATGAGAGAAGGGCCTGGCAGAGGACCGCTGCTCATCTCACAGCAGCCAGGACGCAGAGCAAGAAGGGAGGAGCTGGAGACAAGAAAATACCCTTCTAGGTCACATTCCCAGTGACCCACCTTCAATCTGTCCCTCCTCCTAACAGCACATTCAGTCGCCAGATCATCAGTAGATCTGCCCTGGTGGGAGACATGTTAGATCATAGCAGTCATTATATTTGTCTTTTGAAATCATGCTTTGGGTCAATCATATTTCCTACAACCATCATTTTGGAATAGTAAAGGTGTTTCAAAATGTTTGTTATCAAAAGAGGGTACAGGGTCTAAGATGGTTAGGAAAAATATCTACAGCGAGTGGTTAGTGAGGTGAGCTCTGGAGCCAATTTTTTAAAAAATTTTAACCATTTATTATTTATGTGACTTTGGGCAAGTTAATTACTGTCATCTATGAAGTGAGTAAAATATTCCTATCTCATAGGGCTGTGTGAGGAAGCAATTAATGATTAGCTAATACTTGTAAATCACTTAGAACAGTGCCTGCCCCGTACCTGTTAAGTACTGAATAAATTTTATATAAAATAAGTGCACACTCTCCAGGAAATCATGCAGATGTTTTTGATTTTCATTTATTTGTTATTGCAGACATTTTCTAAATTTAAAGGTATTAGGCTCAATGGCAGATGTGTCAAGCAACCACAAGATTCTGGATTCTATCCTCAGCTCTGCAAAAACTAAAAATAAAAGTAAAAAATAAAATGAATGAGATTTGCTTTAAAATACCATATCACATGATAGGATTTGATAAAGCCTTGGAAGAAACAATTCTTTTTTTCAAGTACATGATTTCCAAAGTATGCCAATTATTCACCCCGCTCAGTAAAGGAGGTGGGAGGGCCAGGGATGTAGCTCAGTGGTTCCGCCACCTGCCTCGAAAGCGCAAGGCCCTGAGTTTGACCCCTGGTACCAAAACAACAAAAAAAATCAAAAGTAAAGGAGGTGGGAAATGTTTCTGTCCTGGCAACCTTAGGAAGCGAAAACAGAGAAACCAAGAAACAAAGGCAAGTGAAGGAAAAGTCTTACTTAAATTTGTACAGCCTCAGTTTTCCCGTATCGGACCTTGTTTCTGGTTTTGTTCCCAATTACTGTGCAAGTAGAATAAGAGCGGTGGGTCCAGTAGATGCGAAGCTTTAGAAGCCCTGTGAGGCCCGTTGCTGCCCAGAGCCATGGCTGCAGATTAAACTCCCAGCCCAGACCCTTTTCTACCGTTCCCGCCGCTCCTCAGTTCTTAGGTGGAGCTTTCCATTGTCAAAGAAAACTTTGCTCTCATAATCTGTGTTATGCTCCTTTGTTTTCTTTCCTTTCTGCACTTGCCATAGTGAGTAACACACACTACAAGTTTGCTTCAAAAATAAAACAAAACCCACACTCCCTACTAGACTTACTCCATCAAAGTAGTTCCTCCTAAGTGACAGAGAACCAGGGTCTAGTACAATCCACAGAATACAGCAAATGTGCAGTAAGTATTTGTTTGGGGATGAACTGTCATACTCTGAGGTGTACAGGTGAAATATGAGCTATGGTTACAAACTTGAGTCACCTACATTTAGATAGCACCTGAACACCAGAAAACGGATAGTATCATCCATCACCAAGGTGGGGAGGGACAGTCTTGGGATCGCCAACATTTATTTGATGAAAAGCAGGAGATTCTAGAAGTGGACACAGAAAAGGAGTGGCTAGAGGTAAACAGGAATATGCCATTGGGAGGGTTGGGGGAAGGAGTCTCTTAAAAAGAGGGAGTGGTCAGTTGTGGCAGATGCAGCTAAGCAGCAAATCAAGGTGAAGATGGAAATGTTACCATTGAGTATGGTAGCTTCAAGGTCATTTGTGATAAAAGTCTGGGGGTAAGACTGAGGATGTCAGGTTACAATAGGCTGGGAAAAGCAGGCAAGCGAGTGGAAGTAGCCTGTGTAGAATGCTTTTCCAAGAAGCTTTGCCAAGGAGACCAGAAAAAATGCAGCTGGATAAGAATGAGGCATCAAGGGAGCCTTCTGTTGTTTGTTTTTAGAAGGAAATGGCTAGAGTTTGTAAAGTGATGGGTGAATATTCAGGAGAAAGTGAGATTGATCATTTAGTAAAGAGAAAGGTTAAGAAGAGGAGATCCCTTAGTGGGTCCCCAGTGAGAAATCAGTCAGTGCTGGTCTTACATGATTATTCCTCTTTGACCTACTCCCATGTACCCAAATTAAGTAACAGATCATTGAAATCCAGGCATGGTGGCACACGCCTGTAACCCGAGAGTTCTAGGGGCAGCCGCAAGAGGATCTCAAGTTTGAGGCCAGCCCGGGCAATTTAGCAAAACTCTGTCTCAAGACAAAAAATGTAAAAAGGGCTGGGAATGAAGCTCGGTGTGAAATCAATCATCAGTACCACTGATACAGGGGGAATAAATGTAACTCCAACCTGCTAGATGTCAGGTACCCTGAGTTTGTGTTCCCAAAAATCAAAGAATGAATTTTAAGGTACAATGGAGGTTAAGAGTAGGAGAAATGTATTGAGAGAGATAGCTCCTGAGAGACAGGAGGGGACCCGAAAGTGGATTGCTGTGGACCCCACTTTGAGAGGAAGTTTTATAGAGCAAAATCACAAGGTGGGTACAACCTGGGTCAGAACTATGATCAACCAATACTATTACAAGTACAGCCATCTAGGTAATAGCCATCCAATGGGGAAGCAGGTCTCGTAGCAAGTGTACATGGAAAAAGCAAGGGCCTTTCTAGGATGGGATGGATCAGGAGGTCCTGAACACCCACCTGGCTGAGTGATGTCTATCTAGACTTTATTAGACCAGGTGATACCAATCATAGTATAATCTTCACTTTATTGCTTATCCCTTGGGGAGGCATGTAGGCCTGGTCATTCCATCTTTATCTTGAGGCCTGGCCTTCAATGGATGTGCCTCCAGCCACAGTTGTAACGTGTTCTTACTGCACTGACTCCCTCCAGGGCATAGCCCTGTCTGACTGCCTATAATATTTCCACCTAACTTAGCTATACCACCACCAGATAGATAAGAGAGGGAGGGGGGGAGAGAGAGAGAGAGAGAGAGAGAGAGAGAGAG
>NW_004624782.1:9722266-9828260 GCF_000247695.1 Heterocephalus glaber
CCCCGGCCCCGGCCCCCTCCCCCCCGCCGCCGGGCGCGGGCTCCGGCCGCAGCGCTCCTTTTCCACGCACATCTCTTGTATTTTGTTTTGTTTTTGTTTTTGTTCTATGTTTCAGAGAATTGGAAGCTAAAGCTACCAAAGACGTAGAAAGAAATCTTAGCAGGTAAGATGGGCGAGCTTTCCGTCTCCCGCCCCTTTACAATCGTGCATTTCCACTCCAGTTCGCCCCTCCGGGGTTGGAAGTCCCCCGGTGTCATTTTCCTTTTCGCACACAGGCAGCGAGACCTTCGGGAGCACGGCCTGAGGGAATATTGGACTAAGGGGTTGGCGGGGGAGACGCGTAATTACGCGTGTGCTTCTGTCTTAAAAAAAAAAAAGCAAAAAGCAATTCTTGTAAACTTAGTTAAAGCATTCTCACCCTTTTAGAATTTAATTAGGGGACTTGTGCATTAATTACTATTGTAAATGGTTGCAGGCATTGTGTGACTCATGATTGAGGCGGCCCTTATGGCGGGCTGTCAAACTGTTTTGGCTTCCCCGTTATTACTTTGTAGCTCAAATTGTTGCCTTTATAAAAAGATACTATGTGTTCGCACCCCACCCCACCCCGTGTAGTTAGGCAGATTCTGTTGCATTGGAAACAGTTTTGCCCTTGAACTTTAATTTACCAGGCTTAAGCTGCCCCCCCCCCCCCCGTGTTCGGTATGTGTGCTCTTTTTATCAGCTGGTAAAAAGAATTAAAAATCTGTTCCAAATAAGTGGTTATGAGTACTGTCGGGCCAGAGTGCTTTTGCACTGGTATTTAAAATATCAGAGCCTAAGTACCGCCGCTGCAGAGGCAAGTTTTTGCTTTGTTGTTTTTAAATGCGGTCTTTATGGGAATACTTACCTTTATTGAGTTATAATTGCTTAAGCGTCAGGGAAATGTGCCTTGTTTTACTCCTTTTCTCGTTCACTTTCTGTTTTAACAGGCTTTTCTTATTCACCTTTTTCTTTTGCATCATATTGTTACACTCAGAAATTTCTAGATGTGGACAGCTTTCTCTTGGACAGTAAAATAAAATTTCTCCTGTTGGATTTTAATGTAGCTTAGTTTGATTATTGTAAGTTTTAGGTTTATGTTGAAATTATTAACACAATTCAGATTATTTGAGTATTTTTCATGTAAAACCTTTCCAAATTGCCAGTTCTTCCAGTTTCATAAATATTAATCTGTTCAGGTAATTGTTAAAGAATCTGTTCAGTTGACAAAGGATGGGCAACATTGGTTTACCCAATAAGAGATTTTATGTTACTCAAATAATTATGGGCTCATTTTGTGGGGACAGGTGGTGATACAATTTGAAAGAAATTATTTTCAAGAGGTGTTAAAGAGATAGTAAGATGGAATGAAAGAATGCAGGTTGAGTTACCTTCAGGTATAATTTCAGAGGCAGAAAGAAGCTTGGGGGTCTATTTTTCCTTCCATTGTTGTCACCTAACTCTGTATAGGTGTATTTCCTGTGAGGGCCCCCCCCCCCCCGTAAAGTATTGTCTGTATAACAGGTATAATTGTTATGTACTATTATGATTGAACAGAACTTGGGTGTCTATTTGCCATGTATCAGAGTTTGAACTCCAGTTCTGCTACTTAAAATATGACCTTGACTCTTGGCAAGTCACTTAACCTCTCGGTGCCTAATCTATAAAATGAGGGGCTTAGGCCAGCCAGTTGTTAAGGTCTGTTAGACCCCTTGGGTTACGTAAAAAGGAGTCAGACGCTGTCCATTCCCACAGAGGACATGGACAGTCTAGTAGGAAGACTAGCAAGTACATAAATAACTGTAATACGGGGCAGTCAGTGTAGAGGTCAGAAGGAGATATCAACCCATTCATGTATAGTAAGAGGGGAGCATTTCCTAAGAGATCTGAGTAGAGGAGATGTGATGCGGCAAGCAAATGCCTTCTTTTTCCCCAGACAAGAATGTATCTGTTCTACCCACTGGTGTTCTCCAGAAGGCAAAGGCACTGTGTTCACTGAGTGAAAACGTGTCAAGCATCTGCTGCATTTCAAACACAGGACTAAGCACTAGGGAGGGAAAGAGTGGAAGTTGCTAAATTTGTTGAGTGCTGTTTTGCTTGGCCCAGGTATTCAAAGGCTCCACATGGATTTGTCTGATCCTTGAAAAGCCCAGTGAAGTAGGTACTGATATTATTTTTGTTTTAAGGAAGAAGGATTTGAGGTCTCAGGAGATTAAGTAACTTGTAGGAGTCCAAACCACTGGTGATTGGAAGGCTTCAAACTATATTTAAATTGTCTCATTTTTATTTTTTTCAGTGCTGCGGATCAAACCTAGGGCCACACACATGCTAGACAGGTACCCTCCCACTGAACTTAACCTGTTACCCTTAAATTGTCTCTTACCAAAGGCACAGTTCTGTCAGGCATGGTGGTGCACACCTATTATTCCAGCATTCTGGGAGACTGAAGCAGAAGAATTGCACATTTGAACCCAGTGTGGGCAGCCGAGCAAGATCCTGTCTCAAAAAGCAAAAAGGGCAGGATTTTAGGTCAGTGCAAAGGTCCTGGTAGTACCACAAGGGGAGGAAAAGGCATAGTACTCTACCTTGAAAAAATTTGAAAATTTCTTTGAAGAAGCAGAACCTAAACACTGTTGGTACTTGGGGCTGGATAGCTCATTATGGTGAGGACTCTCCTGTGTATTGCAGGGCAATCATCTGTAAGTAGCATTCCTTGTCAGTGTCTGTGATGACCAAAGATTCCAGATGCCGAAAAGGTCAGTGGGGATGGGAAATGGGACAGAACCAACCTGGTTAAGAACCGCTCTTCTAGATCTTTGCACTTTCAACATGAAAAGTTTAAAACTTTAAATATTGAATTCATTTCAACATCTTTTTATACCCTGGAAGCCAAATTATGTCTCCAGTTTGGGAGCTCTGGCCTCTGAATGTCAAAGATGTGTTACCATTCTTCTTTCCTCTGCTGAGGGGTAATTCTTCTCAAGACAGTGTGCCAAATATCTAGTGCCATGCAAACAAAATTGGCTCAATATATTTAGTTTGCCACGCTGCCTTTTAACACTCACTTTTGGCCATTAAAATTGTCACATCATGTCAGTAAGGGATCCCAATTGGAATGGAACTTTCAAGTATGGGATTAATCTTAAAAAGCGAAGAAAGGGGCATTGTAAGAACAGTAGCAGAAGTAAAGGCCCGAAATCCAGTCAGATTATGATATGGTAGAGGATAGTAGTTCAGTTGGATTGTCATGTAAGGGCTTTGTAGCAAACTTGTTGAGGCCAGATGAGGACCCCTGGAAGGTCAGGTTGAGAAGTTTTCATTTAAATTCTTTAAGAACGGGGAGCCATTATCTTATCTGCCTTTGAGTAGGATACTAGTGTGATAGAGAAATCTTCTAGGCTGGGATGATGATCAGGTATATTTCTAGGAAATAACCAGAAGTCTAGGAGAGAAGTGGTGAAGAATTAAACAGGAACCTGGGATTTGGCATCTGATTATTTGTGAGAGGATTCAGAATACATGGAGATCTCTATCTTGAGTGAATGGGACATTGACCCAGCTTTTGAACAAAGTAAGGTTAGAGCAGGATAATTTGTTTAGGGAGATGAGATGATAAGTTATATTTTAGTTGTAAAAAATCTTTAGTAATACAACTCGGTCTAATTTCTTAAAATATTTCTGGAGGCCAGAGTCAAAGAATCATTGACGATTTTGAGCTGGACCATGACATGAGGATTAGCCAGTATTCAGACTCCATTTTTCAGTGAGAAAGCTGTGGTTGAGACTCATCCAGTGACTTCCGAGTCTTTAATGGGATGTCAGAGCCAGGATTCAGACAGGTTTTCTGATTCTTACCTGTAGTCATCCCTCTAGGCAGTGTTAATTACAAAGTAGATAAAAATAACCTTTTTTTTCTGAAAAAATAACAATTTCGGTATATTCTATGCACATTTTACTGATGAATATACTATAATGAATGTTTTCTAAAAGTGGACATGCTTCACGTTAGACTGACTTCTTCCCCATAACAGGTAAAGTACCACTGTGTAATAAACGTTGTTAAAAGTTGCTGTGTAACATACAGGGTAGCATCTGAATGGGGCCACTTGTCTGAGGGACAAGTACTACATCACAAAGAGACTTAAGACAGGCATGAACCAGGGCAGTAGTTTTTCCTAGCTAACATGAATCCCACTTGTGCAATTCATTCACCTTTATTTGGCATTTTTTTAAAAGCTTTTCTGTATCTGCCATGATCTGGTTAGCAGACCAACAAATTCATGTTGGTAGGTATTTTTCTAGTTTATTTGCAGCTGTGCTGTAAATCAATGTATAGAATAAATGAATCACAAACTGTAAGCTTAACTTAAAAATATGTAATGGTCCTGTGTGGAAAATTTGGATATACATGTCATAAAAAGAATACTATTCTATGATCTCTTGAATTTTGGCATCTGATATATGTCTGAAAGTGTAAGTTGGAAAAGCAGAGTCCTTTGCAGTGCTCTGACAGCCTCAAAAGTATTGCCCGTAATTAGAAAGATTAAAATGTTACATGTATTCTGTTCAATCTGACTTATGACAAATTTTACCCAAAATCAAGGAAAAATCTCCCTCCCATTTAAAAATTTTTAAAATTTATCCTAACTTTAAGCAGAGTAGCCAAAGTAGTGTATTGAATACTTGAGTCTGTTTGCTTCAGCTTACTGATTATTAATATTTTGCCGTATTTCTTTTATCCTGACACTTCACCCCCCACTGTGGCAGTCTGCATCTCACAAGAGTAAGGGATTCTACCGACAGCCATCAGATGACTGTATGTGGAACGTTAACTTCATGATGCGGGTTGGTTCATATCCAGCTTTTCCCAGTTGTCCTACTCATGGTTTTCTTGCCTTCACCTCAGTCCCTTAATCCAGAGCTGCATTTAGTTGTCCCTGAAGTTTCTTTTTTTTTTTTGGTACTGGGGATCGAACTCCGGTCCTTGTGCTTGCGCAGCAGGTGGCGAAACCACTGAGCTAAATCCCCAGCCCCCTGAAGTTTCTTTGTATCAGGAACAGGTCTCTAACCTTTATGCCCCTTCCATGATGCCATTTTTGTGCCCAGCTGTTTTGGCAGACTTCAGCTTGGATTTGTCTGCTCACTTCTGTGTGGTTAGTTTCAGCAGGAATAGCCTATTGGTGGTGATATAGCAACGCGCAGGGCCTCACGTCAGGCTCTCTGCTTGGATATTTGTAAGTAAATTGACTGAAAGGTTTTCCAGGGCTCTCACCTTTACACTGACTGAATGTTTCTCTCAGGTTAGGAAATGACAAACCATTTAATTGAGATTTAATTTTAAGTATTTGAAGTTGTAATAAGTCATAATAATTGCTGCTTTTATGAAGGGTTACTCTGAAGATAGTTCCTTCATTGATAGGCATGAAAGTTGCTTGTTTTCAGCTTTGAACTGGTAACCAACCCTGGTAAAAAATAAAACTCCTAGGTGGTACTTTGGCTTCCTTTTATTTTATTTTATTTTTGGTACCGGGGATCGAACTGGGGTCCTTGAGCTTGTGCAGCAGGCGGCAAAACCACTGAGCTAAGTCCCCGGCCCAACTTAGGCTTTCTTAAAGGAAGACCCATTCAAGTTGGAGTGATAGTGTGCCCATAGAACAAGGACTCACAGGTGTGTGGACTGGTTTGAAAGGTTGAAGGAAAAAAAAGAACAGATGCCGTTCTTAGCATTTGTCAGACTTCAAAGGGTCACTACTTTTCAAAGATGAGCAAACATTCCATTGTAGAGGTTGCAGAAGAGCTAAACTGAGATTCAGAAGAGCGAGTGATGTTTGACTAAGGCATAGTTTCTATCTTAAAAAACCATGAACATAAATTTAGTTTAAATTTCCTATTTAAAGTGTCTTATTTTGGAAATGGCTTGCATACTGTTGTGTGTTTGAGTTGGCTGTGAAGCAGAAATTCTAGCATATCCCTTCTTGTAGGGACGCACATTTTGAATTTTCGGCAGTAGTGTATTAGGTGATGATGACTCAGCTGACTGTTTCAAATGGAATGTTCAAAACAGATTGAAACCTGATTGAGGAATTTTATACTTTGAACCCTACAAGATATTTTCTGTGAACAGCAGTTGATTGGGCTTGGTATAATAACAAACAAGACGAAGCCAGCTCACTTGTTTTGCTGATCTTCCTAGTGGTTTTCAGTCAGCAAGCATCTATTGAGCAGTTTGCTACAGTGATACTGAATATTTCCATGATTATAACATCTGTGTTTTGTTAACTTTGGTCTCTTCTTTCTTCTGCTCTTTTGAAGTATCTCCCGGAACTTAGGAAAGAATAGGAAATTACTGTATGGTGCTTACACTGAGCTGATTTTAAATGCACTTTTAAATATTACTTTGTTCTTTGTTAACTAGTTACACAGTGGATATCAAAGAAATATGTTCTGTTTGTGAATCTCTAGGAATGTGAGGCACATAAGTGAAAATCTTAAAAGTGTACAGATGCAAAGGGACCTAAAATGTGATTCTCCACACGGCTGCGGGTTAGTCATTGTAAGCCACAGTTCTGAGTGTCGGTCGTTTGGACGTGTTCGCCGGTTCCCAGTGGTTCTGGAATGGAGGCGCACACTGCTGTCCTTCCGCCTCCTGCTGTATGTCCCCTCATGTGTCTCCTCCGCATGTGCCATTTACTCTCTCAGTTGTTTAATAACAACTTTGTTGAGGTAAAATTTACATACCATAAAATTTGTTCTTTTAAAGTATATGATCCATTGGTTTTTAGTATATTTGCAGCTTTGTGTTTTTGTACCTTCATCACTGCTGTCATGTTCTAGATCACCACCTACGCCATCCTAAGACCCCATGCTTAATAGCAGTCATTCCCCATTTGTCCTTCCTTCCAGCCCTTGCCACGAATCTACTTTGTGCCTATTCTGGGCATTTCATATAGATGCCACCGTACCATATGATTCTTTTGTATCTTTTAATGTCTGGCTTGTCTTAAACATGTTTTCAAGGTTTATCCCTGTTGTAGCATATATTGGTGGGTGGAAAATACTCTTATCATATTTCCTTCCTTCTTTCCTCCCCCTTCTCATCCTGTGTGTATGTATGTTTCTGCGTGTGTGTGTGTGTGTGTGTGTGTGTGTGTGAGAGTGAGTTTGTGGGGATTGAACCTAGGGCCCAACCAATGGCAAACATGTACCCTACTCTTGAGCTTCATCCTCATCCCTGTTTACTACATTTTATTTATCCATGCATCAGTTGGGACATTTGAATTGTTCTCACTTTGGGATTATTATGAATCATGCTGCCATAGACATTTGTGTACAAGTGTTTGTGTGGGCATATGTTTTTAGTTGTATTGGATATATCTAGGAGTAGCATTGTTGAGTTTTATAGTAATTCTTCTTAACTTCTTGTTTTGGTACCAGGGGAGTAATTCTTTTTAACTTTTTTGAGGAACTGCCAGACTTTCCCAAGCAGTCATACCATTTTACATTCTCAGCAGCAGTGTGTAAGGGTTCCAGCTTCTCCACATCATTGCCAACAGATGTTACTGTGCTTTTGACTCCTGCCATCCTACTGGATGTAAATGGTGTTTCATTGTGGTTTTGATTTGTGTTCCCCTAATGACTAATGATGTGTTGAACATCTTTTCATGTTAATATTGGTCATTTGTGTATTTGATTTGGAGAAATACCTGCTCATGTCCTGTGGCCATGTTTAAATTGGGTTATGCTTTTTAGTGTTGAGTTGTAAGAGTTCTTAATATAGCTTAGATTCAAGTCCTTTATTAGGTAAATGATTTGCAAGTATTTTCTCCCCTTTTATGGGTTTTCTTCACTTTTATGGTGTCCCTTAAAGCACAAAAGTTTTTAATTTTCTAAGTCAAATTTACCTGTTATTTCTTTTGCCACTTATGCTGTTGGTACTCTATTGAAGGTTAGAAAGATTCTCACGTTCTCTAACAATTTTAGTTTTAGCTTTTACATTTAGCCCTGTCATCCATGTTAAATTACTTTTTGTACATGATGGAGGCCCCAGTTTCATTGTTTTCTTGTGACTCTTCAGTTGTCCAGTGCTATTCATTGAAAAGGCTGTTCACCCTTAACACCCTTGTTGAAGGTTAGCATCAGATAATGTAAGGACTCAAGTCTGTGTTCCATTTGTACTGTTCACCCATCATCATGCTGCTTTTACACTCTTGATTACCATAGCTTTTTAGCAGTTTTGAAACCGGTTGTTGAGTTTTCCGATTTCATTCTTTTTCAAGATTGCATTGGCTGTTCTGCTTGCATTTCTATATACATTTTAGGATCAGTTTGTCAATTTCTTTTCTTTTTAAGGTACTGGGGAATGAACTCGGGTCCTTGCGCTTGTGGGGCAGGCGGCCAAACCACTGAGCTAAATCCCTGGCCAGTTTGTCAATTTCAATAAAAAACACAGCTGGGTTTTTGGTAAGAACTGCATATCAGTTTGGGCAGTATTGATATTTTTTTTTTTTTTTGGTACCGAGGATGGAACTCGGGTCCTTGCGCTTGCTCAGCAGGCAGCGAAACCACTGAGCTAAATTCCCGGCCCCTGACATTTTTTGTTTTATTTTGTTTTTTAGAGACAGGGTCTTGCTATGTGGGCCAGGCTGGCCTTGAACTCAGCTATCCCCCTGCCTCAGCCTTCAAGTGCTGCGATTACAGGAGTGTACCACCACACCCAGCAGTATTGACTTTTAAAAAATACTAATATTCCAGTTTGTGAACACAGAATCCTTTTCTATTTATTTGTCTTTAATTTCTTTCAAAGATGTAGTTTTCAGTGTACAGTTTGTACTTTTTTGAAATCCCTATATATTTTACCCTTTTTGATACTATCATAACTGACATTGTTTTCTTGACTGAATTGTCTTTATTTTGGTACAAGTGATTGATCTGGGGCCTTGCACATGCTAAGCACATATGGTACCACAGCGCTGCACTCTCAGCCCGTATCATGTGTGAGTAGAGATAGGTTTACACCTTCCTGTATTTCTTGTGTGTGTTTGTACATAAGCACACAAGCTCTTTTTCTTTTTCCTCCTTAGTTCTTTTAGACACCCACTTCACTGTTGAATAGGAATTGGTAAATTGGACATCTTTGTTGTCTTCTTCCTAACTTTAAATGAAAAGTATTTGCTTTGTGTATGGGGGAGAGGGTTCCTGGGGAATGAACCCAGGGAATACTGAGCTATGTCCCTACCCCTTTTTCTGCCCCTTTTTATTTTTTATTTTGAGACAAGATTTTGCTAAAATGCCCTGGCTGGCTGCCTCAGCCTCCTCAGTAGCTAGGATTACAGATAGTCTTTGTCGGGTTGAGGAAGGGTGCTGGATTTCATTAGATGCTTTCTTCTGTGTCTGTCCAGATCATCATCTAGGTTTGTTCTTCATTCTGTGAACATGTTGTATTACATTGTCTTATTAAAAATCAACCTTGCATTCTTGTGATAAATCCCACCTTGTATTGCCTTTTTTTCACTACCTTTGTGTTGTCTTGTTTATATGTTGCTGAATGTCATTTGTTAGACTTCTGTTGAGGACTTTCGTGTTTGTATTTGGATAAGGGTTCTTAACCTGTAGTTTCTACTTACTCTGATATCTTTGTCTGCTTTGGTACCTGGTTTGGTGTGGATTGGAATCTGAGGGCTTTAGCTGTAGGTTTGGCATTTATCTCATGTACGTTGTGCCATAATAATTGCTTTTGTATGTTCAGTTTCATTTTCTACTGATGCTCTCCCTCTTTTGGTTGCTAACCTTGCCTAGTGCAGTGTTTTGCTCCTAGTCTCATGTAGCTGACAAGTAGTTTGTACTTACTATGTGCATCTGTAAGCACTTCGTTTGCTGTACTAATTTAATCTTTACAACAGCCCTTTGAGGGAGCTGCAGTTTGAGACTTCTTGTAAACTAGGAACTGTAGACTACAGAGAAATTACTGTAAGTTGTTTAAGGTTATGCAAGTAATGAGAGTTGAGATTTAAGCCCACTTCTCGTCAACATTGGGCCTGGAGTTCTTTATTGTATGCTGTACTCCCTAGGAAATGCTTGTTTGAATAAACTGGTCTCGAAGAATTAGAGTGTGGGTAGGAATGAGGGAAAAGAGCACACTTTTGGTGGGTTATACAGGCAAGAAAGCAGGAGTTGGCATATGAGTAAGAGTGGCCAGTGCCAGGGCACACAATTCAAGTAGAACTAGCTTTGTCTCCAGACCAATAATTAGTCCCATTTGGAAGAGTGAGACTAACATCTACAATATTAGAAAATGAGCATTTAATTAAAGGTCCAGGGTGAGATTTGTATAGGTTGGTAAGAAACGTGAAGGAACAAGTAATTAAGTTTCAAAAAGAGAAGTGGGGTTTAGGCGCGTAGATTTAGCAAACCCGGGTTTGGTTTAACCTTATCATAGCCTTGTACCATCTGAAAAGTCGCTTAGACTTTCTAGTTGACTGTCAAATGGGAGTAATATCAGTTTGATTCAGGGTTAGGGTTCAAAATGAATACCTCAGACACTGTAGAGTGCTTCTGTTCTTGGAGTGGGAGTATATATTATTTTCTCAATTTCCAATCTCGTTGATTTTCCTCAACCTGAGCTGTTAGTAACTTTAGACATAGAGCAGTACTGCAAAAGTAGAACAAAATTTCCAGAATATGTATCATCTTTGTTCCACAATGTTAACATTTAATAACATTTGCTTTATCATTCTCTTTTTCTATATATACAGTTTGTATCATTTGTGGGTAACTTGTATATAGGATGCCCTTTTATCCCCAAGACATAACTATGTATTTCTTAAAATCAAAGACATTGTCTTAGTGATTATAGTACTATTCTCAAAATTGGGAAAATAACATTGGGATAGTCCTAACAGCTGATCTACAGACCTTATTCCTATTTTGTCAGTTGTCTCAGTAATGCTTTTTACAGCAAAACAGTTTTTCTGGTTAGAGATTCAATCCAAGATCACAAGTTACATTTTGCTTTCATGTTTATTTAGTTGCCTGCATTCTGCAACAGTTTCATAGTTTTTGCTGTGTACTACCTTGATATTTATAGAGTAAAGGCTGTTTTGTAGATTGCCCCTCAGTCTATGCTTTCCTGCCATTTCCTTATTCTATCAGATTTTGCATTTTTGACAAGAATAGTATAGAATTCATCATTTTTGTGTTTTTTTTTTCTGGTACCAGGGATCAAACTGAGGACCTTGCACTTGCAGGGCAGGTACGCTGCCACTGAGCTAAATCCCCTGCCCCAAATTCATCGTTTTTTTCTTAGTGCATCATATCAGGAGGTGCATGATGTCTGTTTATAGTTAGCATTTCCCCCTCTATAATTAATATTGTTGGGAGGAACTTTGGGAGTATGTAAGTCTCTTGTTTCTTATCCATATTCTTGCCTGAATCACTGAGTTGCCAAATAGTGATTTTCTAAGCCCATCATTCTACGTTAGTTTATGTTTTACAGTAAGGTCTGTCTCCATTCCTCATTTGCTTATTTGTACCTTCATTAAAATTAGTATGGACTCATAGGTTCTTATTTTTTTCAATGGTTTGTCACTCTTTACTAGTGCTATTTTTTTGTTCAAGTTGTGGGGCCAGTGAGAGCCTCTTTTCAGCTCACCCTCCTGTCAGATTCACTCTGCTTCATTTGGATCCTCACTGCTACCTATTCACCTGTTTTCCCTCCATTCTTACAGGAAAACGTACCAACTCTTCATTACCACCCATGCCTCTAAAACTGAGCTTTCTAAAAATAGCATTGCCACCACCTTGTCTCTTGTTCTGTTTTCTTCCCATACTCTAGTCACAAATATGTACTTTTATTAGTTTGTGAACACACAGTTCTATAATTTGTTTATACTAATGCAAGGACATGTGAGTATATATTTGTATTATTTCCTCTCCTTTAACATAAAAGGTAGCACACTGAACCTGAATTTTTTTTTTGCTCACGTACTATTATGCCTTCTCAGTCCTTTCACATCAGGATGTAGAGACCTTTGTTTGTTTTGCAGCTGCATAGTATTCCATTTATCGTTTAACTACTTCTGTATTTGCAGATATTGAGCTACCTACAAGTGTGAAGAGCCTCTATCTAGTATGCCCACTATTACTACTTCTTTGGTGCTTTTACTTCTTAACCCCTTTCCACCTCCAGATAAGTCCTAGTCTTCTTTATTTAAAAAAAAATACAAAACTGCACTTTGTTCTGTTTTCTTTATTTTACTGCCACAATTATTGAAAAACTGGTCCAAACCTCTGACTCCATTCCCATTACTCTTTTTGCTGCAGTTGGGTTTTCATCTCTCCCACTTGGTTAAGTTATAGTTTGTAAGGTTATGAGTGACTTTCATATAGTGCTGCACTGACTTTGGTGATGGATTTACATAGGAGGATGAAAGGGGGGGTGGCAGTGGAAGAAGAGGAAACAAAGGTTGGGATGAAATAGAAAAAGGTGGGAAAGTAGTTTTTTTTGTTTTTTTTTTTTTTTACAGGAGATGTAAAGTTTTTTTGTTTGGTTTTTTTTGGGGGAGGGGGTACCAGGGATCGAACTCAGGGCCTTGCATTTGCAAGGCAGGCACGGCACCACTGAGCTACACCCCCAGCCCTGAAGTGCATTTTTATAACTATCTTGTAGCATATAGTTAGTTTCTGTGTAAGGATAATCTGGCTTTGCTGATTTGCTGGTTGGGTCCTCCGGAAAGTTGCTTCTTGTTTTCTAATTCCTCATCTCATTATTGTCTTTTCTGACAGCAGAGCTACCATTTAACTTTTTTTTTTTTTTTTGCCCCTTTTTTTTTTTTGGTACTGGGGATCGAACTCCGGTCCTTGTGCTTGCACAGCAGGCGGTGAAACCACTGAGCTAAATCCCTGGCCCAAACTTTTTTTTTTTTTTTAAATCCAGAATTGTCACTAACACTTTTGGCCTTCTTACTAATATTGCCAACTGTTCTAATTTGTCACATTAGGTTGGCTTGACCTCTCCTCCCCCAGCCAACATTGTGATTCAAAGGGTCCACCTGGAGTGTCCACTTTCACTTGGGTCATTGTAACAGTCTTCTTGCCCCGTGGCCAATTTATTGGCACGGTTTTCCTCCCTATTTCTGTTTCATTCTGTTGCCCTGGAGTTGTCATGCTAACATGTCTTCATGCTTTGCTGGACCCATGCCTTCTCTGCTTCCTTGCCTGAAAAGACCTTCTTGCCTTCTGTGTCTATAGAAATCGCCTCCTGAGGGCTTGTAGTTCACTAGGAAGACTCAGAGCTCACCATATATTTGTGCTTATGGCTGTGATTTAGTACACTGAAAGGTTTTTAAACAAAGTCAGCAAGGAAAAAGGCGCAGAGAGGGCAAAGTTGAATTGAAGCAATGTGTAAAAAGTATTTGCCAGGGGAATCCTTTAGAAGGTTAGTGCCAAAGGTTTGCTTAGAGGCTAGTCCTGCACCAAAATTCCATAATCTCAGAAGGACGCCAGGTGTTCAGCATCAACCGTATCATTTGTTCATTCACCTTAGCCATGGTATAACCACTCTTTTTTTTTTTTTTTAAATGGTACTGGCCTTTCGTGCTATGCTGCATCTACAGCCTTTTTTTTTTTGGGAACTCGGGACCTTGTACTTGCGAGGCAGGCGCCAGAACCACTGAGCTAAATCCCTGGCCCCTACAGCCTTTTTTTTTTGAGACAAGATCTTATAAACTGGCCGGCCCAAGCTCAAATTTGAGGTTGTCCTCCCTCAGTCTCCCAGAATGCTGGGATTACAGGAATGCTCCACCATGCCCAGCTATAAATCTGCTCTCGTCAGATAGGGAATGGGGTGACCCCTCCTAAAAGAGAACTTTCCTCACACCAGCCAAGGACCAGCCTTGCAGTCCTTTCTAAGGACCTTTCCATTCTTAGGCCTGGTGCATTAACTCTGTTAACTCTTCTGTACGTTATGGAAGCCTGTCCCCTTCCCTTTTTAGCTTTAGTGTTTGTTTTTGGTACTGGGGATCAAACTTGGGACCTCTGGCAAGCGCCAGAGCTACTGAGCTAAATTCAATCCCCGGCTCCTTCTCTTTCTAAATTTCTGGTGTGACTACATTAAAGTTTGTTATTCACTATTGATTGATTAACTTTTAGGCAGCTATTTTGCAGTATCCATCTTTTATCATTCTTTTTCTAGTGGCTTAGATTGGAATTGATGGATTATAAAATAGTGATATTTAAAAATTCATTATGAGTAGACACTTTAAAATTGCTCACCAGAGGGCTTGGTTGTTAGCTCATACTTCCAACAGCAATGTATGATAATCCCTTTGGAAGGGATTATTTGTAATGGTAGCTATGCAGAGAATGTAGAAAAACTTAACTGTCAAGCATTAGGCCAAGGAGAGCAGGGGAGCATTCCTTTGCTGAGGTGTATCCAGCTGCCATTAATAAGTCTATTTTGCACATTCTCTTCCTGCCTCCCAGGAATCTTGGTTCTCACACACAACTCTAATTTCCCCATTGGCCCATCTTACTGCTTAATCATTGGTGTGGAGGCTTGTGGTTTTAGGGATCTTTTATTATGGAAAACTAAGCATATATCAGAATAAGGAATCTGCATGAACCCGTTAACCAGTTTCAGCAGTTGCTAACATTTTGTCAATCTTGTTTTCTTCTTTTTGTGGGGGTGCATTGGGTGTTGGAGTAGACACCTGTTATTTAAAACAAATTTTTGTACAAAATCACAAAATTTAATGCATGTTTACTGTAACACCTCAAATTAGAAATGTATTTCTTTAAAAGGTTTCTCAAAACACTCTTCTTTGTGAGATTGCCTTGATGATTTTCTTTTCTAGTTTAGGAGGATATTTTCCCAGGTCTTTCTCTTAAGTTTGTATAGTTATACAAATACATGGATACGTAGCTCAAAAGAAGAAAGAAGAAAAAGAATAATGGAAAAGTGCCACTCACATTTCTGTGACTCGCTTCTTTCATTTAACAGGATATTAGGAACATTCCTTCAGATCAGACACACCAACTCCTTAGTGTGCTGTCCTATGCTACAGCCATTTCTTTATTGATGAACCTTCAGTTTTCTGCTTTCAGTCCTTGTGACCTTGCAGTGAACCTTCATATGCATATGGTCTCTGTTGCTAGTATTTTATTGCTGTAAAATACATTCTCAAGGACTTTACTTGTTAATACCACAGCTATTGCAGTTATACTTTCCAAAAGGTTTTAGTAGCTTTAATTCCCATCAATGACACTAGTTCTCTCAACTTTCGTTCTTGCTGGCACTGTTGGTCTTGAACATTTTTTGCCAATAAAATTAGTAAAAACTGGTATGTCATTATGGTTTTAATTTTTTTTTTTTTTTTTTTTGGTACCGGGGATTGAACTCGGGTTCTTGCACTTTCAAGGCAGGTAGCAGAACCACTGAGCTAAATGCCTGGCCCTGTCATTAAATTAAAAAAAAAAAATTCTACAAGAGGTTTCTCTCCCTTCTGCCTATTTCCTATTGCCCCCACACTCCATAATACTAGTTTCTTAGGTGTTCTTTTAGAGTTACTTTAATACATAGTAGGCAAATCTGAATACACATCTTTTCTTTTGCTTCTTACACAAATGATAGCATACTATGTATTCTGTCATTATCTTGCATTTTAAATGATTATTGTAGGACAGAAATTTTTTTTTTTTTTTTGGTACCAGGGATTGAACTCGGGACCTTGCACTTGCGAGGCAGGCAGTGGAACCACTGAGCTAAATCCCCGGCCCTAGGACAGAAATTTTTTGCAGACTTCTCATAGTTTTTTTTAACTACCTTCCTAATTTCTCTTTTTTTCAAACTGTCAAACTCCTCAAATATGAGACTTTATAGTTATTTGCTATTCACCCTCTCACAAACATTCACTGAATGAAGATAACTGAAATTACTTTTCATAGAGGTCACCAGTGCTTGCCTGGTGCAGTGGTGCATGTCTGTAATTTCAGCTACTCAGGAGGCTGAGGCAGGAGGATTACAAATTGGAGGCCAGCCTGGATAATTTAGTGAGACCCTGCCTGAAAAAATAAAAAGGACTGAGGACATAGTTGTATTTGATGCTCCAGTACCGCAAAAATGAGAGAGAGAGAGAGAGAGAGAGAGAGAGAGAGAGAGAGAGAGATCACTGAGGCCTGTGCCTCTCGTCAAAGCAGTGGTTCAGTCTTTGTTTTCCTTGGTACTTCCTCTGTTCTTGTTCCCAATCATGTGCTCATAGTTCTTGGAACTTGAATACTTTGTGTTTCTTGCAGTACGTTCTGTTAAAAGAGTTCTTATAAAATGTATAGAGAAATAAGAAAAGGATTGTGGAGGCATACAGTCTGGAGAAAAGATACGCTATAAATAACATTTATCACAGCCTGTCAAAAGGACAAGGATTTATTCTCTGTGGCTCCTGCAGAGAGCTCATACTGAGTTACCATCATGGTATGGGAAAGGAAAGGTCATAATTTGGAAGTTTTAGATTTGAGTCTTAACTCTGCCTTGTGCTAGTCATATGACCTTAAGTCGCTTAACCTTTCTGTGCTTTGGTTTTCTTCATCTATAAAAGGGAAGTATTTTTACTTAAAGTGGTTGTTAAATAAAAAATATGCTAAAGTCCCCAGCATAGTCACTGCAACATTTTAGTCATCCAGAGGTTTATCATTCCCAGGTTCATAGGACCAGTAAGTGATAAGGAAGTAGGTTTTGGCTAATGGAGGCAGAATTTTCTAAAAATTAGCCAGAACTGTCGAACAGGCTGCAACTAACACAGATAAATCTGTCAAACAAGTAAATGAGTAAATGATTTGAATTGGTTATTGGAAGATAAGGGCAAAATTTGAAACATAGCTTGAATAATTGAGTTGAATATACCATCCTAATCTTGATCTGCTTATTTTCTCTAATCCAAATATTTCATTCTTATTCTGTGTATTAAAATTAACTTTGAAATACAGTTTGAAAACAGCAAAATTTACACATTTTGAGTGTGTAGGTGATTGACTTGACAGATCTATATACTCATGTAGCTACACTCCAGTCAAGTTGGAGGTTATCTCCATCTTCATTGAAAATTCCCTCAGGGATGGATTCTTTATAAGTTATCTCAAAGGCTTTATAGATGTAGTACAGGGTAGAAGTAAACAGAAAATCAAGTCCTGATAAAAACAGAGTCCAGTTTTTATAAAGTGACAAAGTAGGTTCACAGTACTTACAGATGTCAAGTATCTTGCCACTAACTTTCAAGAATGAGTGATTATTGACTGGGGTGTCTCTGTGGGCAGGATAGACCATGTGTACTTGTCATATCCATGAATTCTTTTTATTTTTTTGGTACCGGGGATTGAACTTAAGTCCTTGTGCTTGCGAGGCAGGTGGCAGAACCACTGAGCTAAATTCCCGGCCCTAATTCTTATTCCTTTTGATAGATATGGTAAGTGATACAGTTAGATGTCTTAAATGAGTCTTTACTAGCATTTAAATTCTGGAAGCGAAAGCATTTGGGCACAAGTGGAATGAACATGCATGCATGCATGCATACATACATACATACATACATTTATATCTATACCTTTGGTCTCTATAATTACAAGAGGTGCTCGAAGTGGTAGCCATTGGCCTCCAGATATTTATTAGTACAGTGAACTGCTGCTTGGGTAACCTTGGTCATTGAGATTGCTGCGCAGGCATTTTCAGTTTGTTCTCTAAGGGCAGGCCGTGTAGTGGATTTTCTGCTATGTTCAACATGTTGTAGGGTCCCCCGTACAAGGGTAACACCATAGGAAACATCATACTGTTTTTCTTTTCCTGAAGTGTTTATACATTTTTTTTTTTTTTGGAAAACTGTATATTGCTCCTCACCCCCATTTAGTTTTTTAAAATAGATCAAAGAAAATATACTTAGTAGATGTGATGATGGTATTGAACAGAACTTTTTTCCTGTGGTTAGAATATCAGCTGTTATCGTAATGCTATCATGAGAGGAGATGTGCACATCTTTCAAGTACCAAAGAGAATAGTTCCAGCCAGTAAAACACATGCTAACCTCAACAGAAGCTTTTAAAATAAAGTTTGACAAAGGAGAAAAAATTCCAGATAAATAGAGAACATCTTGTGGGGTAAAGTTACAGTGATACAGAAGGTCAGAAAAGAGCACATCTGTCCTTCACAGGAGACTGTGAGGAACAAGTGCTGAAGGCTTTACCTTGACAGGAAGTGTAGGCAGTCTTGGATGCCACTGAGGACTGGTGAGGTGGTTTCACGACTGGGCCCTTAGGAACTCTGGGCTAAGTAAGCACTCCTTCTGTAATCTTTACAAAAATACCATGAAGTAGATGTATGTGGTCATTTATCCCCAGTTTTAGTCTGAAGGAGTGGAGGCTGAATGTTAGGTTGTTAGACCCAATAATCAGCCTTTGCTGTGATTTCTCCGTCTTAGGACAGGAGACAGCGATGGTGTAAGTCCGGTCCCTTTGTGCAGTACTTGTACTCTCCCGCTGTCATGTGTCATGGCCCTTTAATGCCCGACTTCTCGAGATTGTGGTGTGAGGGAACGGACTTACTGTCTCCTCACGTGGAGCACAAGAGTGAGTCATGGTTCAGTGGGCATGTGTTTGTGCTGCTGCTCCATCCATCCACCCCATGGCAGATCTGCTCATGACAGGGACCGTGAGACTGCAAATTAGCCTGCTGTTCTTTCACCTCTCCGTGACTGTAGCAGCTGCATACTTGCATTTGCCAGACTGTCGTCAGTTATCCATGCCACTCATTCATTCTTCACTATCTGCCTGTATCTCCACAGTTTCTTGCATCAGAAAAGCCAACTTAATTTTGTCTGTGTTCACGGTAGTGAATCTGTGTAGCACCCTTTCTAGTTTCTTGTGTCCTGTGTCTTTCTCATTTTACCTTCTACTTCATCCCACTGCCCCGTGATTCTGGCTTTGATTATGATTTTCACTTTCCCAGATGTTGAGTTTGTATCCCTGTACCTCTCTCCCAGTCTGCCTGGTATTTATAGTGTCTCCTCTGAAAAGCTTCCTCAGGGCACAGTTAAATATTTCTGTGTTTGTGATGGTTATTTCAAGTAGCTGGTGAAATAACTTCTTTGCTTGTTGGTCTTATGAATGAGGTGTTGCAGGTTCTAGACTCAGGGTGGTTAGTGTAGGTAGCTGGGGTGAGTTTCTTCCATCTTCCATTAGATTTCTGTAGATTTCTTTCTCCTACTGGAACTGGAGCAAAAGCCCTGGCTCCAGAGCTCCAGAGCCCCAGCGGGCTCAGATGTCACTCATCCTGTAACACCAAGGAAACGAACAGTGGTGAGGGACAAGAATGGAGTTTTAATCCACACAGCCGTGCTGGGAAGCACAGAAGTCCAAGATCTTTCTTTCAAGGACTGACAGAAACTTCGTTGTTTTATAGGAAAGGGAGACAAAGGCCAGGATTGGGGTTTGCACAGCTTTCAGGGCAGGTAGTCCTGGTCAGATGGGGCCTAACTGACTGATCTGCGTGTCAGGACCATCTGTGAGGTCTGTTCAGAGCCATCCTGGCTTGAGGGGGCTAATGTGGGAGCTGCTGGCTCTTGCTGAAGGGCGGTCTCAGTTCGCCTCCTGGGGTAAGTGGTCCTGCTTTGGGGCTAACCTCATCACGGTCTTCAGGGCTGTGCTTTTCTAAAATCCAAGGTGGGTGGAGGTTTAGGACAGTGGCTCAAGACTTTTGGCATCACTCCAGGGGGTTTGGGACTGGCCGTTGTAAAAGCTGACAGTTGGATGACCTGAAATTGACTTTAGTTATTATTATCTTGGTGTCCTCAGTCTTGAAGGAGGATGAAATAGGACCGGTAAGTGTGGGGGTTGCAACCCTTGTATTACAGACTATGTGATCAACCTGCCTACATGCAGGGCTGAGCAGGAATCTGACCAAAGGTTTCATCTTGCGTTTAGTTACCTATTGGGCATTTGTGGGCTCAACCTCAAGATACCTGTTACATACACTGCCTTGAACAAGAGGGCTAATGGCAGGCAGTGTGTATCTGAAAGGTGTTAATCACTCTCTACAGTGTGATGGAGGGAGCAGTGGTGTCATTACCAGCCTCTCACGGGAGGTTTAGTTTCTTTAGAGAGTCTTCCTTTAGTTTTAGGCTGAATTTAAAAGCAACTACTACCCAGAACTGGGGTGTAGCTCAGTGAAAAGCTGCTGGCCTGGTGTGCGCAGCCCTGGGCCCCATCCCCAGCCCTGGGCTGGGGAGCCAGCTGCTACCTGGAGGCCTAGGGATGGGAAGTGAGCGAGCGGTATGGAGCAGCTATGGCCCTTGATATGCCTAGGCAGTCTTTTTGCCCCATTCCTATTTCTGTTCTTTCTTTTCTGGTCCTGAAGTTTCTCTGAAGTTCCACCGGATAGGATGACAGGTACATCCATTTATAGACTTCTCTCGTGTTTATTCTTAGATGTGGCTTTCTTCACTCTTGTTTATTCATCAGTTGGGAATGTAATTATGACTTTTCCCCCTAAATTTCAGGGAGGTAGCAGAGAAAGGAGGAGACACATTTTGGAAGTCTAAGCCAGATGTTTTGTTGACAACTTTGAGCATTTGAGATTTCAAAAATTTAAATTTATATAAAGAATAGATGGTTTCCTAAGACTTGATAGAATAGTTTGAAATGTTTATAGAATATGAAATTTTTGTAATGCTGAAATACATGTCACCTGTTTATGAATAACTTGTACTCTAAAAATTTGTAAAGCTGTTTGAAACATGGAAAGCCAACAAATGGTGTCGCTAGATACATGTGCAGGAAAGGATTGTGAGAAGGCCCCAGGCTAATTGATAATTGGAGGGAATAGCAGTGTCCTCCAGGATGAAAGTTGCAGAATAACACCAATTTACCTGATGTTGTTAGCATTCTAGAATTGGAGAGAGTTGCTTGTTTCCCGGTGTAACATTTTGCTAATTTTAGGTTATCTTCTTTGACACCATAGTAATATAAAAGCTCTTGTACTTGTAGAAAGTTCTGTTAATTAAAGAGAAGCGCATTGTACTATATTGGGCTGTATAGTTACATTTAGCTTGCAGATTGTGTTTTATTTCAGTGGAAGATAAACGTTTGTCTTGTCTTCTAATAAGTGAAAATGCATCTGTGTACAACAGTATTTTTATTTCTTAATACATTTTGGGAAAGTTAATTGCAACTATATGGTTCAGGGATTTAGTGCAAGAAGAAGAACAGTTGATGGAAGAAAAGAAAAAGAAAAAAGACGACAAGAAAAAGAAGGAAGCTGCTCAAAAGAAGGTAGTATCTGATAAACTTTATGTTAAGTGATTTAAACAGACTAAAAAGAAACTGAGTTTTAAAGCATTTGATGTACTGTTTTAACTTTAGTGCAGATTCATTTTCATATTTAATGTATTTGAATATGCATACAAGTAGCTTGCTGTGTACAATTTAACGCAGTTAATCTTGCTGATAGTTTTTCAAAGGTAAGTACATTATATAGGTCTTTAACTGTCAGTTGTTCCTAGATATTTCGTAATTATATAAGTGGGAAGAGTATGAAATTTGTAGCCACACACAGAGGATTTGAAGTCTCATTTTTCCACAGAGCACATAGAATAGTGTGGCCTTTAATTTTATTTGCCTCTCTGGGCCTTAGTTTCCTTACATTTTGTGAATAAAATAACAGTACATTAATGCAATAGGAAAAAAGTAACACAGGAATATAGTATTAAAAGAAATAGTAATACAATAGGAAATAACATGTTAAGTTTTCTCTTCCCTTTTTATCTGGTACCTGGGCTGATTGTTTTAAATTGGCAGTTTACATTAAAATACAGTATTTTAAAATATATCTGAGACCTTGTTTACTACAAGAGAACCCTAACCAATGCATAAAAGTGTAGCCAAAGTAATACAGGTTAAGGCAACAATGAAAGACTGTCTTCATAAAATTCTCTACAAGTTTTTTTTCTTTTTTTTTTTTTTGGTACCGGGGATCAAACTCTGGTCCTCGCACTTCGCAGCAGGCAGCGAAACCAACTGAGCTAAATCCCTGGCCCCTCTCTACAAGTTTTAAAACTAAAGGCTGTTGATAGTTAACTAAACTTAGCACTCAGCTGCTACTGTATCAGTGTTTCAAAGACCTTAAAATGTTCTAAAATGAAATTACTGTTGCATTTCTCTATTCTAATGAAAAATTATTACTGTAACTTTTAATGTACCTCTTTCATGCTGAGCACTATTCTAGGAACTGGATATAGCTAGCAGTATACCTACTTAATGAGGAGAAACACAGGCAGGACACAAAGTTGGTAGGTGAGGCATTTGTTTATGGGAAACTGTTGAAGCACAGAGAGAGGTGCATAACTGTCCAAGATGGGGCCAGGAGACAGGAAACATTCTTCGGAGAGAGATTATTCGGGCAAGAACGGAGAAGAATAGCAAAGGACCACAAGCAGCGTAAATGCAGAAGCAACATGTGTGCTGCATGTGGTAAAGTATGAGTTCTGACTGGGGACAGCTGCCGGCAGGAGTGGCAGGAGCTGCGAGACACACTTTCTAGAAAGGTTATGGGAGCTGTAGACTCTTCTTACAGCTCTGGCTGTTGGGGAGGGCACTGAACATGTTTCTATAGAGTGGCATCAAAGTTTGTATTTTAGAATGTCTGTTATGGAAAATGTAGAATTAGATTGCATGCAGTAGGTACCATAGACTGAAATACTGGCAAAAGAACCATTCAAATAATACACAGAATCTGCTTAAAGGACATGAAGAGAGAGTAACATAGATTGACGATTGAGTGACTGAGTACGTTTCGGGAGCAGTTAATCAGAGTAGGGAACACAGGAAGGGGAGAATGATGAATAATTCAGTTATAGGTTTGCCGGTTTAGGATGTCATCAACCAATATGGGGCACAAACAGCGGACAGAGCATTTTGGAGCCCCGAGTAGAAGAGATGATAGGCGACCCCATTCATAGGCCTTTGGGCGGCTCTCATGGGCCATCAGGGAGGGGCCTGGGTGCAGGTCCCTGCTAGGGCTTTGGTAGGTTTCTAGTGTGCAGTTTAGTATTGGCTGATGCCTTAGGGCTCTGCAGAGACTTCTTTATGTAGGACAGTCTTCAAGTCTGGTCAGTCTTCACTTAGGATTTATAAAAAAGTTGTGTTCTCTGTAAGTCTGATGTTGAGGAAAGGCTTATCAAACTCTTGTTCCTTGGTGTAAAGGTCATTTACCTAATGACAGGAACTTCTAATAAACATAAGAGTTAATTGAAGAGGAAGCTTGGATGTGCTTTATGTAAATTAGTAATTTGACTAGCGTGGGTTTTATTATTGTTTATTATTATTATTAGGTTCCTGTTTGTCCTGCCACCTAAGGAACTCAAGATTTAGCTATCAATTCAGAATTAAGTACAGTGTATATGGAATGGTTAAAAAAGAGGCCTAATTCACTAGAATGATTTCTTTAAATATTGTATTTTTGTGAGTATACTGTAATTTTTAAAGTTGTAACATACATAAATAATGGCTCTAATTATTACAAGTTCATCTTTACATTCTTTCATAATCAAGTTTCTAAATCACCAACTCAGTAAAATGGTTCCTTAAGTGTGCCCAGCATAAAATTGCCTCCTGCAGATGAATAGTGATTATTGTGCTATTTGGGTCCACATCAGATCTGAAATGACAATTTTTTACTGTTTTCCACTTCGTCCCTACCTCACCTCTTGGCTGCAGTTGGCCACCCCTACCATGACCTACTAGAAAGATCATAGTTTAGAGATGAGCTTTTACTTTTGCCAGATTTTCAGCATTGATAGGGTATTGCTGTGTATCTTGTGGACACATAGTAATATCTATCCACTGAACACAGTGTAAAGGAGAGTTTAATACCTCTAAGAAATGTTAGGTTTAATATTCTGCACTGCCACTGTGAAAAAGTATTCTCCATATTTCAGAAAGTTGGCTTTTGACTGAATTTGATACAACCTGTTGGTGAGGTGAAGACAGTTGGTATTTCGACAGACTGTTATCAAATAGCACTTTTTAAAAATTCCCCAGTTGGCACATTTATAATCCATAGGAAAGATTGTGAGTCACAGGAGTTTTGGGTACTGGGGATCGAACTCGGGACCTTGTGCTTTTGAGGCAGGCAGCGGAACCACTGAGCTAAATCCCCGGCCCAGTCACAGGAGTTTTATGACACACTTCCTACAGGTTGTATTTGCCAGCAGGTTTATCCAGGCAAGTGACAGACATCTGCATGGCCAGGTGGGCAGGCCTGTTTACATAAACTCATTACAGTGAAAACCATCTGCCTGTTTCATATAACCCTGTACAGACTTCCATTTCCAAAGAAGACTTCAAATATTATCTGTTCTGATGTATTCATTCAATCTAAGGAAACCTCAGCATCAGAATGAATTAAGTGGCTCATCTTGGTTTCATCGTGATGATGGAACCAGGAATAACATTGAAATCTTCTAATTACTCCAGCTGGTGCTTCTTCACAACCCTTGCCATGGCTTTATCCTTTTGATGCAGAACATTTTGCTATCTTTTGATTATTAGGCTTAGAAAGTAATTTGATACAACAGGTGAATGTAGTTTCCCTACTGTAAAAGAAAAGGATGGGCAACAGTAGTACCGGTAGTTTACCGTGGCTTTCTCTCTGAGGTTTGTTTTTAGAAGAACTTTCTCGAAGGGATCTTAAGGAAACTGTAATGAGGAAAGAAGAGGTTGAGAAATAGGTTAATTATAGAGGGATAATTTAGGATAACCTTTACTTTAAGCATATAATTGTAGTTCCTAGAAAGCAGCTTATAGTTGAGGGCTGGAGGAAGCAACAGTACAAATTAGGATCTTTTGGTGTCAGTGAATGTTTCAGCATTCATGGTTTTCTTGTTGTTACTGTGTTAAAAGCTGAAGGGAGTTTCACAGGCTTTATTGATTAAAACATACTGAATTCAAGTTTAGATGAGATCTAGGTTGTAGAAAACTTCTGACTCTCTCTCGGGGCTCACATTCAGCATTCTGAGGAGTACATTCTCTTAGTGGCTGTGGTGGTAGCAACCAGGCTGGACAGGGCTGGCACTCACCTAGAGCGTGCCCTGTGTTCACCATTGCTGCTTTATCCTGATCTTTAAAAAAACGTATCCGGCAGACCTGAGTTCTAGACTCAGTGTTCCTTGCTAAATCACAGGAAAACAAGAGCTAAGGACTGAGAATGAGTGTAGCACGAGCCCCTCACCAAAGGCAAGCTGAAGGCTGGAGCCAAAGCACAGCAGATGGGCTGGCTGTATCGGGGTTAAATCTCTCCCACAGCACCACAGCTCCACAGCTCCGAGGTGGTTGTTTTGCCCCTTTTGTAGATAAGGAGAGTAAGCATTAGAGAAGCTAATTTGATCGAGGTCACATAGTATAAGAGGTGTAGCAGGATTCAAAGCCAGACAGCCTGGCTCTGACCCTGAGCTCTTAGCCACTGAAATATGCTTAGGAATTTTGGAATCGAGACAAGCAAGTACAGAGCCTATCACAGAACTCCCAGCCTGCTGTCCCTTATCCAGGCCGTCATTAGTGAATTGAGGCAATTGTCCTAAAAATTTGTGGAATCACAGTTCAGATTTCTTAAGGAAAAAAAAAATACTAAAAATGGAAATTAGTTTTCTAGATTTGCCAGGACCCTTTAATTCTCTTGTGTAGGAAAATCTGTAATGAGACTTCACATTCAAGTACTGTGTAGTTATTTTTCCAAAAGAGAACTTTCATGTTTTGTTTCTCAAAATAGCCCTGAAAGATAAACAGGACAATTAGTTTATCCATTTGAAGTTTTAAGAAACTAAGACCCAGAGGGTTTTTATAACAAGATCATTTAAAAATAAAAAGAAATAATTGAAGATAATTTAAAATATTTTACGAAACCCAGTAGAGCCAGAGCATTACTGTTTTAGTAATGTTAATGGTGATTATTAATATCAATGAAGTGTTGTCAATGAGATATTTTATCTTCTTTTAAAATAATCGATATGAGAAATGTGGTTATTTTGCACATCTGGTCACATTGCAGTCACTAGTAGCCACATACGGCTTGTGGCTGCTGTTCTGAACAGTGTACAGTTCCTGTTAAAGTCACTGGGCCCAGAGAATCTATTTTTAATAAATAATGTTCTAGAAGATTTTTTTTTATTTTAGAAAGTCTCTGGGCCCACTTGGAAAATTGTCAGTTTGATTAATTTGAGTTCCACAGACCAACCTGCAAAAACCTAATGTTAAAGAAGTAAAACTGTCAGTTCCACTTCTTCCTAATAAGTTAGGGGTTCTTGGTTTCTGACTCGTACGTCCCTTCACTGTTGGATCAGTGTCCTAAAGGGCAGACACTCAGGGCAGCTCCTCGGTGCCACTCTCTGTAGATGACACCATGTAGAGTGAGGTTCACGTTTTCCCACTGGACTTGCTTGTATTTCTCCTTTATGTTATAGGACCTAGGAGAGCAGCACTGGGTTTAACAGCATGGTCATGGTTTCTGTGTCTTCTAATTCAGTAACCTATGAAGAAGATTCAGAGAGGTTTTTTTAGTAAGGCTTTCAGTGTGCAAAATAATTTTTATACTAACTTTTTGGGTTTAGAAAGTTACATATCTTATTGTTTGACATAACTCTAATACTTAAAAGTATTCTTACTAAGCTCTCTAATGAAGACTTGTTTGTTTTTTTTTTCTGTTATCAGATTTTGTAAATGATTTCCCACAGAAATAAATATTGTCAGGCTAGTTGAATGGTCTTCTGGCATGGTCCTGCCATCCGTTGTTTTCTTTTTAGTTTTGATTCATAGAGTAAAAGATGGGCCTCCATTATTTTGTGAGCCTCTAGTGCTCTAAAACTTGGTAAAGCACTTCATTGCTTGGATCATCCCTGAAGGGAAGGTTAATACTTGGTGTGACTTCAATATGAGGATAATTATTATAGTTTTTATCATCTATATCTACAGTGATATAATTAAAATGGGATTTTAGTAACTTAATAATTTAATATGACTAAGCAAAATGAATTGTGAGGCCCCATGACGAGCTTTGTCTTCAGCCAGAAATAATTGGATTGTCCAGTTACTAATTATTCTTTCCTTGTCAGCTTGCCCATTCTGGAATCTTTTTATGTTCAGGTCTCTCCTTCAGTTGGTCTTGATGGAGGGGCCTCTGTCTAGGGTGCATTCTGAAGCCCTTCAGGGTGGAAAGCAGTCACCCGGAGGCAACCCTGCTTATTTCTAGGCCCTCTCCTCTTTCAGCTGTGGGATTGAGAAACAGAACAAGTAGAAGGAGGCTGTAGTAAAGCAGTGACAGCACAGCTCCTGTCATTTCAGCTTCTGATCACAGCAGTTGTTAGTGACTTGTCAGAAGTGACAACTTAGACACTTACAAGTTGACTGCATTTAACTGTACTAGCTGTTTAATCTCCAGGAGTTAAGTTTATTGCCTGTTTGATCAAAGTGATTATATGCAGCTTTTCTTACAGAAAAGAAAATATAATCCATCTTTTATAATTGGTAACAACTTTGAAGCATTAAAACATGCAAAGTTTATCAAATTCATTTCATTAACCTGTAAAAGTGACAATTACCTAAAAATGTTTTTTAAACTAAATGTTGAAAAAAGTGCAGCGCCTCTTTTAACAATTATATAGTCATACAGTGCCTTCTATGCTTTATAGCTAAGGAAACATACAATCTTCTAAATTTAACAAACATAGTATTGGGAACAATGGGGCATGTCTGTTTGAAAAATATGCATTCTTTGCATATCTTTTCCTGTGCACTTCATCTAAATGACAAGTTCTTTATTTAATAAAAATGTATGTCTTATATAATAGTAATATATGAGCATTTTATCATAACAATCCATTTATTTCAGTTTCATATTTACATTGTTTTTTGTTTGTTTGTTTTTATTTTAGGCCACTGAACAAAAAAACAAAGGTACGTTGTTTAAAGCTATTTATTATTATTTTTTCATTAATTTAAGGTTGTTTATATGCATTTTTATTTGCCTCCAGGATGGGAGAGAAGAGCATGGAACAGGGGTGGGAACAGACTCTTTGTGACATCACCTCTGGGGTTTATGGTTTATCGCGGTGTACATTTCCACTTCTAGAGTGTACTATCATGGGAGCCATCTCAGATGAGCACCACTTCCTGACATGCTCTTGTTTTGAGTCTTTGGGCACATGCATCTTTTTTTTTAGTCTTCTTTTTAAGTCTTCTTGGATGGGATCCTACTTCATATAACCCTTGGGGTTCTGCCTGCTTTATTTCTTATTCTGTATCCTCTCTGTTGTACTGTTGTCCCCTACTCCTTCTTGAAGGCACAGTAGTGACATCTGTCTCTGTTACCACTTAGAACAGTGGCTCGCTAACCTTAGGCCCACTATACCTGGTCAGACAGCACCCAGTACATCCCAAGCCAAATGCTTCAGGTTGAGAAAGAAACAAAAACCTACCTCCTCCAGAACCCTGAGTCAGAGTCCTTCACCGTCTCTGCAGTTGACTGCTTGGTAAGCAGAGATGTCAGCTCACTGAAGCTGGGCTTGTTAGGCTTCGGTGTTCTGAACTGTGATTTGGGCTGTATCAGAAGTCTGAGCTCTGCATTTCACTGGTCTGTGCACTCACAGTATTGCTGCCTTTATTTGAGGCAGCCTTAGTTGAGGTAACATTTATTAAGTGCAGTTCCTTACGAGTCAGTAAGAACAAACGTAGCTTATATTTTACTGGAGAAAAGGTGACAATGGGAGGACATACTCAAACATATGTAATGTGATTTGGTTGAAGAGGCATAAATTGTCTAGAGGGGGTGACAGGCCAATACAGAGGTAAAAGAAGATCTTGAGATTATAAATCTTAAAAGATGAAATGGTTAATTAAAGAAATATGAAATAGCAAAGGAATCAGTATAAATTCAAGTCATAGAGAAAAAAGCAATGTGATGTTAAGGGCAGTTGAATCATTCCTAGGGCATTAAATTCCCATTGATAAGTGGGAAGAGTTAAGTATGAAGAAAGAGAGATTAAGTCAAAGAGTCTTATATGCTCTATATTTATGTTTGTATGAACACACATCAGAAAGTTTGGACTTCTATTTTACAGGCCGGTGGGAGCTATTGAAGAGAGCAAAGAGTAGCATGGTTTGGTGCTTCAGGTTCCTTTTTTTCTTTCTTTTTAGAAAGCTATCAGCTCATTTATGCCAAAGATTGAAAATTTTACATGAAAAATCATACGTGTTATCTAGAAAAGTTGAAGGAACAAGAATTTAAAGAACACATTTCCTTATGTTCCTTTGTTATGGATGTTCCAAAAGTGGGCCTTGAAGGGTTAACTACTGCGCATGGAAAGTGTTGACTGAAAAACGTGTAGGAATGTGAAAAATAAAGCTGAGAGAAGAAAAGCATTCTGGGCAAAGGAGACAGGAAAACAAGCACAGAATATGAGCGTAAGTCTTGATGTCTAGCATAGGAGCACTGGGGGAGGGAGAGGGGCTCAGAGGACCTCATGCTACTTAGGGAGCAGAGAGCCTGTGAAAGTGTGTGCATTGTCATGGTCAAAAGCCGTGCTTTAGGAACATCTTTGTCAGTTTCTAATGTCACCAGTAGAAGTAAGATCAGAGACGAAAAGAAGGTAGTGAAGGTTTGCACTGAAATCTCGGCAGTTGGGGTGAAAGTGATGGAGATGTGTGAGATATAAGTGAAAGAACTGGCAGCTGGTGAGGTCAGAAGAGGAATTCGAGGTGAGATTGTGGCTTTGAAACCAGATGTTTAAGTCACTTACAGGGATGTGGAATGTAGGGAGGAACATTATCAAGTTAATTTTCGTAAAATTCTGCTTCCCTCCATTTGCCTTTACTAGATTAAGTTTTCTCTAGTTGTTCTTGCTTTAAGACCAAACAACTCTTGACTGGCTTTCAAGGACTTTTAAAATCTTGACTTCTCATGCTCTAACCAACCTGTTTCACACCGCTGCATTATACTTTGCAGAGCCTTCTTATCTCTTTCCACCATTTCTGTTTTCTCTTTGATCTGCTTTCTCAAACAGATTTCTTCATCATGACATTGAACTTTTCGAACCCTCTCAGAGTTCATCTTTTTTTATTTTTAAAGACAGGATGTCACTATGTAGCCTAGGCTGTCCTTGAACTCAGGATCCTCCTTCCCCGGCCTCCAAGTGTGTTGTTACAGGCCTGCACTGCCATGGCTGGCTTCAGGACTCATCTGCTAATGGACCGCTTTAGCTGCCATTAACTCTGCCTGTCCAGTTTCTTAGGATTTTGTAATATATCTTAAATTTGAGAACTTGACCATGTTCTGTATTAGATTGTTGACTAATGAGTGGATATTTTTTCTCCAACATAATCTTTGAGTACCCGCTGTTTATATCCTTTTCAAGTGTAAATCATTCTTTCACTTCCTTACATAAAATATGGACACTATTTTGATCTTCTTGTTTTTAGATTTTCCGTGGCTCTGAGCGTGTTAGGCTGAATATATGCAATGCATCATGCCCTACCAGCCGTTTCATTCACTTCATCCTTCCTTATTGGGAGCACCCTCCATAATTGATCACACCTTTTTTTTTATTCACAAGAATGTTGTTTTACTTTTGTGCTGTGTATATATCCATGTGTGGTTTATGGTTTGGGGTTCAGCAATTACAAAGCGCAGGCTTGAGAGCCAGGTTTAGCCCACACAGTATTATTGTGTTGTAATGTACATATACACAGTGAAGTGAATATACAGTCTAGCCAGTCGAGACACACCCTCTCACATAGCGATCTGTGTTTATTTTTGGTGACAAAAGAACTTGAAATCTTTCTTGCAAATTTCCAGTATATAATTATTATAGTCCTCGTCCTGTACCATCTCTAGACTTATTTTATGTAGCTGCAGCTTTGTACCCTTTGATCTGCATCTCCCCCTGGTAGTGCTCCTCTCTCCTCCTCCCTCTCTTCCTACCTCTCCTCCCCCCCTTTTCTCTTCTCTCCCTCACCCTTCCTTTCCCCCTCCTCCCAGTTCTAGGTATTTCCCCCTTTTGAATGAGATCATACAGTATTTTTATTTCACTTGTCTGCCTTATTTCACTTTTCATGTTCTTAAGGTTCATTCATGTTGTTGCTAATGGCAAGACCCATTGTATGTCTGTATATGTATACCACAGTTGTTCATCCATCTGTCAGCAGACATGGGCTTTTCCATAGCTATTGTGAATGACACTGTAGTGAATATGGGAGTGCAGGTCTTCAAGCAGGATGCTGATTTCATTTCCTCTGGGTTTGTATGCAGAACAGGATTGCTGGGTCATATGGTAGTTCTGTTTTTAATTTGTTGAGACTCCATTAGGTCTTAAGTTTCCCAATGATGAAATCTCCCATCATAATGGATCTTAGAAACTTTGTGGCTTGTTAGGGATTACTGTACTGCATAGATTTTCAGAGGCAAAAACTGAGATCCAAATGTTATGGCTTCAGTCATGTAAAATAGTGGCATAAATAGAAAATTATATTTGGGGCTATTAGGGTAAACTGAAAGGTTACCCACAAGTAAAGATAGTAGTCTCAGAAAGTCTGGGCCCCCAGACTGGCAGGCATCTTTCTCTGTGGCACACCCAGACCTCTTTATCTCTGGTTGGTTGGGAGCTTCTGCTGTTAGAACTGGGGTTCGGTGTTTCTGCTCACGGTCTGTGTAGTAAAAGTCGTGTCTTTTATATTTATGGGCTAGTGTTAAGTAATACTAGACCAGGTTATGATTCCTAATGTGCTGTGTTAGTGCTTCGGCTTTATATTTGAAGGCAGATGTGTGCTAAAGTTTTTACAGTGAAAACAGATTATTAACTAAGAATTTATTAATTCCTCCTTTGGAAGATGTCTTTGAGCTATGTAAAGAATAAGGTTTGTAGCTCTATACTAATAGGATGGAAAAAAATAGCCTTCTCTCATGGGAGTTAGTTAATAAAATTATTTTTAGGTATATCAAAATCACCATTTTTCTTTTCCTCTTACTGAGAAAGGAAAATGGTTTCATTTTATTTCTAGGAAATGTAGATATTTGCTTATAGTCCTAAATTATAATTGTTAGCTATGAAAGATTTTGTACTTGATGTCTTTGATGAGACTGAGCAGGACAAAGGAGACTGAAAGTAGTATGAGGAAAGCAGAGATTAGTTAGTGGTGAGCTATTGTTGGTAACTAGGTTCAAGGAAAATTAGCAGTTTTTGGAAGTTTGTGGAACTATCCAAGAATTTTATCCTGAGCCCTTAAGATTTATCTTGATAATAATTGGCTTCCATTTCAAAGAAGACAAATTAAGATTATTGTAGTTTAAATTTTTATAAGATTTAGACTGGATTAGCAAGAGTGCCTTTGTCAGCTATGACCAGTTACAAGTTCTCCAGACTAGGAAAAAATACAATACATACCATAATTTGCTTGTGTTTAATTTGTACTTTTATATTCCTTTGATTTATATGTCTCTCACAGTGCATACTGAGAACCTTTTCTCAGTGCAGTAGCCATAAGAAAAATATACCCAGTGAAATGGTGCTCATAGGGAGCAGTTTTTGGCCAGAGACAGCTTTGAAGATGCTAAAGATGATGCTAGAATTTCAGCACACACACAGTATAATGGGTAGAGAGGGTCAGACTTCTGAGTTAAATACTTGGATTTGACTGTGACCTTTGCAATCCTTATTTCTGTGATTGGGCAAGTTCCTTAACCTCTAAGCTCAGCTTATTTGCTTCAAAAAGAGGTAATTCAGGGCCGGGGATTTAGATCAGTGATTCCGTTGCCTGCCTCGCAAGTGCAGGGTCCCGAGTTCGATCCCTGGTACAAAAAAAAGAGAGAGAGAATTCAGTCTACTTAAGTGTTGTGGGAGTGAAATCATATGTAGAACATAAATCATGGGACTAGAGAGTAGTAAAATACTGAGTGTGTAATACACATATCATTCTTATATATACTGGTAGAAATGTTGAATTTGCAGTTTTCAGAGAGCAGTACTTTGGGGCCAGGCTACAATTGCAGTTATCACAGTACAGAATGAACACAGGCCTTGGTTGCATTCTGTTCTGCTATTTTTCTGTTAATGCTAACTCATTGAGCATACATTCATGTTTTAGTGTGAAGTAACTTTTAAAGTGGTGAATCCATGATTAACCATTCTCCAAGTTTGGGGGAATTTGTTTATACTTTTAAAATAAAGGTGAAACTTAATGTACCTGAGAAAGAAATTTGAGGGTCAGATTTGGTGTCACATTTTAGCTCTGCTGTTTAGGGGATGGGCGGCTGGGGATTTAGCTCAGTAGTTCCACCACCGGCCTTGAAAGCGCGAGGTCCCGAGTTCAATCCCTGGTACCAAAAAAAAAAAAGAAACACATATTTAGGGCATGGGCAGCATTCTTCTGAGCCTTAGTTGCTTCATCTGTAAAACAGGAATGTTTGTTTATAGAATTCTGCTGACAGTAACATAGTAACATAATATTGCTAAACACTCCTGCCACTGTGGTTTTGTGATATTCTGGCAACCTCTCAGCTCTTTGAAGCCACGTGCCAGCAGTTTCTTCAGTGATGTCAGGGTTTCCCATCCCATCCATAAACCAGATAATGATTTACTTTTAACTGCCAGTAAAGTAGAATTTAACCCACTACGGTTTTATCACAGCACATTGTCTGCCTAGGTGCAAGGAATATATTTTACAACATGAGAATGGGATATATCATCTTTATACATTTCGTGTATCAAGATGGTATTTTATTGCTTTGACTGCTATTTATTGTAAAATGTATGAATTGACTTCTTTTTGTTTGCCCATTTAACTCTTGGACTAGAGGTTTTGTTGGCAAGTTAAAATTCATTGTATAATAAGCTTATTGGTATTTTACCTGATGTATTTCTAGTATTTCCAGCATTACAGACTATGTCATATGTCTGAAATCACCCTGAGCATGAGATACAAGGTATCTGAATTTTACCAAGTACTAGGCTCCATGGGGGATACATATACAGAGAGTACAGATACATTTTCAAAAGGAAAAAAGCAAAACTAAGTAACTGTTGTACTATTAATTTGGACTCTAGCTCTAAACTTAAGTGATTATGTGGAATGTGTCCCTAAATTAGGCCTAAAACATTTATCATTAAACTAAAACAGTATATGTCTTCTTTCCTTAGATTAGGAAAACTAGGGATAGGGGATACAAGAGGGGAAAAGATGGAACCCTTTAATTTGTTTCAGAGCAAATATTTTCCCAAATTTGCATTTTAATTTGGAATATACATTTAAAAAAAATAAAATATATCAATATATGGCATTTTAAACTTTGATTTCTTGACTCATTTTGATGCTAAGAAAACCCTGCCATTTATGCAGATTTAAAGAAGTGTTTGCCTATTTTTCTAAAATTTTTTAAGTGTTATAATTTCATAATATTTGCTATTTAACTTAGCTGAACTTTATTTTTTATATATCTAGACTTTTTTCCTGTATTTCTGTCTCCGCTGATTTAATGACAATTCCTTTATTATGTAACTTTTGGGACTTTGTTTTGCATTAAAATTTTTTTAGTGTGTTTTATCACGGTATCAGGGATTGAACCCAGGGCCCTGCACATACTAGGCAAGTGCTCGACCACTGAGCTACAAGCCCATAGACTTTCATGTTATTCTGCTACTAACTTATGCTTGAATTTATAGATACTATCTTTTTAAAATTTATTTTTGAGTCACAAATGAAAGCCAGAGCTATCTAGATATTGCTGTGTATCATCTAGAACACTTCTCCATCCTTACTCAGACATGAGAAGCTGTGTGATAATTTGTTTCTAAAAACACAGATTCTAGGCTAGGCTGTGTAGGTAGAGCACTTGCCTAGCATGTGGGAGACCCTGGGTTCAATATCCAGTGCCCCCTAAAACAAAACAAACAAAAGCAAAAATAACAGATTCTTATTACTAAGTCTGTGAAGCTGAAGAATCTGTTGCTCTTAACAGTTGTAACTAAACAAATTTGTGGATTGCTGATGCAGAATTATATATTATGGAAAAGAGACTAGTGAGCAGTATTTCTCTTTTAAAGGGTATGCCTGTGCCTGAGAAATAGATCTTTGTACCACTTCTCCGAATCCCCTGTGTTTGCACAAGATTCCACAGATAGATTAAGGGGAAATGTAGTGTTGTGAGTATTGTGGAAGAAGATCCTGAACTTTAGAACGGATAAATTATACAGAGAAGTGTATTATAAATTATCCAGTATGCATATTAATGAGAAGGGAGGGGATTTCTATAGTAGTGCAATTTTGGGCCTGTTTTAAATTATATTGATGTGCAAACTCATTTTAATTGAATAAAACTGCTCTTCACATTGTTTAACTAGCTGGATTGTTCTTCTAACATTGCTTTAAATATAAGGAGGTGGAGTTCACGTTATTGGGCCCCAGTAGAGGGGAAGTCGGCAAACAGTGCCTCTCCAGCAGTAAAGCAATAGTGCTTTCCCTCCGTTTTCCACCACAAGCTGCAGAGTGAGAAAGCAGAAGTTGGAAATGGCTCTCTTTGGAATTTCTTGGTGTGGATAATTTCCTACTCTGTTTGGAAGTTCTCATCAGCTGTGTGTTGGGAATCTGCAGCCTCGTGTGGTGATGCTGCAGCTGTTCATCAGGAAAGCTGGAAGAGCTGATTTCACTCACAGTGCTCTTTCTCTGATTGTTAGACTTTAAATGTGATATTTAGCAGAGCACCCAGGATAATTGATTTGAGAGTTTAGATTAAGAGTACAGCTCCATATTAGAAACATTAGCAGTAGAGAATGTGTTGCCTGATAAAAGTTAAATTCTAAATATGCTCATTTGTTATATGTTAACTTCTCTCCACAAGGATTTTATTTTGTGGCCCTTAAAAGCATAAAATAAAGTGTAATAAAATTTTTAAAGAATGTTTTATCTTTGGATGATACTTTAAAAATATCATTTGAGGCCGGGGATTTAGCTCAGTGGTTCCGGCTCCTGCCTCGCAAGCGCAAGGTCTTGAGTTTGATCCCCGGTACCAAAAAAAATATATATCATTTGAACACAACTTTAAAGACTTTTTAAGTATCAGACATTCAGAGTTTAGTTTGCTTTTTTTTTTTTTTCCTTTAGTTTGCTTTTTGAGACAGGCTCTTGCTATGTAGTTCATCCTGGCCTTGGTCTCTCAGTGATCTTCCTGCCTCAGCCTCCCAAGTGCTGGGATTACAGGCGTGCACCATCATGTCCAGCAGAGTTTGACCTAGTTATTTCATGGGTAGAAATTTTATCTTGTAATTTTTGAAGACCTGAATTACTGTTAGGTTAAATGGTTTTAGTACACTTTTTATTTTGTTAGTAATGATTAATTTTGTTTGAGAAAGTAGAAAATTCTTTATTACAGATAAAAGATATTTAGGAAAATCTTTAATTTTTACTCTTACATGAGACTAACACTTTCTGAGGAGCTTTCGTGCCAGCTTGGCTTCAAAGGGCTTACCAGGATGGTTTTGCTTTTCTGTGGAATGACCTAAGTTGGCATTAGAAATAGTAATTCTATTAAGTTGAAAGTTGCCAAAAGAAGTCTTAAAATTTTCACAATATCCTTTACATGTTTACTAAGTAGTATTTTAATTGGTGGCCTTTCCCCTAATTCTTTGAATAATTGAAATGCAAACCTGTGTGTAGTTTTTATTTTCTAGGGATGAACTTAATGCTCCATTCTGTTAAAGTGACCTCATGTGTGAAAGTGGCCTTTTGTGAACTGTGACTGTCATTTCAGCCAGTGTTTAGAAGATTCACAGTATGGCCAGCATGAAAACGATAGTACAGATCTAAATCACTGAAGGGAAGGTGTCATGTGAGTGGTTGAGGTTTTAGGTATGCATGGAGATTGATGTTTTGTGGGTTGGTAGGAAAGATAATTGCTGACTGAGTCATGCTTCCATTTTTTTCTATTAAACTTATAGATAGTCAGGTGAAAGTCATTTACTGTATTCTGAAATAAATTGATTAAAACTACATTTTAAAATGTTACTTCTAAATATTTATTTATTTGTTTTTTGGTACCAGGGATCGAACTCGGGACCTTGCACTTGCGAGGCAGGTGCTGGTACCACTGAGCTAAAACCCTGGCTCGTTTCTAAATATTTCAAGACGATTAAATGGTGTTTTTACAGGTTTAAAAACAGATACATTTAGAAATGAATATTGCCTATTTTTCACTTGAATATGAGACAATTTTATATATTTTTTCAATTAATAAACTACTTTTAGAACAGTTTCAGGTTTATAGAATGTGATTTTTACATAAGAAATAAGGTAGTAAAATTTAGCAATGCCAAAATTTATTTAATGCTCTTAGTGGGTCATTTCATTGTTTTACAAAGTAGAAAGTCCTGACTTGGAGTATGGTTTAGGAAAATGTTTTAAAGTTTTTGAGCCGGGCATGCACCTGTAATCCCATCATTTAGGAGGCCGAGGCAGGAGGATTGAAAGTTCGAGGCCAGCCTGGGCTACATAGTGAGTTCAAGGCCACCTTGAACTCCATAGTGAGACCTGTCTCAAAAAACCAAAGTAGATTGATTAATTTTTTTGGGTGAGTAGTATGCTTGTTCTTTAATTTCTAGGCTAATTCAAATTTTTCCCATCTCCTTTAAGCTGTGAAATACCTGAATTGAGTCACAGTATCACAAAAAATATTAAAATACAGCTTTAGGGCTGGGGATTTAGCTCAGTGGTTCTACTGCCTGCCTCACAAGTGCAAGGTCCCGAGTTCGATCCCCGATACCAAAAACAAAACAAAACAAAAACAAATTTAAAAACATACATATAAAGCTGTATTTTTTCTTTTTTGGTACCGGGGATCAAACTCAGGACCTTGGCACTTGTGAGGCAGGCAGTAGAAGCACTGAGCTAAATTCCCGGCCCTGCTTTTTTTTAGAGCAGAGATTTGTTGAAAACTACGGATTTATTCAGTAGTATACTAACCAATTACCTGATCCATCCACCATCTGCCCCTCGCCCACCCCTGTCTTGTACTAGAGATTGAACCCACGGCCTTCACATGGAGCTATATCCCCAGGGACTCAGTTGCCCAGGCGGGACTCAGCCTTGGGATCCTCCTGCCTCAGCCTCCTGGAGTGCTTGAGTCACAGTGCCACTGGTCTCTTTCTCTTGATCATGCTTTCTCCCTCTTCTTTACTGGCTCTTAGTTATTCTACCTTTTGAAAGTTTGGTATTGCACATGTTTCACCCTTAGTGTTCTGTATTCTGTGAATTAGGCCTTCTCATATCTTCTGTTAATTGCTATATCTTGAGCGTTTGCTTTGCTTGGTACTAGGAATACCAGTGATAAAGTGAAAGGCAAGAAACCAGCACTTTCAGAGCGCATCCCCTCCTCAGTCAGTGTAAGAGGTCTGTAGAAGTTTTGTCTGAATGGAGGAGGACAAGGTTGTTGTAAAACACTTTTAAGATTAACTGAATGTAGAGGGGTTTGATTAGTTGTCTTGTAAGCAAGATGAACAGGAAAATTTGAAGGAGGGTATTGAGGCAGTTTGGGCAAAGGGCATAGAATGAATGATCATGATATTCTGGGGTAACTGCAGTTATTTGGTGCATTGGAAGAGAAGGAAATGGATGTGGTTTGTAGGCAGATATGCATCTGGAAAATGATAGAGAGGGATCATTCCAAATTAATCTAAATTAATTCTGAAAGGGGTGTTGTGACAGATAACTTGGGCCTGGTAGCTGATGGATTAGGGAGTAGTGTGAGTAGGTGGAGCAGAAAGACACTAGATTTTTGCAGACTAAATGGATGGGTTCCTGAATCACAGCGGTAGTACTGGAGATGTCAGGGTTCATTTGGATTCTGTCTATTGGCCCTGATGGCTAACGGGGTGTAGAGGGATAAACTGAGAACACTTGTTGAGTATTGGTAGACTGTCCACTAAAGTGAGCAGCTCCGTGCCTCAACTCTGCCTTGGAAGCTTGTTACTGCCTTGTATTTTGTTTCTGCTGCTATTCAGACCTATTCTCTGGGCCTTTGGCATGTCTTCTCGTTCTACACCTAACTCATGACTTCCTTTTATCCTGAGCTCATGTTTTTAGTTCAAAGTTTTTTTTTAATTTGAGAACCTTACATTCACTTGTATTCCATGAGAGGATATAGTAGTGGTGCTTAGGAATTGATTTGGGAGACTCCTCAGAATTCTTTCTTGAGATTCATGTGGTCAAAACTATCTTCCTGAAAGAGGAAGACTGTTGCCCTTTTCAGTCTTCTCTCGTGAGTATGTAGTGAAGTTTATCCAGAAGCTGTATGTACCGTGGGCTATCAACAAATTAGATGCATGTAAGAATCTACCTGCTACCACCAAGTGTGGTGGTGCACGCCTGTCATCCCAGCACTCAGGAGGCTGAGGCAGGAGGATTGCCACAAGTTCAAGGCCAGCCTGGACTTTTTGAGACCCTGTCTCAAAAAACAAAACAAAAACAATCTACCTCCCTGTTACCTTACCTCGAATCTGCCTATTAAGCCAGATATTAAAAGAAATTTGCAAAGATGAAAAGAGGCATACTTACTTTATTTTGAGAAAGTTGTTTCAAAAGCTATTTTAATAATGTAATGGGCTTATATTTTGAAAGAATAAATGAATTTTTTAAAAACATATGTTTAAGCTGCTAATCCAGTAAAATACCTGTAACTCACATAAACACAGGTTTTAGGTTCTCACTTTTTAAGTGTATAAAAGAATCTTGAGACCAAAGTATTTGAGAATTGCCATTCACTTAACCATATACAAAACTAAACTCATTCTCACATATTTGCAAAACTTGACTTTTGTCTTCTGTTTGGTAATTTGTTGAGTGTACCACTGCCTGCCCAGATTGCAGGCCAGATTCCTGGGTGCTCACCATATGCTGGGTTCTAGTTTTAGTTCTTTTCATCAATGACTGTCAAACCCTCACAAAGCCCTTTACACAGAGTTTAGATGCATTTTCTACTTTACTGTTAGAAGTTCTGCAGTCTTTTCTTGTATTTCCAAAGTGTGACATTTTATGTCTTTCCTTTTCCTATTACTGTCAAGTCTCTTATTGTTCTTGTTGTTTGAGGACTACTGAATGTTATTGACTGAATGATGTGTCGATGCTGCATGTTTTGCTGTGCTCTGCGACAGTTCAAACATGTCAGGATACATGTTTCTTCCCGAGTCCTCTGGTTTAGCCACACAGCAGTATGGTGATGAGGGAAGCTGTTTGGTCCTGATGGGTGCATTTCTGAATTTCTTCTGTGCCAAGTTAGACTTCCTGCCTCCTTGGTGCTCAGGGTTAGCTTCTGCCCCACACTAACATTTCAAACTAGCCACATAATTGAGTGTCAAGAAATACCTTAATTTTAGAAAATCGTTTTTTTCATTTTTAAAAAAATGTTAACTAGGTTTTTTTTTTTTTTTCACATAATCATTCCTTGGATTTATGGGTTCACTTTTAAAGTCATTGATGTGTTTATCTTCACTGCTTCTTTCTGCTTCCTTTAGTTGATTTTTTACCTCCTTGAGTTGGATACTTTCTGTTTTTGTTTGTTGGAAATGAAGCTATGAATTTTTCTTTAAGCATCGAGTTAACTATGTCTTGAAATGTATGACATATGGTGTTTTACTATTATTTTTTAAATAACCCTGCAGTTTGGTATTTATTTTCTTTCCAACTCAGTATTTTAAGGTGGTTTTATTTTCCTAGTTGTCGTCATTTCTAGTGACACAGTATTGCAGTCCAGAAGTTTGATCCAATTTTTATCATCTTTGTAATTTATTGGTACTTTATAGTGCTGTGTGGGGTGGGTGTTAACTTTTTATGGCTGTATCATAGGTACTTGTCAAAAAATGTTATACTATCTGCTGTCAAGGTGTATGGTTTCGCTTTTTTTGATTTTTTCATTTTCTGTCTCCACTTGGTTTACATGTTTTGATACTATAAGGTTTGATGTATACAAGTTCTTATTTATATTTTTTTGATTGTCTTTGTACCTGTGAAATATTTATCCTTTATACTGGTTTTCTTTTTGGATTTTCTTTTGTTTGATATTAATACTGTTTCATTTACATTTTCTTGGTGGTATATATTTCTTTGTACATTTTTTTCCACCCAACTTTCCTGTCTTGTTTGGTTTCAGGAGTACTTTACATAAAGTGTTTTCTTTAAGTTTGTTTTTCTTTTCTTATCCTAGGAAAAGAAACTTTATGTTGTAAGGAGTGAATTTAACACCTTCATATTTGTTGTAATTACACTTACCTTGGGGCTTATTCTTGACTTATTATTTTGTATTAACCCACATTTTTTTTCTCCTTTTAGTGACTTCAGTGCTCAATGATACAATTAACTTAAAAATTTTAAACGACACATATATGCAGTGACAGAAAAATATGGTCAGTGTGTCAATTGAAAAATACATAGTACAGTAAAAGATACATTGCCATTGAGTCCCCCCTTCAAAATACTTACCTCAAACACACCTCATCATTCTCACCACTTCCCAAAGCACTTCTGGAAGTTCTCTTTCATGTCTTTCATTGTCTGTCTTGATGTCTTAAATTGATTCAAAACGTTTACCTTCCGTGGCCATTCTAACTTTGAAGGAGAGCCAGAAGTTGCACGGTGCCAGATCCTGTGTATAAGATGGACAAGAGCATTAGTGTGATGTACCAAGAAGCCTGCCTTTTCAGGGATTGGAACTTGGCCACCACATTCACTTGTATTTTTGATCATATGTTGTAAGACATGAATGAAAACTTAGAGAATTTCTTCAGGAAGTGACAAGAGTGACAGGATCGTATGTTGGAAGCCAGGGGAAATTTTTTTTTTTTTTTTGGTACTGGGGATCGAACTCAGGTCCTTGCTCTTGTGCAGAAGGTGGCGAAACCACTGAGCTAAATCCCCGGCCCAGGGGAAATATTTTGAAGGGATTAATGGCAGTATTTCTTTTACGGTAGTAAATTTTTAAAAATGTAAACACCACCATACTTTTTGATCAGCCCTTGTAGAGTAGTCAGAATTATTCAGTATTTAATGTTTTCCAGAACCCTTTACCCCTTACATACAGCAACTGTTAACTCTCCTTTACTCATTACTATCCCTTTTTATATTTGAGATTTCACTTGTGATTACTTTAATTTGGGCTGGGGATGTAGCTCAGCAGCACAGCACCTGCCTGACAAGCATGAGGTCTTGAGTTCGATCCCAGATATATAAAAAAAGATTAATTTTGCAATCAATAGTTGCATTGTTGGCCGGGGATTTAGCTGAGTGGTTCTGGCGCCTGCCTCACAAGTGCATGGTCCCGAGTTCAATCCCTGGTACCCAAAAAAAGTTTCATTGTCTCAATTTCTTTACTCTTCTTAGTGAATTTTTCTGGCTCCAAATATGAGTACCTTTCTCAGCCCTGTATTCTGTGTGGTATGTTATTGGTGAAAAATACATTTGAGTTTGTGGTAGGTGTGAGATTGTTTGATGACAGATACTGTTCTGAATTCCTGGTCACTTACGTTTAGTGTTAGAGTTCTTAAGAAGTCTTTATAGAGGTCACTGTATTTGCCTGTTAGGTTATCTTCTAATTTTTTGAATATATAAAGAACATTTTTTTGCTGCTTTCTTACATGAATAACACTCTGGGTGTAAAATTATTATCACATTTTTTAAAAAGAATGCTTAATTTTTCAATTATAAATGTCAAATGAACCTCTGTTGCAGGAATGGCTAACTGCCACCTTACACTTGTATTCAATTGCCAGATACCATGCTGAGTCTGGTACTCGGCATGTAAAAATTGAGTTACAGTTTTCATGGTCACCATAATTTAATTGTTGCGTACTTTATCTTCCTTTAATTTGGAGAATACTTTAGAGTAGTCTAATGTCTTACTGTTCTCATTAAATGTGTTTTTAAAAAAATTTTGATGGCAAAGCCACAGTTTATTTCACCAGAGATACTTTGATATGTCTCTTATAGAAAACACTTGAAAAAAAGTTCTGTCTTTGAAAATAAATGTGTTTTTAATAGCTAGTATTTACTTATTACCACGTCAGACACACAAAGGAATACACATCATTGCTCCATATTAGGAGCTTTAAATTGTCTGGGAGGCAGTATTTTCATAGGTAAAGTAATTAGGCCTAGAAAGCACTTGGCCCGAATTATTAATAAGAGACTTTTCAGTGGTTTAGAGAGAATGAGAAGGATTCCAATCAGTAGATAGAATGTTTGTAATTTTCCACCATTACTGCTCCTGGATGCCAATTTGTCTGTATTACTTTAGGAATTGAAGTCACATTGAAAGAACTAAGAGGCCAAGATCATATATTAAAAAAAAAAATTAATGTGAGTAGTATGAACTAAATCACCAAATGTTCAGAGAAGGAAGACAGCTAATGAGTTTAGATTGTTCCATGAAAGGAGGCTGACAAGGGGAAGTTAGGTAGTGAAAAGTTAGATGGCTATTGTAATCAACACAGGTGACCAAGGCTGTACTCGCAGCGTCATGTACATTGTAGACACTTAATAAATATGTTTTATTTAGGCCACAGGAATAGCTTCTGTTTACTAAATGGTTATACAACCCTGGACAGTTGACCAAGACTGTCCCCTATGAACCATACAGAAATTACTGCAGCAGTGAGGGTGTGGTTGCTTTATTTCAAGAACGAGGACTCTTAACGGTTGGGTGGAGTTTTCCCTGGGTGTCCTCCCCAGTGATGTGGACATGTTTCCCTTCACTTATCTAACCGTGGTGTCTGTGACAACGCGCTGAGCAGAAATATTAAACTGCTACAGCTCTGTGGGACAGCGTCAGGGCAGCCTTTAGAGTAGACACCGTCCATGGAGCCTTATGTTCTGTGCTTTATGATCAGAAAACTTTTCAGCCTCAGTATATCTCTGTGAAGTATAGGTTTAGCTCTCTTCCACCAAGGAGAAAACAGATGTAGTCAGAGTTACACAACTAGCTGGAAGACGCAAAGCTTAGTAAAAACAGAGCTGTGATTGAAACCTGGCTTGTGTACCGTGTCATCTGTACTTTTAGAGATTGAGTATATTTTTGCTTGTTTAAGACCTTTCCATCAGTTTCTTATTTTTTCTTTTAGGAGTCCAAAAGTACACTTAGAGTTTCTGATTATTCATGCAATAGACAAATGGTTATTTTATCAGATTTGCTTAAAACAGCATCCAAATTATTTCTCCAATTTTGATTAGTCTCACAGATTTCATTCTGTTACCTTTGTATTTGCTTCCGTGTTCTCAGTTTGTCTTATTTGGTTCAGACTTTATATTTTACTGGTGGAAAGCATTGTTAACTTTGCTGTTTGCTGTTTTGTAAGGAAACCAGCAAGTTGTCTTCTACCTTTGTTCTTGTCTTACAAGGATTTAAATTAGGGACCAAATATAATTTAAAATGAAGCGAATAAGAGTAGTTATCAGAGAATTGAGCATTCTTTTAGGGCACAAAATCCATTTGGTACAAGTTGGGCATGGTGGTGCATGCTTGTATTCCCAGCTCGTAGGGAAGCTGAGGCAGGAGGGTTGCAAGTTCGAGCCCAGCCTGGGCAATTTAGCAAGACCAGTCTCAAAAAAATTGAAGGGCTGGGGAGGTAGCTCAGTACAAGGTCCCTGGGTTCAGTCTGCAGTACCAAGAAAAAAGATTTGGCACATTTGTTCTCTACTCACTGGCGAGTCTCACGGCTTTGAAATAGGTGCTTGCCGTCTGATGAGAGTCTAATATGGGAAAGACGTGGTGAGCATGAGATGCTGTCCTGGCCGGTGAGGGCCAAGGGACTCTGTGCCCTTAGCGGTAGGTAGTGAGTAGAAGAAAAGTGTGCTGGCAGGCATATCTCCTGGGAAAACTTGAGCCCATGAATGAGGCTATCCCGGCACACGTAAAGCTTTTGTTCCCTAAGGATTGTTTTCATAGAGCTTTTGAATTTAGATGGCTTACTGTGGAGGTACACTTTACTGGCTAATCTTTTCCACCCCTTTTCTTTTGTTGGGATTAGTGCCAGAACAGATAAAGCCCAGTGTAAGCCAGCCTCAGCCTGCCAACTCTAATAACGGCACTTCCACAGCAACCAGCACTAATAATAATGCCAAGCGAGCTACAGCCAACAATCAGCAGCAGCAGCCGCCACCGCAGCAGCCGCCACCACCTCCGCAGCAGCAGCAGCAGCAGCAGCAGCAGCAGCAACAGCCGCAGCCGCAGCCGCAGCCGCAGGCCTTGCCTCGGTATCCTCGTGAAGTACCGCCACGATTTCGCCACCAGGAACATAAACAGCTTCTAAAGAGGGGTCAGCATTTTCCCGTCATAGCAGCAAAGCTGGGATCTGCTGTTAAGGTGTTAAACAGCCAGTCAGAAAGCAGTGCTGTGACAAACCAACAGCCACAAAATAACGGAGAGGTGCAGAGCAGCGAAAACCAGTCAGGTGAGAGAAGGTATTTCTTACAAGGCTCACATGTCAGCATCATGGGCAGTGTAGCAAATTTACAAATTCATAGCTTTTTGGTAATGTATTGATATTTGTCAGGATCTGAGCTTTAATGTAAGAGTCCTATATAGGGAGTTAGGAGCGGAGAATCTTACAGTGTTTCCTGTGAGTTACCTGCCCATCCTACTTTAAAAATGAATATTTTAATCACTCCTCTTTCAGGTTCTCCCAGTTTGATAAAGAGCTTGTAGCTAAAATTGAAAATAAGACTGTAGCTAAAACTGAGCACTCCCCCTAGTCGTGTGCTCTGTACACAGTTATGCACATTTCTGCATTTAATCTTCACTAACCCCGTGAGACGAACTTGTTCTTTTCTCTGCCTTTCCTGACTGTCCCAGCAAAGTTATCCAGTTCCTACCTCTGTGCTCTCATATTACCAAGAACTACTTTGTATATGATAAATCATGGTATTCACAGCTAGTAAGTAGCAGATTCTGGACCCACATCAAGATCTGACTCCAAAGCTATGCTCATAACCACCGTGCTCTGTTTTGGCAACATAATGTATGTGGTAGGTACAGAGGAAGAACATATACATGTGAGTTTTCTAGCATGGCTACCTAGAACAACACATATTATTGGGAAGAATACAAGTTTACATTATCCTGAGCTAATGCTTACTCTCCGCTACCCTACTTACTTAATATAGGTGTAAGACTGGTCAAATACCTTAACTCATGTGACCTTCTCTTTTAATCTGTAGTGATGAACAGCAGTGTCCAACCTTAAAAGGTTGCTTTGAGGATTCAATTATATGACATTAAAGCAACTAGCTTACTGCCAAATACTTAGGCACCCAATAGATTATCTTCCACTGTACTTAGAACAAAAGTTTGATTTACATATTATATCTAAGATCCAATGGTAGACAATTAATAATTTGAATTTCATTTGTGAAATCAGGTTAGAAACAGATGTGTCAGTCATCAGCATAAGAAAAACTAGTTTAGGGCCGGGGATTTAGCTCAGTTGTTCCGCCGAGTTCAATCCCTGGTACCAAAAAACCTAGTTTGTCTAGAGCCATACCTTCTTAAATGCACCTGATCTCAGCAGCTAGTTAGGGTAGGGCCTGGTTAGTACTTGGATGGGAAAAAAAGTATGGTTAAAACCTTGGGAGAGATTATTTCCACAACAAATACTTGAGTATATATACTGTGCATAAGATGGTATGATAAATAGGAAAATAATAGCGGGGTGGGATAGTATACTCAATACTGTTAAGTATGCTTTTTCAGTTTTGGAAGTGAAAGAATAAAGCTGTTTTTGAAATGGAAACAAGAGTATGGGAATCTTGTTTCTCAAGATTTGGGTCAGAAAACCCAAAAACATTGTTAGACATTCAAATGAAAAGAAGGCTTAAGGTGTGGGCATAGGAAGAAGTCTTCAAAAAAACCTGAAAAGGGGCTTTAGCTTAGTGGTTCTGCCACCTGCCTTGCAAGTACAGGGTCCCGAGTTGGATCCCTGGTACAAAAAAAAAAAACCTGAGAAGGAAAAATATGCTGCCTGTTTCTAAAGGAACTTCAGCAGTCTGTCTGGAATTAAATTCCAGAGCAGCCTGAGAATGCAGATATGAAGCCAAAGCATTCCCAAGAGGAACCAGATTTATACTTTTGTAATCCCTACTTATTTTGCTCTTTTTTTTTTTTTTTTGGTACTGGGGATTGAACTTGGGCCCTTGCGCTTGCAAGGCAGGTGGCAGAACCACTGAGCTAAATCCTCAGCATATTTTGCAGTTTTATACTAAAACATTTTTTGTATATTCTACTAGCAATGGTAATAAAAACTTTGACTATAAAATAGTCCATCTGGAGTCAGTGAATCAGAGAAGGCTTCTTCGGGAGTCAGGTCTGTCCTGGCGCCTAAAACCTTACCAATAATAATGATGTAGTGACCCTTATGGGGTGCTTACTGTGACCCACATGTTGTATCAACCCATTTAACTCATTTTACAGATTAGGTAGTGTCGTCTTCATTTTACAGATTGGAAAGTGACTTAGTCAGTGACTAACAGTCTACTGGACAGTACAAACAACACAAGCAATAGCTCGGAAATGTGAGAATTGTATGTTGACAACTACAGATAGTTAAGAATTGTGGGAACATACTGTTTTTATTTGTGTATGTATTTAGCTTTTTTGAGCACAGATGGTTGACAGATTTGGCATTTAAATTAGTGAATGTGTTACATAGAAATTCACTCGCAGTTTCCATGGTAGAAAGAAGTGTTGGCTATGTCTCCCTTGTCCTCATTTATACATTTCTCACTATTCAGGGCAGAGGGTAAGGATAGTACCTAGATCAGATTAGATATTTTTTTGTTTTTTGGTACTGGGGATTGAACTCGGGTTCTTGTGCTTGCACAGCAGGCGGCAAAACCACTGAGCTAAATCCCTGGCCCGAAATTAGATATTTTATAAACTAGAAGCACAAACGAAGTGCCTTCAGGGTAAGTGATGTACATGATGAACAGGAGGGGGATTGTGGTGAAGCATTTATTCTATGCTTCCTAAACACCTTTATGTTTCCATGTTTATTTTTCCTAGGGCCCTTCGCTAGTCAAACCAGGCAGTGCAGCACTCACTACTGCAGCCTGAGCCCTGGCCCGCCACTCTGTGATTGTGCCTCAAACAGTAAACATGGAGTGATGGTTTTCAGGCATAAAACTTTCTTCCCTGAAGTTGACTTCATAGACCCCTAGTAGGGCCTGCTGCTACCCAAATAACCTTGAAGTGGGGGCCCACGAGCTGTATCATGAAGGATTTCAAGGGAATGAATACGCTTAACAAGTCTTCTACCTCACTTTTTATCACCTATCTGACTTGATACTTAGAGAAAAGTTTAAAAGATTTCAGTGAATACTTGTGTACCTTCCATCCAGATCCAGTGATTGGTAATATAGTCCCATCTGGCCAGGCGTGGTGGCGCACGCTTGTAATCCCAGCACTCCAGAGGTTGAGGCAGGAGGATTGCTATGAGTTCAAGACCAGCTTGAACTGCCTAGTCAGACCCTGTCTCCAAAAATATATATATGGGGGCCAGGGATTTAGCTCAGTGGTTCTGGCACCTGCCTCACAAGTGCAAGGTCCCAAGTTCAATCCCCGGTACCAAAAAAAAAAATATATATATATGTGTGTGTGTGTGTGTGTGTGTGTGTGTTTGTGTGTTTAATTTCTCATCTTGATTTCACATATACTGTCACTTTCATACACACACATGCACACTCACACACGTTTGCAAGAAAGTTCCAAACATCACAACGCTTTACCTTTAATACTTCCCTTGATATTTTCCCAAGTATAGTTTCCTCTATAGCCATGATACTATTATCAAAAGAATATTAACAGTTCAGCAGTATCTTATGAGAGTTTATGTTCACATCTCTGCCAGTCAATAATATTTTTTGTTTGTTCACAGTATGACCTATTTACATAAAATATAAAGCACATGAAGCAACATTATGTATTATTTAGGGATGAATTCAAATTTAATAAAATATAAAGATTTATGTGAGTGAGTACCACTAGGTAACCCTCTGGGGAAAGAAAAGACTTGTAAATCAGAGAAAAGATACATGAAATTTTTTTCCTGCTGCACAAGTAGTATATTTCTGAAGATGGGGTAGTTGGGCATTTTTCATGTTACTTTTTATAGCCTTTCTGTGTTTGGAATATTTCTTCTTTGAAAAAGCTCAAGGATATTTGAGGTATAATGGTGAATAACCTAGAATTGGGAACATTTTAACCAAAAATGTTAATATTAAAGTTTTCAGAGATGTTTAAAGACTAAAATACTGTTCATCCACCTGGCTCTTGGATTGGTCTTTTCAGTTTCAGTGCTCTGAATGTCTGCTGTCTTCTAACTTCCGTTTCTAGCTCTCAACTTGCTCCTTTCCTGTAATCTACGAAGTATTCAAGTCTGCTCTCCTCGAAAAGAAAAATTCCTTCAGCCTCTTGCAGAATTTGTCTCCTCCCCTTCTTTCAGAGTTCTTGAGGGAATGGTCTATGCTTGCAGTCTCATAATTTGTCCTCTGTAACCCAGTACCTGTTCACAATGATCTTCTGAAAAGTGTAGACTTTTTTTTAAACAAAATTTCATTGTGATAAAAAATCAGTCTTTTCTATGTTAATAGATACCTTTTCTCCATCATTACTTCTTTCCTAAAGCTCTTTCATTTCTTGCTTCTGTGCATCATGTACAGGTATCTTTTGTTTTCCTCATAACCCTGGCAATATTTCTCCGACCAGCTGTCAGATTTTACTACTTCTCTTGACATTGTTTCATTATCCTTCCCACCCCAGTCTTACTTTTCATGTCTTCTGGATGTCTCCAGCTGATACTGGGCTTCTCAAGCTCAACATGTCCTGGCTCATTGTCTTACCTCCATACCACGCCTCCTTTTGGATTCCCTTGCTCAAGAAGCAACCAGTCTAGAATCCTCAAAATCATGCTTGATGCTGCCCTCCTTTCTGTGCTCATAAGTTGGCTGTTTACCATGCTATACTGATTTTTTAAACTGCAAAATAGCTGTTTTTCTCTCTCTCTCTCTCGAGTGCTGCCAGTAGCCATAGTTGAGGTGTTCACCATCTAGTCTGGACAGGTTTTTCTCTACAACTCTCACCTCATTTCTTAAATTGAAAGCCAGTTGTGACCCATGCAGTCTTGGTAGATTTCCATGCCCATGGACTTAAATATTGTCTGTGGCTGCTTCTGAGCTACAGTAGTAGTGCTGAGTATTTGCACAGGCCATCTGATCCACAAAGATATTTATTATCTGGACCATTACATGAAGTTTGTTGACAGTGGACCCAAAAGTTGGATAATTAAAATACACATCTTGAACTTTCTTAGGAGCTATTGTGCATCTAAGGTTCTTTCATATTTCTAGTGGTACATCTCACATTCCCTGGAAACACTGAAAAACCTAAATATTTACTTTTGAAACTCTTGTCCTAGTGAGATTTAGTGTTTTAAGTCAGAAAGCAAATATTTGTATTGTTTGTTATATACTGTGTATTTTGTAAGAAAAATATATAAATTTCCTTCATTCTAAATTCTTCCTGAACGTCCTGTTTTTCAGTCAATCATTTGAATTATTACCAGTCTTTGCTCTACTGCCACATAATCTCTTTGAATAGATCTCCTGCAATGCAATGTTATATTCTGTTGAGGTGTGGTACTAAAGCATGATAATGGGATGCTGATGACATTTTTGGATTTCAGGTATTTCTAAGTAATGTATAGCCTTCCAAATCTTTGCTTGGAGCATTATAGTCTATAAATGTCCATATTTTACATTATACTCAATAAAACTCAACTGCTTTCTTCCAGCAGCACAGGGATTTACAATCAACTCTGTTTCTTGGGAAAAGATTAGTGATAATCTTGAACCTAGTGATGTTCCTTTATGTTTATACTCTAGGTAATTTAGAACAATGAGTTTTGGCTTCCTTTCAGAAAGGGGAAATATCATTTGACTTCTTCCAACTCTGAAATCACCTCTGACTATGTGAAACATTTTAGTTGTGATTCCTGAGGAGTCATGTTCTTTTCCCTCTTTCAGTTCAAATAATGTCTGCTCCCCCAATACCACCATTTAATTTTTCTTCCTAAACTACAGCCTTTTTCATAACCAAAAATACCTATGACTTATCCTTGGTAACCCAGTTTTTTAAATAATCTCTAGGTGTTGTTGAAAATTTCAAGCAGGTTCTAGATTTAAAATGGAGTTTTAGCTAATATATTACTGGTGAGGCCTCCCCTGTTTTCCTAAAAGACATAGGAACATGTAGTAAATGATAGAACTTGATCAGCCCACTTTCCAAAGCAGTACATGACCAGAACCTGAGAGCATTTTTTAAAAACTAACATTAAAGGTGACAACTCATTTGAAAAATGTGTTCCAATTTACTTTTTTTGCTTTGCTTTCTTCTGACATTACAAAGTATCATTTGGAAAAAAAAAAGTCAGATCTGTCATTTTTCTGGTTGCTTTTATGTACAAAAATTTATACAGTTATATCTTCATGATTTTATCTTTTGCTTGTATTACTTTAATCATTTGATATTATTTTTGATATGCTGTCTTACTTAATACTATTCAAGCACTGCATATTCCTCTTTCCCCCACTGACATAAAATGTTAACCCCTGACGGATTACCTTGACGTGTTTGGGGCTGTTTGAGGTGCTCATGTACTCTCTTAGTGCAGTGCTGTTGAAGTGTTGCATGTAAGTAATAATGGATTCCTTTCCTCATAAGCTGTGCTAGAGGTTTTTTTTTTTTTTTGAGAATTATTCTCTTATTTGTTTTACATGAATTTTGAAATGACTTAATCATAAGGCTCTGGTTAACAGTTTCTTACTATGGAATTAAACCTAGACCGTTTTGGGGGGTACCGGGGATCGAACTCAGGACCTTGCACTTGCCTGGCAGGCTGCAGAACCACTGAGATAAATCCCCAGCCCAACTTAGACCATTTTTATATCTTCCTATCCAGGAACAAGTTTCTAACTTAATCTTTGTTTTCTCTGACCTGCAATGGAATGTGATCGTGTAGGACTTTGAGGTTGGTTGTTTGGTTTGTTGGTTGCAGTACTGGGAATCAAATCCAGGACTTTGAGCATGCTAGGCAATCACTGTACCACTGAGCTACAGCCTCAGTCTGACTTTTAAGTATTTTAGTTAGACTCCAGTTAATTTTATGGCTCATAATCACTGGGATCTTTTTTCTGTCATATTTTTTTATTGGTTATTCCCGGTGTGTAGAAAAACTATTGCTTACATGTTAATCTGTTTTGTCTCTTTCCATTATCTTTTTTTTGAGACTGAGTCTTGCTGTGTACTTCAGGCTGGCTTCAAACTCATGGAGAGGCCTGGGCTGTGGTTCCACAGCAGAGTGCTCACCTAGCACATGTGAAGTCCTGGGTTCAGTGCCCCAGCAGTGCAAATTCATGCCGATCCTCCTTCCCTAATCTCCCAAGTGCTGGGCTTACAGGCATGCGCCGCTATCCCCCGCTTCTCTCCACTGTCTTTTACTTTTCATCCTGGGGCCCTATTTCCTGGGTGAGTACTTCTAGCGCCGGGCTGAATAGTAGTAGTATTCAGGAGACAGCTGCCCTGTCTTTCTGTTACTGCGGGAATGCTGCTAGTGAAACTGGTGCTGTAACTCCTCCAACTTTCCATGTGAGGAAACTCAGGCACAGAGATTGGAAATCTCGCCTGTTGTCCCACAGTTAGTAAATAGTCAGAGTTGTCAGGCTATAGAGTCTGTACTTTAAATCACTGTACCAGACTGCCCTTCGTGGGGCACTAATTTGCTGCAGCAATGAGCTAAATACATTGCGAGAGATAGTACAGTAACAAAACCAGGTTAGGAAGTTTCCCCATTTTGCAGACTTTGGTCATACGGCTACTACAGAGTCCAGGCTTGTTGAGTTCGGTTGTTTCTGGAGTTGCAGCCGTATTTTCCTCGCCACCTTATTCTGGTGAATCCTGCTTTCCTCACTTGATTTTCACAAATTAACTGCTGAAACTCAGTTTCATCATCTTCAAACTGAAGGTAATGCGTGTGCTGTAGGGTTTGCCCAAAGATTCAGTGATAAAAGTATATGAAGCTCACAGTGCCTAGCGAGTCTGAACATGTTGATGTTGCTGACAGTGCCGATGCACATGTGTATGTTGATTTCTTTTTACCCAGTGAGACTGACTTTTTGAGCCCCCTTTATTTCTTGAGTTAATCTTATAGTCATTAAAAGACATCAGACTGCATTTGACAGCTTACCAAAATGGTTCTTAGTAGAGATCCAAGTCACCTGTATAACTTTAAAATACATATTTTGTGAATTGTGTATATATTTCTGATCTTTCTCTAGTCCGTTTTCCTACTCTTTTTAGCTCATCATCTTTTACTTCTTAGTAATTGCTCTTTAAAAGTGATGCAAAAAATAAATAAATAAATAAAAAATAAAAAAAAGAAAGTGATGCAAGCTGAATCTGATTTCCCATATCAGAAAATCACCCTGTTAGTGGCTTATGTTTATTTTGTAGGCCTTTAATGAAACTCCTGGAGGTTCATTCATTAGGTCTGGGTCATGACTTGAGTGTGTGTGTAAAAGCACTATATGCACTTCAGATTCTTAATTTGGTAGAGGACCATGATATTTGCAACCCCCTTCAGACAGTCTGAATACAGTTATGTTAATGGTTAATATCTGTGGGATTTGTACTTAGCAGATCATTATAATGAGAATCAAGAATCTGGGAAACTATCAGAAGCACAGGAACTGCCCTACCTGTGGCCAGATAACTAGATAACATGTAGTTTACTGGGCGGGGATTTAGCTCAGTGGTTCCAGCGCCTGCCTTGCAAGTGCAAGGTCCCAAGTTCAATCCCCCGTACCAAAAAAAAAACAACTCCATTTTGCCGGGGATTTAGCTCAGTGGTTTTGCCGCCTGCTGCGCAAGCACAAGGACCCGAGTTCAATTTCCGGTACAAAAAACAAAACAAAACATAGTTTATAGCAGAAAGTCTGAGATGATATGATTATGTGATCGGCTGTTTATGGTCTTTAACATCTGTGGCTGACTTTTATCATAATACTTGGGTGATCTTGCAACATACCATTTTTTTCTATTGTCTCTTTTAATAAATATAGCTATGAAGGTAAATTAAGAAACTTTTATGAGAGCTAAGCTAAAAATATTCCTGCTTGTATGCAGTATTTCAGCTGGTATGGATGCTGCTGTAATGGAAATAAAAATAATAGAGAAGGCTTTGGAATTCTTACAGATTTGCCATAATACCAAAACCAGTTCTGTGCACAAGCTGTTCTAGCAAACAGGGTGGGAGATCCCTATATATCCCTAACACGCTTCATCACGTTGGGCCATATACCCTTCCTCCCCTGTCTGAGTCCCTTCTTTGCCCAATCAGGCCTTGGAGCCTGGGTGCCCATAGCCCTCATGTGTCACCACCCCCAGGCCTCCTGAGCCCACCATCCTTCTGCTTGCTGATAGTTTAGCAGTTCGGTGATCCAACACGTGTGTTGAGGGACTAAGAATGTTCCAGCATTGCTCTAGGGTTTTAGGATTCGGCAAAATTATCTGCCTCTGTGAAATACTAGAAATGGAAAGTTATTGGGAGTAAAATAATCAGTCCCCTTGTAACCATACTGCCAAGTATTCTGTCTTATTAGAGGTACATATGTATTTCTAATATACTTATCATTTTTTTAGTCCACTATTTAGTGTAATTTTGAAAATGACTAACACTAAATGGTTGTACTACTTCTTTATTCTAGATATAAACCACAATACTTCAGGATCCCATTATGAGAATTCCCAGCGGGGACCTGTATCTTCTACAAGTGACTCTAGCACAAACTGTAAGAATACTGTTATAAACGACTTGTTGGAAAAAGAAGCATGGCCCTCAGTCCCTGGCAGTGATCCAGAGTTGGCTTCAGAATGTATGGATGCTGATTCTGCCTCCAGTTCTGAATCAGAAAGAAACATCACTATCATGGCTTCAGGGAGCACAGGGGGTGAAAAAGATAGCCTTCGGAATAGCACTGGACTTGGTTCCCAAAACAAGTTTGTGGTTGGTAGCAGCAGCAATAATGTGGGCCACGGAAGTAGTCCTGGGCCGTGGGGTTTTTCCCACGGAGCCATAATAAGCACATGTCAGGTCTCTGTGGATGCTCCTGAAAGCAAATCAGAAAGTAGCAACAATAGAATGAATGCTTGGGGCACTGTAAGTTCTTCATCAAATGGAGGGTTAAATCCAAGCACTTTGAATTCAGCTAGCAACCATGGTGCCTGGCCAGTATTAGAGAACAATGGACTTGCCCTAAAAGGGCCTGTAGGGAGTGGCAGTTCTGGCATCAATATTCAGTGCAGTACCGTAGGCCAGATGCCTAACAATCAGAGTATTAACTCTAAAGTGAGTAGTTCTACCCATGGTACCTGGGGAAGCCTTCAGGAAACTTGTGAATCTGAAGTAAGTGGTACACAGAAGGTTTCATTCAGTGGTCAACCTCAAAATATTACCACTGAAATGTCTGGACCAAATAACACTACTAACTTTATGACCTCTAGTTTACCAAACTCCGGTTCAGTGCAGAATAATGAACTGCCTGGTAGTAATACAGGGGCCTGGCGAGTGAGCACAATGAATCATCCTCAGATACAGGCTCCATCAGTTATGAATGGCACTTCCCTTTCTCACCTTAGCAACGGAGAGTCCAAAAGTGGAGGCTCTTATGGTACTACCTGGGGTGCCTATGGTTCTAGTTACTCTGGAGACAAATGTTCAGGCCCCAGTGGCCAAGCTAATGGTGACACTGTGAATGCAACTCTAATGCAGCCTGGCATAAATGGGCCTGTGGGCACTAACTTTCAAGTTAACACGAATAAAGGAGGAGGTGTATGGGAGTCTGGGGCAGCAAATTCCCAGAGTACATCATGGGGAAGTGGAAATGGGGTAAATTCTGGAGGAAGTCGGAGAGGATGGGGAACCCCTGCACAAAACACTGGCACTAATATACCCAGCGTCGAGTGGAACAAACTGCCTAGCAATCAGCATTCCAATGATAGTGCAAATGGCAATGGTAAGAAGTTTACAAATGGATGGAAATCTACTGAGGAAGAGGATCAGGGTTCTGCCACATCTCAGACAAATGAGCAAAGCAGTGTATGGGCCAAAACAGGAGGTGCCGTGGAGAGTGATGGTAGTACAGAAAGCACTGGACGCCTTGAGGAAAAAGGAACTGGGGAAAGTCAGAGTAGAGATAGAAGAAAACTTGATCAGCACACATTACTCCAAAGCATTGTGAACAGAACTGACTTAGATCCGCGTGTCTTGTCCAACTCTGGTTGGGGACAGACTCCTATTAAGCAGAATACTGCCTGGGATACTGAAACGTCACCTAGAGGGGAAAGAAAGATTGACAATGGGACAGAGGCCTGGGGAAGCTCTGCAACACAGACTCTTAACTCAGGGGCATGTGTAGATAAGACTAGCCCTAATAATAATGATACCTCATCTGTATCGGGGTGGGGCGATCCCAAACCTGCTCTGAGGTGGGGAGATTCCAAAGGCTCAAACTGCCAGGGGGGGTGGGAAGATGATTCTGCTGCTACAGGAATGATCAAGAGCAATCAGTGGGGGAACTGCAAAGAAGAGAAGTCCACATGGAATGATTCGCAAAAGAACAAACAGGGATGGGGTGATGGACAAAAATCAAACCCAGGTTGGTCCGTTTCTGCCAGTGACAACTGGGGGGAGACTTCAAGGAGTAACCATTGGGGTGAAACTAATAAGAAATCCAGCTCAGGAGGTAGTGACAGTGACAGATCCATTTCTGGGTGGAACGAACTTGGTAAAACTAGTTCATTTACTTGGGGAAATAACATAAATCCAAATAATTCATCAGGATGGGATGAATCTTCTAAACCTAATCCCTCCCAAGGATGGGGGGAGCCTCCAAAGTCTAATCAGTCTCTAGGTTGGGGAGATTCGTCAAAGCCAGTCAGCTCTCCGGACTGGAACAAGCAACAAGACATTGTTGGATCTTGGGGAATCCCACCAGCTACAGGCAAACCTCCTGGTACAGGCTGGTTGGGCGGACCTATACCAGCTCCAACAAAAGAAGAAGAACCCACAGGCTGGGAGGAACCATCCCCAGAATCTATACGACGCAAAATGGAGATTGATGATGGAACTTCTGCTTGGGGAGATCCAAGCAAATACAACTACAAAAATGTGAACATGTGGAATAAAAATGTCCCAAATGGCAGCAGCCGTTCAGACCAGCAAGCACAGGTACATCAGCTGCTGCCATCTGCAAGTGCCATCTCAAACAAAGAGGCAAGCAGTGGCTCTGGTAAGCTTTCATTCTATGGAGTCTCGCGGTCATGTAGAGTACTTGCAGGTTTCTGCAAACAAGCTTTGTATCAGCTTACTGTAGTGTGTTTAACAGGTGGCTTGGGTGTGCCCACAAAGGCCTTTTGGTTCTAATCTAGAAAAGCTTGAGGACAATTATAGGGGTACACTCACTCAGGTAACATAGCTTCACCTTCTGCAGTACTGTCTGTGAATCTTGTGTTCTCCATTGTCTGTCAGGAGTGCGGCAGAAGGCCGCTTTGGAAAACTAGGGTCAAGTGGGAATGGTGTGTGCTGCCCTCAGGTGTGAGTTGGGCCTTACCTTTTTGGTATTCTGGACTAAAATACCTCAGAAATAAAACCAGTATCTAAGAACAGCACTCTTCTAAGCGTTTGGTGCTGCATTTGTCCCTTGAAGGGAGGACCTGTCTCCTGCATGCTGTGGATCAGGCCCCCGGCCTCGTGCCTGACAGGCGCTTTTTTGCTCTGCGAGCCGTGCCTCCTAGCTGGGATTTTTAAGTACCATGGAGTTCTCATCTACTTAACAGTGTGTATGTGTGAAGCATTTGACAATACCCTTCTAGGGCATTCCCATTTTCCTTTCTTACAAGCATCTGGTTCCTATCTCTACAAATTATTTTGGTGGAATTTTCATCGAGGGTAATTGACATGCATTGTTTTTGTTAATGGAGGTTTTATTGAACAGTACTCTAATTGGACATAGAAATGATTTCATGAACTAGGTGACCTTTCGGCACCTAATTTTTTTTTTTAATTGATATATTCTTTTTTGGGGGGGTTAAATCCCCGCCCCTCTAATTTTTTTTTTTTAGTCCAAGCCTAGTTTATTGTATTAGTTTAATTCTTGGAAGAAACAATTTAGGTTTAATTCTATGTTTTGGGTTTTTTAAACAAAATATGTTTATGGTTTCTGTTTGGTTGGCTTTAGACAACTTGAATCTAATAATATAGATGTTTTGAGTAAGTATTATCCAGCATATATAGAAGCACAATGCTTACCCATTGTTAGTCATTAGCTGTCTTATGATGTAGGAAGATTACAATTTCAGGAAAAATTATAATGAATTAATAATATAAATTTTTATACTATTAACCCAGCTTCATCCCCTGTTTCATTTCATTAGAAATGATTCAGAATGACTTGACTCAACTCACCCTTGAGAAGGATGATTTATCATAACTAAAGTTATTCAGAAGAATTTGCTGTAGGCCCAGAGAGCAATTGTGAAAGAAGATGTTTAAAAAAAAGTGCGCCATACAGTTAAATTACATTAATAGGAGTCTGTCTTTACATAAAACAGGTGCTTTTTTCCCGGTTGTAGCGTCAATATTGAGTACGTGAAATGGAGTTCTTTGTCTTTGGTTCCCTAAGACTTCTTATTGTCCCTTATTCCACTGTGCCTCCTTACCAGCTGTGCTGATGACTTCTTTTCCCATACTTTCTAAAGGCTGGGGTGAGCCCTGGGGGGAGCCCTCTGCTCCAGCCACCACTGTGGATAATGGTACTTCAGCATGGGGTAAGCCTATAGACAGTGGCCCCAGCTGGGGGGAACCCATTGCTGCGGCATCCAGCACATCCACGTGGGGCTCCAGCTCTGTCGGTCCACAGGTGTTAAGCAAATCTGGTAAGTTGACCATAATCCCTGGGAGCTATTCTCTAACAGCTAAAAAACTGGATAATATTTTATGTTATTGATACTACTACCGACATAGTATGGCATATTAGACAATATTCAGTACTTGGCTTTTTGTGTTTATAACATGGTTTGCTCTTTTATCTTTCTGAATTTTCTTCTTCACTTCAGGCTCCCTTAGAACTGTAACTGTTAATTATTTGCACATTCTTCACTAAAGCTAAATTACATTTTACCAGGTGAGACCATCTAGGAATGGTCTACCAGTTTTCATGCTGTCTGATCCAAGAGACCGAATAGCATGACATGGGACATATGCCCAAACGGACAGATGTTTCCCAGGAAATGAGTAGGTTCAGAAGGGACCCGGAGGTGCAGATCAGCATTTTCATTGGTCCCCTGTGTTGTACCCAGGACATCCTGTAGGAATCCCAACGGTCATCTGTGTGGATAAATGCCTTCTGCTTTTGACTTTGAATACTCTTTGGCCACTGCTCTTTAAAATATGTACTGAAATTGATACCTTTTCATCATTTTCTCTGCCCTCTGTCACTATGCAGATTGTTAAATGGGTGCAAACATGAATGCCACCATTGTCTTGGTTTAGAAACGCTCTGATATGTAAAAGCAGGGGAGATTTAGTGAATGTTTAAATAAAAATTAATTCTTTTTAATGGAACTTTTATAAAGCTTGTGTTCCTATTATGTGATTTGGGAAGAGAAATATGGGTTGCTTTATTAAAGTCGGTTTCTCTTTATATCACAAATCCATAATCAGGGCCAAAATCTATGCAAGATGGCTGGTGTGGTGAGGATATGCCATTGCCTGGAAATCGCCCTGCTGGCTGGGAAGAGGAAGAGGATGTAGAGATTGGAATGTGGAATAGTAACTCATCTCAAGAGCTCAACTCATCTTTAAATTGGCCACCATATACCAAGAAAATGTCATCGAAGGTAAACATTTCAAGGGCAAAGCTCTTGAAACTTTAAATTCCAAAGGTAGTTTACCCACAGAAAACTAATCTTCTGTCTGCCCGTTTATGGCAGTCAGTATAGTCCAGGCAGTCCCCAACTTAGGTATAGCCTCTTGTATGGGCAGCCACCTAGAAAAACGTAAGACCACAGGAACTTCCTTTCTCCCCACTGCTACAGCTTGGGATTTCTCTCCTCCTCCTCCTCCTCCACCATACTGCCTGGAGCAACCCCTGGTTCTCGGGTGGTGCCTGCAGTGGAGAGGATGAAGAGCAGGGCAAATCTCCATGTTGACTCCATTCCACTGCCAGTTCACCTCCCATCCCACCTCCCCTCCTGGAGCCCCCATTCTCTTTATTCATCTGCCATCTTTGTCCCTTTCTCATTCCAAAGGTCCTGGACGGAATTACCCAGGAATGGACAGAGTTTGGTTTGTTGTTCTATATGGACAAATCATATTCCCAAAGCTGACTTTACATCAGGATAAAATGTTAAATGTATTAAAAGTATGGTTTCCTGTACCCCAGATCTACTGATGTTGTGGAAATTGGGCCAAGTTCCTGAACTGAATAATCTCCCCAAATGTCTCTGGCACAGAGCCAGGTTAAAGAACCACTATTTAGAGCACTTGTTCTATAGAGGTGGTATTAGGAACTGGTATCAGATTCTCCTGGGGATGCCTTTAAAAAAATATGCGCCCTGCCTCCCAGAGTGATTCTAGTATGCCCCCACCCCCACCCCCCCTTAAGAATGATTGCCTTTCGAGGGACCTTAGAAGTCAGATATCCAGTGAGTAGCTGGATGAGCTGACTGCCAAGGTTCCACCCTTTTCATCCTGGGATTCAAAGTCTAGGACCTGCTATTTTCATTTTATAATTTTCATTTGGCTGAATTTACCTATTGTCTTGCCATAGAGCTTATGAAGTGCTGCTACATGTTTTATATAAGTCATTTGATCCTCATAACCTTCAAAGATAGGATGCTGAGGAATATGAGACTGGAAAAGGTGGTGACTTGCCCAAAGTTGTATAACTAGTAAGTGGCAGAGCAAGGACTTAAGTTTAGGTCTTCCAGTTCCAAACCCTGTGTTCTTCCCACTGGACCATGCTGTTTTGTGACTTTGTCTTTCCTTACAGGGTCTGAGTGGCAAAAAAAGGAGAAGGGAAAGGGTGTGTAGCCTTTTTACTCTTTCTCCTTTGTTTCTGCTAGTAAAATTCTTTAGAAAGCAACTGCAAACATTTATTTAGCTTCTGCTGTGTGCCAGGTACTGTGCTTGGTGCTGGGGATTCAAGTACACTTAAAATATGAGCTGCAGCTTCAAGAAGCTCATAGTCTCATATGGGCCATTAGGAGAGCTTCACATGTGTGTCAGGTGGAGTTGGAAGGTGCCTGGGTGGGATGTGTTAAGGGAGATAGTAGCCTGACATAACCAAAATGTAGAATTTCTAGAAAGAAGTGACAAATCTGGCTCTCTGGTTAAATTAAGAACAGATTATAAAAGTGTTGTCAATGTCATATTGAAGAATTCGAACTTTATTCTGTTTAAAATATGGAGCCAGTGAAATGGAGTAGAAGGTAATGTCAGTGGACTTTTTAAAATTTACTTTTTAAAGAGAGCTAGCCCAGTGATAGAATGAACTCAGGACAGGCCTCTGCACTAATTCAAGCTAGAAAGGAGGGTTTGATTTGGGAAACAAGAATGGATGTACAGGGGCGAGGACTAATTTGAGAGACGTTTCAGAATAGGAGAGACAGAAGAACTTGACAGCTAGTTAGACATGGGTCTGGGAGTGAAAGAGGAAAAGGAATTAAAGATGACTTTAGAAGCCTCGGAGAGGGTTAGGTGCTTGCTTCAGAGACCTGCCTTTAGGGGGGAAATGATGAAGCTATGTTCTGTTTCACAGTCAGAAGGAACAGATTGTAGCAATGGGGAAGGAAAAGGAAGCTGGTAGACTGACTGAGGATGGCCTTGTGATCGTCACATAAACGAGAGGCCTGGGTCTCTTGTTTCCAGCCGCCTCATCCACCGGCCTCTACTCATTGTGGCCCTCCCTTCTCAGCTCAGTTCTCAGAGTAGTGCTGTCCGCACCTTGCCCACCAGTGCTAAGTGGCACTGAAGAATCCCCTCTTCCCCTACTCTGCGGGTATTGTGTTCTTGGCAGCACAAATTAAAACTTTAAAGTATTTTTTCATATGACAGCACATGGTGCTTTTTCACTATATTGCAGATAATTAAATTATAGGTTTAATTGGTTTCTTTGGACTAACGTGACAACCTAAATTACTATTTTTTATTTTGATGTGAGAATTCCAAAAATCCAAATTATAAAAAGTCTGATATAATGAAGTGCATTTGTAAGTTGGGAACTGCCCGGTAGGCAGTTCTGCATTACTCCGAGATCATTTTTCTTTTTGTGGGTCTCTATAGCCCTTGCTTCTGTCTTTTCCTTCTGACTGCTTGCCTTTAGAGATTTCTCTGTACATTACAGCTATACCAGAGGACTGGAGCAAAGGAAGTTGAAAATCAAATAAGTTGATTTTTTAATTAACAACTCTGATAAGAGTTGGAGGAGAAATTATTGGCTAAAAATGAGAGTTGGGAATTGTCTTAAAGTTGTATTAATCCATCACTATACCCAGATAAATAGAGATGGCCATGGCATCTTCTCTACTCTTTTATTTTACAAAGGGAATGATGAAAGGTGGAAACAAGCAAGAAGAAGCATGGATAAATCCATTTGTTAAACAGTTTTCAAATATCAGTTTTTCGGTAAGTGTATTTTCTTAGCAGCCTTCTCCCCCCGTTGGTGATGGTCTATAATTCCAATTTCATTTTTTTGTTTTCTTCAGAATTACTCTTCATCTTTGAGTCCTTAAAGTATGATTAAAGATGGTGTGAAATTGGTCTTCAAGTTTTAATTTTTATAGTTCTAACTGAAAATTTGATCTCATGGAATTTTGCATTAAAATATAATGAAGAAATCTTTATGATCCACCTGAATTTTACTGATAAAGATAATAAAAATACTCTATTTTCATTGATAAATTAAGGTCTGCTAAAATGTTGGTATTTTTTCTTACTTCAGAGAGACTCACCAGAAGAAAATGTACAGAGCAATAAGATGGACCTTTCCGGAGGTGAGAGAAAATTCAATCAGTTTGGGTTTATATTTATGACAGATGAACAAGCGTATCCACAATGTGATCTTACTGAAAGAGCCCTGGCCCTAACCAGGAGGGGAGAGACTTGAGCTCCTAATTTTGCACTCCCGTCTTCCCTGTGTACATTAAAGTGCTGTGGTTAAATGTGCTCATGTCCCTTCGAAGTGCAGGTCACTGTGCTGACCTAAGGTAGTTGTGATATTAATCTGATTATCTGTTATCCAGGTTGAGGGATTTAGTTTCTTTTGGTACCGGGGATTGAACTCTGGTCCTTAGCTTGTGAGGCAGGCGGTGAAACCACTGAGCTAAATCCCCAGCCCTAAGGGATTTAGTTTCTTGCTGAGAGAACCACCTAATAAAGACCCAAATATATGACATACTGGAGACATGGCAAGTAGTTCCATATAATGATACAAAAAATATAAAATTGGTGGCTGGAGAAGGAAGAGGAAGGGGAGAGATGATGGTATTTCACTTAGGTGAATATGCTAGAACAATAAGTAGGTCCCAGTACTAAAGACTGCTAAGCCAGGTAGAAATTTCTTGTTGTAGTGGCCTGTGATTATTTTCAAAGCTCCAAACTAAGAAAGTAGATAGGCTCTTAATTGAATGTGCATGTGGGATTAGTCAGCAAAAGTTGAAAAATTTAACAGCTTTGTTATAGAGGGAGAAGGGAGCGTATGATGAGACAATTCTTAGCTTCTTTACCTGCCCACTTTAGAAGATAGTAGTGCTCTTGTGTTAGTCTGAGTGCCCTCAGGAGAGAGAAACTGGAGTCATTTGCAAAAGGAAAATTGAGTACAAATATAAAGAATTACTAACTCTGATGAAGAATTAAGAGTAGTGAGGGTTTGTAAGGGAACCCTAAAGAATATATGAATAGCAGATAGAAGTCACGAACTTCAGCCTGAGTTAAGGGGCCAAAGGAAGAGCCGTCCCAGGTCCGTCTGCCCCCTCCCAAGGCTCACAGAAGTCACTGTTGTGCTGCCTGGTGAGGCTGCAGGAAGTCAGCCTTCTGAGAGAGTGGGGAAGGCTGCTCACGGGGATGGTCTCTGGAGGCCACTGCTGCCGAGCTGCAGAAGGTGTTGGTTGAAGTTCTGGTGAGCTGAGCGCTGTAGGGGCCTGGTGCTGGGAAAGCTGCCTGTGCCACAGGGAGAGTGTGCCAGGACTGGGAGCCAGACGCTTTCTCTTGCAGCATCTCTTCTCCACCCTCTGCCAACAAAGCCTTGGTGCAGTTAGCAAAGGAAAAAACGTATAAAGGACTTGGACCCGACCCCCCCGCCCCATGGAGCAGCCAGAAGGGATGAATTTGGAACTCAGAGGCAGCTGGTCAGTGTCACTGCCGGTTCACCCCAGCCAGCCCTCTGACTGCTCGCTTTTCATACACTCATTTAAGCTCCACTTCTCTGGCAGAGCAGCAGCTCTGCACTTCCACCTGCTTTCTTCCAAGTGAGGAGGAAAAGCAGTCCTGAGAGAGATTGTTTTGTGTCTGGCTGTGTTAGTTACCCCTCAGGTTCAGCAGCAGGTTCTCTTACTCAAGGACCGAATTATAAAGTTAACTTGTGATAACTTTTGAATAAGGTAAAAATGGGAGAGAGAAAGTAGGAAACAGTTGCCCCATACAAATTAAGACAAATATAAGTAATAGAAGACATGTAAAACCACAACCGGTTGAGAATCACCCAAAATGCTTACGACCAAAGTGTTTCAGATATCAGGGGTTTTTGTGTGTGTTTTTTGTATTTTAGAATATTTGCATACATGTGCAAGGACCCGAGTTCGATCCCTGGTACCAAAAAAAAAAAAAGAATATTTGCATAGACTATCAAGTAAGCATCCTAATCCCTGCTCTGAAAGGCTTCAAATCCAAAACTCCTTGGACATCCCACATGCAGCAAGCTTCAGATTTTAGATTTTCAGGTTGAGTTGCTCATCCTATACATCCTTATTTTTGTAGTTGACCCCAGCCTGTCGCAAGTACTGATGGCTGCCTTTAGACTTCCTGTTCCTGCCTTAACTCTCCTCTCAAGCTGAGCACTGATGCTATTCTTTAACTGGTAGGCTGACTCAAACCTTTATTCCTGAAGGTTCTGAGTCGCCTGCCTCTTTTGGTTGTTTCATGAATCTTTACTGTTAGGCATGGAAGTACTGAGAGTCTTCCCTGCCTTCATTCTGCACCAGAAAACCAATTTCTCCTTGTTATTCAGTCTTTCACTCCAGCCATCCTTTTTTTGCTGGTTCAAGTTGTAAGGGTGTAAAATGTCCAGGTGGCAGTCTTCATTTCCATATGTATATAGTAGACCCATTTTCATGTCTTTGGCTGAAGCATTTCTCCCTCAAGGACTATGTTCTGTAAACTAACAGAATCATCAGAACAGGAAACAAGAATTCTGTAAGTGGCCTTGGGTATACCTGAGAGAAGCTACTCCCACTTCCACCTTTTGTTCCCAGACCTACAAACTCTAGTGGGGCGGGGGGGGGCATATACTGTGTCTTATAAGACCAACACTATCCTTTTGGGATGTTGTCTCCCAACTTGCTTTGTAGCTGAGTCTTCAGTAAGTCATTGTTTTTTATTTTTGGTACCGGGGATCAAACTTGGAAGCTAAATCCCCGGCCCCTTCAGTAAGTCATTCTACCCTTTACTTTGGTGAACTATTTTCAGATGATGGCATACATAATAAGATCAGTTAATTCCACGAGCCTATTACTGCACTTTCTTTTCTATAAAAAGAATTCCTTACCTGGCACAGTGCTATGAGGAATGCCATGACAGTGGATAAGATATTCTGCAAGACCCTGGGTATTAGCAGCTTTATAAAAATCCATATTCAGAATATATGTCTAATCCTGTGAGGACAAATCTTTGCCCCCTCTGTGGCTCACTGAATGGCAGAGAATTTGCTATGTCAGTCAGTCTGGTGGAACTTAGAAATCTACCCTCTAAGGTGTCGGAAAGCTATCCAAGGAGAGGTAGCTCAACAGACACTGTACAGAATGGTTTGGAGGTACAGAAGACTGCTGGGACCTGCTGGTTAGGAGTGTTGCTGACCAGGCAGGCACAGAGCCTGCCCAGTGGGCCCTGAGGGGATAGCCAGACTCCTTCCTGCACTGTCTCTCCAGTGCCCTCTACTGGCCACGCCCCACTGCCAGCTGGCAAAGGAAAAGTAAGGGGTCTAGATATATTTTCGTAGAGCATCCGAAAGGGGTGAATTTGGACCTGAGGGACAGTAAATAAATAACTGGCCATTATTTAAGGTAAGACTATAATAGACATGGCAGGTTTGGTAGATAAAATACTGTTTTGAAGTTGCTGTACAAACCAGGTAGTGATGTTCAGTAAATGTGGAAAATCTGCATGTTGAGCTCAGAATAGAGTTGGAGATAACGTGTGTAATTAATTAGACTTGCTAGTAAAAAGCCATAAAAGTAGACTGACCAGCAACACTTACAGAGTAATGGTCCTAAGACAGACAGGGAGTAGTGACATGTGAAAACGATCTTGAGAGAAGCAGGACAAGAGAGCAGACCCAGAAGCCAACTAAGTGTAGAGCTTTGAGAAGAGGAAGATAGCTGTAACCCTTGTCTCCCTCGTGGTGAGTCGCTGGTGGCTAAAGAGCCTCACTAGAGGGTCGGTGGGTTAAGCAGAGAGCTTTGCAGTAGGCGTTCTGTTTGCTTCCAAAGGCTTGGAAGTGTTGGGAGTGGTTTGTGGAGGAGATGTGCCACAGCTCTTAAAAGAACCATGTGGGTTATTAGGAAGGGACGGCTTGGTGCCCCCTGTGGACAGTGGGTTGGCTGGCTCCGGTGACAGGATTAGACACGGAGAGGCAGGCAGAGTTCCAGGTGGTCAGCCTGGGTGTGTGAGTGAGCGGGCCGCTGTGGCTGTGGGTACAGCACAGAGGAGGACTCTAAGGCAGGGCTCGTAGTGCTGGCAGGCCGACCACTCAGATCCTGGCTTCCAGCCGGAACTGTACTTCAAGAATCGAATGGCATTTCTGAAATGTACCTGTTCTAGGAATTTTTTTCTGTTGTTAAATTTTCTTTTCTTTTTCACTTGCCTGAATTGAGGGTGTTTTGATAGTGCAGACAGACATCTCAGAACGGCAGCTACAAAGAAATGATGGATGGGTAAGATTTGAGGAGTGGAGTGAGGAAGAATGGAGAAGAGGCACAGGGAGAGGAGCTAGAAACCTGTTAGCAGTGACCATGGGCCCTGACGTGGCTGGGCGGTGAGGGTGCAGGGCCATGCTAGGTGTGCAGTCAGAGCTAGACATTTTGTTTAGGGGCTCCTTGAATGGAGATGAGTGCTGATACCTTGACAGTAAAGTCTAAGGGAAGCAGATTTCTAGAGAGAGTCTCAGCGCTTGGGATGCTGAGTATTCTGGGTGAGCCACGGTACAGCTGAACATTCAAGAATCACAAGCATCGGGCCCAATTGTGGAAAGAGAAAGGCCAGCCTGCCCAGTGTTTGGAAGGAGGGGAAGGCAAAGAGCTTATTCATTTCTAAATGATTTGTTGAGATAAAGTGGTAACTTAGGGGCTCCCTGGATCCAACAAGGAAAACTCTGCAGGAAGAGTTTCCATGAGAGAGGGTCATGTTTATTGCAGGAGAGTCAGAATGAGAAGAGCCATGGATGGAGAAGGCCTTGAGGAGGGAAAGACTACCTTGTCTGGCCTCCAGCTTTGCCATCTGATAAGGAGGAGTGATAAGAGCAAGAATTGCAGTTGGAAGCATTCATATACAGAGTCTGCTAAAAACATGTGTGCATACTTCAGCAGTTCGCCGTCCTGATAATGTCTGGAGCTCATGGTCACCACTCTGAGCGCCTCTTGTAATCGTAGGGCCCAAGGGTAACCACTAGTCTCACAGTGTCTCAGTAGATTTAGTATCAAAATATTTATACAAGTTTTTCTCTTCCTGATATGTACATTTTTTGTGGACTGTATATCAACCACTTAGAATGGTGCGTGGGTATGCACTAAATGATTTGTCAGAGTGCCTTTTTTATTATTACTTTTATTCTTGTTAATGGAAACTATTATAAAATTAAGCAAACTGGAAATGACTAAAGATTTCTTAAGTTATGTTGCTTAAAAAGTTTTTTAAGTAAGGCTATTAGCTACCTTCTGTTTACTAGTCTATTTTCAAGTTAATTAATTCGTAAATAACAGTGTCTGCTGAAATCCAACTTAGGAATGCAAGATTTATGAGACAAAAATGCATTTTTCACATATCCTTGTCAAGGTAGAAGTCAGTTTAGAAAGTATTTTGCTTTCTATTGTAAATTTATCTGAAACCACTGAGTTATCGTCCTGTTGGTAATACAGTCTCCTGGATTTATTAGGAATGTTACAAGACAAACGAATGGAGATAGATAAACATACCCTAAATATTGGTGATTACAATCGAACGGTCGGGAAAGGCCCAGGTTCTCGACCCCAGATTTCCAAAGAGTCTTCCATGGAACGAAATCCTTATTTTGATAAGGTAAGTTTTTCTTTTATCTCTGACTGATAAACCAATATATTAATAGTATAAATCTTTACATTAGTATTTTATAACATTACATGTGATTTAAAATGTTATAATCCAGTGCCATATCCTACTAATGAATGGGTTTGTAATTCATTGCCCTAGTTATGTCTCAGTTTAGCATAGGAGTTGCTTCGTATTTCCTTCTTAATCCCTAGACTATGTTTGGCTCTTTTTATGTGCTCTAGAATTAACACTAATCTGATCTCTTCTGTTTTCTGCCTGTTTCCTGTTGATGCTGGAATGTCATGTGACTTCTCTTCTGTTCCTGCAATGATTTCTCCCTTCCACTTGTTTGCTTGGCTGGTGTTGCACATCTTTCTGTCTGTCCAATCAGGATGGCATTGTAGCAGATGAATCCCAAAACATGCAGTTTATGTCCAGTCAAAGCATGAAGCTTCCCCCTTCAAATAGTGCACTACCTAACCAGGCCCTTGGATCCATACCAGGGCTGGGTATGCAAAACTTGAATTCTGTTAGACAGGTAAGTCCAGATGTGTATTTTAGGCTCTCTGTTGAATGATTTGTATTAGTAATAAGATCTCTCTTACATGTAGTTACTGTGTTTGAATCAGTAGGATGAGATGGTAAGCAGACGCCTGTCCCTGTTTTGTCATTTTCGTAGAATGGCAATCCCAGTGTGTTTGGTGTTGGAAACACAGCAGCACAACCCCGGGGCATGCAGCAGCCTCCAGCACAACCTCTCAGTTCATCTCAGCCTAATCTCCGTGCTCAAGTGCCTCCTCCATTACTCTCCCCTCAGGTAAATGCATTTGCATCATGGTCTTCTCTGCTTCCTGGAGAAGAACCCTGGATAATTTCATATGTGAGTGAGACGACTGATTAGTCAAGTATCAGTACCTACTGGCATCTTTGGGTGCAGCACGTTCTGATTAACTGACTGTTACTACAAAAGTATATGGGAAAGATGAAGAAAGGGAATTATTTAATTCTTAATGTACCATTTTTTTTCTAATACATGATCTTGGGAGAACAACAAAGTAAAACTGGCTGGCTTAAGATTCAGCTCTGTCATCTTTAAAAAGTATGTGTGAATAATACAAAGACCCAGTAAATATGACACTAATTTAAATGCTCTGTTGATGAGATACATGGTACATTTAGCAGGTCTGAGTTGTTTTATCAACATTATTAACTTACCATTGTGATCCTAAGGTTCCAGTTTCATTGCTGAAGTATGCACCAAACAACGGTGGCCTGAATCCGCTCTTTGGCCCTCAACAGGTAGCCATGCTGAACCAGCTATCCCAACTAAACCAGCTTTCTCAGATCTCCCAGTTACAGGTAATGCGCTTATTTTCTACTCAGTACTGCCAGACAGCTAGGCTCTGTGCAGGGAGTGCTGCAGAAGCAGAGCAGGCATAGTCAAACCTGAGCACAGCTTACAGTCCTTCAGAGAAGATAGTGCACCCAGGGAGAAGTGTTTGAGAGGCGTGCAGGGTGCTTTGAGATGAGGCCCGGGTGTGTCTAGAATGGTGATGGGGTAAGATGATCAGGAAAGTGTTCCTGTTGAATGGCAAGTTGAGATTGAACTAAAGATTGAGTTTCTGCAGAATGGCTGGGAGCTTGCGTCCAAGGATGAGGCAGGGCACATCAGCATGGGGTGTATCGAGCAGTGGCTCTGTGGGTCCAGCGGCCATAGTCATTCCGAAGCATCCGAACATAAGAGTGTCACAGTGACGGCCTTTCTGCCATCTCTCCCCAGCGATTGTTAGCGCAGCAGCAAAGGGCGCAGAGTCAGAGAAGCGTGCCTTCCGGTAACCGGCAGCAGCAAGACCAGCAGGTAGCTCGCACCCTCCCTCTGCAGCACTAGCCTTTGTCTCACTGAACACAGCCTATGTCATTTCCTTTATTACAAGAGGTTCGAAATGCCTTTATTAAAATAGAAATTCTATTAAAATATAATGAAGTATGTTGTTTATTAAGTCTACTCTTTGCCCATGAGTCATATTAACACTCAGGCTGTGATTATTCACCTTCCTTTTGAGAGACCAGTGAATTTTTAAATGAGGACTGTGTAGGTAGGTGTCTGTAAAGGCTTTTCCCTGCAAATTTCCCATTTTGTTATTTTAAGGGTCGACCTCTTAGTGTGCAGCAGCAAATGATGCAGCAGTCTCGTCAACTTGACCCAAACCTGTTGGTGAAGCAGCAGACTCCACCGTCCCAGCAGCAGTCGCTCCATCAGCCAGCCATGAAGTCTTTCCTGGACAATGTCATGCCCCACACTACACCGGAGCTGCAAAAAGGGCCATCACCAATAAATGCTTTCAGCAACTTTCCTATAGGTGGGCTTCCCGGGCCACTGTTTGAGTTGGAACCAGGGGACCACACACGTGCCTCCTCTTTTCCCTTTCAGCTCCATCCTCCCCCAGACCCATGCCCATCTCTGGCTGTTCTCACACAGCACTGCCATGCCCTCATAGGCACAGCCTGTCTTCTGCTTCAGGGAAGGTCTCTCTCCATTCGAGGAAATCTCACTATTTCAAAGATTCTACCCTCATTTAAAGGGTTAGAATAAAGCAACCATTTCTCTTTAACACCCAGATAATCTTAATTGTAGACTATGAAGGGAAGGGCGATCTGGAAATACCGTTATCAGAAACGTGTACTGGAGAATTTGAGCAGTGTTGCTTTGGGGAAATAACTGGGAATGGTTACCATCATGTTTGCTAGTTTTCAAAACCTGGTATTTATGAGTAATTACTGATATAAATAGGAAAATGGGAGTGAGAGAAGGGGTAGCCTTTATCAAGCATGCAATAGCTTCCCCTTCTGCTTTTTCCTTTGGCTCCACGTCTTTACTTGCTCTGTGTAAATTTTAGGCTTGTTATGTTTTCTCCTTCCTGGGTCTCTTTTTTTCTTACTCCCTTGATTGTATTTTGACCCCCTTTCATTTTCTGTTCATTTTGCTTTGACTTTGTCCTTTTACCTGAACAATTTCTTGTGAGGCATCTTTGTTGTGCTGCTCTGGGGCTCTGGAAACTCAGTTCCTGGCAGTTCTGAGTGGTGGGCAGAGCTGGGGCCTCTGCTTGTCCCTGCTGCTGTTTCATCTCAGCTGGAGTGATGCGTGGTTTGGCACTGTCTGGTGCCGCCGAGGACTCAGCCAGGCATGAATTGTACTTTGAGCCCTCAGGATTGCTAGCAGTCTGCAGTTTCCAGAAACAGATCCCTTATCAGTTACACTGTGCCCGGCTGCTGTCGACTGCATTTGGTGGTCACCTGTGATCTCACAGACGGTGGTGTCGTGGGAAGGGTACCCAGGAATGGGGAAATGTGTTGGTCCTCACCAGTGCTGGCTAAGAGACAAGTCTTTTTCTTTTTCTTTTTTGGTACCGGGAATCGAAGAGACAAGTCTTAGTATAAGATTCCCTATCCTGGCTGACTTTAAGTGAGGGTGCATCTTCCTGACTGAGAGTCTGCTGACCCACACAGACGCTAGTGCAGCTGCCTAGAACAGGTCATCACAGCCTGCTGGCCAACTTGGGCCCATTGCCTGGTTTCATAAATAATTTTTTTTTTTTTTTTTTTTTTTTTTTTGGTGCCTGGGATCAAACTCAGGACCTTGCACTTGCTGGGCAGGTGTGGTCCCGTGGAGCTAAATCCCCAGCCCTTGTAAATAACATTTTCTTGGAATATACCCATGCTCTTTCTTTAGCATTATCTGTGGCTGTTTTTTGGACTGCAGTAGCTGAGTTGCGTAGAGGCAAAGGGACCTTAAAACCTAAGTACTGTCTGAACCTTTTTAGACAAAATTGCCAATTCTTGATTTAATCACTGTCCATAAGACCACGAATTTGATTGCTCTCTGCAAAAATGGGGATAGATTTAGAGAATTCATATTATTAAATGTTTTAAGTTTGACAGAGTAATATCACAAAGACTGTCATCAGACCAAAGAATTCAAAACATTTAATTTGAAACTTTAGAGTAAAAACCACTTGAGAGTGTGTTAAAGATTTTGAAGGGCCAGGGATTTAGCTCAGTGGTTCCAGTGCCTGCTGCACAAGCAGAAGGATCCGAGTTCGATCCCCAGCACCAAAAAAAAAAGCAAAGATTTTGGCTTCTCCTGGAAAGTCATCTTGTGCATGGCAGTGTGGAGGGGGTCCCACTGTGTAGTTCACACGGGCCTTGAACTCAGGGTGTCACTCCTGCCCTAGCTTCTTGAGCACTCAGATTACAGGTGTGCATCACCATGCCTGGCTGAGTCTTCCATTTTTTTTTTTTTTTTTTTGGTACCAGGGATCGAACTCAGGTCCTTGCGCTTGCACAGCAGGCGGCAAAACCACTGAGCTAAATCCCTGGCCAGTCTTTCATTTTTTAACAAGCATTTTAGTTAGTTTTGATGTTAATGGTTCTTGATTCACACTGTAAAATACTAGTTTGCTAGTCAGTTTCATGACTCCACAGTGTCTGACATCAAAGTTTCTGTCCTTGCTCCAAGAGAATATCTGAATTGCCCATGCCTCTTTGGCAAGATTCAAGTAATTGGTGCCTTAGCATATGGGGGTCTCCCTATTACGTGACAACCACCCACCCTCGTACTGGGCACTGGAACCCGGGTCTTTACAGTGAGCTACATCCTCAGCCATTTTTTAGAATCTTGATAGCGTCTGACTAAGTCACTAAATTACCCAGGCTGGACTTAAGTAAGCCTCAGCCTCCCGGACCGCAGGCATGTGCCATCAGCTCCAGCTGAGGAAGACCTTTTTTCACTTTTTAAATGACAGCATCTTTTCGCCAGTCGGCCAGTGAAAACTGTTCAGTTTACAGGAAACTGCAGTTGATCACATATTCTTCATACGTGGTACTCCAGGAAGTGGCTACATTAGATAACTTATATTAAGGTTAAACTTACAAACTTCATAATTTGGCCACCTTAAGACTTTTTTGCTCTTATTTTGCCAAAGAGTTTAAAAATAATCAAAATATCTGAAGAAATCATTTTATACATATAATTATAGTATTGTCCCTTCTGTGTTCTGGGAACTGTGGAGTGTGAGAATAATTACTTTGTGTTCATGTGTTGCTCTCTCATAACCTCACCACGGCTCTTTCTCCCCTGCTGTTTCTGCACTGCCTTGGCCAGGAGCCCAGTGTCTGCTCTGCCTTCATTATTTGGTTGCCGCATTTGCAAGGTGATCTTTATTAAGGAACATAAGCAGGATTGGAAATAGTAGAGTGGTTATGTTACTTTCTTCTAGAAAGTAGACTTGTTATACCAGAAGCAAAATGTGCTGTACTTTATAAGAGTTTTTGGGTTTTGTTTTCTGAAGGCTTGAACTCAAACTTGAATGTAAATATGGATATGAACAGTATTAAAGAGCCACAGTCAAGACTAAGGAAGTGGACTACAGTGGACAGCATTTCTGTGAACACATCTTTGGATCAAAACTCCAGCAAACATGGTATAAGTTCTGTTCTTCTACTTTCCCTTTAAAAAATGGTAAAGTTGCAGAATATTAAATTTGGGCCTTTGTTATTTTATATGTGTATTTCAAAGCCAAACTATCTTAGACCTTTCCTCATTTTATAAATGTGCCATATGTGCAACAAACCTTTTTTTCTTTAAATTCTTTTTTAAAAAATGCTTTTAGCTGTGGACAGTGGCTCACACTTGTAATCCCAGCATTCTGGGAGGCTAAAGCAGGAGGATCACAATGTTGAGTCCACCTGGGCAAGGGCTGGGGATTTGGCTCAGTGGTTCTGGCTCCTGCCTTGAAACCACAAGGTCCCAAGTTCAATCCCCGATACCCAAAAAAAGCTTCTGCACAGCAAAAGAAACAACTAACAGAATGAAAAGAAAACCCACAGAATGAGTCCACCTGGGCATTTTAGCTAGACCCTGTTTGAAAAATAAAAAGGGCTGGAGATGTAGCTGAGAACAAAGGCCCTGGGTTCAATCCCCAATACTGCAGAAAAAGTGAGGAGAGGGTCATTAAGGCTTAGTTAAAATAAGAGACTTTAAAATGAAAAACAAAATTTATTCCTGTTACGTTTCACAAAGAGTGATCAGATGATGCATTTTTTAAAAGTATTTCCCTTTTGGTGGTCATTTAAGCTTCTCAGTGATTTTATTGTTATACTGTATTTTATACTGTATTTATTAAATGTAATTGGGTATGTATTAAAGTATTAAAATACTTTTGTAGGGCCGGGGATTTAGCTCAGTGGTTCCAGTGCCTGCCTCAAAAGCACAAGGTCCCGAGTTCAATCCCTGGTACCAAAAAAAACCACTTTTGTAATGACACATTTTCATTATATATTGTTGCTGTTATTGTCTTCTCAGCCCTTAAATTCCTTTTAGAAATATTATTTTGATCTTATTTAACATCCATTCATTCCATGTATGATAATGTGATATCTTCTGATCTCCAAGGACTATGCCAGACATCTGGAATGCATAAATATATGTGCCTATATACACACCATTTATTGTATGAAAATATGTTTATGTCTAAAAGTACTTGTCCTGAAAGAGCCATTAACAAAAGGAAACATACACACCCATTGTACAGTGTAACTATAAAAGTTAGTACTGTAAAAGTTGGTACTATTAGAGTTAGTGTGTGTGACAGAACTAATAGTATAAGGTGCCGTTCCATAGGAGCATTGAGTAGGAATAATTGCAGGTGTGACGGGTCTAGGAAAACTGTATCATGAGCCTCATCTTGAAACAAATTCTTAAGTTTAGCCAACAAACAAATGGAGGGGAGACAACCAGGAGAGCATAACGTGTGCAGAGGTAGCGAAGGCCAGCCTGGTGGGGTCTCCATTGGCCATTTCTGGACATGAGGTTGCCAATAGAGAAAGGAAGTGAGTGGAGGCAGAGTAATAGATACAGAGCAAGCTGTGGGAAACTTTTATGCCATAAATGATCTTAAGAAATTCAGAGTAGTCTTTTCAAGCTGTGTTCAAAGACAGACATGGACAATAAATCACAAGAAAACAAATGATCATCTCGAAGCAAGGCTGTGTTTTCATGGAATTTCACACTCATTTTAGTACCATATGTTCAGTGGTGTATAGTCCCAGGGGGTGGAGTATAGGGTAGAAATATAAATATCCTTTCTCAGGCCAGGGATTTAGCTCAGTGGTTCCGCTTCCTGCCTCACAGTGCAAGGTCCTGAGTTCGATCCCCGATACCAAAAAAATTAAAATTAAAAAAAAAAAATCCTTTCTTTTTACTGCATAAATATTACCTCATTGGCCTAAGTTTCCTGCCTCTTTGTCACTCACAGTATTCCTGTTCATAATCCTTTCTGTCACATTTTTTGTCCCTCCATCTCTATTCCCCATCTCTATTCCCCATTCAGCTTCAAAACCATGAATCAGTTAGGCCCAAATGCAAGTGTTTTGTGGTTGGGAGATAATTGTGTGCTCATATTCTTCTCACTTACTGACCAAGCTGTGGTCTTCATGTCCTTGCAACTAAGTGCACTGTGATCATGTTCAGGCATTCTTCAAATAGAATGTTAGAGTCTTCATGTGGAAGAGAGTTAAAAGTGAGGCCTTGTCAGAGAGCCAGCCACAGCTCTCCTCCTTCTTTACATGATCCATAGGACATAGTTTGCAGCCTGCATATCTACTAGAAAGTTCTCTTGGTTTATTTGCTATGTGATAGGAGATAAATGTGTGTTTTGCTTGTACTGCACTGTCATCTCTGTCTTCTCAGGTGCTATTTCAAGTGGTTTCAGGCTGGAAGAATCTCCATTTGTTCCCTATGACTTTGTGAACAGCAGTACTTCACCAGCCAGCCCTCCGGGCTCCATAGGAGATGGCTGGCCACGTGCCAAATCGCCTAACGGCTCTAGCAGTGTTAATTGGCCACCAGGTAGGATGCCTACACCCTCTGCTAAACCTTTGTTTCCGTGGCTTCATTACATCTGCATTTCATGTGGCACAGCCCCTTGTGGATGATGGGCTGATGCAAAGGAAGGCAGAGATGCTGCAGGAGAGGTTGAGCCTGACGGCAGCCGAGCAAGTGTGTCTGCACGTCCAGTGCTTCTGGGCTGCGGGCGGTGAGGGTGGCGCCCCATGGGTCTCCTTCGCCGTGTTGGGAGGGTGGCCACACTTGAGAAGGGATCGCCACGGGTGCATCTCCGGCCTGCTTTGCTCTGCGCCAGGTGCCGTGGCTATGTGGTGATAGGGACGATGTACAGTGTCGCTCTTCATGGCCGCGTGACCCAGGAGAGTGGTTTCAGCTCTCAGAACTCCCAAGATCCTCATGAAGAGTTGCGTCCCTTATGCTGGGTGATACCACATCAGCCTTCTAGGGTGTTAGCGTGATCGGACATACTGGAGATAAGTTTTGGATGCTTAATGATGGACTTTGAAGTGATTAAGCTTTGAACTAATTTTAAATTTCCACTTCCAGAATTTCGCCCTGGTGAACCATGGAAAGGTTATCCAAACATTGACCCCGAAACTGACCCTTACGTCACTCCTGGCAGTGTCATAAACAATCTTTCAATTAATACTGTGCGGGAAGTTGACCACCTCAGGGACAGGAACAGTGGTACGTAGGGGACACAGGTCACTGGGCCACTTAGCCGTGCATTTCAAGAACAGCAGCTCAGCGTGGTTGTGAGGTCTCCAGCAGCAAAACTCCCTCCAGCACTGCATCGCACCCGGCCCCTGGGGTCATGAGCATAAAACAGAATTCTCCTTCCCCTCAGTGATGACAGCCGCTTTAAAGTGATGAGGACGTAGTGTTGCTTGATTTATTTTACCGAGTGAACAGAGGACCAATGAATGTTTGATGCGTAGCTATCACGGGGTGGGTTTCTTCCGTGCGTTCTGGAGAAGTAGGCAGGCCCCTCTTGCTCTGTCAGAGTAAAAGCCACTTCCCCTACCTGCTGACCACTGCAGCCCAGACGTACTGTCAGGTGGGTTATCAGATGAAGCTATCCCGTTACCTACTGCATGATTACTTTTGACTGCAAGGCATTTATAATATTCTGTCCATTTGCACTAGAAGAAAGGTGATTGAAATGAATTCTTGACGCATTGAAAAATATTTTGTTTCTTAAAATTTTTCAGCTACCTCTTTACATGGTTTTATAAAGAAAAACCAGCCAGTGTTTTGCATTAAAGATACAATTTGTTGAGACAGAGGTGTTTGCCACATTGCAGTGGTAAGGGAGGTTGTCCTTGTCCTTCTAAAGTCGCTGAATCTCACAGACCACCAGGTAGAAGTAGTTAAAAGCTATGCTTCATTGAAAAAAATGTGGTGCAAAGCCACACAGAAAACCTTACAGGGAAGTATGTCTAGAAAAGCCTAGCAGCTTAGAAAAGCAGGGTTGAAAGTCAGGATGGGAGTTAGATTTGATACCCAAGGAAATGCCCTGCTGACGGTTCTGGGTGACAAATCAGTACTGAAGGATGGGAACTCTGGTGTGGTGAACAGAACGGATTGGCTTGGGAGAGCAGGCAGGGACCGTGGTCAGGTGATGGTCAAGTCTAGAACTGAATTCCAGAAAAGGAATCTTAAAAACAGTAAGAAAGATGAGTGTGGGGCATGTTGGGGAGGCTGGAGGCCTGGCTGTCTGGCAGCGTAGTGACAGAGGGTATTGGTAGCCTGCTGTAGCAGTGAGAAGTCATGGGGTTCAGAGGCAGGGATTCGAGGCAGCCAGAAGCCTTCCTGTTAGAGCCCAGTGCTGCAAGGGACAGCAGGTTAGGCCTTGCTGCTGCCTTCGCAGTTCAGAGTGTGCTCATGGCCATGGGAGACGGGTGGGGCGCCATCCTGACTGAGGCGCAGCCAGCACTGGCCCTGCTCAGTGGGCTCTTGGCTCTGCGGTTCTCCAAGTGCCTTTGCTTCGCATCCCTTGCCCTGGTGGCTGACCAGACTCTCCCTGCAGGGTCATCCTCATCCTTGAACACCACGCTGCCTTCAACTAGTGCCTGGTCATCCATTCGTGCCTCCAACTACAGCGTTCCCCTCAGCAGTACAGCACAAAGCACTTCAGGTAGGCCTCCCGCCATCTCCTCATCTCCAGGGGCGACACACTCAGATCAGTCCGAGGCACTGAGAGTCACTCAGCCACTAAAACACTTCCCTGTCGGAAGCTCGGAAGTTAGGTGGACTGCACCTTGAGCAGTCCTTCAGCTGTCTGCGGAGAAGGAGCTCCTGTTTTGTAGTTCCCAGCCCCTCATAGCTGGACACTTCTGTGAGGTCCAGTAAACGTGAATTCTGGATTGCTGTAGAAGCAACCGGGTCACTTGGGAGTTAGGCAGGGTCACACTGCTGTGGCAGTCACAGCAGTCTTGTCACGTGCAGGAGGGCCGGTGAGGCCCGGCCTGCACCACGGCCTGAGAGCCTCAGCTGCCCTGCCGCGGTCGGTAAAGATGGACGGGCGCTGTGTGAGGGGCAGGGCCGTTTCCTTAGGGTTTGGTTTTTCTTCTTTCACACTTTAATTTGATGTGGGATTTGTTGACTGAGTTTCTTTTGTTTGATATGCTTTCTGTGAGACAGTGGATGATGCTAAGTAACATTTCTCTTACTGTTCCACTCCTTGCACTGTTTTCTCCCTCCTCGGAGCAGCCAGAAATAGTGATTCCAAATTGACGTGGTCTCCTGGTTCAGTTACAAACACCTCTCTGGCTCACGAGCTGTGGAAGGTCCCTCTGCCACCTAAAAACATCACTGCTCCGTCCCGCCCACCTCCGGGACTGACTGGTCAGAAGCCACCTTTGTCTACGTGGGATAATTCTCCCCTTCGTGTAGGTGGAGGATGGGGAAGTTCTGACGCCAGATACACCCCAGGTAGGATGAAATATATAAAATACACGTTTTATTTGCTGAATAGTAGCCAGTACCAATGAACTGCTTCATTAGCCCCTGTAAGGCAGAATGAACACTTAGGGTATGATTCCTAGAGCCCCCTTCTTCAGTAGCTGAAGAGTACATCTTGCTGTGTATGGTAAATAATTCCCTGCTCAAGGCAGGCTCGAAGGAAAGCTGGTGCCACCAGGACAGGGCCATCATTGGTCAGGTGGGGCAGCCAGGCATCTGAGCTGTAAGAGCAGGGCCCGTGCGTGGGAGGGTCAGGAGGTGACTGGTGAGAGGAGCAGAGGGAGCTCTTAAGGGCCAGGCCGGCGGGACAGTCCCTCCCTCACCTAGCACTGGATTTGTGCAGGCCTCGTGGCCCTCCGTGCTGTCCCTCAGCTACATAAACACAGCCACAGATTTAACTCAGAGCGGTCTTTCTAGCAGTTCTGCCTCTAAATATGGCCTTTTTATTCTACCCTGGCCCAAAACACTATTAAACTTTCTCATCTCCATCCTGGAAATGAGTTAATAATTTCTGATCTAATAAAAAATGTTTTGGGCCAGGCATAGTAATACATGCTTGTGATCCCAGCATTTGGGAGGCCGAGGTGGGAGAATTGCTGTGAGTTCAAGGGCAGCCTGAACTACATAGACCCTGTCCCCCAAAAAGAAAATATTTTTTTAAGTATTTATTTAAAAAGCAAACAACAAAAATATACCTTCGGATCTAATTTGTAAGTTTAGATCTTTAGACAAGTGACTAGCTGCAATTAAATTTGCAGCATGGTGAGGTACCAAAGGCTGTTCCGAACTACCAAACGTAGATTAATGTAAAGGTGTCTTGTGAAAAACGTTGGTAAGAGCCCGCCCTCAGGAGGGCTGGGGACAGGAGTGGAATCCGGAAATGTAAGACTGCCCTGGTGACAGAGGGGACAGCCAGTGGCAAGGCTGGGGAGGAGAGCTCGGAGGTTCCCTGTCGGGTCGGAGGGGAAGTGGCGTGGGGCAGTACCGAGGGAACCAGCGCGTGCCGCGGGCGGAGAGTTCCCCAGCTACACTGATGGGTTTGTGGGGCGCCTTTAAGAAGGTGAGGCGAGGGCCGGGCATAGCTCAGCGGCTCTGCCGCCTGCCTCGAAAGCAGAAGGACCGGAATTTGACCCCGGTACCAAAAGACAAAAAGAGGTGTGGAGGGGCCAGGCGTGGAGGCGCAGGCCTGCGATCCCAGCGCTCGCTCGGAAGGCGGAGGCAGGGGGAGCGCTGCGGGTGCGAGGCCAGCTGAGCTACGAAGGCCCTGACGCAGAAAGGAGGTGTGGAGGGGTTCGGCTTGATCGTGCGGCTGCTGTGGGACCCGCCGGGAAGACCTGATGGGGACTCCGGCGGCCACCCAGACGGCAGTAAGGGACGTGTGGGTGCAGGCTGGCTCGTGGATCTCCTCAAGTTCACACCCCAAGGGACATTCAGGCCGTCATCAGAGGGTACCCGGCGACTCCCGGTGGCGCCATCTTGAGAGGGTTCTCGCTGCGGAAAGGAAAAGATGCCGAGGGGCCGTGGTCCTGGGACACCTGCTCGGCCCGGAGCTGGGCGGGGAGCAGCCTGCGCCCATTCCTTGGAGCAGAGTCCCGATGGCAGAGTGTGCCGGCTGGAGCCCAGAGCAAGCTGGCCTGCGGGGCTGGGAGAGAGCGCGCTGTTGAGGGGGTCGGGGCGGCCCGGGCGGAGGGCTGAGGCGCCGTGGGACCTGTGCAGGGTTCCGAGCAGCCGCGGGCCGCAGCCCGGGAACGCTGAGTTGCTCTTTCCTCTGTTCAGGTTCCAGCTGGGGTGAGAGCAGCTCAGGGAGAATAACAAATTGGCTTGTCCTGAAAAACCTTACACCTCAGGTAAGGACGCGGGTGCCTGGGTGTGGACCTGTTTGAAACAGGGCTTCGCAGGGCGGTCAGGGCGGTCAGGGCTGAGCGGAGGCCTGGCGTCTGATGCCTCCGGCCTGTCCCGGGGCTTGTCACTGAGTGCTAGGGGCCAGCCGAAGGTGCGGGTCCCGCCCAACCCCAGAGACCGACCCCCGGGAGCAGGCTGGGCCCCGGGGCCTGCACGAACCGCTGCAGACGGTCCTCGGGCTGAGCCGGAGAAACCCTGGTCTGCCTCTGGCCTCTTAGGTTGAGACAGTTTCGTAACCTCTGGGCCGTCCCGTCCCCCCTCCCCAGGAAGCAGTGGCTCACTGAGGAACTGGGCATCTGGGGAGTGTCCAGGAGCCTAGAGGCCACAGAGGTAGGACTCTGGGACCAGTGGAGGTAGGGAAGGCCCCGGGCCCTGTGAGGAGACCAGGTGCAGCCGGGATGCCTCCCTGCGCCCAGTGACACCACTCGCCCGCGCCCGCTCTGGTTCCCAGATCGATGGCTCCACCCTGCGCACCCTGTGCATGCAGCATGGCCCGCTGATAACATTCCACCTGAACCTCCCGCACGGAAGCGCTCTGGTCCGCTACAGTTCGAAAGAAGAGGTAGTGAAGGCACAAAAGTCTCTGCACATGTGAGTTGGGGGCGGGCTCGGTGGGGGAGGGAGATTGGAGCCGCCCCTCCCCCCTCCCCCCTCCCTGGGATTGCCCACCCCCAGGCAGGGCGGGCCTCCTGCAGGAGCCGGCTGCCGCTCACGCCCTGTGCCTCTCCTAGGTGTGTACTGGGGAACACTACTATCCTTGCTGAGTTTGCCAGTGAAGAGGAGATCAGTCGTTTCTTTGCACAGGGTCAGTCCCTGACCCCTTCTCCTGGCTGGCAGTCTCTCGGGTCCAGCCAGAGCCGGCTGGGCTCCCTCGACTGTTCCCACGCGTTCTCCAGCCGGACCGATCTCAACCACTGGAATGGTGCTGGGCTGTCGGGAACCAACTGTGGAGACCTTCACGGCACCTCCCTCTGGGGGACCCCGCACTATTCCACAAGCCTGTGGGGTCCCCCAAGCAGCAGTGACCCCCGGGGAATTAGCAGCCCCTCCCCCATTAATGCTTTTCTTTCTGTTGACCACCTGGGTGGGGGGGGGGAGTCCATGTGACGCCGGAGGTGTAGCCTCCACCTGCGACCTCAAGACGCGAAGGAAAGGAGCACTAAGCTGGGCTCGCCGCCTGCAGCCAGGGCCACCTGTGGGAACAGCTCTTCTCTGCACATTCTCCACTTTGTTTTCCCCGAAACATATCAGTTTGAATACTTGAATCATGCAGGCCAATATTATAATGTGAACGGTATCTATTTACACTCCCAAGTGGCGCCATACATGCTAACCGGATAGAGTGAGCTCACTTGTGCATACTCATCATGTTTCGCCTTTGGATTCATTCATTCTTTTTTTCTCTCCCCACCCCCTCTTTTGCAAAACCATTTCTTGGGCTGATAATGTATGAGCTTTTACCTTTGCACTGAATGATGTTCTCCGTCTAATCGGCAGTATGGGGGGCAGCTGTTCCAGTGTAAATGTTTACTCAAGGATGTTCTAAAAGGTGTGCGCTCTACTATGCCTTGATGTTGCCTACCTTTATCGTGATATCGCGGAGTTTAAAAGATCAAGCGATGATACTGACTTAGGATTATTAATGAAAGTATTGCACCAGTTTTTTCATGTTGTAAAACTAAAGAATCTCGCTCTGCAGTTTGAAAAACTGTGGCCACAGCTGTGACTTGCAGCCCACCTGCCACCCAGGACGGGCCCTGCACTTTGAATAGGCTTTTCCATTTTGTTTTGAAGGTTCCCATGTTGAGCCTTCTTGTTTACAGATTTTTTGTTTGTTTTTTGAGAAAAAATGTTTACTCTTCCATCATTTAAAAAAAATTTAAAAGACAAAAAAAAATGGAGGATGATTTAAAAGATGCTTTCTATCTCTGGGAAAAAGGAGCAGCATTTGGCCATGTTCTTTTGTTTTTCTATTCCTGTCCTAAATCAAAGAGCATGGTTCTCAGGAAAACCAGTTGCCCAGTTTAAAAAAAAAAAAAATCTCCTTGTAGTTTCTTATAGGAAAAGAAGAAAACCCCCAACTTTTAGCACTGATACTACATATTGCTCTGTTAAAAGAATTTTTCTCTGCCACAAAAAAAGAAAAAACAAAAAAAAATGCTTAAAGCTGGAGTTTGATGTTCTGCTTTCAGATGCTGTCTCTTTATTAGTGAGTGATGATGGTTTGCTAATAATCAGTAGGGAATAGTTTTTTTGTAACCCATCAAGTGGCTCTCTATGTTCCTGCTCTCGTGACTGTGTCAATGTCTAACTGTTGTACCTTAAAGCCGAAATCAGTAACTATGCATACTGTAACCAAGGTATTGGGCTTACAGAGTTGTTTGTTGTATAAAGAAAATTTTAAATGTTGTTGCAAACTAACGAGTTACACCATTTTTAAATTTCTTTCCTCCCCCTTTCGTTGCCCACAAATGGTATTATAATGCTTGCTTAGTCAAAGAGACTAAACAAGGGTAAAAATTTTAACAGTACAGAACTTGCCATCATTTCATTGCCTTGATTCTAACTGTCTGTGTCCTAAGATGCAAAAGAAGTCAGTGGCTTTAACTGTTTACAAATAGAATGTGATTGTAAAATGTACAGTTTGGTTGTGTTTGAATTATGAAATTTTCTTCAGATATAATAAACCATGACTTTTTGGCTGCTCAACATTAATTGTCTCTTTTTTGTGAGTTTATTTGTAGGCTCTTTTTTATAGTGAAAGTTTCTAAGTTGCTATGTATGAGGTTCTCATAGAACAACCAGTTAAAAATCTAAGCAAATATTTGAACATTTTATCTGAACTCATCCGCAATTTCACCCTGAGATAATGTGAGAACAATGGGAAACTGTAGCTTGCTCCTTCCTGCCCTCTGAGCATCTTTGGGCCCCTGCTGCCCACAGACTCTGTGACTTCATCTTCCCCACCATTTGTGCCCATCTCAAGCCTCAGCCAGACCGCCCGGACCTGGAGCTTACGACCCGACGGTGTGCTCGTGCTAGCTCAGACCTCTGTCACGCAGTGGGGACACGCGCCCGGCCTGCCTGCTCAGCTCTGCTCTGCCCTGCTCCGCTGTTCTCCCCTCGCCCCGGCCCGCGCGGGGTCGGTCGGGCAGCGCCTGCGTTGCGCTTCGGAGTGTGACTCCAGACCGCGCTCCGGCTTGCAGGGTGTGAGCTAATGTTGTCGGACACCTTCCTAGAAACAAATGTTCAGTGCATTCGGTGTATATTGACTTCCATACTGGTTTTTCCAAAAACCAAAGGTAGCTTTGAAAAACCATGTCTGGAGATGTTTGGATCTAACGGTAAGCTGATGGCCTTTGGGGCTTTGAGTAGTATACAGTGACTTCAGAACTGCGTTACTTGTATTGTTAAAGTGTTTGAGAGGTTTTTGCGCTTGTTATGTGGAAATAAAGTGTTTGATTTTGAAAAAAAAAGTTTGAAGTGGGTTTGGTTTTGGCCTGGTCCTTACGTAACACGGCTCTGCCTTCCTTCCGGGGTCTCTGAATCCGAGCCGCCTCCCAGCGCCTTAGTCCAGTCTGCGCCCTCCCCGCAGGCGTCCGTCTACACCCAGCGCACGCCTTGCTGCTCCGCCAGCTCCGCCTGTGCGCCTGGGCCGCCCACCTTGGGGATCCACCTGGGCCTCCTGCTTCCCTGGCTCCCAGCTCTGGCGGTGAGTGAGCTGTCCTTCGTCCTCAGGCACGGAGTTGCTGAGTGCATTCCAGGAGTATTGGCCGTTACCCGGGACCCCCGAGGAGCACAGACAGGCGGCGCCAGCCTGCAGGGAACGAGGCCGGGGTGAAGTCCTTGGCAAAATGGGTGAACGGGTCGGGGTGTGCCGAGGGTGGGCGTGCTGGGAGCTTGTGCTGGGAGCGGGCGCGGCCCTTGAGGCGTTTCCGGACACGGACTTGGCTGGCTTTCCCTCCTCTCCGAGTCCAGACCTTCCCTGCCGAGCCTTCAGCTTTGCACCTGAGAGGCGGGGTCCAGCTCCGACAGGAGCGGAACTGGAGCTTCAGTGCGCCTTGAGGGCCCCTGGCGCATGCCGGCTGCAGAGGACGCCCGCCCGGCGCCCCGTCTCCCATCGCCCCCCAGCTTCCCCAAAGCTTTAGCAGAGGGGAGGACCCGGAGCACCTCGGGACCTACAGGCAGGGTTCCGAGCTTGAGTTTTAGGTCCTGCCCCTCATAACTCCTCACCTGAAAAAACTGTTCTAGGAGGTTAGCCACTTTGCAGAGTGCCTGCAGCGTGAGAAAGCCGAGCGCCCCCAGCAGGAGCGGGCCGAGAAGGGAGCAGAGAGCCGAGGGTCTGGTCGGAGAGCGACCGCCCGGCCCCGCCTCCGAGCCGGCGCCCGACACTGCTGTCCAACCTAGGGTGCCGACCCGTTAGGGAGGCAGCATCCAGCCCGTTCAGGGGCCTCCTGAAAACACTGTCTGCCTCTCAGTCGCCTGGGGGTTGGGGTTTGGGTTTCGTGCTTCTGTTTAGGGTGCAGGGAATTGAACCCAGGACCTTCTCACTGAGCTACAGCCTCACCCCCCCCCAACCCCTTTAAAACAGTTTCACTAAGCTGCCCAGGCTGGCCTCAAACTTTTGACCCTCCTGCCTCAGCCTCCCCAGTAGCTGGGATTATAGCCGTGTGTCACCACCTGGTTTTAACTGGTGTTACCGTTTCTTAAAATCAAGTTCTCAAATCGACTTCCTGGGCCGGCGATTTAGCTCAGTGGTTCTGGCGCCTGCCTCGCAAGGCGCAAGGTCCCGAGTTCGATCCCCGGTACCAAAAAAAAAAAAAAAAAAATTGAAATTAAATCTACTTCCTTACAAAGGAAACTTGGTATTATTACCTTCTGCAGACGATCAACATCCCTTCCTCAAGAGCTCTGTAAGAGACGCTCTCAGAGAAAGGAGATGAGACCAGGTATCACCCGCGGACTTCCGCCTGCGCGTGGGAGGCTGAACCCCAGGAGCCCGGAGGCTGCGCCCCTCAGGCCGGCCACGATGGGAACAGCGGGGGGCAGGGCTGAGGCCTATGGAGCCTCTGACAGAGTCCTTGCTCCGCCCCCAGCCCGCGCACCAGAGTCCCACTGAGCAACACCACGTTTTACGCCTTCATTTAAAAAATCTATTTGACTTCACTTTTGCACTCCTGGGGGTCGAGTGGAAGACCTTCCCACTGAGCTACGTCCCTAAGCCTTTTTTAAGATGGGTCTCACTAAATTTCTCAGGTTCTGCTCAAACTTGCCATCCTCCTGTCTCAGCCTCCCCAGGAGCTGGGACGATAGTCACGTACTGCTGTGCCAGCTCTCTGACTTCTTATAAGCCACGAGGATCCCCGTGAACGTTTGAACTAAAAGTGTACGGCCAGGTGTGGAGGTGCACACTTGCAAATCCCGGCACTCATGAGGCAGAAACAGGAGCATCACCTGGGAATTCCAGGCCAGCCTAGGTGGGCCACCTGGTGAGTTCCAGGCCGACCTGGACGACTTAAAAAGACACAATCCAAGCCAAGCTATCACTAAGTGATAATCAACAGAGTACTGGGGATTTAATTTTCTATTTGGGGGGCGTTGTTTATCTTTTACTTTGATTCAATTACACTGTCTAGTTTCATCGGGTTTTTATTTTCATTTTTATCATCCCTTGCTAGACAGGGCAGATAACACTGGCTCGTTAAGGTTTCCCTTTCACAATGTTCACACCAAGCGCCCGCCCCGTCCCTGTGCAGCTCCTTTGCATACTGACTATCCCGAGCATTCTTGGGCAGCTGTCATTTCAACTAGCTGGTTCTTGTTTGCACAAGATACACTGGTACATCTGCTTGTTTTGTTTTGTTTTTTCTTTCCAGTAATGGGAATCGAACTCAGGACCTTGCACTTGCCAGGCAGGTTCGCGTCACTGAGCTACATCCCCGGCCCTCATCTGTTTGATTTATATCAACTATCTTTTGCGTATTTCTTTATTTAGAAGATTGTATTTGCCTTTGATGTTTCTTTCTAGTGAAATCTAACCATAAGTTCTGGGGTTTTTTCTTTTACTAATTCATGTTTATTTTATTTGTGATAAATAAACTATAATTTTGGGCTACAATCTATAAAAACTCTTATCGTAAGTACATTAGATATAATTTTTATACTTCTCCAGAACTCAGAGAAATTCTTTTAAAATACAGAACAGACACGTTTTGGGGGGAGAAATGTTAGATATCAGAGAGCGAAAGTCTGTGTTAGGAAATGGAGAGACAAAAAGACATCTCCTAATTGTCAACTAGTCATAATACAGAAATGATCGAACTGGAATGAAGAAACAAAACTAAAAAAATTCACTAGTGGTCAGTGATTATAATGATTCTATGGGTGGTGTTGACAGAGTTGACCAACACCTAACAAGCTATCCTGTAATCAAAAAGTGAGGAAAAAATATTATAAAATATTTGTGCCCCTTCTGGACTAAGCAATATAGAACTCATTTGTTATTTAAAATAAGAGGGTTCAAATAATCATTCACAATTTAGATTAGGTCTAATAGACCAAATAACTGAAAAATATGGGGCAGCGAAATGCCTACCAGGACGGCATCATCGACGTCTTCACTATTACGTTTAGGGGGCAGACATTTTATTGAAATTATACCACCCATAGGAAAAAAGGAAAGACTAACACGACAGTGTAAAGTGTGTTGTTCGAAGAAAGACAGCGCACGAAGAGTTCGGAAAGAGACTAGACACTACTGTCCAAATGGTAACGCTGCGTCGTGTATTGAATGTTTTAAGACACACAGAAAAATCATTGCGTAAATCTGATAAAATTGTCATTTTTATATTTCCTGTTATAAAAATGATTAAAAGAATGCACTTCTTGGTCGTCCTGCATGTAAACAGTGGGACTGGAGAGTGCAAGAGATCGTACAGTTGAGTTGTACTTTCCCCCAAGCCAAACGAGCTCCCGCTAAGTGCGGTGGGCCTGGAGTGGGCCGTGCGGAGCCTGGAGCGGTGGGGCAAAGCGGGGCTCCTCCTGCCTGCGGCTCCCGGCTGCCGCAGGCCCTGGGCTGTGGCCTTGGGGTGAGACCATTGGGCCACACGGCCCAGGTGCGCGGGGCTGGGCAGGGCTGGACTGGGCTGTCGGCCGCACCTCGGCCTCCACCTGGCGCCACCTGCGGAAAGGTCCTGGGACTACGGAGATTCTTAGCCGGGGACTGAAGGAGCAGGCCCAAGGCATGCCCTGCCCGCCCGTCCAGCGGGAGTCGGAGTTTTGACCAAACATGGGTTTTAGAGGAAGTGTCACGTGTCACGGCACCCACGGGGAAGGGGTCAAAGCTGCCGGGCGGATGGCGTCCCCGCAAGCCTGGGTCCTGTACTTTTGGTCCTGCGCCTGCCTGGGGAGGGGGGCGGAGTTTCCTGGTATTTGATGCAGGACTTGCTTGCCTGCCTTCTTGACTCCTGCCCTGCGGCTGTTGTCTAGCATCCCTGCTGTACCTTCTGCCTCAGGACATTTGCTCTGCTCTTCCTGAATCACCCTTGAGGGACAGCCGGCCACAGCAGGTCCCTCCTCCCTCCGCCCTGCTGCTCCTGCCCGGGCGCTGGCAGCCTCCCTCGGGAGGGGAGCCCTCACCCTCCATCCCACGGGGACCCTCGTCCAAATTCAGGGCCGGAGCCCAGGGGTGCAGCGTCTCCGGGGTGGGCGCCCCGGCCCGCCTCCCTGTGCGAGATTTGGGAGGCGTCACTCAGGGTCACCCTGCCTCCGTGAGGAACCCTGCTGGTGAGCGGGGACAGGATGCCTCAGGCTGAAGGCTTCCGGGGAATCTTTTTCTTCCAGTAGTGGGGAATTGAACCCGGGGCCTTTGCGCAGGGCAGAGTCCCCGGCCCTTTTTATTTCTTTGTCTTGAGACAGGGTCTTGCCAAATTGCCCAGGCTAGGCTGGAACTTTCTATCCTCCTGCCTCAGCCTCCCGGAGTGCCGGGGCACAGCCCTGCACCGCCAAGCCCAGTTTCCAGCTGGTGGGTGCAGGCGAGGGGAGGAGCAGGTGGCCCACAGGCGTGGACCGCACGCAGAAGGGCTCCGGGGCGCAAGGTCGGCCCTCACTGCCTGCGTGACAGTGGGCTGTCGGGGAGCGCCGTGCCCCGCGGGGGCGCCAGCACCGCGTTCCCGGAGCCCTCAGCCTCAAGCCAGGGCTGCACGAACCAGTTTTTCCTAAGTCTCCAGATTCAAGTATTTTGTTCTAGTAACAGCAAACGGATCAAAACGCTGGGCGAGCAGGGTGAGGGAGTCGGCGGAGAGGGTGTGGGCTGCTGGCAGGGGAAGGGGCGACCCGCCTGGCCGCCTGGGCTGGAGGAGCAGCCGGGGTGCAGCCACTGGGGGGCGCTGCGCTGCGCGAAGGCCCGAGCCCAGCAGCCCCTGTGGGCCCCAGAGAACCCCAGGCCAGCCAGCACCCACCACCAGGGGGCGCTCGAGCTCGCAGGAAGAGCTGGAATGGGCCCTAGAAGCCAGCAGCCAGGGTACAGGGGAGGAGGCAGGAGGCTTCCCAGCCGGATTGAGGGTGGCGTTCAAAATCAGCAAGCTGGAGGCAGTTTGTCATAGCTAAGTCTTCGAAACAGCCCAAGTGCCCATCAACTGACGAATGGATAAAGATGTGGGTTTTTTACACAATGGAGTACTACTCTGCCATGAAGAAGGATAAGCTTCAGACTTTTCTAGCTAAATGGATGGACCTTGAGGCCATACTCTTAAGTGGGATAAATAAGACACACTTGTAAATACCACATTGTTTCTCTGGTGTGAGAAACTGAAGTGGAAATATGTATAATAAATATTGGGAAATGGGAAGAAAATGTTTGGATGAGAAGGGGAACAAGGGGGGGGGAGGAAAGATGGGTCAAGGGAAATGGAAACAAAACTTGTATAAATAAGGAAGGGCCATGGGGAGAAAAGAATCGAGATATACCATGATGTATGGGTGCAAATTCCCGTTGATGAATGTTATCATTATGTATGTCTGAAATGTACCAATAAATGCTTTGCTTCAAAAAAAAAATCCCCAAGCTGGAAACTGTGGGGACTGACTTTATGTGTGCCCTTGGCTGAGCCACGGTGCTCAGCTGTGTGACTGAAGGGCATTCTGGCTGCTTCCATAAGGGACTTTTGGATGAGATTAACGCTTAAATAATTGGGTTTAGAATAAAGCATACTGCCCTCCAGGATGTGGGTGGCCTCATCCAGTCAGTTGAAGGCATGACTAGAACAAAATAGCACCCTTGAGCAACAGAGAATTCAGACCAGGCCTGACCGTGCACACCTGTGATCTCAGCATGCTGGGAGGCCGAGGGAGGAGGGTCACAAGATGAGCCCAGCCTGGGCAACTTAGCAAGAACCTGTCTCAGTAAAACAATAGAATAGAAAAAGCAGGTGATGTAGCTCAGCCCAAAGGCCCTGGGTTCAATTCCCCAGTACCACAGAGAGGGAAAAAAATGAAGGAATTCAGCAGCAGGTGACTTTTGGGCTGAAGTGCAGTGTGACTCTCGCTGGGTCGTGGCTCCTCCCTGCCAGCCGCCGTCAGCATGTGAGCAGGGCCTCAGGACCAGTTTCTACACACACACACACACACACACACACACACACACACACGCTACTGGTGAAACCTGGAGAAACCTGACAGAGACTTCTCCGATAGAAAGCGCGGAGTGGAGGGTGCAGGAGCCCTTCGGGGCTGTTGGACACAGGAGAGGATGTGGGCGGCAGCAGGTACAAAAACTAAACTCTTGCAAGCTTCTGCTTCTGCGGCATTGACACTTTAGAAACAGGCCCCATTTTTGTCTGCTTTTCAATGGGGGCCTGTAATCGCAGCACCCTGTGAGGCTGAGGCAGGAGGAGCAGAGGTTAGAGCCTAGCCAGGGCAATTGAGAGACTTAAGGAGACTCCTCTGTCTCAGAATAAAAAAGTTCAAAAAGGGCCGAGGATAAAACTCAGTGTGAAGGCCCTGAGTTCAATCCCCAGTACTGGAAATTCTTTCCTCCCCACTCCAGTCCTAGGCCACCACTAAACCACTGCCTGTCTGCATAGACTGGCCTGGCCTGGGCTTCGCAGATAAGTCACACATGACGCGGCCGCGGGTCAGCTTCTTGCATGTCTTTTAGCTCCACCCATGGCGCGGTATTCATGGCATAAAGAAGGATGAGCTTCAAATATTTATTTGGATGGACCTTGAGGCCATTCTCCTAAGTGAGATGAATTGGACGCACGTGTAAATACCGCATTGTTCCTCTGGTGTGAGAAACTAAAAGTGGAAATGACTGAGATGTATAATGGATGCTGGGAAATGGGAAGAAAGTGTTCAAATGGGAAGGGAAACAGGGAGGAGGGAGGGAGAGAGGAAGGAAGGCACAAGAAAAAAACCTGGAAATAGAAGGGAAAATGGAAACAGCTTTTGTACAGAGGGAGGGAGGGGGCTTGGGGGAAGGATAAAGTAAAATAAAATTTAGTTTTAAAAAACGGATTCTTTTTTTTAATTAAAAAAAAAGAGCAAGTGAAGCTAGAGGGTTTGTTCAGGCTTTCCTTCCATTCCAATAAGAGGCATTATCCATACCACACTGAGGAGAAAACCAGAGTTTTTCATATCTGTTCCCAAGAATTGGAAAGACGAAGTCCACCCCCAGGATGGCCAGGCGGAAGGTGGCAGAGGTGGCGTCACAGAGGCCGACAGGGGCTGAAGACCGGAGAGCCCAGAGTGCAGAGCCACAGTGAGCCGCTCAGCCCCAACTGGAAACAACTCGAGTACCTGTGAGCAGGTGAGCGGGTGTGCAAACGCGTGTTTGCACAGGCAACAGGCGTGACCTGCACAACAGCTATGCTGAGTGAGAAAAGCCAGACCCCAAGCAGGGCCTGCTATGTATTGGCTGCCCCGAGAGAAAACCCTGGAATGGCTGGGTGTGGTGGCACATGCCTGTCATCCCGGCGCTCTGGGAGACAGAGCCAGGAGGGCTGCCAGTTCAACTCCCGCCTGGGCAACTTAGGGAGACCTTGTCTCAAAATAAAACATAAAGAGGTGCTGGGGATGCAGCTCAGTGGGTTCTGGCCCCAGTACCACAAAAGCCCCAGCCGGGGATTTAGCTCAGTGGTTCTGCCGCGTGGCCCCGCAAGCTCAAGGACCCGAGTTCGATCCCTGCTACCAAAAAAAAAAAAAAAAAAAAAGAAAAAAAAGCCCCAACAGCCCCCAGAACGTGCAAACGAATGTCTAGTAATAGAAAGCAAGGAAACGCTTGTGTGGGGTGGGGCTGGGCAGATAGCAGAGGCCGCTAGGAACCTCGGGGCAGCGGACGTTTTCATCACGTGCCTGCGTATGTCACCACGCTCTCGGTACTAGGGACTGAGCTCCCTCCCTGAGCTACATCCCTAACCTTTCTTTTTCTTTTTCGAGATATGGTATCTCCCAGTTGCTAAGTCGCCCAGGTTGAGCTCAAACTTGCCGTTTTCCTGCCTCGCCCTCCAGGTCTGCTGTGATTAGGAGCCGGACCACCACCCCAGGCTCTGCGGGACTTTTTAAACATGTGTGCATTGTCGCCTACCAGCTATGCCTCCATACAACCAGTTTTGGAAATGATAAAATGGCCCGTGGTCGCCCTTGCATTACAGAGTTTAAAAGACGCTTGCAAACAGCCCTTTGCTCAGGTGACCGTCGCAGCGTTGGAGCGGCCTCGACGCTAGCCCGGCTGACTGCAGCCCTCTGCCGCGCGCCTCCGACCGGCTGGCCTGTAAGTGGAGGCAGCAGCCACTGGGAGGCGCACTGAGCTGCCCTTTTCTGGAAAAGGCTCTGAGGAGCGAGGCCTGCAGAGGGATGGATGAGCAGGCTTTCTCACAAGATCCTACTTATACCTTAAAAAAAAAAATAAAAAATCTACACCAGCCAAACAAAACACTGGCAAACACTTTTGTAAATCTCGGTCTTGTACAGTGCCTAACCCCACGTCTCTACTTGAGCTCGAGAGATTCGCGGGCCCAGGAAAGAATACTGCCCACGACAGGCACTGTGACCTTGCTCGTGGAAACACACTTCGAGACCCTAGGACAGCTGCTCTCGAGCTGTCACGCGCGTGGACTCACCTGGCAACTTTGCAAAGCCGCAGTCAGGTGGGTAAACCCTGGGTGTAGCCCGGTAGGCCGAGTGTGGCTGGCTGAGGACCACATAGAAACAGAGAGGCCTCACCAGCCAGAGACCCGAAGGAGAAGCTTCAGCCCGCTGCAGCAATCGCTGCCCTGCGCCTCCCAGCCGGGCAGCAGGGCTGTGTCCCATCTCCCCTTCCATTCCTGCTGTGCCTGGGCCAAGAGTCTCAGCCGCACCTCAGCCAGGGCCGAGCGGCCCAGGCGTGGCGTGCCTCGGGAGCTCGATTCCCCTGTGCTTGTGCAGAGTAGGCCCAGGTCCCATGGGGCACAGTCCCCTGCCCAGATGCTACTTAGCGTCTTTACCGAGACTCCGCGTCTCCTGCCGTTTGAGGGGGCTGCTACCAGAAAACTGGCCCGTCCGCTTTTCATTGCTGTGACCAAATAACTGAGAAAACACTTTTTTTTTTTTTTGGTACCGGGGATCGAACTTGGGTCCTTGAGCTTGCGGAGCAGGCAGCGAAACCACTGAGCTAAATCCCTGGCCCGAGAAAACACTTTAAAGGAGGGAAGGTGCCTTTTTAGTTCACAGCTTCCGAGGTTTCAGCCCCTGATGAGCTGGTTCCAAGAGAGGCACATCAAGGCCCAAGGCCTGGCAGAGGAAGGCGGCTCCGCTCCGGGCAGCCGGGGAGCAGAGGGGAGGGGAAAGAGCAGGGGCGTCCCTCCTTCCTGCGGGGTTGCTGACCCGGGCTCCCGGCTTGTTTGGGGTATCTCCACACCGAGGCATGGCTCCCGCTCGGGTTGCTGTCCCACAGGCCAGCAGTCTCTGAGATGTCCTCAGACACACTCGGAGTGTGCGTGATCACTTCCCAGGCCTCTCCCAGGGCAGTCAAGTTGACAGCCAAGTTTATCCATCGCAGGAAGAAGAGGAGACCGGACACTGAGGGATGGCTCACTCCAGGAAGGGACCTGTTAAATAACCATAGTTTATCCAGGATCTTCAGCCCCAACCTTTAGACTGGTGTGGGAAGGTCTCCCTGACACCACCAGGTGAGAGAAGAGACAGCAGGGGCCTTTCTGGGTGCCACCTTGCTGCCCCGTGGGGAGATGGAACCCAAAGCCACGAGTGCAGGCGCCGAGCCTCAGCAGGAGCCCGGGGGATCCCAGCCAGGGCGCGGGTTCTCGGGGAGGCTGCACAACAGGGCAGGGGTTCTGGTGAGGTCAGCTGCCTCTGTTCCCCAACACAGGCGGTAGATGTCTTGGTTCTGTGTGTCTAGCATCCCTCAGTCACCTCCTAGAAGCTCCAACTTGATTTTCTTTGGGGAACACCCGGAGGATGCAGGACCCAAAACATCCCCTCCTTTGGCTGAGGTGATTGGTGTGGCCATGAGCATGTGACCCGGGCGGGGACCAATAGGAGCCATGCCGAGGATGGCATGAGCCGCTGTCAAATCGAGGAATCTGTGTCCTATGGGACTTGAACCTGAGTGACAGTTAGCTTGGGGCTTTTCAGAACCTGATGAAGAAAAGGCGTGAGAGAAAAGGCAGAACAAGAAGCCACAGCCAAGAACCCCCGTCCCAGGGCCACTGTCTGAGGAGCTGGATCACGCCACATCTGAAGCCCTGGCTCTCCAGGTGCGTGAGCCACTCTTCCGCTTAAACTGATTTCGGTTGGGTTTCTATAGCTTGCATCCGAAGGACTGTCGCCTAATAGATATACTTGGCTGATAATAACACAGTTAGCTAAAGGACAAGATCAATTCTGAGCCTGTCTTTGAAAGAGCAAACAGCTAGACCCAGGGGCCCTTTATCTGCCTTCTCTACTTTAGTGCAGCTCCCTGTGGACTCTGGCTATATGGGGACAAAGAGGGACCAGGAATTGGAAACCAGACTTTGCTTTTCTATGAGGACTGAGATTGAACCCACGCCCTTCACACTGAGCTACATTCCTGGCCTATTTGATTTCATTTCGAGACAGGGCCTTGCCAAGTTGCCCAGGCTGGCCTTGAACTTGTGACCCTTCTGCCTCAGCCTCCCGGATTACACTCATGCACCACCACGCCTGGCTGAAACCAGACATTCTTAATTGTCCAGTGATCTTCTAGCTGGGAAAAATACGTGCAAGAGGTGGCAAACGGACCAAGATTAATTAAAAACTTTAAAGACCTCCACAGGTGGACATTGCTGAGACAGTGCCTGCTAGGGATATTGACAGTGGTCGTCAGAGTGGCAGCGTGCAGTGGTCCCCGCGTGCAGAGCAGGGCTGTGTCTGAAGCCTCCCACGACCTGCGAGAGACACCTTCACCCCTCCACACAGAGATGAAGCTGTCACACACCCGCCAGTCTGGGTGAGGTACGGCCCCAGCATCTGCCACACCGAAAATCCTTGGAAATCTAGCACATCTCTCCCAGGCTGAGCCTGGAGTCGCCCTGTCCTTCCAGGGAGACGGCAGCATCCCCACTACAGAGCCACCCGGCTTGGCTTCGGGGCAGGGTCCACGCTGCAATGACAAGGGCCTAAGGGATGAGGCGGGAGACAGGAAGTCGCTCGCTGTGTCACTTTCCAGTCCTCAGGGGGCTGGTGTCAGCGTCTCTGTGGCCTTCCCTGTGCGGCCTCCAAAACCATCGGGGTCCCCATCGGGGGTCCTCATCCCGTCCAGCAGGAACGGGGATGGACAGGGTGAGGCCCAGCAGCCACCTCTTAAGCAGGAGAGGCAGAAGCCCACAGGTCACCACCCTCCTGGGAGCTGATGGTGGAAGTGGCCTTGCGCCAGCCTGGAAGAGAGGGAGCACTGCCTACCAGTGCCACCTCAGGAGGGCCTTTCCATGTCCTCCATGGCCCTGGTCGTGTGACAAATGGAGGCCAAAGCACAGAGAGGTGGAAAAACCACCACCCCGAACACCGGAGCAGGTCTCAGGAACCCACACGTGGGCTGGAGCGCTCCCCTCACCGCAGGGCAGCGACCGTCATCATCAGGAAAACTGTCCTGGAGCCTAGACTCGCGCTGTGGGTGTTTTGGTCAACCGGTGCCTTTGTTTTCTGAGGCTGTAACTGAGTACCACAAACTGGGTGATTTCTAATGCACAAAGGTTTACTGTGCACACGGGGCTGAAGGCTAGGAGGCCCACGGGCATGGGCTGCATCCTTGGGAGGCTTCCTGCCGTGGGGGGCACCTCTCTGCAGAGTACCGGGAGCCCAGGGCCCCTCGCAGTGACGGTGGACACACGAGGTCACTGAGTGGCCACTAGTTCCTTGCCCTGGTTCCAGCATCTCTGCAAGGCGCAGCGCCGAGGCAGGGAGGAAGTGACCTGGACTCGGAGTCTGAGCTCTGTCATTCACGCGTCCACACACACCTCGAAGTCCCTCCCGACGGGACCGCCTGGGACCGTGTACAGTCAGTGAGCGATACGCACCGACTCTGCCTCAGTTTCCCTCTGCACCAGCACACTTAGTTGGCTTTCTGGTAATAGCTCTGGTTTCTAGAGCACTGCAGCAAAAAAATAAACCCTGCTGCCAAGAAGAGGGGCTGGGGGCAGGGGAGAGAAGCCGCAGCCAGACTGGCTTTTCGGGCCGACTCGGCCTGCAGAGAGTGCGCTAACCCTGAAGCCGCCGTGTGCTGGGACTATGAGGGAATTGCTCCTCAGAGGTCCTGTCTCCAAGGCACCAACTATGGCTCCAGGGATTAAGTTTCCAACGTCTCAGTTCTGGGGGCCGAATGTTGACACCTCAGCCGCGGAGACTGCCTTTCTCAGGATCCCCTCCGCGTGTCTGAGGCCACACTCCAAGCTTCAGCCACGGGTGACCCGCTGTTAACGTGCTTACTGATTAATTTAAAGAGTTTCTGTTGACTAATTAACCATCCACTACTAACTCAGCTACACCACTAAGCAGCCAGGTTTATCAAGGTATGAACTCTTGTTTCTCAGGCTGGGAGTTAAAGGGCCTTGCACTGTGCCACATTCCACCCCTTTTTCATTTTTAAAAATTTGAAACAGGGTCTCACTAAGTCACTAAATCACCCGGGCTGGGTTTCACTTTATAATCCTCCTGCCTCAGCCCCCCAGAGTGCCGGGATTAGAGGCATGTGCCATGGTGCCCGGCTACAGATGCTTTCTTTCTTTCTTTTTTTTTTTGGTACCGGGGATTGAACTTGGGCCCTTGCGCTTGTGCAGCAGGCGACAAAACCACTGAGCTAAATCCCCGGCCCTACAGATGCTTTCTTATGCAACTCTGTGGCCAGAGTGGGCTTTCCGGGCAGGGTGGCGTTTCACTTTGAACACAAGAGTCCTTCAGATGCTCAGTCTTATACCTGTTTGCCCCCAGGGGCCCCTAACCCTGACAGACCCAGAAAGCTTTCGTCAGGGGCAGCACATCTATAGACATTTACCATATTAGAGACTTAAATCAAGAAACCATTTACGTTTATTAATTTTAAAAGAACAATAAATCACTGCATGTTAAGCATTTTTATTCTAAAGAACCAGATTTTCCCCAAAAGGTTTACCGAGAAAGGTGACACTGTTCTACACAGTTGCAAATTCTCAAATGCACAGTTTGGTAGAAGGCAGCTGGCTCCTCGAGTCTGCTCTGCCTTCAGCTGCTGGATGTCTGGATGTCGTGTCTTGTGCCCACTGGAAAACTCCACCGGATGTCCATGAGGGAAAAAGAAAAGCAACCTTGAGCATTGCGAAGAATGTTCTCTGCATCGTGTCTCTTTTTTTTTCTTTCTTTCTTTTTTTTGGTACCAGGGATCAAACTCAGAACCTTGCATTTGTGAGGCAGGTGGCGAAACCACTGAGCTAAATCCCCGGCTCTCGGCATCGTGTCTCGGTCTTCCTGGTACAGCAGTTTGGGAGTCGTAGCAGGACACCTCATTTTTCAGATGAGAAAACGGAGACTCAGAGCAGTTAAGTTGTCCACACAAGAACACACCCAGGGCCAGAGAGGTGGAAATGAGGGTCTAGGTCTAAGAGGAGGGGAAGAGGGAGGGTGGCATGTCCCATTTTAATCCATCATGAAGAAAACAAGGCTTGAATTTAGTGCAGCTAAATGCAAGCCAGGCGGCTCATGGCTGCCTCCAGGACCAAGCCACTCAGGAAGGAGGAGCCAACACTGATCCAGCACCCCCGCAGGCCCGTTCTTCATCTGCACATCTCATTTCATCTTTAGTTACCTTATTTCATCCCCTGAGAAGGGCATGTTGCACACCTGTCTGCGAAGGGGTATTTAGAAGCTGCCTGTGCGATCCTCCTCCCCCAGCCTCCAGAGGGCTAGGATTACAGGTGTGTGCCACGCCAGGCTCTAGAACATTCTTTCACAGTCGGATCTGATTGCAGCTGTCCCTGCAGCAGAGACACAGGTTTCCCGTGGGCTGCAGCTCCTCACCCCACCTCGGTCCTTGAAATGTTTCCTTGGAGGCCCATGGAACGTCTCAAGTTCCCACAGTCAGGGCCGGAACCCAGGTTGGGGACAGAGCACTTCTGCAGAGCCTCCTGCTTGTGCTGCATCAGGTCCTCTGGATGCAGGCCGCAGGTCCCGGCCTCCTGCTCAGTCCCCTTCCGAAATCCTCACTCCCTGGGCAGGACCCGACCCCGAGGGACCTATTCATGGCCTCAGCTCCCAGGCCACCCTCTGTCCAGCTGGATGCATCGAGAAGCCAACCTCAGCTGCCCTGGGCTCACACCCTAGCCCTGGCACTTAGTGTCTGGGCCAGCTACTCACCTTCCTCCACCTCCGGCTGCTTGTCAGGAAAGTGGGGCTGATGAATCACAGGACCCGTCTGAGACTTGCTGGGAAGGCAGGGAGCAGAGCCCAGCTCGGAGAGACGCACTGTGCCATTGCCCTGTTTCGTCAGGACAGAGGCACGGCCAGGACCTTCCAGGATGCAGGGCCCTGACTCCCTTTTGGCCAGCAGTTGTCCTGCCGGGACGTGTGGTCCATGTGGCCGCCTCCTCAGACTGGATTTCAAATCTGCAAATACTAGTCACTAACTTAAAAATGTTTGGATGTTATGAGCACCCAGTGAAAATCTTTGTAACCCTTCCCTGGCTTCTCTGGGTCTTTGGTTTTCACACAGGCCCTTGGCTGAGACCTTCCTGGCAGTGTCCGGGCTCCAGATGCCTCGGCTTCCCTGCCCCGCTCCAAGAGTGGCCGGGGAGGCTGAACAACCGCTGTCACTGCTGCTGCTGGCTGTGAAGTCCCTCCTGGCACTTTCCCTTTATCCCTCAGCCTGCCAGCCTCTCCCTCGTCCCCAGCTGTCCCAAGCCTGCCGCCCAGCGCCCATCGTGGCAAGGGACAGTGTGGGGCTGGGGGAGCGGGCGGGCGGAGGGGCCGGGTGCCAGCGTCTCCCCACCCTCCAGCCACGCCCCTGACAGGTGCTGGCTCTGACAGGGGCAGAGCAGGGGGGCGGGCCAGTCACTTTCCCTGCAGGGGCCTGCTCAGAGTTCAAGGGTCCCAGGAAATCATCCTCGCTTCCTTTAATCCCGCTGCTGCAGCCGAGGCTGGAGTTTGGAGTTTGACCTGCTGGAGGCCCTCCCAGAGGCAGGACCAGGGCCCAGGACGCCCCTGCCCTCGACGTGCCCTGCTGTAGAGGAGAGGAGCAGGGTCTCCCTTCTTGGAGCTTCTCAGCCTCTCCCCTCTGAAAGCCCTCGACAGACCTCAGGGGCTTGTGCCTGCATCTGGAAGAAGGTAAGCTCCGTCTGCTGTTCTGGGCTCGGGCCTGGGTCTGTCCGAAGGGCAGGCTGGTCATGCTGCAGGTGCGGGCAGTGTGCCCGGGGCAGGCTCCGTGGCTGGGTTTGGGCAGGCGGCAGGGCCAGGTGTGGGTCTCAGCTCTTGTCCTGAACCAAGTTCAAAGACAGTGAGCAACCATGTGTCCTCAAGTCCCTTACCCGCCGAATGAGAATGTGGACCTCAGCCCGGCCCAGCCCACAGGGGCGGTGTGGCAGGACCCTAGGCGATAGGAAGGCAATGTTATCTAAATAAATCATAGAAAACTGGCTGAGCTGCTGCTAACACCGGGCGAACGCAGTTTTGCGGTGTCACCTGGCAGCCTCCCGCAGGCCTCCTGTAACAGGCACAGTCATCCTGAGCACCTGAACTCGCAGCCAGTGAGTGGTAAAGTTGGGGCTTGTGGCCGCAGGCAGTTTTCAGCTGTGCTCCCTGAATAACCTGGAGGAGCGGCAGGCAGAGGACTCCTTCCTGCAAAGGGAATCCTGGAGACAGGACTTTGAAAAACGCTGTCCCTCGGCGGAGTGCCACAGTGTACAAGGCTACGCCTGCATCCGTGACTACGCCGTGCTGCGTTTACAGTGTCTGTCCGGGGGAGGGGGAAAAGTCTACCGACCAAAGCCTGCGATGGGGTTGCTGTGAGGGGAAATACCAGGACGGAGAGAAGGCGGTGTCTGGTGGAGGAGGAGTTCATCAAGCTGAGTGTAGGGAATGCATCCCCGGCAGAGGCCACCGAATGGGAGGATCCCACAGCTTTAAGGGCTAGAGGGGAAGACACAGAAGTCCAGGTCAGGGCACTCGGCGGGCACGGAGACGTTTGGCAGGAGGACAGGGATGGATCTGATTTGTGCTCCAGGTGTCTCGGGCTTCCATGAGGGGTGGGCCCCAAGTGGGAAGCTGCCAGGCCCTGTTCCCAGCTGGGCAGAGGTGACGGCTGGACGAGGGTGACAGGATGGGTTCCAGGGACCACTTGGAAGGGGCGGGCAGACCGGGAGTTGAGACAAAGGACCCATAAAGGCTTCCAGTGTGTTTGTCCTTAGGGTATTTCCAGGGCTCGGACACCGTGCCGGCAGGCTACTGGTGGAAAGGAGGGAAGAGCGGCGGGTGACCGGACTGGAGGACGATTCCGGGCTCTTGGGACGCGCACTCAGGGGGAGGCTGTGGGGCGGTGCAGTGTGCAGTGGAGACCCGTGCGTGCTGAGGGGATCTGAACCTCCACGCCTTAACCCTGCGACGTCTGCCGGCCTCTGCCAGGGAGGCGACGCTGGTGTTTGGTGGCAGGTCCTGGCTCAGAGGCCTTGGGATTTCTGTTCTCTCCAGGAACAGGGAGAGGAGGCCTCCTGGGAGGGCTCCTCAGGTCCCCGCATCCCCAGGGCACCGTCACCCTCTGAAAAGCTGCCGCAGCCCGCCGCGGCTTGAGTTTCTTTCCGAATTACTGGATCTGTGGCCTCCTAACAGGCCCGGCCGGCCTGAGCCAGCCCAAGGCCCTGGACTGTCTGGCTCCACCCGAGGACCTGTCCTTCCTTTTTGGTCCCACTTGCTGTGCACAATGATCCCTGTCCTCACAGCGAGCTGGTGCATGCGCACGGCACATTGCAGCCCTCTGCATCCCTTCTCCACTCCTTTCCCATTTGCAAATGATCTCACTCCCTGTCTCCTATCATCTGTCTTTTATTTTGCGCTGTAATTGATTGCTACTTCGGGTTTCTCACATAAGAGAAGTCATGTGCTGCGTCAGCTTGCAGGGCTGATTTTTTCACTTAACATTTGGGTCTCTAGGTGCATCCATTTCCCTACAAATAAACTCAAATTTATCCTTCTTTACAGCAGAGTAGTATTCCATTGTGTGTAAACACACATTTTCTTTATCACTTCATCCGTCGATGAACATATAGGGCACTTCTGAGATTTAGCTATTTTGATTTGTGCTGCTATAAACATGGGAATGTGTGGATCACTGATAGGGTGTCATTAACTCTGTGGGGAAGATACTTACGGGAGGAATAGCTGGGTCAAGTGGAATTTCTATTTTCAGTTTTTTGAGGACTCTTCATAGCAGTTTCTAGTGGCTGTCCTAAAGGACATTCCTACCAACAGTGTGGAAGCGTTCCTTTTCCCCCAGCATCTGATTATCATCCCCATTGTATAGACAGGGAAACTGAACCTCCAAGAGGTTCTTCTGTGAGACCACCGAGTATGAAAGAAGTACGGCTGGGATTTTCCAGGCCTGGTGATGCGCGCCGGCCATCCTAGCACTTGGGAGGCTGAGGCAGGAGGATCACCAGGAGTTCGAGGCCGGCCAGGACTTCATAGAGTTCAAGTCCGGCTTGAACTACATAGTAAGACCCTGTCTCAAAAAAGAAGAAGGAAAAGGAGGAGGAGGAGGAGGCAGCAGCAGCAGCCTGTCCAGTTCCTGCCACCCATGCTCACCAGCTTACCCCCAGCATCCCAGCAAAATCCAGCACCTTTGTGTCTATGTTTCTGACACACATGGCTGGCATCGTGCTGTAAGTGCTGCCCCACTGGTTTCATTCCCTTCTCGTTCACACTGAAACCTCTCAGAGGCTCGAGTCACAGACGCTAGCAGCACCTGGCCAGGGTCCCACCCCTCCACCCCTGCCCGTGGCCCTTGCCCCATGAACGTGTTTTCCTGATTTTCCCCTTGCACTCTGCTGCGGAAAGCTCTCACATCTCCCATGTCAGTTGCGACAGGCCAAGGGACAGGGGAACACTCTCCTTGCTTGACTGAGGTCCCTTTTGTGCCTTGGCCGATGAGCAACCTCACCCCTCCCCACCCGGCCTGAGAGGCCAGCGCCGTGGGCGGGGACCAGCAGGACACTGGGACCACAGTGGGCTGCGGGCAGACGGGGGTCGCGGCCGGGGCAAAGGTGCGAGCGGGCTGGGTACGCAGTGCAGCGAAGGGCTGGGGTGAAAAGTGGGGGCCAGCTCTGTCTTCTCGCTGCTGTGTCCTCCGTGCAGAGCAGAGAGCTTGGGTCCCGGCTGGCCCCTGATCAAGGTTTCAGTGAGCTTCCAGGGCCTGGCACAGAGCTGGGGCCTCATAGATATTCGCGGAAAAGAAACAGACGGAAGGTGGGAGGAGAGGCAAGAGGAAGAAGGGAAGGAAGGCAGAACAGCTGGTATGGAAAAAACCGTGAGGTCCTGGGTTCAAATCCGACCTCTGGCATTTCTATGACCTGCTTGCGGCAAGCCAGGGCCTAAACCCGCCACTTGGGCCGTACCAAGTGTGCCTCACAGGGCAGGGGAAGCTACAGCAAGAGGACACATCAGCTCCAGCGGCACGCCTGGCACCTGGGACAGACCGCTCCCTGAGCCCTAGCGCCCCGGGTGTCCACTGAGGAAGGGCCGCGGGCAGGGACTTGGTCTGGGAGCCTGTGCTGGGCGCAGGTCTCCGGCCCGTGGGTACAGCCGCCCTGCTCGGCTGCTGGGGGCCACTTCCCCGGGGCTCGGAAGCGCTCAGAAGCGGGGCCAGCCTGGCCCCAGCTGCGGCCCGCAGCTGATGAATCAATAACTTGTTTGTCTAGGCGGCCGCTCCCACCCCTCTCGGTGCCTGGCGGGCGAGGGTGGGCTGCGGTCTGGGCGTGGGGCGCGCAGGGCTGCTCACTGCCTTTCTCCGGCCTCCTTGTCCTCCCTGCAGGATTCTAGAACTTCTGCCCTCTCCTGCAGTTCACCGCTGCTCCTCGAAGCTGTTCCGGTGCTTCTAGCCCTCATCTTCCCCACACTCCACTGCCTTGGAGCAGCAGCAGTGGGTCGCAGTGCTTGGAAACCTACGAGAGCATTTTCAGACTCGCAGAGCCTGGGAAGTACCTCTGGCATTCAGCAGGCAGAAGCCAGAGACTGAGACAAGCTGCAAGTGCAGAAAACACTAGCGCTGCACTTGTCAACTCCAGCACCTCTGCACTTGCTCTTCATGTTCACAAAAAGTGTCCCAAATATTGGTAGAAGGCTTTCTCTCCAATCAACAGCATGGCATATTTGGCAGCTGCTTGGTCTTCATGACGTTCAAAACCACAAAACAGTTTTGTGAGTTTGGGCCTTTGGTGCAGAGCTTCGTTTCCACTCTGATGCTCCCCTCTAAAGCGTTTGGTTGGCTTTGTGTTTGGAGACAGGGTCTCACTGGGTAGTCCAGGCTGGGCTTGAACTCAAGAGCCTCCTGCCTCAGTCTCCCGAGCAGCACTGAGATGACAGCCACGCGCCCCCACACCCCGCTCCCTGTAAAACACTCCTACAAGCAGTCTTCGTCTTTCTTCGTTTTTAAATTTTAAGTCGAGTTAGGGTCTCACTAAGTTGCCCAGGCTGGCCTCAAACTTGTGATCTTTCTGCTTCAGCCTCTCGTGGAACTGAGTTATAGGCACTAGGCACGTGCCCCTGCTCTTTAATTATCCCGAGCTTCCAGAATGGAGTGGCTTCTCATTCTTATTTTTCTTAAATCCAATCTTGTTCTGTACAGTAATTGAAAGCCTCACATTACCCTTTGGATATTCCAGTGGCATCATTGCTTTACCATGAATTAATTGATTTTTAAATTCTCTTTTATACTACAGTTACAGAGAAGCATTTATTCTTTCTTTCTTTCTTTCTTTCTTTCTTTCTTTCTTTCTTTCTTTCTTTCTTTCTTTGGTATGGGGGATGGAACTCGGGTCCTTGAGCTTGCCCAGCAAGCGGCGAAACCACTGAGCTAAATCCCCAGCCCATATTTTTAAATTGTATATGTAATAACACTAACTGTGACTTTCCCTTTAGTACCTAGTAAAAGGCAGTTACAAAACATTTACCACAAAAACCGAGCATGACATCCGGTGGGTGGAGAGCCCCATGCTTACAAAGCCCAGGAGTGCTAGACTCACCTGACGCCTTCAGGTCTGCCCCTCCCCATCTCCGTCCCTCTAGCCTCCCTTGGGCTCAGGAAGGATCTGGAGGCCCTTGCATGCAACGCGTTTATTCGCACCTCAGGGTCTGTGTGTTTTCTTCGGCCACACATCCATGTCAGATTATTCATCTTTCACATCCAGCTCATGTGCTGCTCCTGGAGTCCCCCACGTGAAATTCGGTGATCTGTCCCTCACCACACCTTGCACCAGACACAGATGCACAGCGAATGAGTAGAGCACAGTGGTAGGGCCACACTGTGCGTGAGCTCACAGTCACCTATGAAAGAGACTGTGACTACACACAGGGCTTAAGGTAGAGTTAAGGGATTGTCCAGATGCTTGGGAGTGATAAGGGCTTCAGCCAGCGGTGCAACTTCAGAGCTTGAATTCTTTTTTTAAATTTAAGTTTATTGGAACATTTTAGGTATACAATATAATGACATTCATCATTGGAAATTTGCACCATTACATAATCTCTCTTGGTTCTTACTTTTCCCCCTTCCCCTGCCCTCCCTTCAACCCCTCCACCCCTCCCTATTTACAAAGACTTTGTTTCCATTTTTTAATTTTCTCATATTAATTCTATTCCCTTCTTTCCTTTCCCTTACCCCTCCCACTACCCCTTCCCCTTTGCCCCTTTTCTTCCTATTTCACATTATCTATTATATGTTTTAATCCTTGTTTACACTTTCAGTTTCTCACACTAGAGAAACTATTCAGTATTTACACATGTGTGTCCTATTTATTTCACTTAAGAGTATTGCTTC
>NW_004624782.1:9832745-9892006 GCF_000247695.1 Heterocephalus glaber
TTACAATTTTAAAGCAATTTTTCTTTTCCTGGTCACTAATTGCAATCTTATCTTCTATAGCTGAAATTCTATCCTCACATTGGTTCATTCTGCTGAGCAGACTTTCGATGGAGTTTTTAATCTCCTGGAAATCTGTTTGCATCTGTTTTATGTATTCCATTTATTTCCTATGTTGGGATTCCATCATGTTCCTCAGCTCCTCTATTTTTTTTAAATCTGCATCCTTTCTAGATTTATTAGCCATGTCTTGCACTATGGGCACAATCTCTGCTCTTATCTGCAAAATTATTTCTGATTTCATTTTTTTCCAAATCCTCTTTTGTTGCCAGTTCAGGAAGTCCAGGTGGTTGAGTATCAGAGTGTTCCATCTTCTTTCCCTTTGGGGTTGCTGTATGTGGAAGTCTGGTTTTGTTTTTGTTTTTTTTTTTTTGTACCAGGGATTGAACTCAGGACCTTCCACTTGTGAGGCAGGTGGCAGAACCACTGAGCTAAATCCCCAGCCCCGAAATCTTCCCCTCACTTTTTTGTTTTTGGAATCAGGGATTGAACTTGGGTCCTTGCGCTTGCACAGCAGGCCATGAAATCACTGAGCTAAATTACCAGCCCTGGAAGTCTGGTTTTGAGGGTTGTTTATGTGTCTTCTCATTTCAATGGGGGAGGGAACAGGTTTGCTGCTGGTGCCTGCGTGGTTTACCTCCTCTGCACTGGGAGCGGTGCCACCAGAGCTTGAATTCTTAACAGCTCTAACTCTATGCACCTGCAGTACACAAAGCCCCTCCTTGGGCTGGTATTGTCCAAAGTGGATTGTCCCCTCTCAGGGCCCATACAAGGGCCTTCCCTTGTATTGGGAAGGGAGGGGACTGAGTCTTCTCATTCCCGAAGCCCTAGGCTGCACACCATGGTATATGTAAGTCAGTGCCCTCATCACTTATAATAAAAAATTACCCTTTGGGGGTGCATCCATTTCTGATCACTGCTATAACTAATTGTCACAGACTTAGTGGCTCACACAGCACAAGTTTCTTATCCTACAGTTCTGGAGATCAGTAGTTCTAGGTGGATCTTCCTGGGCTAAAGTCAAGGCACCAGCAAGGCTGAATTCCTTCTGAGTGCTATTAATTTGCCTGATCAGGCTTCTGGGAGACACCTGTGTCCCTTGGTCAAGCGCTACATCATCCCATTACAAGCCAGCATGTTGAGCCAACCCCATTTCTCTGGTTCTCCTGTCTGAGAGTTGTGATTGCATTAGGTCTACCCTGATCATCCAGCTAACTCCTTCCTTTTGTTTTGTTTAGTTTTTTAGTACTGGGGCCTTCACAGTGAGTTACATCCACAGCCCCTTTGATTTTGAGCAGGTCCTCCCTCAGTCGCTAAGTTGCTCAGGTGGGGCTTGAACTTGTGATCCCTTGCCTCAGTCTGTCAGAGTGCTTGGGTTGTAAGTGTGTGCCCCTAGGCCTGGCCGGCCTCTCCTTGTTCTAAGCTCAGATACATCTGGCCACCTCCCTACTTTAAACTAGGGACCTTAATTCTGTCTGCAGATGTCACTGTCCTGCTCTATGTAGCAACATAGTCACAGGTCAGGGCTCTTCAGAGCCATTGTCCTGTCTACCACAGGAACCCCTCAAATTGCCATGGACATGCAGCCTACTGAGAAAGAGCTTGGGAAAGGGGTTCACAGTGTGGATGCTGGGGCAAGATCCCCTGAATTCAAATCCCAGCCCCACCTTGGGCAAGTTACTTAACTTCTCCATGCTTCCACTTCATCACCTATTAGCAGACCATTATGACAATGGTGCCCATTTTTCAGGTTGGTGAACACTTAGAATAATGCCTGACACATAGGAGGTGGTGTACAGCTGTGTACTAAATACATGTGATTTTGTGGGCATATCCAGCACAGGAACAATATTGTGGTGTTTGATTGAGCCTTATGAGGTATGAGGCCTTTGAGATGGGAAGCAGTTCATGTGTCTAGTTTTCCTCTCAGTCTGGCACATGTGTTTGGTAAGTAGAAAAGGATATAGAAACCATCTGTGTACGTTGTTTACCCAACTTTATACTTTGCCAAGTGAGTGGCTGGCACTGGTAACACAACAATAACTAAGTGTGAGCTGTGATTCATGGTAAATATTTGTCGAATGAACGAATGAGTGAGTGGATGGATGGATGGATGGATGGAGGTGTCTTCCTGACAGTCTGTCTGCCACACACCCAGACTGGGGTCCTCCTCAGGTGCCCCGACAGACAGCTACAGCCAGGATGAGAAGGAGCAGGATTCTGGCTTCTGTTCTCTGACCAGTGCTTGCTCTTCCCAGGACCGAGAGGGCCGGTTCAGGACCATGGAGAGCGGCGACGGCAGAGCTCAACCTCCACACTCTGATCCCCTGGAGCCATTTCCCCGGAAGAGCTTGGAGCCAGGTGACATCGCTGTGCTGGTTTTATACTTCCTCTTTGTCCTTGCTGTTGGACTATGGGTAAGCCAGGCCACAGAGGGTAAAGTCCAAGGTGACCCCATCATTTTGGAGATAAAATACTGACTGAGAGAAGAAAAAACTAGCGCCAGACCATAGAGTAATCGGAACGTTCACCACTAAAAACACATCGGGTGCTGACTGTGTGTCAGGCTCCAGGCTGAGCATCTCACTTCTGTTACCCCTGTAGTCTGCACAGGTGCCTCTCAGGAAGATGCTACACCTATTTTGCAGGTAAAAAAAAGTGAAACTGGCCTTCAGAGACTTTAAGCTCCTAGAACTGGGGATGTGGCTCAGTGGAAGAGCACTTGCCTAGCTCGCAGGAGGCCCTGGATTCAATCCTCAGTCACCTGGCCCGCCCCCCAAACTGAAGCCTCTTATTTTATAAGTTACAAGAGCCAGAATAAGAATCTCTATTACTTTGAAGGTTATTCTCTTTTTTTTTAAATTTAAAGTAAAAAATTGAAAGGCAATACTGTCACATGGTTTAAAAATAAAATAGCATAGGACATAGTGTCAAGTCTTTCTGTTACCCTTGTCTCCAAAGGTAACCACTGCTATTAGCTTGTTAGCGCTGTAATTTAGGGTATCTTTCCAGTTTCTTTATGCAAATAAAAGCAAATATTAATACATACATTTCCCTTTTTCTTATTTCCCAGCTTATCCATGCTGGGGGTTTTCTTGTTATTTTTCACTTATCAGTAACCCTTAGGTGTCATTTCATATCAGTATGTGCTGTGAAACTTTCTTCGTCTTCTTAAAAGTTGCACAGTATCCCAGTTGTTCTGGTAACTTATTTCCCAGTCCTTGCTGAGGGTCAGTTTGGGGTTTTTCCCATCTCTTCCTGTCAATGCTATGATAAGCAACCCTTGTACACTCATTGTTTTGGACCACAGCTCAAATGTAAGGTAAATCTCCTGCAGTAGGTTATCAGGTTAAAGGGTTCATCCTATCTGGTGTCCAAACACCCAGACAAATCAGCACACTCAACACTGGTGCACGACAAAGCCTGTGTTTATCACATCCTCTCCACCAGTGCACTGTCACACTTCTTCCTTTTTAGCCAAACTGATGGAGGAGGAAAATAATAGCTCAATGTATTGTTGACATGCATTCATCTCACACTGAATGAGGCTGATCATTCCTATTACACCCATGTGTAATATGAGGCGTCATAAAAATATATAGTGAATATTGGTTTGTTTTAAAATTCTATTGTGGTAAAAGTCACATTGCCATGAATCCTCCTCAACAGCCTGCCCTCACTTTGGACACACTCATCCCATCTTTCTTTCTACTTTCTGAAGCAGTTCTGGAAGTCTTTTGTGAGTGTCTCTAGGAAGTGTGATAAAAAATATGGTGTCTGCTGGTCCCCAGTGCCAGCTAATGGAAAGACAGGCTCTTAAAATCATTACAGTGTTGGGCCAGGGATTTAGCTCAGGGGATCCGGCGCCTGCCTCCCAAGCGCAAGGTCCCGAGTTTGATCCCCGGTACCAAAAAATACACAAAACATTACAGTGTGCTCTCATTCATGTATTTACTGGATCTGCCACCATATGACTTCTGGCTCTTTCCCAAAGTCTAAATGACTGCAAAAGGTAAACACTTTGGATCGATGCAGAAAATCAAAGCAGCCACAACAATGCAACTGAGGACATTCACAGACTGGAATTTTGAGAGCCACTTCAGAAACTGGCAAGAATGACGGAATAAGTGTGTTTGAAGCCAGGGCAGGGTATTTGAGGAAGATTTAAAAAATTTAAAGATTGACCGTATTTTTCACTTTGTATGTTGTGTTTAAGAATTACCTGTATTTCCCCAAATGTTGAGGCCTAGTCACCACTGGGACAGCATTAAGATGTGGGGCATGAGGAGGCAGTTAGGAGTGAGTTTGTGTGTCAGACTGGGTGTCTTATAAAAGAAGATCAGGGGACTAGCCAGCAGTTTTGCTCTCCCGCTCCCACCGTGCAAAGACACATGATGTCAAACCTATGGGCTCCTATCTTGGACCTCCCAGCCCCCAGAACTGTGAGCAGTACTCTTCTGGTGTTTATAAGTTACCTAGTCTCGAGCGTTTTGTTATTGCAGCAGAGTAGACTAGGAGGACATGACCCTCAGGCTCTCCACATGTCAAACTGGCTCAATAGGGGTTAGTGAGCATTAAATTGGGCTAATGCTTATAAAAGGCTTAGCATAGTGTCAGGAGCACAGTAAATATTCAATAAATGATGTCCACCATGAGCTACCCCAGACAAGCCATGAGTCTGAAGCTCAAGTCCCCAGGGGACTGAGGAGCTTTATCACAAATGTGTGAAGCAGGGACTGGCAGGGCCCGCGTTGGCCAGAAGAGTTTTTGTCTCATTTAAAGACAGTCACATTAAAATTTAGTCACACTAAAACCTGTAGGTAAGGAAAATATATTTGACTTCCAAATCCTGCCCATGGGACCTGCAGGTTACAGTCCGTGCCTTAAGCCCCCAGGATGCCTCTGACTGCTAACATCACCTTCAGCTCCTGCCTTCTTTTCAGTCCACTGTGAAGACCAAGACAGACACAGTGAAAGGCTACTTCTTGGCTGGAGGAGACATGGTGTGGTGGCCAGTAAGTGCTGTCTGCTTCAATCAAAAAGTCACTTCTTTGGGCTGGGGGGTGTAGCTCAGCGGTAGAGTGCTTGTTTGCCTAGCATGTGCCAGGCCCTGGGTTCAACTTCCAGCACCATATGAAAAAAATGTTGCTTCAGAAGACATTTAGGTGCTGCGATTCCATCTCTGGACTCTGTTCCGTGTTGTTTAGAAGTCAAAGGCTTGTTGCTGCCTGTGACCACTTGCTCCCACTGGCAAGAGGGACATGGGTGTCTAGGAGCTCTGCTGCTGAGGAATTTTAACCCTTTTGTTGTCACTCAGCAGCCAGTACACAGCCCTCCCCATGCTGAGCAGCTTACAGAGCTCAGTGTATTGTCTCTAATGACTCCACGGGTTGGCTGCCTGGCTCCTCTGCTGTCCCCCTCTGGGCTCACTCATGCAGCTGCATTTACTTGGTGACTAGGAAACAGCTGAATCTCAGTAAGAACTTCTGGGGTGTTCTTCCTGGCTCTGTTGCCATTCTGCTCTCTTTAGCTCCGCGAGTACCCCAAAAGCAACAGGAGAGGCCAGGATGGGGAAGAAGCTCTTCTAAAACCCATTCTCTGAGAACTGTCATTATTTTACTTGTCTGCAGTACCCTGGAAAGCCCCACACCCTTCCCCTAGTTGCAAGGCCCACTGAGAGTGTGTGGCTGAGCACACCTCTCCCCGCCGTCACGCAGCTCCCTGACTTCCCTGTCCCCAGTCCAAGGCACAGCAGAGCCCACCCCATTCCACAGTCCCTGGAGAGGCAGCATGACTGGCCCCGGCAGGTCCAATCCAGTCTGCTGAGGCCAGAGAGTGGAGTGATTGCGTACAGCTCCACCACTGCACCCTCTCCCAGAAGGGCTGTCTACTTTGCTGTGTTAGAAGCAGGGCTGGGGAGCACTGGTTGTCTTAGTTACTTTCCTCACTGCTGGGACAAAATACCCAACACCCAAAGCTAAAGGAGGGAAGGTTTACTTGGCTCACAGTTTGTAGAGGTTTCAGTCCCTAATCAGCTGGCTCCAAGGCAGCACAGCATGGCAGAAGGGCATCGCAGAGGAGAAACTGTTCATGGCAGGCAGAAGGCAGCCAAGCAGCCAAGTAGCTACTTTCTGTGGCTTCATATTCCATCCAAGCTGCCTACTCTTTGGGTGGTGCCACCCACACCCAGGCCAGGGCACCCTTAATCCCAGCATCACACACCCTAATCCAGTCTCCTTCAAAACTCCCCACCTATGACCGCATGAGGCTTCGGGGGGACATCGGGGTACAAGCCATAGCACCTGTCATTCTTCCCTCTGGAGATGCTGCGGACAGTCATTCAGGCTGTATACTGGATCCCCTAGGAGGTGCAATTCACATTTTAGGCCTTGTGTATATGCCTGTGTTTGTAAGGTTCTGATTGGTGGAAGTAAGAGTATAGGGAAAGAGTCTTTTTCTAATTTGAACAAGGGTGCCAGATAGGGTAGGGATGGCACTACCTTCTCCACTTCCCTTTTTTTTTTTTTAATTTTTTTTTTTATCCACTTCCCTTTCTGGCCCAATCCTACCCTTTGCCTGTCCTCTGCCCACAGGTCGGGGCATCTTTGTTTGCCAGCAACATCGGGAGTGGACATTTCATTGGCTTGGCGGGGTCAGGCGCGTCTGTAGGCATCTCTGTGGCTGCTTATGAGTTCAATGTAAGTATTCAGCCCTGGACACGGACCTCTTACCTCTACCTGATAGGCAGGTTGGGGGCAGAAGTGTGAATGCCCGCACTCCAAAAATAGAACCCCACCTTGTTTGTGAGGAGTACTGGGGCTGGACCTGAGGCCTCACGTGTGGTAGGGAAGAGCTGCACCCTGGCTGTTTCCATTTCTTACTTTGAGACAGGGTCCCACTAAATCACTAAGTCGCCAGGCTGGGCTCAAGCTTGCAGTCCACCTGCACCGGCCCCTGAAGTAGCTGGGATCACTGGCGTTGCCACCCCACCAGCTGGGCAGCACTCTGGAAAAACAAACAGGAGACTTCGAGGGTGCCCCTGCTGCACTCAATTCAGGGATATCTGTAAGTCTCAGGTCTTCCTGTTTGCTAGATGGGCACAGAAAAAAGAAACCATCACAGACTGCAGGGCATTTCTGTACATTTTAGGCATTAGTTGGCCATCATGGAAGCTATACTGCTCAGAGCTGGACATGCAGCACACGCCGATAAGGCTGAGGCAGGAGGATCCCAATTCAAGCCCAGCGCGACAACTTGGTGTCTTAGTGAGACCTCGTCTCAGAATAAAGAAATAAAAAGAGAGCTGAGGATGTAGCTCAAGGTGAAGGCCCTGGGTTCAATCCCTCGTACAGTAAAAACATAAAATTATACAACATGGTAGTATTTGACCTTGTTGATCCCCTAGAGATGCCCAAGAGAAAGTATGGGGCTTCTTTCTAGAGAGCAGGCCTCACACCGGAGGGCTTTTCCTGGGAAGGGGGTTTGCACTTATTGTCGGTGACTCTCACTCGCACATGACTGCCACTTTCAAAGCGCTTCCCTGTCCCGGGCACGGATCAAGCCGGTCACATGCACTGTCGTAATCCGGAGCTCAGTTACAGAGGCCCTGATCGTGGCATTCGTCCCGGAGCGGTGCATAACGCTGTGAGCTCGGGGGATTACTTACGCTGCTCACGCTTGTGTGCAGAATGGGGTGCGAACAGCGGCTGCCAGGCAGAGCCACTGTGAGCACGAAGTGAGTCAGCGCTTGCACAGGGGCAGGTGTCTAGCGTGCAACGGGTGCTCGGCAAGCGTCCTCTCCACGGTGTCCTGGTGGAGGACTGGCGAAGCACTGCTGCCCCAGCGCACAAGTAAAAGCGAGTCTGATCCCCGTGTGAGCTCTGCCACAGCACCTCGCTGGTGTGGCTCGACTTTGCTCCAGGGTCTCGAGGCCTTGGGATTTTGTTTGGTTTTGCTTTTCGTTTTTGAAGTGCAGTGTGAACCTAGGGTCTTCACACTGAGTGACATCTCTAGCCTTTTATTATTTTTTATTCTGAGACAGGGTCTAGCGAATTTGCCCAGCTGGCTTGAACTTTTGGTCCTCCTGCCTCAGCCTCCCTCAGCTTTGTTTTAACTGCTGCTGAGGAGAGGAGGGAGTGCAGCTGAAAGAAAGCAGTAATGAGGCATCGAGGAAATGGGATGAAAAGGCACCACGAAAGTCTTCTATTGCCGTTCTTCTCTTCCTATTTAACCCTCTCCTCCCTCATTGGTTGTTGGTTTTGTTTGTCTTTGGTTCTTTGGTTTCTATTTTCTTGGGACAGGGTCCTGCTATGTTGTCCAGTGGCATCAAACTTCTAGGGTCCAGAGAGTCTCCTGCTTCAGCCTCTCAAGAGGCAGGGACTACAGGTGTGATCCAGCACACCTGGCTCTCTTCTCCCTATTGTAAAAATACAAATATGAAGGCCAGGGAAGGTGAGCTACTCAGCAAGCAAGGGACTGTGTCAGAGGCAGAGTTCAGGCCAGGCTGCCTTAGGGTGCAGAGGAGAAATCTGTCAGCACCTTCACGGGAGCTGGAAGCCACGTTCTAACTGTGCTTTCTTGGGCAGGGCTTATTCTCTGTGCTGATGTTGTCCTGGGTCTTCCTTCCCATCTACATCGCCGGCCAGGTGAGCGGAGGGGTCAGGGTGTGTGGCGTGGGGGCCCTCTGGGAGGCCAGGCATAGAGCCCTGTCCACTGGCAGAATCTGGCAGATGGTGGGCAGTGCCCAGCCCTGGGAGAGGCTGCCAGGAGGTCAGCGGGTGCCCCTGAGGCTCTGCCTGGTCACCCACATCCAAGGATAGTGGGAAAGATGTGGGCGGAAACTTTCTAAAAATCTCAACACAAATGTAAAATTCACGCTCCTTGTGATGTTGCAGAATCATGTTGCTTCAGAGTTTTCAGGGCTCATTCATGAGCTCACTGGTGCCTCTCATGGTGCCTACATTTCATTCGGGTTAGGTGCTCTATTAGAATATTCTTTGAGGAATCTCCATACTGATTCCCACAGTGGTTGCACCAGTCTGCACTCCCACCAACAATGGAGAAGGGCTCCTCTTTCCCCACAGCCCCGCCAGCGTTTGTTGTTGGTTGATTTCATAATAGCAGCCATTCTTTCTGGGGTGAGGTGGAATCTCAGTGTTGTTTTCATTTGCATCTCTCAAATGACCAGTGAACAATTTATAATTCTTGAGGCAAGTCTGGCCATCAGGCCTCTCCCTGTCTTCTTCTGCCCAATCATCTGACCTTGAAACAAACAGATGGTTTGCCATTCCTCAGCTCGAAGTTGGTCTCTTTCCTGGGTTAGAGTTGGGAAAACCCAAGCTGTGACAGCCTGGGTGTTGCCACAAATACAGAAATTTGTATTCTACAAATATCACTACTACTCTGATCTTCCCTGTCCAAGATCTGGAACCACATGGAGTGCGCTTGCTGGTTTGAATCCCAGAGTCAACTCCCACTCTGGGGGTGCAGCAGGCCAAGAAAAGGGAGAAAGGCTATTCCGAAGGGCAGGGAGAATGGAACCCAGTAGAGCTCTCAGCAGCTCTACTGTGGGCGTCCCAGCTGGTATGGTGCCTTCTCCCCTCAGAATCCCACCCACAGCACAGGAAGCAGCCAGAATTCAGTCCTCCCTAATGGGAGCATCTGTGTCTCCCCAAACATTCTGCTCCTAGAATCCCCTCTTCTCCTGGGGAGCAGGTGGCAGGGGCACAGTGGGAACAGCCTCCCCAGTGTCTGGACAAATAGAAACTCCTGAGATGATGGCCATGGGGCTAACTCCACCCGATCCCGTGGGGAGTCCTGCCCTTTCCCATTGTCTTTCCACTTAAAATGTTTAAATGTGCTTTATTTTATGTTTAATTGACATAATTATCCGTGCTTATGGGGGACAGGATGAGGTACACTGTACAATGGTCTTGTCAGGAGGACTCAGGGCTACGTCTCACCTTGGAGCCAGAATTGCCCTTAACACTTGAACAATTTTCAATCTCTCTCTCTCTCTCTCTCTTCTCCCTCCCCTCTCCTCTCCTTTTTGCTTTTTAAAGAAAGAATAATTTGGTTCTGAGCCCAGAGTTTTGATGGGCAACAGTATATGTTGCTAGAAAAGAATAGAAAATAAATGAGTTGTTCTATCATTCCTGCATTTTTATTGTAATTGGGTTTTTTTTGTTTGTTTTTGGGTTTTTTTGGTACCAGGGATTGAACTCGGATCCTTGAGCTTGTGAAGCAGGTGGTGAAACCACTGAGCTAAATCCCCAGCCCTCATTCCTGTATTTTTATCTTGTTTTCTTTTAGTGTTATAGCCTTACAGGGGTTTTTATTTTCCATTTTGCCAAATGTTAAGTGAAAGGTGTTACATATATAACAAAGCGATGGATATGTTAGTTTATGGGGTATTGTTTCACATGATGCGTTAACAAAGAAGTATGTTTATTTTTAAAGACAGCTTTGAATTCGAGAATTTAAAATTGCCTAATATATCAAGAGTGTTAGAGTGTAGGAGAACAAAGGTCTACGATGTTCTAGGGGTTGGATGTGGGCTCATATGTGTCAGTCTCAAAGTTATCCCAGCAAACATGTACATTCCTGTATTTATTTTTGAGGGTTCCCTTAAATTGAAGACTGGTTTTCTATTGATAGTGGTGGTTTTAAATTTTCTCTTTTTTTGGGGGTACCAGGGATCGAACTCATGACCTTGCACTTGCGAGGCAGGCACCGGAAACACTGAGCTAAATCCCCGGCCCTTAAATTTTCTTTTAGGTAAATTTATTTGAATAAAAAAGTGAGTTGATTTAAAGAAAAACATTAAGTGAAAAATCACACAGGGGTGACGGCCTAGGCACACTTCATGTTTGTATGTGTGACAGTGGGGTACACGCTGCTGCAGGCCCCAGCTCCTCCCACCCCGGCGTGGGCCCACTTTCTCCCTTCTTCTCAAGTCTCCCGTTGAGAAGCCCAGGAAGACCCTTGCTGCTTCTGAGTCGGGGAAGGAAGGCGGGAGTGGGAAGGGCTGGTGGCTAGGGGACCACCGGGCCAAAGCCACTGGGCGCTGGAAGCTGGGCTCTGCTCCCAGGTCACCACGATGCCCGAATACCTCAGGAAGCGCTTTGGTGGCAGCAGGATCTCCATCACCCTGGCTGTGCTCTACCTGTTCATCTACATCTTTACCAAGATCTCGGTAAGCGAGACACGGCCTGGCCACACTACTGCACTGGTGAGAAGCGGATGGCTGGGTGCCCCATCTGCCTCCCCTCCTCTTGGGCAGGTTCAGGGGGTCAGAGGAAGATGGGAGAGACTGGGGAAAGGGTAAGAAGGGACAGAGGAAGACGTGAGAAAGACAGGCAGACCACAGGCCTCCCTTTCCACCCCTGCCCAGCTTCTCTGAAGCCAGCTCAGCATGGTGGGGGTTTCTGAATGGAACCCCAGTAGCCTTGCTGTTGGGACCTCGATCTTCCTCCTGGGATCAGGCCATGCGCAGCTCTTGGCCGGGTGTACTGATGGCCAGGGGCCTTGCCTCACCCTGACCTTTGGCTGGCCAGACCTGTGGAATGGGGCGGGCCGAGGACAGAGCCACATGCGGTTTGGTGGGTCTGGCTTGGGCTGCAGCTGGGGATTGGGAGAAGTTAGTCCTATGGGAGGAGGGTGATGGGCAGAAGGAATTCCATTCATTCCAATGATAAGCCACTCAATTCCAGCCTCAGATCAAGGGACAGCCCTGTCTGGGGCACCCACTTGCAGCCTTGGGGACAGGGGGAGTGTTCCTGAGAGAGCCTGGAGGACCAGGGATTCAAAGGGAGTAAAGGAAATGGGGCTGAGAAGCAGGAGAACCATCAAGGGTGTGGCTGGCGTGCAGCTCTAACTCGGGCATTCAGCTGTTACCTTGGGGACGGTGGGAGCATCCAAGACTCCCAATGGGGGGAAGGACAGTGTGATGGGGATGGGCTCAGGAAGGTGGCCGTGTGGAGAATGGAGCAAAGACCAAGACTGGAACCTGCAAGGTCACAGGGGAGGTTGGGCTTGCCTGGGCGGGGCCCTCAAACTTAATTCCTGCAGGCCTTGGGTCTGAGATCCTGACCTGGGGTGAGATAAACGAAAGTGAAATTTTTAAAAAGATAACACACGGCTCATTTGTATTTATCAGAATCTGTGCTGGAGTCAGAACCGAGTGAAAACTGCTGCAAATTTTCATTCATTGATTCATTCATTCACTCACCTGTCGGTTTCCCGTCTCCACAGGTGGACATGTATGCAGGTGCCATCTTTATTCAGCAGTCTTTGGACCTGGATCTGTACCTGGCCATAGTCGGGTTGCTGGCCATCACAGCTCTGTACACCACTGCAGGTAAGACTGACCGAGGAGCACTGTTGGGAGAGGCAGTGGGCGGGGCCTGGGGCCAACCCCATCTCCTCCTGGCTCTTCTTCCATGCCTCAGTGTGTTAAGACCACTCATTCATTAACCCTTATCCATTGGCACAGATGTAAGATTTCTCTTAGCCATTGTCCAAAGGAAAAGAAAAGAACTGGTGAAATGCACCTCACCCATAGAAAGGTTCTTCCCACTCCTGTGCTCGGAGCTATTTGCTGAGGATCTGCCAGGTGCTATGCCTGTGCATTCCCACACATCCGCAGGGCTGGAGCATGCACTACCACCACTCTGGAGTGGGAAGTTGGGCAGCTTCGTCTTTCTCCCTCAGACTTGTATCCTAGAAAAGTCCCCAGCACAGAGTAGAGCCTTGACAAGGAGCCATCTTTTCGTATTTACCTTCTCATCTGCTCCAGCTTCTCCTTCCCTGCCTTTTCTTGGTACAGGATAAGTGACTGCACAATGTACACGCACGCACACACACTTCCGTGTGAATGTGCACGTCACCTACTGTGTGCCAGACAGCATGTTAGGAAATAGAGCACAGGAGTAAATGAGACAGAACAGAACTCTCCGCCTCGAAGGGATTTACACTCTAGTGGGGATAAGGACAAGATAGTGAAGGAAGAAATCCACAAATGTGTCCTTAGCGCCATGAATGAGAATCGAGTCGGGTGAGGATATGGGGAGTCGTGGAGAAATGTCAGTTAAGCCTCTCTGGGATGACACCGTAATTCAGTGGTACCCACGAGAAGCAGGGGGCCAGAGAACGCCAGGCAGAGGAGAGGCGGCAGGAGCGTGTGAGGTGAGCATGTGCTTTGCTCACCTAAGGAGCAGCAGGGGGACTGCGGCCAAAGCTGGGTGAGCACACGGCTGTGCACATGTTCTATGTAGCGCCTGGGCGCCATTCAGACAAACCAGACACACGTCATTTGCCGTGCAGCTGCCTGATAGAAGACCTGGAGAAGAGGAGAGAGACCTAAGCTTTGAGGAAATAGAGCAAGCCTGAATTTTGTTCCCATGGGACACTATTAGATGCTCGAAACAGAAAAGCAACAAAATCTCACATGCAAAGACCCCTGATATGGAAGACTGTGTCTGAGTTCTAAGAGTTAACGGAAGACTGGAGTAGGGGAGAGGGAGGCCTGGTCCAAACAGCCAATTATCTCTGAACTCCTCGTTTGGGGTAATTCTGTCTCCCCCATTAGACTGCAGGCTCCACGGGGTCTCTGTATCCCTCTCATGAGAACCACTGGACGCTCCCCATGTATTTGGTGACTGGTTGAGTCAAATGCCCACCACAATGCCTGGCAAATGATAAGTGCTCGAGAAGCAGTAGCAGGGAAACGAGGATGGATTTATGTGCGTGAGACCCAGGGTTAGGATCTCAGTACCTTCAGGCTGAGTCCGGAGAAGACAGCAGAGCATGGTGCCAGGATCAAAGCCAGCTGCCGTTCCTTTGTGTGACAGGATCTCTTCCTGCTGATGAGGAAGGACAGACCAAGGACACCATACCCATCTGTATGTTTTTTTGATTGCCCAGTGACCTGCCCTCTAGTAAACATGTTCCTATCAGATGAGTGTCCCTTCCTCCAGAGGAAGGAGGACAGAGGGAGGTACAGAGAAGAGACTAGAGAAATGCTCGGTCCAGATGCTGGTGAATTTAGTTCCATTATTGTCATGGTAAAGATTTTTCAAGGTGGCGAACCCACAAGAATCCTCTTGCCAGAGCGCCATGACCCTGTTAAAGAAGTCCAAAGGGTTTTCAAAAACCTCCTTGTTCCCATGCTAAAAGATAACAGTGTTCAGGGCTTGAGGATGGTGGTGGCCCAAACATCACTTCCTGTTTCGGTGAGAAATTGTATAACAAACCGCCCATATGTTTAAGGACTTAAACAACAACGGTTCACTTTCCCCCTCAATTCCATGGATTCCTGGTGGCTGGTGGTCTCTCCTGTTTATTGAATGGTAGCGGGATGGTGTCTGGGATGTGGCTGGAACTGATGGCACTACTCACGTGGCTGGCGGCTCCCTTGGGCTGCGGGCTGGGCTTCCCCTCCACGGGGGCAGCATCCTCCACTGGGTTAGACTGGGCTTCCTAATGCACGGAGTTCGCAGGGCAACATCAGAACCAGAGCCAGGGCCTCAGGGTCCTGGAGGGTGAGGCCCAGAGCTGCACACCAGCACTTCCTCCATGTTCTATGGACTAAAGCAAGTCACAGGGCCAAGAGCACATTTAAGAGGTAGAGAAATCAGCTCCATCTCAATATAAGAGGTGCAGCAAAGGTGTATTGTGGATGTTCACGCATGTGGGGGAAGTCACGGTGGTCATTTTTGCAAGCGATCAACCCTAAGAAATACATCGGGTCTTGACCTTCCGGTTCTCTCTCTGCCCCAGAATAATCCTCCCATCCTCACCTCTGTGCCTCCCCACAGGTGGCCTGGTTGCTGTGATCTACACTGATGCTCTGCAGACTGGGATTATGCTCATAGGAGCGTTCACCTTGATGGGCTACAGTAAGTGGGGTCCCAGGGAGATTCGGGGGGAAGCACCAGGGCATCTGCAACCATCATGTGAGGAGCAAACCCAGGTGTCAAAAGCATACTACTTGGGGGTTTCTGTAGGTCCTCTGCTTGGGGCATGGTTATGTCAGCTAGAAGAGAACGTGCTTTCATGGAAACCTACTGTTTTATAGGTAAAAATATCTCTGCTGGTACTGATATGATAAGTAGTTGAATGAATGAATGAATGAATGAATGAATAAAAGGGGATCTGAAGGGACAGCTTTTACAGAAGAATTCCAATTAAGCAATACCGATTGGGTGAGAGAAATAGAGACTCCTCATTTGAACAACAGAACAATAACTGTTGCAGGTAAAATCCAATGCCCAGTGTTCAAGATAGTGGATGAAAGGTTATGAAAAAATAAGATAGTTTCAGAGTATCGAGGTATAGCAGCCCAAATATTTATTGGTTACAAAGGGGGAAAATCGTCACCGAAGAGTGGAGAAACCTGACCCCCACCTCCATCACTAAGTGACCAAGGTTAATACCACCATTAACAAGACACGGGGTACCACAAGCCCCCTGATACGGTGCACCAAGCAGGACATAAAGTCACCTCTCTGCCACTCTTGCCCGGAACACATAACCTCGACTTAATCAGGAACCCATGGGTAATGAGACAGACCCAAATTGAAGGACATTTCACAACATATCTAAGCAGTATTCTTCCAAAGTCAAGCACATAAAAAACAAAGAGAGACAGGAACTAGCACAGAGGAGAAGAAACGAAGGAGGCACAAATGATGGATGCCATGTGGGCTTCCGGACGGAGCCCCGGAAGAGAGGAAGAGCATAGTGGTGTAAGTCAGAGAGGCTGTGGCCCCGAATACGGAAGCTCACAGTGCTGTATCAATTTCAGCAGAGTCCATTCGGGCTTCTGTAATAAAGGACCACAGGCTGGGTGGCTTCTAAACCAAGCACAGATTGCTCAGGGCTCTGCAGGCGAGGAAGTGCAAGGCCCAAGGGCAGCAGTTTAGTGTTCAGTGGACTATGCTTGTGCCTCACACAGGAAAGGGCCAGTTAGCCGTCCACGCATCCTGTGTAGGAGGATTCTACTCTCAGCACCTGGCCACATCCCAAAGGCCCAGCCATCTGGGGTAGGATTTCAGAATGTGAATTTAGAATGTGGGAGGACACAAATATTTAGACCATCGCAAATGTCAATTTCTTAGGGGTGTGTGTGTCAGGGGGTCCTGGGAATTGAACCCAGAGCCTTCACACTGAACTACATCCCCAGCCCTTTTTAAATTCTGTATTCGGAGATGGGGTCTCACTAAGTCCCTGAGTCCCCAGTCTGGGCTTGAGCTTGCGACCCACCTGCCTTGGCCCCCAGAATGTTGGGAATGCCGCTGTGCAGCACCACCCCAACTTGATTTCTCGGTTTTGAGAACTCTGCTATGGTTATAGAAGATGACCAAATTAAACATAGGTTGTGTAAGAACTCTGTATTATTTTTAAAATTCTGCATTGGAAATTATCTCAAAAAGTTCAAAATTGGGCCGGGGATTTAGCTCAGTGGTTCTGCTGCCTGCCCTTCAAATGCAAGGTTCTGAGTTTGATCCCTGGTACCAAAAAAAAAAAGTTAAAAATTAACTGCTATGGAAACACATGAGATCCAGATATGACATCCCATCTGAAGTTCATAGAGACCCAGTGATATTGGTATTACTATCGCTCTCTTTTTAAGATAAGAAAAGTAAGGCACTAACTACCAAACAACTCAGCCAAGGTCACGCGGCTCATGGACAGGCCTAGTGGCAAGCACCTGTAGTCGCAGCTTCTCGGGAGGCTGAGGCAGAAGGATCACTCAAGCCCACGAGTTTGAGACCAGCCTGGGCAACACAGCAAGATCCTGACCCACCCCCGGTCGTCCAGTAACATTTGTGAGAAGAGTCGAAGTGCACAGGCACGACTTTCACTTTAAGACTGTACCTTTTTACACAATTTGAATTTTGTGCACGTTCTTTTTATCTTTCAAAAGAAAACTCGAAGAAATAATCATGGGATACTATATTCGTTTCACAAAAAGAACAGCAACAAAATTGCTTATTGTTAACTTTTGCAAGAAAAATTTTGATTCTCATGAGGAAGACAACATTTAAATGCATACCAACCTTCTCTTTAAAGGCTTCTGACCGTGTTCAGCCCCTCGCTGTCGTGGAAGTGGAGGTCTTTCAACAGGAAGTGTCCCTCCTGCAGCGTGGTCAGGGCTCCATCGCGCGGCAGCGTGGGGGGTCTTGGCCTTTCCCGGGTCTTCCCGCCAGACCTGAAGTCTTCTGTTCCTTAAGGCAGATCTGACTGGTGCTTCACGTCCTCCTGTGTGGCAGCCGTCTCGGCCCACTCCCCCCAAGTCCTTCTCACAAGCACCCAGTGGCGATCCAAGAAGAGCCAGCGAGGCGGAGTGAGCTCCTCTCATGTCTGTCCCTGCCAAGGGTCTTAGACCCCTAAGTGGGGTCTGAGGAGGTTTCCCAAAGAGGAGACGGGGACCTCAAGCCCCCCTTCCCCGCCCCCACGGAGTAGGGTCCCGGACTCCTGTTCAGAAAGGCATTTCAGGATGACTCAGAGAGAGGCACAGGCAGAGTTAATAGGCAGAGCTGAAGAAGTGCATACACAGCGCCAAAGCAGTCTGGACACTAAACAGGGCACTGTGGTCTGGGGCTGGGGCTGTACACGTGGTCTCGAAGGTATCCTTAAGGTGGGTAATCTCCCTCAGCATGGTTGTGCATGTGTATAATCCCGGCACTCTGGGAGGATGAGGCAGGAGAATTGCAAATTTGAGCCTAGCCTGGGCAACTTAGTAACTTAGCGAGATCCTCTCTCATTTAAAAAACATTTTTTTAAAGGGCTGGTGATGTAGGCCAGTGTGGTGGCCTTGGGTTCAATCCCCGGTACTGGAAGGAAAAAATGGTGGGCAATCTAAGATGTTTTGCCTAAAAACCTTGTGCCTGTTTCTTCATCTTAAGGTCAGGCTTCAGCCCCTTACTCTATTTGCTAAGTTAATTTATGAATTTATAGTATTTTTAAGGGTTTTTGAGTATGGAAGGTCTGAAATTAAAAAACAAACAAATAAGCCTAGGGAGTAAAGATACTGAGTGAAGATACCGATAACCTTGGGTAACTTTTTGTTTGTTTGTTTGTTTGTTTGTTTGTTGAGACAGGCTCTCGCTTTGTAGTTCAGACTGGCCCTAAACTCACTATGTAGCCCAGGCTGGCCTCCAACTTGCAGCGATCCTCCTGCCCCTGCCTCCTGAGTGCTGGGATTACAGGTGTGCACCACCACACCCAGCCCACCTTGAGTAACTTTGATTATGTGTTAGAACTAGTTTCTTTTCTACCTCTTTATTTCTTCTATCCCACCTCAGTGAGAGCCTACATTTAGACATTAGCAATTTGTTTCAAAAGACTGCAGAAAGAAGCATTATGAAAAAATTTGGATGATAGGGATAATGAAAGATGCTAAATAATCCAGAAAGATAAAAGTGGTAGACCTAAAAGGATCAGAAAACAAACTGGCTCGTTTCTTTCTTCTGTAAATAAAATCCCAAAGATAATGGAGCAAGAGCTACAGAGTCTTATGGAGAAAATTATAGTCCCCAAAGCAGACATCTAGCCACATATTTCTGAGATAGGGCTGCAGAAGCATTCCGGACTATGCGAAGACTAGTAAGGACACAAGCTAGAGAAGCAAAATTAAATTGAGAGCTGATGTTATGATTTTTTAAAAATAGTAGTAAATAAAAAGATTCAGTTAAAATAGTTATGGATCCGAAAAATTGTTGTCAGGCTGATTAAGGCAAATGTTACATAAAAAGTATAACAATTTAATAAGAGATGTCTGGATCTAAAGCCCCATGTTTTACTCACAAAGACCTTAAATGTGAGAGAGGGTTGTCAGGTGCTGGGGACTCCTTCTAGAAATTCTTTCTAGGTTCCTCTGTCCTGAACAAAGAATTGGACAAAACAAGCACAAAAGGTAGCAAGGTTTTACATTTATTAGAGGTAGAAAAAGAAAAAAAGCAAGTGCAGGCCAATTAAAGGTAAGGAAGAATAATGCTCTTCAGGGTGTGAGACAGAGAATCCAATGGCCAGGAGCTCAGTGGCGGCCATCTTTGTGTCTCCCACTCCTCAGGCTGACTCCAGGTCTAGTCCAGCCTATCAAAACCTGCTTGAGTTTTAGTACTTTCTGACTGGTTCCAGGTGCAGAGCTTGGGTGCATGGCTCTTGGATCTCCACGACTGACAGGTCACACCCACTTGCCCAGCCAGTTGGCCACATACCAATCTCTTGCCTCAGTTCATGTGCTAAATTTCTCATCGAATAGGAAAAACTGAAACACCCTGAAGAAGAAATATAAAAGTCCAGTAGGCATTCTTATAAATCTTATCCTTTAGATATGGAATGTATATGTACGTTTCTTAAAAAGGAATACAAAGAACTGCAACCGAAGTGAGAAAATAAAATAGAGTGCAGAGCATTAGTTATGACAATACAAGAAAGTGACATAAAATTCCCTTTTAGTGCAAGGCTTCTGTGTCATTACCAATCTGTGAGGTGGGTATATGGATGTTCGTTTTATTGTTCTTTTACTTAGCTATATATGGTTTATTTTCTCAGAAAAATGTGAGTTACCTGGTTTGGGTTAAGAAAATTTCACTTGATTTTACTTTTTTTTTTTTGGTACCAGGGATCAAACTCGGGAGCTTTTGCTTTTGAGGCAGGTGGCAGAACCACTGAGCTAAATCCCTGGTCCATTACTTGATTTAATTTTTAAGTGCCAAGTGCCACAGGTAAATATAGTATGACATAAGGCCAAATGTATTAATCAGAGGGAGAATTGATTTTATATTAAAAAACAAAATTGATAATGAAAATATAACCTCTATGTCTTAAATAAGTTGCAGCAGGATACACAAAAGATGTTAAAAATACAGTACTTGGGGCCAGGGATTTAGCTCAGTGGTTTCACTGCCTGCTGCACAAGTCCAAGGACCTGAGTTCAATCCCCAGTACAAAAAAAAAAATACAGTACTCGATAGAAATCTAATAGTATTAAAATACTTTAACACATGGCAGAACAAAACATAAATAAGAATTTAGAAGTTGTAAATTCCATAAATGAACAAGCATTCTAATTATAGTGAATGTACCTTTTCCTCAATATGTATAGAACTATCTATAAAAATCAGTCATTGAAAATTTAATAAAATTTTGCAAAAAGACCTAGGCACATATTGTTCAAATTACCTTATCCATATAAAACAACAAAAAAGTCTAACTCATTAGGAAAAGTGTAAATTTGTTTTTCATCTGGTTACTTAGAAACTTAAAGCCATCTCCTAAATATGCCGGGGTCAAAGAGGAAATGACACTGCAAAGCGGGAGTGGTGGCCTGTGCCTGAACTCAGCCATTAGCCAACGCTGAGGCCGGAGGATCACTCGGGCTGAGAAGTTCCAGCCTGGGCAGCACAGCGAGACCGTCTCAAAAGCAAACAAAACCCTTGTGGTTATGGATTATTTAGAAAAAGATGAGAACATTATATTTCATAATTAATAAAGTCCAAAGTTGTCCTCCTGTAAAAATATTTATATCCATCATACAAAAGCCCAAATTAATGAATTAGAATTGGGAAAACTACAAAATTGGTTACTGTAATATCCATGTCTTCGAAAAAAAAAAAAAGGTAAAATATAGTGGCAAATCAAATTAAGGAAAGGGAAGAAAAATAGGGCCAGGGATTTAGCTCAGTGGTTCTGCCGCCTGTCTCAAAAACGCAAGGTCCTGAGTTTGATCCCTGGTGCCAAAAAACAAAACAAAACAAAACAAAAAAAACAAAAAAGAAAAACAATGCACCGTAATTAGGAATGAGGAAAGGAATGGGCAAAAATTGTAAGACTAGGGTTAGGATTTAGCTCAGTGGCACTGTGCCTGCCTCACAAGCAACAAGGTCCTGAGTTCAATCCCTGGTACTGAAAAAAAAATTATAAGACTATGAATGCAGAGTTTTATGCTAATAAATATGAAAATACACTTGAAATTCATGCTTTTCCTAGAAAGTACAAATTATTTAATTTCACTCAAGAAAAAGTAGGAAATCTTTATTTTAAAAATTTTTATGAAAGGAAATCTTAAGAGTTCAATTTCTAAAGAAGAAATTAGAATATTTGTTTAACATTAGAAGTAATCCCAGTAGAATTAAAAAAGGATGGTCTCTTATTATTTAATGCAAAATAAAATAAAACCTGAGATCTACAGTACATCGAAAAGAAAGAGGTACAATTATTATTTGCCGATATTTCATGACCAGTTACCTAGAAAAAATACAAGAATTGAAAACCTGACCAAAAAGGAGTTTAATAACTCAAGATTAATATTCAAGGGCCGGGGATTTAGCTTTGTGGCGCCACTGCCTGCCTGGCAAACGCAAGGTCCTGAGTTCGACCCCACCCCCAACCTCGTACCGGAAAAAAAAAAGATTAATATTCAAAGCCATGTGGTCTCTTTGTGCTGAGGACTTGAACTCATTTGGTACCCGAGGTCCCTTTCACCTGCTACTCAGTGACTTCCCTGTCACCCAGCCAGTCGTGAGCAGAGCAGCATACCAGCCCCCACCAGACCGGCTATCAGAATTCGACTTGATAGCTCCCAGGCGATTCATACACACATTACATTTCATGGGACAGTTCTACTCTGATCTATATGCTGGATGAAGTTCACTTGCTCCCCCCCATAATAATATTTGTTGGCACCTTTCAAGCGTTATACACAGGCTACTGAAAACATGAATCTGACTCCAGCAGTTGAAATGTTCACCATTCCAATGTCTTTCATATGAAACAGTTCACTTGCTTTTTTCTTTTGTTTTAATGGGTGGGTCTGGTTATTGACAAAAGGATAATTCCCACCCCACCACTACCAAAAGATAATTTTTAGAATAGCATCCTTTCGTGCCAGGGCATTTCGTGTGTTTCATCTCACTCGATCCTTGCGCTGGGCCCAGGAGGCTGGGGTGATGTTCTCCCTATCACAGAGCAGGAGATGGGGTCTCAGGGGGCAGTGGTTAGTGCAGGTCTACTCCGGCACTATGAACGGAGACCGGGAAGGAGCTCAGAGGTGAAGGAATGCGTCCTTAGGTGAGGTTTCTGAGCCTGGGGTCTGTGGACCAAATTCAGGGCACCTATGAATTTGGATGGAAAAATACACCACACTTCCATTTTCATAAATCTATAATTTAAAATAACCATCTTCCCATTACATATGTAAGCTATACACCACAGCAATAGGAATAATACCTGTGACTCTGATGCCAAGTTACTCCAAGTGTTTTTATATTACATTAAAGTTGTTGCTGATGTATTCAAATATTTTTTGTCCTCAAGGCTACTTAACTAAATCACTAATTAGACCTTCTTCGACATCTCACTATTCTGTGAGCCAAATAAATTATCATCACTTGTTTATATTTTGGTGATTGCCTTCAATCTATTTGGGCTTGAACTTGCAGTCCTCCTGCCTCAGCCTCCTGGAGTGCTGGGATTACAGGTGTGCGCCCATGCCCAGATAATTCTCTGTATTTTGTCTTATGCATTTAGAAACATTATCCTAAGACAAAATCCATGGTAACTACCCAAGACAATAAAAGAAAAGGGGTTAACAGCCCGCAAGGAGCCATCTGCCCTCTTGTCATATGTGCAGACCCCTCTGAGTTCCTGGAACTCAGGCTTCCTGTGCTTCTAGGTTTTGCTGCAGTTGGGGGCATGGAAGGCCTGAAGGGAAAGTACTTCTCCGCCCTGGCTAGCAACCGGAGTGCAAACGGCAGCTGTGGGCTGCCCCGGGAGGATGCCTTCCACATCTTCCGCGATCCAGTGACGTCGGATCTCCCGTGGCCGGGGATCCTGTTTGGAATGTCCATCCCGTCTCTCTGGTACTGGTGCACAGACCAGGTACGGCGCACAGCCCAGTGAGCACATCCGGAAGCCTCGGGCTGGGGCGGCTGGCGTGGGTCCTCTAACCCTCCTGTCCTCATCTGGTTTTCCCACCTCCCTGACTACTTCCTGTCTCCTCGTCCTACATGCCACCGTGCTTCCTGCTCTTGCTAATGCAAAGGGCAAATCCAAGCTGCTGACCTTTGTAATACATCTGTTTGATGTCTGGGAAGGGCTGATAAGGAAAGGAGATGGAACAACTCATGTGGAGGCTGAGATTCCGCTGGAGGCATCATTCCTGCTCCAGATATGCAGCAGGCGGCTGAATATGGCTCCTGCAGGCACCAGGCAGCCTCTGGGCTCTTAGAAACATGGAGCAGACAAATCAGGCAAAACCTCCGCTTGCACAGAGGTGTCCTGCTTCTAGGAGTTGAAGGGGACAACAATTACGTTTATCATGCGAGATGTGGAAAGACGTCAGTTTTTAAAAGGTAGAGTGAGGAGAGTGGGTGAAGAGTTTGGAAGCACAATGAAAACAGGTGACAAGGAGAGGCCTGATTGGGAGTTTTGAGCAGAGGTTTTTGGAGGCTTTATCGGGGTTTTAAAAATGTAAAGGTATATGTTTTAATTGACAGATAACCGCACGTCTTTATGGGTGCGGTGTGATGGATTAGACACTTGTACATTGTGTAATGATCATCTCAGGGATTTAGCTCATCTATCGGCAAACGTTCATCATTTCTTTGTTATGAGAACATTCAAAGTCCCCTCCTCTAGTGGTTTGTATCCATATGATACAATATTGTTAGTATCTACCTCTCTGGGCCACAGCACCTTCTGATTAACAGTGGACTTTGTTTCCTCTGTCCCGCTGTGGCTTTGCTGCACTGGCCAGGCTCCCCCTGCCAATCCCCCCTCTCCCTTACACTATTATACTCCACTTCCAAGAGCTCAGCCTTTTAAGATTCCGAGTATGAGGGACACCGCATGGTACTTTTCTTCCTGTGCCTGGTTTATTTCACCTAACGCTGTCTTCTCCTGGTCTCTCTATCTTGCTGCACGTGACAAGATTTCACCCTTTTTATTGCCGAGTAATATTCCACTGTGCACATACGCATATTCTTCACCCACTCATCAGATGAAGGACACGGGTTGAGTCCATGTCGTGGTGGTTATGGATTGCGCTGCAGTGCACATGGCGGTGCAAGTGTCTTTTCAACATTCTTAGTTCATATCCTGTGGAGCTTCGCCCCATGGGAGAACTGTATGTTAGTTCTCGTTTTATTTTTTATTTTCTTGGGAATCCTACACTGCCTACCTTGGAGGGAGGAGGGCGAGAGCTCCCTGTGATTGTTGGAGGAAGAAGGTAAGTCTGTGGCATGGGGAACAGCCAGAGAGAAGGCCTGAGGCAAACAGAAACTGTTATGAAGAGAGAAACGAGAAAGGTTAAAAGCAGTGCAGCGGAAGAGGCGGGGTTGCGAGCGGCACTGAGCGGTGCGTGTGCAGGAGGCCGAGAGAGCCGCGCGGGGTGGGGGTGGGGGGATGGAGAGAACCGCTCTCTGCACCACCCTGTCACCCCCAGGCTCTGTGTCACTGTCACCTGCCCAGTGTTCCCTCCGCTCCGTCAAAGACCAGAGTCCTGTGCACTGTTTAGGGAGCTGCACCACACGGTCCGGGCTGAGGGGAGCTCGGGTAGAGCAGGCGTCATAGGGTCGCACAGCTGAACCATGCAGGAGGCATCACAGACAGTGACACGGAGGTCCCACTCCAGGGCCAGGGCGCAAGGCTGTAACTGGTGGGCCTTTCGGAGACAGACTTACTTCTCACCCTTAGCGAATCTCAGGTCGGAGAGATGAGGAGAGACTGCAGACCCAGGCTGCCTCCACGGGCGTTAAACATAACAGGCCTGGAATTGAGCCCAAGCGTGAGAACTCGAGGACACTGTTTGACCTCTCTGATCCTCCACTCTCTCATCGTTACTTGGATCACTGACAGTTACAGAGGAGGGATGCAGGAGGAATTTGGTCAGATCTTTGTGATGCAGAAACCTTTAATAGACAAACCACTACAGACACTTTCGTCCTTACTCTGGCTCATGTCACTGTTCTCGACACCACTCCCCAGCTTATATTAGCAATAGCTACTTGAGGCTCTGCACACCCTCATTGCAGGATGCACTCACTCCTCAGAGGCCACCTGCAGCCCAGCCTGTGTTGAACAAGAGCCTGAGGACTTAGTCCAAGAGGATTTGATCTTCCACATGCAAAAGGGCCCTGCAGCCAACCCCCTCCAGCTCTTTGACTTTGGTCAGCCATAAGGGGTTTCTGCTGAGCCAGATTCCAGAGTCCAAAGCACGCCCAGGAAACTCGAATCACGGGTAGTCCTTCCTCGAGGCTCACATAGGATGCAAGAAAACCAAACCAACATTTGTTGTCCATGAATCAAGAAGATGTTTCAGGGCTGGGGAGTTAGCTCAGTGGTTCCAGCGCCTGCCTTGCAAGCGCAAGGTCCCAAGTTCGATCCCTGGTACCAAAAAAAAAAAAAAAGTGAAAAGAAGATGTTTCACATTGTCCCAGGCAGAGAAGCAAAAGGAAAACAGTGACTCATAAGAGTAATGCCACTTGAACACTTACGATGCCAGATGATTCCCCAGGCTCTAATCTGAGCTTTTCATCTTAGTTCCTTCTGCTAGCACTCTTGTGAGCTGTGTTCCACCCCGAGCCAGGGGCTGTTGTACAGGGTGACACCCTACTCCCTGGGCTTGTGGGTTTTCAAGCAGTGCAACTTAGCCTGAAAATTATTCAGCTACCTCTTATAGGCATATTGGAGACATCGCTTCATGATAATAGAAGCCAGAGTTCTTTTCAGTCACAGCTTCAGATCTCCAGTAAAAACAACTTTGTTTCACGAAGCTGTAAGCTCTTTCCTGTCTCCTTCTTTTGACACCTCAACGAAACAATGATCCCACTACGGGGTACGTGTCTAAGGGCCTTTAAGTCAGTGTGACAAAGACATCTGCATGTACATGCTCTTTGAAGCACTATCCACAATCACAAACTGTCCACTGGCAGCTGAACGGACGAAGAGAATGTGGTATATCTACACAATGGAAAATTACTCAGCCAGGAAAAAGAACAGAACCCTGTCATTTGGGACAATAGGGTGACCCTGGAGGACATAATGTAAAGTGCAATAAGTCAGGCACAAAAAGACCAAAAATCCCACAGGATCTCACTCATATGTGGAATCTAAAGAAATTGAACTCAGAAATCTAATACAAGGGACTGGAGATTGGGAGACTGGAGAGATGTGTTTAGAATACATTTCCATTAGACAGCTGGAGCAAGCTCAAGGGATCTGCTGTACAACATGGGGGCTGGAGTTAACAGCAGCGTACAGAAAATTGTTAAAGAGTGAATTTTTAGGGTTCTCACTACCAAAAAAAGTAAAAAAAAAAAAAAGCATGATAATCCATTCATGAATTATCTCTGTTTATCCATTCCACAATGTGTATACATGGACATGTTGTACATGATAAATATGTATATTTTTCTTAAAAAGAGATAGTTCTTGGTTACCCAGGCTCTTCTCAAACTCTTGGGCTCAAGCAATCTTCCTGCCTCAGCCTCTGGAATAGCAGAGATAATAGACATGTGCCCTCATGCCCACCTGCCAAATAAAACATAAATTGATTCTTTAAATTCTTTTTTAAAAAGAATGTTATCGCCTGATAGCTTTACATTTTACTACCATATTCTTAAGTGTTCTGGCCTCAATATGTGCGTGTTTGCAGTCCTGAGAATGGCAGGTAATAGTTAAGCCAACTGCAAAAGGATAGAGAACTGCCCCGCCTTGAAGAAAGGAATCCATACGCTCCCCACTTTTGCTCAAATAAGGTAATCCCACGTGTCAGAGTCCTCCGCTCACAACATCCACATAAACGTAATTTCATTTCTAAGTATCAGAGTATATTTGGCTGACAAAAAAGTCACCTATCTTAGGGGAAGGGCGGGGACTTGTGGAGTACAAACTACAGGAAGTTGAACGGGCCTTCAGGAAGTCTGGGGCCTTAGTCTGGTTTCCCTTGCCACCAGCCTGCTTCCTAACCTGCTGTTACCCCTCACTGCAGAACAACCAGGAAAAGGGTTGACAACTCTGTGAGCCCCAAATCTAAAGGTCCTGGGGAATTTCCCTGACGTGATCAACTTGGTCAGCTGCCTTCCTATAGCTCACGCCACTGTGCCCTGCCGATAGGCAGCCACGTGGGCAAAGGTTTCAATGGAAGAGGCAAGACACTCATGAAGGCAACCCCATTGATGTCCACTGTAAAAAATACGAACATAAAAATAGGAAGAATCCAGTTTGCCCTCTTGGCACAACATCACAATGGTTGCAATGTGACATTTTCCTCTGTATCCACAGCTCACTGAACGAGCTCAGAAAGGGACAGTAAGTCACCAAGGCCTGTGTAACCCTCCAGGCCCAGCAGACTCACAGCCCAGGAAAGCAGTAACAATGTGAGCTCCAGGTGGCTCATCCTGAAGCCCACAGTGGGCGGGTCTTGTGGGGGCCAGGCCCCAGCTCAGCAAACACTCTGGACTGTCGACCCCGTGAGCAGATGAACCGTGGCAAGACCTGAGCTCGCCCTACTCACAGGAAGGTCTTGAGGAGGTGTCAGGGCCAGCTCCAGGCGCCGGTGAGCTCTGTGTCCCTGATCCTGGTGGCAGCAATAGCTGAGACCCTCTCTGTCCTTTCTCTCCACTCATCGCGCCCAGCAAAGCTGCAGCGTTTGCACCTCTCCTCCTCCTCCTCCTCCTCCTCGCTCTCTCATCCCCGGTGCTCCTCAGACACTGGCTCCTTCTGCCACCAGGAAAAAGCCATTCCTGAAAGCTGGCCATGGACAGTTACACCTGCCCAGCCGCCCTCCACAACCTTCCTTTGTTCTGGTTGGGCCCAGTGTGCAGTGTTTTGTGCTTCTGAAGAGCTCACTTGCAGCCCCGATGTGGCTTCCAGCGTCAGGTCCCTGCTCCCTTCGATTTTGTTGACCTCTCTGGACTTCTTTCTCTAATTTCTTCCCCTGACAGCAGTGACAATAAGGACAATCACTGCTACTCTCCTTAAGAACGGCAGGACTCCTCAAAAACCCAGCTCCATTGTTTCCCCATTACGGATGAGACACGGAGTCCTGGGGAGGTTAAGGAACTGCTGAAGCTCACTGGAAGCAGGACTCACACCCCCGTGGGTCTGCACATCAACCGCCGCACGCACTCACGCAGACTCAGAGCAGGTGCTCCTGACTCCGACAGCCTCCCCTGGTCGCATTTCTGCCCATCTCTACCATAGGAAAGTCTGCACATAACCACTGTGAGAAGCACACATGAAGACAAGGTGGATGGATGACAGAGGCCATGATAGATGAAGATGTAGCTCCTGAGGCACAGACCTGTAATCCCAGCACCTAGAAGGCTGAGGCAGGAGGATTCCAAGTTTTAGTCCAGCCTAGGCTACCTAGTGAGACCCTATCTCAGAAAAGCAAAATTAAAAAAAAAAACAAAACACTGAAAAAAAAGACATAGCTCCTTAAAGCCCCCTCCTTCCACATATTTGGACTACAATTTTAGTCCTCTTAGTTCACCCTTTTTGTTTTTTTAACTGAGATGTTACTTGTCAACAACCACTCCCTTCTAGCTTTTGACAGTTACAGGATGGCTCAGTGAGGTGGCCAGCTGTGACCAGGGTTTCCTGAGTTCAGATGGGTCAAATAGGTGGGGTCCAGGGGCCCTGGGTACCTGTCCTTGACATGTATCCATCTGGCTTGGTTTGTGCTGCTGGGACTGCAGGTGGATCATTAGGAAAGTCACCTATTCTGCATCATCTTCGATCGTCCTGGTGCCTCTGCCGGGGTTCAGCCCCATGCGTCCCTAGGCCCTCCTTCCCCGAGGTGACATCTCTCCCAGGACACCAGGGAGGCCGTGTACATTTGAACTGTGGGATTTCATAACCTGTCACAGGCATGGTGGTGTGGGGTGTGAGACTAATCCTACCTCTGGACACACTTCCCATTAAGGGTTATTTGAGGACTTGTGCGAACTCTCATTTTTTGTAGGAAAAATAATAGCTTAAACATAAAAGGCGATTTTGCAAACTTACACACCTGAGAGCTAGAGGTGGAGACCGGTAACTAGTATTCATGGGCAGTTACCGCACGTCAGACACCAGCTAAGTATTCTAAATGTTTCACCTCCTTTAGTCGTCAAAGCTGCCTTGATTTTACCTTCTTCACAGATGAAATAAGGCAGAGGGGCACAGCTGCCTGCTCGGAGTCACAGTCCGGCAGCGGGGAGGCAGGACTCGAACCCCAGGCTCTGTCTCCATCTCCACACGTCACACTGTAAGCCAGACTTGGCGGCGCCGACGGAGGGCTCCCTGGAAATCACTTCCCTTCCTCCACTGCCTGGTTGCCTCTCCTCTGAGATGACCTCAGTCTCAAAGCGTCTCCTAGTACGAGGGCAGATACAGGCGGCAGCTTCCGTGAACCCCGTGGCTCACAGTTCTCCAGCAGGCCACAGGGCAGGGCACCTCTTCCTTTGCCTTTATCGGGAAGGGTTTCCAAGAAGGGCCTGACTCAGGCTCACGGCAAACTTTTCCTTACCTGGCGATGGACGATGGCCTCATTCTGTGAGCTGTGAGCGGCCGGGTCTTACCCCGGACAAAGGTGTAGGGAGGGGACAGAGCCGGAGCCGGGCCACCCTCCCTAGATGGCAGGGACGGCGAGCGAAAAGAGCAAAGCGGGCAGACACCTCCGCTCGTCCGCAGGCCCAGGACGCTGCAGCGCAGCCTCCTTCCGGGAGACCTCTGAGCAGCTCCCAACCCTGTGTTCCAGGTGATTGTGCAGCGCAGCCTGGCTGCTAAGAACCTGTCTCACGCCAAGGGAGGCTCGCTGGTGGCCGCGTACCTGAAGGTCCTCCCCCTCTTCATCATAGTGCTCCCGGGCATGGCCAGCCGCGTCCTCTTTCCAGGTGAGAAGCCCGCTGGAGGAGGCCTCGGTCTGCAAGGCCAGGCGGGGAGTGTCTAACGGATGACTGCTGCACATGGAGGGCGCCGAGGCGCGTCCTCCAGGTCGGAGTTGTCCCTGTGCAGACGCAGTGTCGGTCAGGGAGCAGGTGCGGTCGGTGTCCCGACGGGGATTCACGGGCCTTCCTCAGCTGTACACTTCCGCCCCACAGAACAGACTGAAGCTGTGTGGTCCCAGTGTCAGTGCCTTGAAACCTCATGCCTTTGGTGTTTGAGTTCAGTGGTTTGGTAACTTTGGTCCAATAGGACCCTTTTGGGGTACTTTTCTGGTTTTTTGGTACGGGGATCGAACTCGGGACCTTGCACTTTCGAGGCAGGCAGCGGAACCACTGAGCTAAATCCCCGGCCCTTTGGGTGCTTTTCTTAACAAATATCAGGGGATTCAAAGCCTCTAGAAAATATGCTTTAGATTGGGGTTTTAACGTGGTAAAGGGATGTTTGTACCACGGGGATAGCAATACCCAGTAGTGGGGCAATGTTACCAGAAGTCACTGTGGAGTCAGGGGTCTGTACAGGAGATGCTCCCTCCTCCCTTCACAGAGCTCTCATCCTCTGGCCACCAGGGCTCCACATCCCTCACAGGGGAATGAAAAGCAGAGTTTGCTCCCCTGTGCCTCACCCTACACAATGCTACACAGAAGTTAATAAAAGGGGGGCCGGGGATTTAGCTCAGTGGTGCTGCTGCCTGCCTCGCAAGCTCAAGGTCCCGAGTTTGATCTCCGGTACCAAAAAAAAAAGAATTTAATAAAGGGTAGTGTAAAAGGCTGTTAGTTAACCTACTTTAGTCAAAATAATGTGGAACCCTTAAGAATTAGGTGGTAAGCTGGGCCTGGTGGTTGCAGGCCTGTAATCCCAGCACTGGGGAGGCTGAGGGAGGAGGATCACTGGGAGTTTGAGGCCAGCCTGGGGTACAAAGTGGGTTCAAGTCCAGCCTGAACTACATAGAGAGACCCTGTCTCAAAAAACAAAAAACAAAACAAACAAACGAACAAAAAATGAATTAGGAGGTAAGAGTTAGAGAAGGGAAGTCAGGGCACTGCCCGTCGTACTGAATTCTGGGACTGGGCCCAGGCCTTGGCTCTGCTGTTCAAGGGTTGTGTATATCTAGCGATCTCTCCTTGTCTTCATTTCTTCATTTGTAAAATAAGATTTAAAACTATTTCATCAGGCGACCAGCAGCTCCTGACACACAGCAAGCACCTGCGGTAGCTTGGATGAGTGTCCCCGAAGGTCCGCGGGTAGGGTGTGGGCCCCGGGGTGGCAGCACTGGGGACACGGCCACCCTCAGGGTGTGCGTCCTAGTGGAAGGTCCTAGGCCCGTAGGGGAAGGTCCTGGGAACAGACTGCAGGGCTCCGACCTCCCCACCACAGCGTCCCTCTCCTTCTCTCTCTGCTTCTTGGCTCAGGGTCTAGCACTTGCTCCTACCCACGCTCTGCTCTGCTGCCTTCACCAGAGCCCCAGACTAATGGGGCCATTGACTTGCCCCTCCGGAACCAAGAGGCCAACATAAATCTCTCTACTTCATAAGCAGCCTGAGTAGAGTAGCTTTATGGTAACACAAGGCAGACTAACACATATGCAAGCAAGTGTTCGCAATGATTATTCTGCTGGTTCTCTGTACACTTAGTTTCCACATCCAGAGTCAACCAAGTGCAGACTGAAATATGTGGAAAAACTGCATCTGCCCTGAACATACAGACTTTTTCCTTATCATTATTCCCTAACCACACAGTTTAACAACTATTTACAAAGCATTTCCACTGCATTGGCATTGTAAGTAATTTAGATATTATTTAAAGCACACAGAAGTGTGAGCATGGGTTACACACAAATGCTATGGCGGGTTTCAGAAGGGACGAAGCTCTTCAGATTCTGACCCCCGCGGGGGTCCATGGACCCCAAGGGACACCTGTATTACCTCACCTCACCCTCAGAATGACTTCCGGAGGCAAATAATCATTACCTCTCTCTTAATGATGAAGAAACTGAAGCTCAAGAAAGTAATTCACTCACTCATCATTTATTTATTCTTCCATGTATCCAACAAATGTTTTGAGAGATTATCTGTCAGGTCTTGTTCTAATACACCCTGAGGATCCACAGGTGAAAAGGACGCAGACTCCCCAATACAGTGGGATTTACACTCTGGAGTTGGAGGAAACAGAAATGCGTAAATAAATGAGAAAATTATTAGTTGTACTAAGAGCTGTGAGAAGGGAGAGATCACGAGTATGTGAGATGGGGCTACTTTTGACAGGATTTGCAGGGAGATCTTCTCTGAGGAGGGGGATTTGACTCACGCTGGGTAAGCTGGGATTTGAACCCAAGTGTGGCTGCCTCCAGAAACTGCCTCCAGGACAGCAGATCACATCCAAAGCCTTGGATTGAGATCGGGAAGATCAGCAATGATAGCCTGCCCAGCTCTTAAAAGTCAGCCAACCAACAATCCTTGGTAAAGGAGCACAACTCTGTTCTGTGAAGCAAAGGACTTTACAGTGTGGCTCATAAAAGAAGTCAGATACACCACACAGTAAGACACTGTTACTCAGTTCCAGGAATAAGTGCAGAGGGCTTTTAGTGAGGCAAGGTAGGGAGCGAGAAGCAGGCACTGTGTGTTTGAGGTCTCTCTCCCTTGTTTGGAGGCTTAGACCAATGCTTCTTCAAGTGCCACCCCCAGGCTGGGAGTGTTTCTTGGAGCTTGTTAGAAATGCAGACTTTCAGGCCTGTCCTGGAGCTACGGAACCAGACTGGCTGCAGGTGGGGCCCAGTTATTTATTTTTAACAAGACAACCCTAAGATTGAGAACCCCTGGCTTCACATGAGAGGCTCTGTGGTTGAACCATTCTATCATCTTCCTGTTTCTGCTGTCTGCCTTGACTCTCCAAGTCCCTCCTAAATCTTCAGTGGGTGCAGAACTACCTAAAAGCACACTCTGAGGCTAAACTCCAATGAGCCTGGAAAAAACCCACTTCCACTGAGTCCAGATAAAAACGGCACTTTAAAAAAAGTTTCTATAGGAGTTTAAAAAGAAACAAGATAACCCTAAACACATACATACACAGAGAGAGAATTTAGAAGTGGACCTATTTACAAAGCCAATCTTCTCCCCTTCAGTTTTGGAGTACAGTCAGGGCTTGAGTCCTAGCTGTCATATATACCATCTGTATGAGCTGGGAAAACTGGCTCCTCTGGGCCTCAGTTTCCTTGTCTTTAAAATAGGGATGGCAGGGTGTGGTGGCAGATGCCTGTAATTGCAGCACTTGGGAGGCTGAGGCAGGCAGATTGCCCAAGTTTGAGGCCAGCCTGGGCTACTTAGTAAGTTCAATGCCAGCCTGGATTATAAAGCAAGACCCTGTCTCAAAAATAAACGAATGAACAAACAAATAAATAGGGACAATAACAGTATCTTCCCCACAGAGTTGTGAAAATTAAACGGGGTGTCTATACAGTGTTTATGCAGCGTCTGAGTCATGGTAAACCTTCAGTGAATGCCCAAACTGTAGAAAGAAGGTTTTGTGTTGTGTATGAGTTTTACATAGGTTTTGTGTTGTGTTGTGTCTGGATTTGACTCATCCTTTATTTCAAGCATCAGGGGGTCTGAGGTTTTCCAAGAGAACTCACTGTGGATAGTGCATGGCTGGTTAGCTGTCTCTGATCACAAAACTGCTGCTGTCATTTATGACTTAGCCACACCAATTTCCCTATAACGAACACACTCTTAGACAAATGATCCAGTGGTTTCTGCAACAAGTGTGCTTCATAGGTTTTGCACCTGGCATGTGTCCCACGGTTGAAGCTTGCATTCCTAGTAGGGAAAATAAGAACTCTGTAGTTAACAATTAAGTACCTCAGGGAGATCCTTGCCCTTCTCGGTGCACCCAGACGAGGGGAGCTCACAGATGAGAACAAGAGGCAGAGCTCGAGGTCTGAATTCACAGGAGACCTTCAGCCTGGCTGGGAGGCCCCTTCAGGGTTCTGCTGATGGGAATGTAAATATTTTCATGTTTAATTTTTTTGATACTGGGGATCGAACTCGGGTCCTTGCACTTGCAAGGCAGGTGGCTGAACCACTGAGCTAAATCCCCGGCTGGGAATGTAAATATTTTAAATCTGAGTTTCCCCAGAAGAATAAGAAAAAGCCAAGAACTTTGACTTTCTCAAAGGTATTATTCTCAATAAGATTATTTCTTCCCAATACTTCTCACCAAATATTTTCAGTCTGCCTTCTTAATTTTGTCTAAAACAGAAAGAGAGTCTGGGGGCCATGTACTTTTCACCCACACTGAGGACCCAGGTCCTGACACATGGACCTTAGGGACAAACTCAAACCGTATCCAAACCTAGCAGAAGTGTGGATCATGGTAACAGACAGGGAGGAAGAAACACCAGAGGCACCAGGGAGACTAGGTGGATTTACACTGGAGAGTCAGAGTCACTCAGGAGAGCAAATAGTTGATACAGACGAGCAGAGAGAGGAGACAGAAATTTAGAGCTAGTAGGGTGGAGTCTTTGAGTCTAAAATGAGGAGCGGCTATTGAATTCTGTGAGCTATTGAGAAGATAGGAAAAAGAATTTTAAAAGTATTTGGACTCTAGGAGGCTGAGGCAGGAGGATTTCTGTGGGTTTGGGGCCAGGCTGGCCTAAGAGTTTAGGGCCAGCTTGAATTACATAGCAAGACCCTGTCTCAAAACAAACAAACAAACAAACAAACAGACAAGAGTGGGGAACTGGGACACTGCCCAGAGGGAAGAGTCTGGCTTCAGTCCCCAATACTGCAGGGGAAAAGTATTTGGTGAGCACAAATTCAAGCCCAGCCTGGGCAAATTAATAACTCCGTGAGACACTGTCTCAAACGTTAAAGACAAAAAGCTGAGGGTGGTGGAGGCCCTGCTTTTGATCCTCGGTACTGAAACAGAAGTGCCTGCCATGTGTCAGGCAGTGAGGAGCTTTGGTCCAGGTATAAATCGCTTTTGTCCCCCTTTGGGGGCTGGCGTAGGACACTGGTGAGAGGCCACTGCGAGTTCCAGCTTCATCTGGGTTACAGGACCAACAGCTGCTGTGTTCTCGGCACATCCTGGGCATGCGGTGCGTGCGGAGTGCTTTCCATGCAGCCTCTCGGCCAGTTATCAGGCCAGTCTTCTGTCATCAGCCCACCGTTACAGAGAGGGCAGCTCCAGGGCAGAAAGGGCGAGCAACAGGGTCACAGTTTATGAGGGCTGGGCTCTTTTCGATTTCCCCGAGCCACAGCCGCGTGGACATTAACCCTGTGCCAGGCCATGCCGCCGTCAGGCCTGGGCTCTGAGGCCATCTGCTCAGCTCGGCGCCTGTGTCTCCTCCGCAGATCAAGTGGCCTGCGCGCACCCAGAAATCTGCCAGAAGGTCTGCGGCAACCCCTCGGGCTGCTCCGACATCGCGTATCCCAAGCTCGTGCTAGAGCTCCTGCCCACAGGTAATGCCCCTCGCCCACCTCAGTTCCCAGAGCACCCAGCAGGGACCACACTGGCCCGGCTCTGGTCTGAGGTGGGGACACGGTGCGAGGCCCACGGGTGGGAGCAGACTCTGGCCTCAGAACCTGAGCCCATCCAGGTCCTCCCCAGCCACAGCTGTGCCCACCCTAGCTCTCCAGCCTTCCTTGTGGAGGGCCCGCCTCCTCAGAGCCCAGCCTGTGGGACCACCAGCTTTGGGCCCAGGGCAGTAGGGTCACGAGTGAATGCAGAAGCTGCTGCAGAAAGCCCGAGGCCCACAGACCTCCCTTCTGTCTCTAGGACTCCGTGGGCTCATGATGGCTGTGATGGTGGCGGCTCTCATGTCCTCCCTCACCTCCATCTTTAACAGTGCCAGCACCATCTTCACCATGGACCTCTGGAATCACATCCGGCCTCGGGCATCTGAGAGGGAGCTCATGGTGGTGGGCAGGTAAGGCCTTCCGGGTGGGGGCAGGCGGGTGAGCGAAACACCCACGTACTCAGGGAGGAGAGAATGAGTCCTCTCACACCATAGGCAAAGTCCAACCAGCACCTCATCTGGGTCGGCTCAGCCTCCTCTGGTGGCAAAGAGGAGGACATTAGGACTCCACGGAGCTGCATTCATTCCAAAGCTCTTCAGTGAGCACCGACGTACTAGGTACCGAGTATCAGCACAGAACTGAGAAAAGATGCAGTTTCTGCCATCATGGAGTGAGGGGAGGAGGAGAATTCAACTGACAAGCGTAGCCTAGTGTCTGTTCCTTAGGGAGTATGGAGACCTAGAGATTCACAGGAAGTGACCCAACTTGGCTTCGGACCTGAGGGCTGAGAGCCAGGTTCAGAGAAAAGAATGTTTTGCAGGTGAAAGGTTTCTTTTTCTTTTTTGGTACCAGGAATCGAACTCGGGACCTTGCATTTGTGAGGCAGGCGGCGGAACCACTGAGCTAAATCCCCGGCACCCCAGGTGAAAGGTTTCTATCCAGGGCTTCTGCAAAGCCCTGTAATCTACTGAGAGGAGTTGCAGTTGGTAGCATGGAAGCCAGGCGCGGTGGCACAGACCTGGGAGGCTAAGTAGGAGAACTGCAAGTTTGAGTCCAGCCTGGGCAACTTAGTGACTTAGCAAGACCTTATCTCAAAATTAAAAAATAAGAAAGGCTGGGGATGTAACTCAGTACAAAGGCCCTGGCTTCAACCCCTGGTACCTTATGTAAAATGCCCACAGTTAAGCATCCTGGGGCTCTGTCAGCCCAGAAGATGCACCCTGAGGCTTGTCTCAGCCATGGGTTAGGGAGAGTTCTCAGATACAACACGCAAAGCATAATCCATAAAAGAAAAAGTGTTACATTGGACTTCATCAAAATTTAAAACATTTCCACTTTGAAAGACACCATTAAGAAAATTAAGACAAGTCACAGATAGGGAGAAAACATTATGATATAGCACTTGTAATCTAGATTATATGAGGAAGTCATAAAACATAGTAAGACCGGGGCCGGGGATTTATCTCAGTGGTTTCGCTGCCTGCTGCGCAAGCGCAAGGACCCCAGTTCGATCCCCGTACCAAAAAACCAAACAAAAAAACCCATAGTAAGACCAACAACCAAAAGATTTGAATAGGCATTTCACCAAGGAAGATATATAAATAAATAGCTAATAAGCCCATGAAAAAATGTTCATCATTCATCATGTCAGAAATGCAAATTAAAACTACAATGAGATGTGACCACACAGCCACTAAAATGGCTATAATAAAAAAGACAAGGTGGTGAAACTAGGACTCTTACACATTATGGGTGGAAACATAAAACGATCCAATGATTCAAAAACAGTTTGGCAGTTTCTTAAAATGTTAAACATAAATTCACCCTGTAACTCAGGAGTTAGCACTCCTAAAAATGAAAATACATAGTCCACACAGAGATTTATATACACACGTCCAGAGAGGAGCCATTCATTTTAGCCACACAAGAGTTAAATCCAAATGTCCATCAACTGATGAGGGATGGACAGAGGCACGCGATGGCATATCCATGACAATGGTGTGCTTCTCACCCATAAAAAGGAATGAAATACCGACATGTGACATTGGTGAACCTCAAAAACAGAGAAGAAAGCTACAAAAGACCACCTGTCACAAGACACCATTTATAGGAAATGCCAAGGAAGAACAAAACAACAGAAAGCAGCTAAGCAGTTGCTTAGGGTGCGAGAAGCAATAAAGTACAAATGAGTTTGAGGGAACTTTTTGGAGGGATGCATGTTCTAAATTTTTCACCAAAAAACCAAAGCTTTAACTGCAAAGTTGAGGAAGAAAATCTTAGGCAGCTGGAGGGGCACACTTTCAGACTGGCCCGCTTCCAAAGGCAGCAGGCAGCCTGTAGGACTGGCTGGCGGGCTGGTCTGCTGATCGGTCTCAGGCCTGTGTCACCGATCTGGGATCTTCTGGGCTGGCGATGGCTTTGCTGCCAGGAGAGGACAATCTGTGGTCCCCGCCATGGGGGCTCCACACTCCTGGAGTTGAGAGCACAGGTTCAGGACAGGGGCTGGAGAGGTCTGAGTAGCTATCCGGGAAACCTTGTGTCCCCAGGCTGGAAGGGGGCGAAAGCAGCTGAATTCGGGGCTGACCAACCCTGTCCGGCCAGCTCCTAGACAGACGCTTCTCGAAGGACCCACACCCCCTGCAGAGCTTAGGAGAGATCTGAACCAAGACTCGTAAGAAAGGATACAAAATGAAGGGCAAGCTTTGTTCTCTTAGTACCTGTCGGCCCATAAAGCTGTAGGCCCATACATTTTTACGGTGGCAGTGGTCACACAACTCTGTAGGTTGACTGGAAGTTACCGATTGTATACGTACCAGGCGTGACGTTTAGGGACTGTGATGGATACCTCGACAGCCGTGTGAAGAGGGTGGGGAGAGGAAGAGGGAGGATGCTGGGGGGCGGCCCTCATCCAGACCCCCTCTGCCGCCACAGGGTGTTTGTGATTCTGCTGGTGCTGGTCTCCATCCTGTGGATCCCGGTGGTCCAGGCCAGCCAGGGGGGCCAGCTTTTCGTCTACATCCAGTCCATCAGCTCTTACCTGCAGCCGCCTGTGGCCGTGGTCTTCATCCTGGGCTGCTTCTGGAACCGGGCTAATGAAAAGGTGACCATGGGGCAGCCCCCACCATGATGGCGCAGCGCTGCCTGTGCGGAATGGGGGGCAGCGGCAGTGGGGGACCGAGGGCAGCTGGACTTGGGGTGTTGGGGAGAGAGCAGCCCTGTGGCAGAAGATACAGAGAGGTTATGAACAGGGCAGTGGGATTCTCACAAGAATCTCAATACGTTTTATTGAGCAGGGAGGCTGTTTCATAGAAAGAAATGAGTAAATGACATGAGAATGACATGATGCATTGCAGCTGGCCCTCCTATCTGTGGGCTCGGCATCTGCAGATTCAACTTATAGCTGATTGAAACTATTTTGTAAAAATTGCACATGTGGCCCGGGGATTTAGCTCAGTGGTTCTGCCGCCTGCCTCGCAAGTGCAAGGACCCGAGTTTGATCTCTGGTACCAAAAAAAAAAAAATTGCACATGTACTGAACATGTGTGACCATTTTCCTTACTGTAATTCCCCATACGATAGAGTAGAGCAGTATTCACACCACACTCACATTGTCTTAGGTATTACAGGTGATTAGAGACGATTTAAAGTACACAGGAGGATGTGGGGAGGTTACATGCAAGCACAACACTGTTTCATGTACGAGGCTTGAGCATGGGTGGACTCCGGCATCCATGAGGGAACAGACCCCTCCAAGACACCAGGGAATGCCTGCACTGTGGAGGAGGAACACATGACTAGCTCCACCGCTCCAAGTCACAGATGCAGGCAGTGATGGCTGTGAGAAAGCCACACTCTTGTGAGGACTTCTTGAGTCCCTGGAGGCCCAAGCCCTGAGGTCTTTAAGGTGGTTTTGCTCTGATTTCCAGGGTGCCTTCTCAGGCTTGATCTTGGGCCTGCTGCTAGGCGTGATCAGGTTGGTCCTGGACTTTATCTACCCTCAGCCAAGGTGTGACCAGCCAGATGAGCGCCCCGCGGTGGTGAAGTACATCCACTACCTCTACTTCTCCATGGTTCTGTCTGGGGCCACCCTGATCACCGTGTGTGCCATGAGCTGCCTCACAGAGCCACCCTCCAAGGAGAAGGTAGGTTTGAACTGACAGCTCTGGCAGCTGGGACTCTGGCAAACGCGAGAACACTAACTCCAGCTGGCTTAAGCAAAGAGGGCTGAATGTTTAGAAAAACAAAAAGTCCAGGGCTGGACTCAGAAAAGGTCCTCAGAAGCCACCTTCCACTTCTGCTCTGATTCTTGGGCCCCATGTGTGGCCACTCAGCTTCTAAGGATATATCCTCTTTGATTGTCATTAATTAAAAGCACATGCATTTCAAGCCCGGCATGATGGTGCATGCCTGTTATCCCAGCGCTCTGGGAGGCTGAAGCAAGAGGAGAACTAGTTCAAGTCCCACCCGGGCAACTTAGTGAGACCCTATCTCAGAAGAAAAAATAAGAAAAGAGCTGGGGATGTTGCTCACTGCACATGCTCTGGATTTAATCCCCAGGACTAGAAAATAAAAGCATATGTATTTCTATCTCGGGATTTCTATCAAACCTCATGATTCCTTTATTTTTCAAACTTCCTGATTCCTATTGATGAAGTCAACTCAAGACGCGCATCCAAGAACTAATGAACCGATGTGATCTCTCTGGCTAGAGAAATGGCTGGGTTGACACAGTCAGTCCTTGGGTCTCACCGTACCCCAGGGCCAGTGCTGAGCTCAGAGGGCTAAAATGGGGGACAGCTAGATCCCAACTTAAGAACGAGGGCTGTTAAGAAAGGTGGAGAACTGAGCATTGGTCCTGGGGAGCCGAGGGAGCTGAAGCCTGCTGCAGGGTGGGGTGAGAGGGGAAGACAGAGCAGCTTGGGGCAGTGTGAAGGCTGAGCCAGCGGCTGGCGGGGGGTGGGAAGGGTCGCAGCCTCCTCCAGAACTCACAGCTCCTCTCTGCTCCTTAGGTCCATGGCCTGACCTGGTTTACTCGTCACGACCCTGTGGTCCAGAAGGAGCAGGTGCCCCCTGGACCCCCCCTGCCTCCTACCGCCTCTCAGAACGGGGCCCCAGAAGCCACCAGCACCAACGTCCAGTTCGAGATTGTTCAAGAAAACACGTCCAAAACCCACACCTGTGAGTTGCCTCTTGCCCTAGTTACATTAGGAGTCTTGAAAAGCAGCATTACGTGTTCAAGGGGAGATCTTCCTATCACATCACGAGCTAGAACGGGGACAGACTTGGAAGTTGAGCATCCCAACTCGTGCCTTCCCCACTCGCCAGCTGCCAGAAAGGGGTGATCGGTAACTCTTAGGAGGAGGATTCCTCCTCCGATGGGTTCCTGTTGGTGTCCACTAAGGCTCAGCCTATTCATCCTCTCAGTCAGCTGGAGCACTACTGCACCCTCTAATCATCACTCTCACACTTGCAGCTTGCAGATATATCCTGGTGTCGCCCACCTGTTCTAATCAGGGGTCCCTGAACCTTGGGCTGTGGCTGGGTGCCTGTCTGTGGCCTGTTAGGCACCAGGTTCGCAGACCGGGGATGAGCAGTGAGCGTCGGTATTAGCTGCAGCCGCTCCTGGCTCACATCACAGCCTGAGCTCCACATCAGATCACAGAGGTGTCAGATTCTCACAAGAGCGAGAAACTACTTCGAACCACGTGTGCAAGAGATCTAGGTGGCAGGCTCATCTGAACATCTCAAACTGTCCCACCTGCCCCGACCATGAAAAGCTGTCTTGTGTGAAACCAATCCGTGCCCAAAAGGTTGGGGACCATGGTTTCATTTGAATGTGAGCTAACATTTACTTGTATCCCCTTCTGGAAGGACAAGGTGGCAACAGCGAGCCTGTGTGTCTCTGGCGGCAGTTACACGGCACCATTAAGCAGCTGTCCCTGATGTGGGTTGTGTCCTTCCGTTAGTCAAAGCTCCTCCAGTCCCTGCTATCCCGATTCTGAGGCTTCGGGCTATCATGGCTTTTGTTTGGTGGGTTTTATTTTGGATATTGTGGACATGAACCCACGTCCACTGAAAGTGAGAAATGCCAGAAAGCCATGTGTTTAAAGAAAAATAGGAATAGCATATTTCCTGGTAGAGATGAAGGCTATTTCAAAGTGTTTAATATGCACATGTGCTTCCCTTGGCTCAGACATATTAGTTCTCTGACCTGTAAACAGCTGACCTGTTCACACCCCCAGCTCTAAACAGAAAACTAAGAGTTTTCCACAAAAGTCCTCATTTCCGGGCAGCCTCCAGGAAGGCAGTGAGACATAAAGGGGACTCAGGCAGGTCTTAACCTCACGCCTGCCACAGCTTACCAGCTATGTGGCTTTGCTCAAGTTAGTCCAAGGCTCAGTTTCTTCACTGAAATTCTTCATCCAAAGACAGTGAAATTCTGAAAATACCAGTCTTCTACAATTAAAGAGACCTCCCAATTATGTTGTTAATGAATACAGTCACCCCTCAGGATCTGTGGGGGGCTGGCCCCAGGACTCCCCACAAATACTAAAGTGTATGGGCCTCGGGGCCCTCGTATAAAATGGCCTGTTTGTATATAACCTGCATGCCTCCTCCCACATACTTTAAATGCCTAACACCATGTAAACAGTCGTTGTATTGTTTACGTAATAATGGCAGAGAAGATCTGTACACATTCACTACAGACACAATTTCCCCAATGTTTCCCTTGTGATTGGCTACGGAGGGCGGCTGAAGCTTCCAGAGCAGGTGCAGAAGGCTTCCGCCGGCCTCAGGAGCACAGCTGGCTGTCCCCCCCATTCTGGGAGATGAGGTCCATCCCATCCCTACAACCGGACCGACCTTCTTTCATTGGTTCCTCTCAGATGACGCGACCCCAAAGCAGTCCAAAGTGGCGGGGGTCATCCTGTGGCTCTGTGGGATGGAGAACAAGAGCAAAGAGGTGCCCCCAAGCAAAGCGGAGCCTGTCCTCACTTCCTCGGAGGAAAGCCCCCTGGTGAAAACCCTTCTGGACATCAACTGTATCGTCTGCATTACCTGCGCCATCTTCCTCTGGGGCTACTTTGCCTAATGTGAGGAACCCAGGCATCTCTGTTTTGTTTTCAACAATATTTTTTAACGAAATAATAATAATAATAATAATAATAATAATAATAAAGCTTTTGTTTGTTTACTATGAGGCTTCAAAGGTGTTTATGGGCCATCCTCATCAGGACATTTAAGTCTTTTCCTTTCTCCTTTCCTTCTTCCTTTTTTCTTTTTGCAGTCCTGAAGTTGAGCCCTGGGACTGCTAAGCTATACCCCTAAGCTTTCTTATTTCTAATTTTGGGGTAAGGTCTCACGAAGCTGCCCAGGCTGCCCTTGAACTTGCAGTCCTCCTTCCTCAGCTTCCCAAGTGCTGGGATCACAGGCGAGTGCCACCATGTTGCCCCAGATCTTTTCTTCTTCAAAGGAATCCTAAAGGTTTTCTCCTCATGGTACTTGCTTCTGGGTATGATTTCCTGAATACGGACCTGAGTTTTTTGCCCTGGAATCTCATGGTTATAAGAAAATCAGGTAACTATGGGCATTTCTCAAGTTCTGCCTCAGAGAATTCTGTTTCTTTACCTAATTTCCCATGAGATGCTTCCTCCAGAAGGAAGAGTGTCTGCAAAGAATCTCTATTGGTTGAGGACCCATGCTGCTTTGGACTGGGAAGTAGCAGCTGCTGCTGTGTGCAGAGCCAGCATCTCAGGTTTTCGGTTTGGGACTGGACAGGGTCTTGAGAAATGACCCACAGGGGCTGTGTCTGCCATGTGCACAACTGTCTCGGGGGAGCTCCCGTTTGGGGTGAAGAGGAGGGTGGAGCTACTCACTACTCCAACAGAACTGCAAAGTGGAGTAGTGCTCCCAGCTTCTCAAGGGACCCCAATTTCCAGACTACAGGGGAAATAGGAAACCACGTGACCACGCAGTCTGAGTGATCTCTCCTGAGCTCCCGGGGCAGCTGGTCCTCGGTAACGGCATCAGCCCAGAGCTCACCCTTGTCAGGACTGGCCGCCCACGCTAACCTGGGTAACGGCTGTGGGCAGGACAAAGTGCTCCGGGAGGGCCACTGGGGGGTCTGGTTGCTAACGTAGCTTCTATCCAGACCCACATAGCTGTTCCTGGCAGGACCCCAAGGGGTGCGGGAGGTAAGAGGGCCCGAAGCATCTTCACAGGAGAACTGAGCCCCGCCCAGGGTGAGGAGGGGGCAGGAGGCAGAGGCTTCCCCTAGTCCTGAGCACTCCCAAATGCTAAGCCTGAGCTGCCTGTGGTCGGGGTACACCGCAGGCTCCTCAGGCCAGGGCCATCTCCCCCTGGACTGCAGCCCCTGGCCTCCTGCCTGCCCTTCCCACATCTCCGGCCACTGGCAGAGAGGTCTGATCAAGCCAGTCCTCTGCTTGATGCCTCAGTGAAGCTCACCTTCCTGGGAGCCCTGGCAAGGCCCTCAGTGATCCCCCTCTTTCCCTGGGTAACCTAAGGTTACAGCACACACTCGGGCTCGGCCTGTCCAGCACAGTGGATGCTACAAAGCAGGTTAGATAGGAAAAGCAGGCCTCGTGCTATTCCCTCCTTCCTCTTCTGACTAAATACTCCCCCACTCTGCTCAGACATCACTGCTTTCAGGAAGCTTTCTTTGATCACCCCACCCCACTGTGACCTGTGCCTTCAAAATGTGAGCCACATTTTACTATTAATGCTCACCTGTCTGCCCGACCAGACTAACACTTCCTGAAGGGCAGAATGTGTCGCACACACCATGCTCTGCTCAGTGCCTGCTGGACAAACAGGTGGATTCGTCCTCTAGACACCAGTGTTTTCTGGCCTTTGCCTCACAGCCCCCAACCACAGCCCCTTGCCAGCCCGCCCCAGGGATCTAGGGCTAGGGACACCCAGTCCGCTGCACCAGCTTAGTTCCTGAGGGCAGAGCTCATGGAGGTGACCGTGAATGCCGATTCAGTCCCTGGCTGCAGGACCACCGACACTGGTCCCTGGGGCTGCCCTCTGACCAACTCCCAGGAATGTGTTCACCTGGCCTTGCTTAATTCCGGCCAGCATCAGCCCTTCTAAGTGGCCTCCTGCTTCCAGTCTCACCTCTGACACAGTCCCGCTCTGCGCCGCTGTCACAGGGATCGAAGACCCCAAAAGGCCCGGAGCACCCTTCTCTCCTCAGCTCCCTACCATTGCTTGGAAATCTTCCAAACACGAGTCAGAAGGCACTGCATACAGCTCCACCTCCCCTGGACACCCTACATTTTACTCCGCCCCCATCTCAAAGCAGCAGCAGCAGGGGCGGCAGTGGCGCCCCATCCAGGGTTTGGGTCCGCCTGCACCCTCAGCGGCCTGCGTAAGGTGCAGCCATTCCCACGCGCACTCGCAGCTCCTCTTCCTATGGTGCGTACGGTTCCCAGGGCCTAGGACAGGGAATAGGAAGAGCAAGCCCTGGAGAATACACAATGAACTGTGAAGACCTTGGTATCGATTCTAAGGGAAATTCTGTGGAAAATGCTGAGTTCCTGCATGAAATGACATGCAAATTTTGGGGTCACTCAAGTATAATTTGTTGATGTGCAGAAAAACTTTGTTCAGGGGCTGGGGATTTAGCTCAGTGGCACCATGCCTGCCTCGAAAGCGCAAGGTCCTGAGTTCAATCGCCGGTACCGGGAAAACAAAACAAAACAAAACAAACACAACTCTGTTCAGTACAAGCAGAGGAAGAAAACAGAAGCTTGGTGAGGTGCTCTTCCTTGTGTCTTCCCCTCTCACACACCTTTTATGTGTGTGTGCAGACTGCCAACTCCTGGTCCTTACATCCTTGTCTAATTCCAAGTATGGACAGAATCTGTGACTTCCTTCTAAGCAACACACGTGGCAGTAGTGATCGATGTCGTGGTTGTTATACCAACAGGGCTGATCAACACATGTTTAAATTTTAAAATTACAGTAAAAGACACATGGCTATTAATCCCCTCAAAGCACTCCCCCTCACTCTGAACACATCCCTCATTCCTGCCACTTTTTTTTTTTTGGTACCGGGGATTGAACTTGGGACCTTGCGCTTGTGAGGCAGGGACCGGAACCACTGAGCTAAATCCCTGGCCCTATTCCTGCCGCTCTCCGAAGCAGCTCTGAAGTCTTCTTTCGTGTCTTTACAATGAGTGCTGCTGCTGAGTGTTATCTAATGGAAATGCGGGCTCATAAAACACTGAAATGTGCCTCATCCCCAGATCTGGCACCGCAACTTGACTCTTCCCCAAAGTCACAATGGCCACAAAAAAGTTACTGCTTTGGATGGGTTCAGGACATAGGAGCAGCCACAACTGTGCAACTAAAGACATGAAAAAGGACTTCCAGAATGACTTCAGAAAGTGGCAAGACCAATGGGATACGCATGTGTCAAGAGAGGGGGAGGATTTGGAAGGGGATTAATGGCGATGTGTCATTTACTGTAATATTTTTAAAATTTTAAGCATTCACTATTTTCAATCACACTGTAATGTAGTGGTCACATTATATGACAGCCTTGCTGGCAGATTCCCTGCAGACCTTCCTTGATGACTTCATGAAGCAGGAATCCCGTCGGGGTAATGCTAGCAAGGAACTGTAGGCAGCTCCTGATGATGCCAGCAAGCAGCCAGGACCTCAGACCCTGTGGCCCCACAGCCACAAGAAAAGGAATGCTGACAATCTGAGGGAGCCTGGCACTGGGTCCTTCTCAGTCGAGCCTCTGGATGAGAGTCCACCCCTGGCTGATGTCTGTCCACCCCTGCCTGTGAGAAGCCAAGCAGAGGCTCCAGCCTGGCTGGGCTGGCTCCTGACTCACAGCAACTGGGAGATGATCAGTTTCCACCGCCATAAACACCTAAATGTGTGGTTCTTCATGACACAGCAGCAGACAGTTCACACAGGTGAGGTACAGGAACGCATGTGGGTGTGGACAGGCGAATGGGGGTAAGGGGAGTGTTTACCTGTCTGCCTGCACAAGTCTGTTTAGCCATATGCCTGAGAGCAAGCAGCAGAGCCTCTTTTATGGGCTGTATCAAACAGGAGGCATTTGGTTGGCAGGAACAGAAACAAACCCAGAAAAGTTTGTGCAAAGCAAGTAATCGTGAGGCAAGAAATGTAGTCTGGCCTTGAAGACACAGACTAAAAGCTGGGAACTTCCGGAAACCAATCCCGTGCTCTCACTTCATCTGTCTCTGCACGCCTGCTAACTTCTCCCCTCGCAGGTTGGTGTTCTCAGCTACACGTGGCTGCATGAGTGCCTGCACTGTGCTGGGGGACATGGACCCTGCCCGCTAGGGAAGGGATCGAGTGCCCTCTCCGGCTGTGGGAGACAGTCACTGCATTAGGGTCCTTCTTGCCATTTGGTTGTACCAAGGCCAGTGGCTTCACACCAGCATGTCCTTCCTCCTCCCTAACTCTACTTGTGTGGAAGCCACTGGTCCAGAAACATCCCTATCAGAGAGGTGCAGCCGTCTGATGCGATTCACTGAGACTGAGGTCCCAGAGACCACTGGGGTGAAGACAGGTGCAGCGGGATATGGAAGAGACGGGTGAGGAATGGCAGGAGCAGGACCCAGGGAGAAAAACCAGAAGGAATCCTAAAGATTGTCAGAGGAGCATGCAGGGAGCTGGAGCCCCAAGAGAGGAGTGAGGTCCATCCAAGGAGCTCCCAGGGAACCAGGGCCATCAAGGTCGACTGGGTGGCTCCAACACCTCTGAACTCTTGGGGGCCATGGGTAGAAGCCAGCACCATCAGGCCAGCCAGGGGCCTGCTGTGACCTTCTAGAGTGCCTCACAGGTCCTAAACTGCAGGGCACGGCAAGATGAACAGGTGCCTAACCCTGTAGGCAAGGGGAGCAGGGATGGAAGGCCAGAAAACATGGGCCCAGAACCTTCTAAGAAAGGGTGGAGAAAAGGGAAGGTGGATTCCAGAGGCGAGCACCTCCCTGGGGAGCCAAGGTGGCCACCAGGAAGTCTGATGAGAGTTCTCGACCTCTGACGGGGGCAGGACGAAAGGGCTCTGCCAGGTGTGGTGACAGCAAAAGGGACAAGCAACGTGGTGACTCTCCAAGCAGGAATCATGGGTCCTGAGAACAGGAAAGAAAGAGCATCCAGGTGCAGTCCCCAGCCCTGCCTCCAGACAAGCTCCAGGTACAGTTACACCTCCGAACATTCAACACCAGGCCACCGGGTCCCACGCTGTGGGGCTGGATCCCCTTCGGGTGACAGACAGCAGCTTGTTTGGTATTTACCCGACACACACACAGGGTCAAATAATTTTCGTTTTTCTGAAGACTGGGGCTGTCACAACAGGAGACCAACATTCTTAAAGCAGTGAGGGTAGGGTTTGTTGGGTTGGGAATTATCCATAACATGCACTACATGCAGAATGTCAGTGTGGACTCCCCACTCCCAGGCACCCACATGACAACAGCGTGTCCCCAAATCCCCCAACTGTCAGCTCCACCAAGTGAAGCATCTCTAAGATGCTGCAGACGCCAGGCTGCATACAGCCAGACTCAGCACTGAGCAGCAACCTGCACAGAACTCTGCTTTCTTGGCCACGTTTGTCCTAGAGCTAAAGGGGGATGCTGAAAAGTAAGGAGGGAAGAGCGAGTCGGAAGTTGAATCAGTGTAATTAACAAGTGTAAAGGTGCTCTAGGGCCACAGGAACCGGGAGGGACAGGAAGCTGCAGTTGCCCTTGTCAAGTCAGGCTTGAGTTGTGCCTAGCAGGAGGCAGTGCGATGTCCCCGAGCAGGGGCAGGCCCACAGATGACTGACAGGCGGCTCCGGGCAGCCAGATCTGGCAGTGTGCACCCTACGTTCCCAGGAGAAAAGCACTACGTGTGGGCCCGGGGAGGGGGCCCAAGAGACAGCTCTTCAGAGGAAAGCCTCACCAGCTCCAACTCCCATCTGCCTGCTCACACCCTCCAGTCCTGGGAGGGTGCTTGGGACAGGGCAGGAACGCGCTCCTGTCACTGAAGAAGGAACTCCTGTGGCATCACAGCCCGACACAGGCACCAGCCCTGTGGGGCTGGGCCGCGCTGGAGCAGCTCCCCCTCAGCGGAGTCTCTCTAGATGGACAAGAAAGGGGCTCAGGACCGGCGCGACCGAAGGCACAGCCTTGCCTGTGGACTGTGCGCTGAGGGACAGCAGTCTGGGCGGTCCCGGGGGCACCGGCGGCTCCTCTGACTGCTGTGGCTCGGCTCTCAGGCCTTTCAAACTCCCACCGCCCCGAGACATCCCATCCACACTTCTATCTACCTAAGTGACAGTCTAGCTACATGCACACGCACGCACACTCCTCTAAGAATTACCAAGTTTTCATATAAACCACAGAATATATTTAATTCAAATTAAACATGAAACTAGAATAATGTTCGGTCCTTATCAAGTAGCAATTACATGGTTAAAAAAAAGAACAGTACATTTCCATCTGCATTCTGCAACCCCACAAGGCACAGTCATAATCCAGTTTGACGAGGTGACAGGTCCAGCAGTCACCATCAATGCACGTGGACCGAGAGGACTGAGGGAGACAAAGAGCAGACTTAAGACAGAAGGGTGTGCAGCGAGTCTGGAGGAGAGAAGCCTCCCTCCTCCGGCATGAGAGTGGAAGTGTGAGTAGCAGGCAGAAGGTGACTCGGGAGCTGATGCGTTTTATTAAACAGAGGAACCGCGTTGCCTCTTGCTCACTCCAGCTGCTGCCGGTGCTGCCTGTGTGAACAGCGGTGACCAAGCTCCCCACACACTTCTCGGCACTCATACTCTTCTCACCTCAGGCTTCTGTGCTTTTGCTTCTTTTTGGCATGATTTCTTTCCTACGTAAAGAAAGCCAACTTCTTCAAGACACAGCTCATTCAGCTTTAAGTGGGCTGTGCAGAGGCCAAGTCCTGCGTGGCGAGGCTTCTCCGCCACCCAAAGCTTCTCACTGTCTGGTCTGCGGAGACAGAGGGTCGTCTGCCCCAGCCCGCTCGCCAGGGTGGAGGGTCGCGGCCGGGAGGCGGCTCTCCTCACAAGGCGGTGCTTTCCGTGTCATTGTCCATGTCCAGCAGGATGTGGCCAGGCGCCTCTCCGCTTGCAGAGTCTGAGTGCATTTCAGGAAAGATGTTGCGAGGTGGTTCTGAAACCCTAGAATTGGTGTCTGGACAAAAACACGAGGACACGATGTCACTGAGGGCAACACCCACCAGGCACGAGGACTGAGCAGAGGAGAGGCTGGGAAGCTCGAGTTTGCTCACGCACTCACGCTCCCTCACCAGAGCCCTCAGCAGCCCTGAGACCCCACATGGCAGCCACCGGGGGTAGCTCCACCTCTGAGCTCTGGTGCTCCCTGGCCCTCGAGGGACCTGCTTGCTACCACTGAAGGAAGCACACCTTTCACCTTATGCTTATCGGGATGTCAGAGCAGTGAGGGGACTCTCCTCCCAGCATGGGGCTGCAGATGAGCACGTCTGCAAAGAGCCTACTCCTGAGGACGACAGACTTCCTCTGGTGCTCGTGCCATGATCTTGACCTTGGCACTGGCAGCACTCTGGGCTGAGTCCCTGGGTTGTCAGGCACGCTCCTGTGGGCTGAGCAGAGCCCTGGCCTCTGCTCAGCAGATGTCAGTGGCACAGAGCCCCTCCTCCCCGTGACAACTCGGAATGTCCCAAGACTGCCCAGTGGCCCCTGGGGCACAATCACAAGGTGACAGCAACAGGCAGACCACCAGTCTCCTGTGAAAACTCACCCCTCCTATCTTTCTAATACTTCTGGGGCCCTTTCCATGTCTGACTGAGGTAGTCTGAATCCCTTCAGTAAGTCAGCAAATACGCGGTCCTCCAGCTACTGTGCCCATTCCCATGCTCACAGGAACCTCCGCTGACACAGCTCTCGGCCCAGAGGGGCCGCTGGATCTGAGTTGGAGTCATTCATTCACGAGCAGCTATTGACTGCACAGCAACCACGCGCCAAGCCCTGCCCACCTGCTGAGGACCCAACAGTGAACATGACATCGCCATAGCAATGCCTGTGGTCAGGTGCAGGAGCCTGGACCTCATCAAGACAGAAGGTGCAGGGCCGGGGATTTAGCTCAGTGGTTTTGCTGCCTGCTGTGCAAGCTCAAGGACCCGAGTTCGATTCCCGGTACCAAAAAAAAAAAAAAAAAAAGAAGGTGCAGTTCCTGGCAAATTACAAGAGCCTGGTAGGGTATCCTAGGACTGGTGTAAGAGAGAAGGGAAATAGTTAAGTTTGTTATATTCAAGCTGGTTTCGGTAGGGAGCAGGCGGGAGCCCACACAGGGAGGAGCTGCTTCTCTACTTGCTGGAAGGCACAGTTATCCTGTCTATCCTAGGTGGGAGCTGGCTCTTCCAGCGCCTCAGCCAGGCACACACAGCCAGCAAATGCTGATGTGCTTCGGTGGGGTTTGCCATTTTGAAAATTCCCTCTGCCCTGCTGTCCCTGTCCCTGTCCTCAGGCCCCACTCTGAGGTCTGTTTACTCTCAGGGCCCTGCTTACAGTGGCCCTGGGCTGGGCTGGGCTGGCAGACCCCTCCCTCAGGGGGAGGGCCACACCTTGGGGAAATTCCTACTCATGCAGGGACCAGGGTGTGGAAGAGCTTAGGTGCTACATGTCACTTCAGGGCCCAGGATTCAGCCCAGTGCTTCTGTCACCTGCCTCGAAAGCGCAAGGTCCCGAGTTCAATACCAATAAAAAAAGTAAATGTCATTTCAGACAATTCAGGTCTTATAACTACAACCGACTGAGCTGCTGAATGACGCCATGTGGTGGCGCAGTCAAAGGCAGTTTGTGCGGACAGATTTGAGGCTACCTCAGATGTATCCTCAGCAGAGCGGAAGGGAAGCCAACACGGGGGCAGGGCGGTGGTGGTACCTGGTTCACGTGACAAATATTTAAAATAGAAAAAGAAACCAAGAGACTCCCACTAACCAGTCTCACACGAAGGTGAGAATGATGTGGCTCATCGTGGACTGAGGCTGGGCCATCTGTAACCAGGGCCCTTCCTCAACTGAATATCTTCATACCCAGCCGAGCACTGCCTTTTAGCCAATGAAAGAACTGGTAACAGGAAAACCAAGGGCTGCATCAGATTAAAACACAGACGCCGGAGTCCAGGAAGCTGACCCTCCAGACTGGCATTCTGTTATTTAGAATTATCTGTCACATCAACAATTTCAAAAATGTGCTTTAGGTCGTAAACCCATCCTTCAAAAAGGCCAAGGTTACCTGCTAACGACCTGGACAGGTAACAGATCCCCAAATACCCCTGAAATGAAGTGCTTCAGGTACAACTGCAGGGCAACCACCTGCCCCAGGCCACCACCCACCCCTTCCCCTAGCCCAGGGTCTGGGGACACGGGTTCCTCTACTCCTTATTAGTTTTTAAGGCTTTGAGTGACACTCTCTGTAATCTACGAAAGTCTTTGAGTTGGTTGTTTATTACTCTAGCTAAAGGAGATATTCTGTTAAAGTCTCACTGGATGTTTAATTTGACACGATTCTGTTATCTACTCATTAAAAATAAACTGCAAGTAGAGGTAGAAGCCATTTCTATGTCAAATTACAAGCAATAATATAACTATTTGATGAAATATTATGCAGTCATTGAAGCGATGGCTATAGAAACCAAACTGCCAGATGGGAAAGAGCATAGGATGTAAAGTAAAATAAGAATGCAGAATTGCCAGGTGTGGTGGTGCACACCTGTAATCCCAGCACTCTGGGAGACTGAGGAAGGGGTTCACAAGTTTGAGTCCATGCTGAGTGACTTAGCAACATCCTGCCTCAAAAACAAACAAAATAGCTGGGAATTTAGCTCAGTGGTTCTGCCGCCTGCCTTGCAAGCACAAGGACCGGAGTTCGATCCCCGGTACCAAAAAAAAAAAAAAAAATGCAGGATTAAAATCTGCACATTATGATCCCGTACTTCCTGCCTTCAGAAAAACAAAACTAGAATTTTATTTTAGTATTACTATTTTTTTGGTACCGGGGATTGAACTTGGAGCCTTGTGCTTGCGAGGCAGGCGGCGGAACCACTGAGCTAAATCCCCAGCCCCAAACCAGAATTTAAAAAAAGAATATAAATAGGCTCCTCCAAGTGTAAAACTATTACTGATTTTGTATTACTTTGAATTTCCTTTATACCTATGCTTATTTCATGATACAAGAAAAGTCTGACTTCAAGAGGAGGACACTGGGAGCCAGCAGACTGTCCGCTGTGTGATGCCGAGAGTGACTCCATCTGTGTGTCCGTCACACAGTGGTTGAGGTTCCCAGGTTCTCTCGTAACTGCTCTTATTAAATTAAAAAGTGACTCTTTTCTGGTGGTGGTACCGGATTGAACCCAGGGCCTTTGCACTCAGTTACGTCCCCAGCCTTTTAAGCTTTGAGACACAGTCGTGCTAAATCGCTAAGCTGCTCGGGGTGGGCTCAAACTTACGCTCCCCCTGCCTCAGCCTCCCAAAGTACTGGGATTACAGGCCTGCAGCGCCACACCCAGCTGAGCACTGCCTTTTAACCAATGAAAGAACTGGTGGTAGGAAAACCAAGGGCTGCATTAGATTAAAATACAGACACCAGAGTCCTGCCCCTGATCCTGTCTCTAGGTCCTAGGAGGCTGGGCATGGGCATTTCAGATTTAAAATGTTGACATGTGAGTCTGATGTGCAATTCAGAGTAACTATATTTTCTTCTAGGTAAACCTAGTAACTGCCACTCACCTAGATCCACTGCTATTATAAACGGTGATAGGTGCTTTTCTTATTTGACCTAACTGAATCAGCAGTTCTACTAGGTGTCACCACTCCTAGATCCACAGCCTGTGCCGTGCCTCATGTTACAGAGCTGAAACACTAACTGAGGTGTGTCCGACTCTACAGTGCATGTTCTTCCCACTATACCTCAATCCTGCTCAATAGAGAAAAGAACGGAAATTCAATAAGTAACAATGTCACCAGTTACCGTCTGTGAACACAATTAGTATTGAGAATTGGCAGCAAGCATGAAGAAAGCCAGTTCTCCTTTCCACACGCACTATTAGTAGGGGTTTGAGTGGGCAGGGTTAGGGTGACTGGTTAGCAACAGGCATTAGTGCACAGATATGATCATACAGCAGCAAAAATGCTTTGGCCAATCAGGTGCCTTTTCCTTACCATCAAACATTCCAATTTCAGTTCTTACTGAATATGGCAGGTCATACATCTAAATCATTTAATAAAATGTTTAAATTAGAATACTCTTTGCTAAAAACCTAATATTTTAAAAACAGCAAGATGTTAAACTCTTTTATTTGAGAAGTCAAAACCCTACTGCTTTCCAGAGTCACAATTAGGAGCTCAAGACTCAAAACAACACAGGATTTCTCCAGAGCTCAGGTCTGGTGCTGAGCTGCCAGGAGCTGGTGGCCAAACCTGCCTGGCAGCAGTAAACTCCCCCAGAGGTTCGCCTTAATCCCATGAGCCTTAGTCCAATGCTTCAAGATGAAGTGCTCTAAATGAATAACCTGTTTGCAGGAATTCATCTATCTGAAGTTTTCCAAGCGAAAACATGGTGTCATAAGAAGAGACCTCCCTGTCCAAGGCAGTTGCTCTTTTTCTTCCTGAAAAACCCCACGCCTATATCCAAGAATGACCAATGGGAGCAGGAACTCCACCAATGGATTCACGAATTCTAAGTGCTGGTCGTCTGTGTATTTCCAGTGGTATTCCAGGGACTTTCAAGGTATTAAAGGTTAATTCTGTAATACAAAGATCGTTTAGGTGACCTGAAATGTCTTGTGTTAGGAGGATTCGTAGCATAGAAAGATTAAATACCTAGCTAGTATCTTAAGGAACAGTATGTTTATTTTTATTTTTTTTGTACCGGGGATCAAACTCGGGTCCTTGCGCTTGCGAAGCAGGCGGCGAAACCGCTGAGCTAAATCCCCGGCCCAGAACAGTATGTTTAAATGTGAAGCATCATTTATCTAACAATTATAAAGGACAGCACACTGCAGTGCTGTAACAGATCAATAAAACCACCTTCTGGCATAACGCATTGCAGGCGCCAATGGGATTAAAGAACAGGCACAACTCCGGCTTGCAGTCTTCTATTTAAATAAAGTGATCCAGGAATAAAATCCAGTGTGTCCCAAGTCTTGAAGCACTAAAAAGCCCAGTGCTGACTGCAGCTCAGTCGCTCTGCAAGCGATTTCCTCACCCAACCGGTCACCCCCAGACTTCTGGGCTAACCCCCAAGGGTAGGGTAGGAGCCAAGGGCTGTGCCCTGCTCTGTGTTTCCCAGGCCGCACTCTCATGTTCCCTTCTGCTGTGCGCAGGAAGCTGTGGACACTGCCTGTGTGGCCAGGCTCAGGGCTCTGATGAAAGCAAACACCCGCACAAGGAGACAGATCCGAGTGCTGTCCCAATGTGGGCTGAGGGACAGGCGCAGATGGGCCTCATGGTGGTTTTCTTGTGTTTTTTGTTGGCACTGGGGCTTGAACCCAGGGCCTTCACCCTCAGCAACATCTCCAGCTCTTTTTATTTTTTTATTTTGAGACAGGTTCTGACTCAGTCAGCTAAGCTGCTCAGGCTGAGCCTGAACTTGCAATCCTTTTGCCTCTGCTTCCCAGACTGCTTGGGATTACAGGTGTGGCAGCACGCCTGGTTCCTCACAGTACCTTTTGAAAAGCTCATGTGGTTTAAGAAAGCAAAACTGAAGCGCGGCAGAATACAGATGAGCTTTAAGGAATTCGGGGTAAGACTGCTGGGGAGAGATTTTTTTTTTGTCCTAAGAATTTCAAACATAATTAAGCTCCATGCAGTTAACTTGCACTTAAAATACAAAAATTGGGGCCAGGGATTTAGCTCAGTGGTGCCGCCACCTGCCTTGCAAGCACAAGGTCCGGAGTTCGATCTCTGGTACCAAAAAGAAAAAAAAAAAAAAAGGAAGAAAATTAATGCACAAGACACAAGGGACACAGTTTTCTACGCTGGTGGCACCCAGGTCCTCTCTGTTGGAGCCTGAGGAGCCAACGGATGACGAGCGAAGTGCACTGAGAAGCACGGAAGGCTCCGAAAGCTTCCCCAAAACAAAGAAGCAGCTCTCCTCGTCTCACCCAAGTGGCTTGAAACCTGACATCTATCTCCCGGGTTTGGAGTGCTGCAGCTCAAAGTGCTTTTGATAACAATGAAAATAACATCACATGCTATGGAACGCACGGCTGCTGACTGCCACGGAACGGAACAGAACGGAATGGCGTCAGGCAGCCCCTCCGGGGCACAGTCAGAAGCACAAACACAGAGCACGGCTAAGCACTAAGCAGGAGCGTGCGGAGCTGCAGTTCGAGCCGCCTGGGGTTACAGACCTTCTCAGTCCTGGAAGCCTTCCCCACCTGTGGGGGCGCTAGGAAGGGCATCTACTGGGAGACAAACAAGCAAACAAACCAATGTGGCTTTGCAGTTTTCAAAATCAGTGTCATGTCATAAGAAGAGTCATTAACCATTTATAATAGGTGTATGTATTATGCAGTACACTCCTGAAAAAGAAGTCACCAGAAGGTATGTCTTAGTCAGTCAACGGTATCACCTGCAGCACCAGTTCTGGGTGTACTGGGGCTGATTTTCTGCTGAGATATCACTCAGGATGGTTGGGGAGCCCAGGGGTGTAATTCAGCTACTCCAAAAATGCTTCCCCTTAGAATAATTTATAACTAGGCTGTCGTAATTAAGAGGAGGTTGTGTAAGAAATGATGTGGAGCTTCTAATTACCATTTTTAAAAACACAAAAAACATTCCCTTTTAAATCAAATAGTAAATCTGAGTAACTGGGATGGAAGTATTTTTAAATCATAATTAAACAATGTGGCCATATCCCAGACTGCCTATTCCATTACAGTCTGCAACCCCAGCTCAAAGAACAGGGTTCCTTCCACTGGGCTTATGGGAAACCTCCACTCTTCCTTCACGGAGACCTCAGGCCAGCACTGGGATATAATTAGGTTCTCAGAGCTGCCATGCCGTGCAAGAGCATCCAATTTAGCATAAATCATGATTTTTCAAATCATCTGAAATCTTTCATTTACCATGGTATTTTTATTTTCACTCTTGGAAAATAAAATATTTAAACAAGGAATTCACCAAGAAATTAAATTCACGCTTATGTATACCTTCCACCTGGATTAAAAATCATTATACTCAGAAAAATGTAAATGCAGATTGGCCCTAAACACATAATGAAATAAACCAGGGGTCAGCAAACTCACAGGGCCAGATAGTAAATATTTTAGGCTTTGCAGACCGTATGATCTCTATAACTACTCAGCTACACTGCTGATCTGGCACAAAAGCAATCAGAGAATGTCAACAAATGGCATGGCTGTGTGCCGATAAAACTTCAATTCCACAAATGAGCTGTGGGCCAGATCTGGTCCACAGACAGTTTGCTGATTCCTGCTCTCAGCGGAAGCCTATGTGAAGGGGGCGGCAACCAAGCAAGGTACTGTGGACCAGGGCCCATGGGAACCACTCCCTCCTTACCTGTCCCTATTCTGGAGGACGTCAGAGCCGCACCGGTGAGGCTGCCGTCCCCAGCTGGGTGGGCGCCAGGAGGATGTGGGGGTGGAGGCATGCTGGGTCGGTTCCGTGGCTTTGGGACTGGTCTAGGTCTCGGTAAGGTTCCAGTATGCGGCTGTGCAGTCTCAGGGCCACTCACTGCCTGGGTCTGAGGTCCGGGCGGGCTGAGGTTCTGTTTCCCTAGAGGCGGGGTCCTGGGGGGCGTTGGAGTCTGGGGAGGGGTATGAGATGGCTGCTCCAGTCCTTGCTCACCAGGCAGAGCCCCGGAGGAGGGGCCGCCCTGGCCGCCCAGCCTGCTGTGCACCTGTGATGTGGCCTGGGTTGGGGGCTGTGGCGGAGGGTGGCTTGGTGCTTGGATTGGCGACAGGCTGCTGGAGTACCTCCTGGGTGCTGAGGGCTGGCCAGTGGTCAGTGGTTGGCCCGGTGCCTGGCCTGTGTGCTGCGGGGGAGAAGGACTTCGAGCGGCTGGCTTTGGTGACATGCTCGGTGGAAGCTGAGATGATCCTGGAGAACTCTGGCCCCCGGGATGGCCAGGAGGGGGGTTTCCTGGTTTGGGGGGTGCTGGAGCAGGTTTTTTAACAGCTGTACAAGAGGAAAAAATATGAGTCAAAGAGCAGTGGCGAGGGCCAGGAGGCACAGCTATGCCCCCCAGGAATACGCAGGCAGGCACCCTGGGGGGAAGTCAGGAAGGCACCCGGCTGTTCTTCCTCCCCAGAACCACAGCCCCACTACCCTTCCGGACACCTAACAAACAGGTGGCTGGTCTTCCTTCCCAAACTGTCAAAGCCATGAAACTACAAGGCAAAACTGAGAAAACGTCACAGATGAGGGAACTAAGGGGAGGGACAGGATGACTCAGTGCAATTTGGGCTCCTGCACAAGATCTGGGCAATGGAGATGGGCACTGAGTGAAAAGCAAGGAAATCTGAACCGAGCATGGAGGTTCACTGCCAGGTGACAATGTTCTCTCTTAGCTGTGACACATGTACCATGGTGATGGATGTCAGATACAACAACAGGGGAAGCTGGGTGGGGAGGGTATGGGAATTCTACTGTCCTGTAAGTATAAAATTATTCCAAATCTAAGTCTATTTAAAAAGTTAAGTGTATAATACACATATAGACCTTTGGTGACACAGCATTTCAAAAGTTCTGAAGGAAGCAGTGCCACACCCACACAGACAGCTGCTCCAGGCATGCATCCCCTCTTGTGACCCCAAAGCTGGAAGAGACAGCGCATCCGGCTTCCACCTTGACCAGCCTGGCCCCTGCTCAGGCCATCTTCTCCAGGGTTTCAGTTTTTAAAAATAATAGAAATTCTACCAATTACAACATCATTTGAGTTAACAGATACTATTCTAAATAAAAATACAAATCAATTTGGAAGAGTTGCCTGGGAATCATTTCTCTAAAGAAAGCAGGCACCGTCACTGTTCTCATGACATCAGCTAAGATCAGGACTGACCAAGGAGGTCAGAATGGAAAACAACAGCTCTCAAGCCTTGGTTTGGGGCTGGGAAGGGTGGGTATAAAGGAGACTGGAACATTTTTCAATTTCTGCTGAGATCTCACTAATTTCCCCCAAGAAAGGGAGAAGGAAATGAAGGAAAGAAATGAATAAGTATCCCTCACCTAACATACCTGTACTGAGTCAGGCCCTTCACATAAATTATCTATCTCATGTTAAGTCTCATCAGCTTACCGCAGAACTGGTACTATTTATACCCATTTCACAGTGGAGAAAACCGAGGCTAAGAGAGAACAAGTGTTTTGGAGGAGCAGGACAGCTGGGAAGTGGTGAAAAGAGATTCGAATTCATGTCACGTGGACCTCCTGGATTCTTTCCTCTTTTTCCACCCTATACTGCCTGGCTCCTTGTTGAGGACTCAGGATCTGTGGGGTGAAGTCTCCTCTGTCTTGTGTCTCGAACTTCCAACCCTGGAACTTAGAAAAACCTTTCCCGCAGAAACAGCCAATCAGCTCGCAAAGGAAGTGATCTCAGGAATATTAGCCACATTCTGGTTGCCATAGGCAGCATTTAAAAAAGTCTGTGTTTCAGGGAAAGACCCAACCCAAAAAGAGAACTATAGGCCAATCTCCCTAATGAACATAGATGCAAAAATCCTCAACAAGATACTGGCAAACAGAATA
>NW_004624782.1:9894802-9935491 GCF_000247695.1 Heterocephalus glaber
GCACACACACACACACACACACACACACACACACACACACACACACAGAATCCAACTCCTCCAGAGACGCCTGAGCTTCCTCACAGCAAGTCAGGCCAGCCTGCGCGGCAGTTACCAGACGTGCAGGCTGGCAAGTGGGACCCTAACGATAGGAGTGCAGCCAACATCGGGGCGCAGGGTCTGGAAGAGCGAGCAGGAAGCAGGGCCACGGTGCTGCCGCCCAGGCTGGGCAGAGCCCGCAGCCTCTGAACGTAGCACTGACCATGATGACCGTGACTCTCAATCAACACACATTCTGTATAGCTTTGTCCCTACATTCAAGTCAACAAACGAGGAGCTCAGGTCTGCTAAGAGAAAAACCCCTAGCTCTCCTGGGTTTACCCAAGAGGAAATCCTGTGTGATGTGACTTCTGTCACGCAGTGCTGCAGGAGCGCTAACTTCCTTGCAGGTGCTGTGGCACCTCTCTGCTTCGGGAGGCATTTCCTCTCAGGCTGCTTCTCTCCCTGCCTCTCTGTAAAGGCCGACACTCACGCCATGACTTTCCTTGGCACACGGCCAAACTCTCTGGCAGCACTGTTACATATGTGTGCTATGGTTCCAGTGTCTCGGTGTGCTGGGGCCTTAATTCCTCCACGCAGCAGGGCTGGAAGGTGAGGCCTAGCGCAAGGCGTCTGGGTTATGAGGGCAGAGCCCCTGAAGGGGTCGCCACCTCTCCTGCAGGAATAGGTGAGTCCCCGCAGGAGCCTGCCCGCTCTGCCTTCCACCACCAGGCCCCATCAGAAGCCAAGCAGATGCTGGCACGATGCCCTTGGAAGTCCCAGCCTCCAGCACTGTGTGCCAAAATAAGCCTCTTTCCTTTATACGTCACCCAAGTCTTAGGTATTCTGTTTCTTGCAACAGAAAATGGACTAAGACTTGGTTCTATGTGTAGCCTTAGAATTTTGTTTTCTAAGGAGTTTTAAGTCTCTACCCTGATCACTTCAACTAATTGGAGGTTTTTCAAAGGCAAGATTGTTATTCATTCTATTTTCCTAGTCCTGGTTACAGAGAAAGTGATAAGAATATGAACTTGGAAATATATTCTTCACTACATGCAACACACATCTATTAACACACTCCCACTGGGGTCTCACTATGTAGCTCAGAGTGGCCTTGAACTTACAGAGATCCTCCTGACTCAGCCTCCTGCTGGAGTGCTGGGATTACAGGCATGTGCCACCACACCCAACTACTGATAAAATTAATAAAAAGTCTGCAAGTGGACCAAATCTAGTTAGTTGCCTGAATAATTACTGCCCAAATATAAATATGAATACTATTCATACTAATTTGAAATATTACTACAACAATCAACAAGTTTCACAAAATTAGAAATTCCTTTAAAACATTTTATACATAAAGGCAGCTGATTTGTACAGAGTGCTCAAAATGTTGTAACGTGCTTGCCTTTTTTTGCTGTCCCAGCAGCACCCAGTTTTTCAGACAGTTGTGCATGTACTGCCGACTGCTGGTGGATCAAGCTGGCAGGACAAATCAGTGAGACACACGATGCATGGCCTTGTGGCAAACGCCTGAAGTTCACTGTTTTGTTTTGGTTTTTTTTGGTACTGGGGATCGAACTCCGGACCTTGTGCTTGTGAGGCAGGCAGCGGCACTACTAAGCTAAATCCCCGGCCCCTTACGTTTACTGCTGCATGAGCACCCAGGAACCACAAGACACATGGGTCGGAGTGCGGCTCACCCAGGCTCCCAAACTGTAGTGCGGAGCTAAGACACGGGCACCTCAGCCCTGAAACAGCTCTGCTGCTGCGTGTCCCTCTGTGACAGCCGAGTCTTCAGACACGGCCAAGTGTCCTAGGGGTTTGCTAGTACCCACGGTGCTCACTCACCCTGTGATGGGCCCAGCACCAGCGCTAGGGCCCTGGAGTGCAAGACGCATGTGGGAACACAGCTCACTAACAATCACTTGGGAGACTGGCAACAAGCTAAAAGCAAATTTAAAGATTACAGACCAAGCAAAGTGCTCTTAAAAAAATCAGAGTGACAGCACAGAGAGCTGACCTGCAGATATGGCGGGGATGGGGCTGGTTCTGTGGAGGAAGTGACTTTGAGCTGAGACCTCAATGCTAAGAAGGACACGAATATACCAGGCAGAATGCTGTAGAGCAGACAGGAACAGCTCAGAAGATCCATGGAGGGAGTGAGCTCCGTGGCAGGCGCCAGCTGGTCCACAGGGCCGGGGGAGGTGGACATGGAAGCCACTGTGAGCTCCCAGGAGACGGCACAACCTTCCTGGGTGTAGGCCGCACCCCGACTGCTGGCTGAAGGACCACAGGGAGACGGCCAGGAGCAATTCCGACTACCTGAGCGCGGCCCAGAAGGCACAATGGGCCACAAAGCCCAGATGGTGCAGAGGCTGCGGCGAGTGCCACACAGAGCAAGGGCTGGGAACACCAGAGTCCCAGGAAACGGAGTGAGTTTCTAAACAAACAACTGCTCCTCTAAGCTTTACAGCTCCGACAGGAAAACATTCTTAAACGATTGCTTTTCTGCTCTTTTTGTTTTTTCTTTAATGACTGATTTTCCTGCTTGCCATTTTCTGAATAGCCACAGAAAAGGTCACCCAAAAGCTTTGAACCTGTGCCGCTGCACCGCTCGCTCAAGGAGGAGTGCACACGGTGCCCAGGGCTACTTACCCCGGCGAAGAGTGTGAGGGCTCGGGCCAGCAGCGCTGTGGGCTGGGCCGACCGAGAGCTGATGGGGGCCAGCACCTGACTGGGCCTGGGCCTGGGCCTGGCCAGGGGTTGTCTGACTGCTGCTTCTCCCTGATGCAGGGACAGCTGCAGGTGTGGAGTCCTTGGGCTTTGGAGGGCTAGGGGGAGCAAAAGTCAAGTCAGATGTCAGATATCCCAGTTAGAAAAGCGAAGCACACCCTAAAATACAGCTGTCTATCAGCAACCCACGGGCTCTAGTTCCAGGGCTCCCTGGAGGTGCCAAAACCTAAAGATGCTCAAATTCCTTACATAAAATGGATAGTATTTGAATGCAACCTCACTATATCTTCCTGCACACTTTAAGTCATCTCTATATTACTTATTTTTTTTTTGGTACCAGGGATTGAACTCGGGTCCTTGCACTTGCGAGGCAGGCGGCGGAACCACTGAGCTAAATCCCCTGCTCCTGTATTACTTACAATACTTAATATAATATGAATACTACAGAAATACTTGTTATACTTTACTGTTTAGAGAATAATAACAAAAAAAGCACATGTGTTCAGTACAGATACATGTTTTCTTTTTGTTTTTGGTGGTATTAAGGATTAAACTGAGGCTTTCACAGTGAATTACATCCCTAGCACCCACTCACTCCCCTTTTCAATTTCTTATTTTGAGTCAGGGTCTCACTAAGTTGCTAAGCTGCCCTGGGAGGCAATCCTCCTGCCAGAGCCTCCCAGAGTACTGGGATTACAGGGGCAAGCCACCATGCCTGGCTCATAGAAATAATTTTTTAAAAACTATTTTTCATCTATGGTTGGTTGAATCTGTAGATGTGGGACCCAAAGGTACAGAGGGATGACTATGAGATTCCAAGTACAGTTTCTACCTCAGCAGGCAAGGAGATGATCTGAAATTTTCAACAGTTTTTACCCTGGGCCTATAAAGCTAGTATTTCCTTAAAGAATACATATTTTTGAGATTCCTTGCATCAGACTGACCTCCAACTACTCTACAACTCAAAGTCATGTTAGACAGCATTTCAAAGCAGCTCATGAGAAACCTCAAGTTCTATCTACTTTGTTTGTATTAAATTGGGCAATGTTAAAAAATAGTAAAGAGGGCGGGGGATGTAGCTCAGTGGTTCCGGCGCCTGCCTTGCAAGCACAAGGTCCCGAGTTCAATCCCCGGTACCAAAAAAAAAAAAAAAAAGAAAAAAAGAAAGAAAGGGCTTTGAATTTTTACAAATACATTGTACAAAAGTAAGCAAAAGCAATAGCAAAAAAATACTTGAAATTGTGACATGCTTGATTCCTATCAACTGAGAACTTGGAGAGAGAGAAACTCGTGAGAGGCTAAACGATGACTCAGAGCCCAGATCTAATGCGATTCAGGCTCCCTGTTTCCTGGGCCAAACTGTGTACCAAAAATGACAGTGACACATGCCAAGGTCACCAAAGAGGGGACGCCATCAGTGAAATGTACACAAAAATACCCACAGAATATAAAGAACAAAGAGCAAGCTGATGGCTGGCACTCCATTCGTCCTTCCACAGTGAAGACTAATGACCGACTCAAGTATGTTCAGTCTTGAGTAAATGAACTGGCTGCCATGAGAAAATGAAAGCATGTAAATCTGCACGTTTTTTCTCAAACAAAAAGAACTTTCCTGATTTCTCTTTTTTTTTTTTGGTACCAGGGACCGAACTTGGGTCCTTGCGCTTGCAAGGCAAGCGACGGAACCACTGAGCTAAATCCCTGGCCCTTAAACACAAAGAACTTAAGCCAAAATGTATGTATGTATGGAGCAGTGGTTACTGACAAGCCAAATGAAGCTGATGTTGGGCCTATGAAGCCCTACAAAGTTAGAAGCCTTACTTCCCTCAACTACAAAATAGACTTCCCCAAATTATGAGTGAAAAAGACTAGAAAACGCACAAAGCATTCAGAACCCAGGTGTGGGGCTAACCAAAGCTCCTACCGGGTAAGTACCTTTGCACACCCGAGACTGCCCTTCAACCCACAGAGGGCGACAGGGAAGTTCTCCCAAGGCAAAACTCTCCCGGGGAAGTATGAATAAACAACAGTCCTTCTTTTAGGCACTTACTTTACCTCAGATATGATTATTTCAGGGTGTGAGGATGGCCAAATGACAATACAAATCTTAGCACACTCTGTGGAAGGCCTCATCGTTCAGAGCAGCTGCCACTGGAGCCGTCACAGATACCACGTGAACGGGCCTCTGCCCAGACCAGTGCAGAGAGCCAACTGACACAAAGAAAATCTCAACTCAGAGGGACCTTTTTCAAAGTTGTCCTTCTGTGCAGTCCACTCCCAGCGGCTTACCTGAAGGTCGAGTAATCAAATGGTCCTCTAAGAAAAAATACCTTCTTTTCCACCCTGCACAGGCGCCGATTCCTCTGTAAGGCCGGAAGCCTCGAGGGCTGGGGATGAGTCTTAGTCACCTAATGGGCCTCATATGGTGCCTGGCACCTATCAGTTACTCAGTGAATCTGTGTGACTGCATCACTGAATGTGGGAATGAACGACAGTTGCCAGGAGCCCCATAACTAGCTCACTACATTCACACACTCCCTAGTTAGCACACTGAATGAGAACAAGCAGATGGCACAGGAGCAATGGCAGCTGCACATCAAGCAGGTAAAAGGGGGCTCGTCAGACTGATATACACCTATTAGTCTCTCATTTGTAGCACCAAAGCAGATGTATGACAAAGAATGCAAACAAATGTTGCTTTCTTTTGAAGCAAGCTATTTGCAGTCTCATTCCATCTCTTGGTCCTTTGCCAACCGGAGGAGTAGCAAGTCTGGTCCACTCTCTGCCAGAAAGACCCTTTCGGCGTGAGTGCCATGCCCAAAGGGTGCAACTTGCAAAAAGATTAGGGCATCTGGCCTCCACGGCCAGGAGAAGGGGCCTGCTTACCTGCTGTCACCTGGGCCCGGCCCTTGCTCCGGTATGCCTGCAGAGGAGGGGACAGTCCCACCCCCTGAGCTGCTTTCAGCCCGAGAGCTGTGGGCAGGGGGCTCCGGGGCTGCAGGAGCCGCGGTGCTGCCATCTGTGGGCGGGAGTGGTGGCTGGAAAGCAGGGGATACGTGCTTTCTATTTAGAGTACCACTCCGCCGGTGGGCCTGGAAGTCCATAAGCTTCACACCAAAGCTACACAGAGAGAAGAAACAGTCAACACACCATGCAAGCTGACTCCCGAGACAGAAGCTCGCTGGTCCACACATGTTAAGACCCAACAGGGACAGACACCCAAACTGCCCAGCATGCAGAGACGTGGCAAGGACCGTATTAACGCCATCCCCATTCCCAAAGCAAGCAGTTCAGCTTGGCTTGAACCCTGAACAAAGCCAAAGGACCTGGCACTGATCAATGTCCTCGATCAACTGGATGTGAGCAGCTGAAAGCAAACAGGCAGGCTTCATCTCAAGTGACATCATGTATATTTTCCTACTCCCTAACTCCCATCCCAAAGCTGTGTTGGAAAATGAGGTGGAAGCCGAGGTTCGCTGGTGACAGGGTAAGGCCACCATATGACACCACCTCTTTACAGATACATCTGAAAGATACGTAAGACTGGAAAAACAGGTGCTTTGGGGAAGGAGATGGTGGCTGGGGGACAGGATAGAAGGAAGATTTACTTTTCACTAGTGTATAAACGTGAAGGCTTTTTTTTCCATTTGAAAAAAATAAATAAAAAAAGAAAGATACATGGCTCCCTGAGCTTGTGTTTACTGGGCCAGTTGGAAAGCAAGTAATTGAGAACTGTGTGTGCTGACCAGACCTATAACTTTGTATTTTGAACTTAAAATACACGAGAGCTGGCTTTGTTACAGATAGAACAGTATTAACTAGGAGACACTACTGAATAGGAGGAGCATGAGGACTCAGGAAAGTGAAATCTGTGAACAGAATAAATGTGAATTTCAGAGTGGGACAATAGGAAAGCGAACCATTTCCCTTTGCTATGAGGAAGATGACCCAAAACAAGCAAGCAAAGTAAACATCCCACGCATCTCATTATAAGATTGGACAATTAAAATAGGAGCTTGCTATTTCGCTTTACTATCAGCTAGTTTCAGTAATATTATTACATATATGCAAGAAAAGCATGTTACTTCAAACAGGCCTCTTAACTCCTGCATTACTGTGAGTCTAGCGGCATTTCATCATACGCACTGGATAGGTTGGTGTCTGAAGGCAAAAGCCATACGTGGGCTTAATCACCCTGAAAAAATCTCACAAATTCTCCACAGAGAATTGTACAGATAGACTGCTTCTAAGTCCAACACAGCCATCTGTTTCTTTCCAGAAATGGCCAACACTGAGGTCTCTCCAGCTAAACATCAAATTCAGGGTTGGCTTCCACTGAGAGGCCATGCAATACCAAAAAATGCCTGGATAGTGTGAGGTATGAACTGTCCTCACACCAGTGCTTGCAGCAGTGTGTACGATGCCATTCTACCATGCAATGTTCCACAGAACATTGTACAGTAAAGCTGGACGTGTGGCATGAGGTCAACTGACAGGCTACGTACGTCATGCTCAGATTAATGCCTGGAATGAACGACAGCACAATTCCTGTAATCGGGGCTCTATCAGCCGTGGGGACACGGGGGTACACGAAGCTGGAACCAGATACCATGGGCCTTAACACTTCTGTACGACATCTCCTGCTGCACTGGAAGTGAAGAGCGCTAAACACACCTCTCCTTCTTCACCAGGTCTCCTTCCATCACCGCCATGCTGGCAGGCCGCTTCCTCTCCGGGGCGCCTGAGTCACAGTCATTTCCAGTGTGGGATGATTGATTAGAATTCGGGGTGGCAAGAGGCACAAAGGCTTCTGATACATTAAATTCCACCTCTGCAAGAACAATTAATGAGTGCATGAGAAACAGCACAGGGCGAGGGAGTGCGAAAGCAGCCCACTGGATGGGGGTCGCGCTCGTCAGCTGCAGGCCCTCTGTCCTTCATGGGGCAGTGCCAGGCCCTCTCCTCTGGAGCTGCACTGTGAACCCAGAGGGAGGCAAAGAGGGACCAGAGACAGCAGAGGGTACAATTCAGAATACGACCCACAGCTAGGCTGCTTTCTCTTCTGTGGAAAAAAAACATGGACTACACAAGAGGATAATGAATGTAGATTACTTATTTGAATCATTAAAAAGTGAAATACAGTTTGATATAAAATAGAAATAGGGCCGGGGATTTAGCTCAGTGGTGCCATGCCTGCCTCACTAGTGCAAGGTCCTGAGTTCAATCCCTGGTACTGTAAAAAAATAAATAATTTTTAAAAAATAGAAATAAAGGACAACATCAAGGACATACTTTCTACAGCACTTTTTGCAAGAATCATGTCCCTGAAGGAGAAAGCTTGGGTAGAAGGCTAACATTTATCCCTTTTATCTTTTTAATGGGCAATCAACTGGATGAGCACAGCCCTGGCATCAGTCAGCAACTGGGCTGCTCTGGGGGAAGGGGGGTCTGGACTCAGAGGGGTCAGGACACGCCCAACCCGTATCCCAAAAGGGGTCTGAAAGAATCTCCACGGATCCCAGATCCACAACTAACACAGTCTGAAAACCTATCACCTACAGACTGAAATCCTAATTCTTGGATGTCTGTCGCCAACCCAGACCTTCCCAAGTCAGCCCCAACCAACCCTTCCTGCCTTATTGTCTAACTTTGCACAAACACAACAACCCAGAGGCAAGAAGCTCTCTCACAAGAAGAAAACCCCTGCACATTCAGTATTACTTTTTCTGAAAAGGAATCCCTGGCTCCCTAGTTCTAACACCTGAGTTCATCAAGTCTTTCTCCACCTACCTATCTTTCTAATTTGCCACGTGTCACAATTTATCTGTTTCTGTGGCGCTTTCTCCAAGGGCCCAAGTTCCTCCAGGGAGACAGTGTGTCTCACCAGCAAACATACAGCACCTAGCGGGTACTCAACATACATTGGCTGAATACGCTCTAGTGAAATTAGGTGAAATACAAAATGGTATGATTTTTATTATGCCAAAATATGAGTGCAAATGAACATGGTTTAGAAAGAAGCATTAAAAGCAAAGCCAATTATGTACACATTGATGAATTTCCTTCTTTAAGAAGACTTTTGATACTGTTATGCTATTGTTCTAGCTGCCAATGGACACAAAATGAAGATTACCTTCAGGGAAGAACCAGTCGGCGTGCTGAATGATGGGTTCAATCACTGCAACCACATGCACCGACGTGGCTGCTGCGATCTCAGCGAGTGTTCTGCAAGGAAGTGTGCAAAATTAACATGCTTCTCCTGGGCTGCCTCTAATGTCCGCAGGTTGTGTGAGGGCAACACAATTCTTTTTAAAGGATAAAATATTTAAATACAGATGGACGATGAAATCCAAAGGTCCGAGGCCGAGTCTGGCTGCAATCATCCAGAGGTAAGATGACCCTGACCCAGCTATCAGGCCCTTCAGCTGCAGTGTGACAACTGTGTCTACCATACATAAGCGCCCCTCATCCACCAGGGAATAATGTGTCCAGAAGCTGGCTTTAAATGGGTTTGAAGCAAGGACTGCATTTTTCCACTAGAGAAGAATCACACCTGGTATCTATCTTCTGGGGCCCAAGATCACCCACACTACTCTTGTCTATGTCACCGAGAGTACACGATGTCACAATGTGCCTCCAAAGACGTGAGCCCCTGCATTCACACTGCTGTCATACATATGTTCTGGTTCCAAGATGAGTGTCCAGAGGCTGAAAGTGTCTGATGCCAGGGCTCAAAAGAAAGCAATGATCATTACCCCTGCCATCGAGCTCATCTACCAGCTGGGAGTCAGAACACCATCAAAGCAAAACAGCTACAAAACGTCGGACGTTTACCGAATTACCTACCATCATGGCTTCTATCTGCCTGTCCCCCAATCCCTCACGTGCTCACAGGTGGGACTTCGGGAGGTGACTGGATCCACGGATGGGTCTATGGCTGGGTGTGATGCTAGGAGGTGAAGGCTGGTGGGAAGAGGTGGGTCTCTGTAGGTGTGGCCCGGAAGGGTGGATATATATCTGTCTACTGCTCGCTGCTTCCTGCCTGTCTTGTCAGGAGCCTTCTCCTCTGCCATGCTGCCCTCCCTTGGATCCAGCCAACTGTGCACTGCAATCTCTACAAACTATGAGCTGAAATAAACCTTTCCTCTTTTAACTTGTGGGTGGTCAGGTTATTTTGTCCCAGCAATGAAAATGTAAGACACCTACCAGCCTTTAGGCTCGCACTAAATTTACTTTGTCATGAGGCTTTTCTTATAGAGGACAAGGAATTTAACCTTAGTTCTGACTGCCTCAAACCAACCTCTTCTCTCCTCTTAACACTCTGACTTCTCTTTTCACCAGAAAAGTACCACACCATTTTCAGTCTTTGTTTTGTTTCTGTTTTTTAAGACATGGTCTCCCAATGTAGTTTAGGCTGGCCTGAGCCTCTGGAGTGCTGGGATTACAGGCTTGTGCACCGAGCCCAGCTAACATACCATTTTCTAACCAAGGAAAAGTTCCAGCTTAAAATGCAAGCTGTCTGTAAATTATCCTCAGCAGCCTTCCTCTCATCTGGACTCTGATCAGTCTTCATGCCTTAGAATCCTAGTGGGCTGGGAAGGAATTGTTCAACCATGTTCTTTTTCAACTTTCCTTCTTTAAGAGCCAGTTTGCCGGGGGGGGGGGCAGTTTGTGTACTGATTTGCAAGATCTCTTCGTGTATTCTGGAATTTCTGGAGGAACTTTCCTAGCCTGTGAATTGCCTTTTATTTAAGTTGCTTTCTGACACATGAAAGTTTCTGTTGTCGGACAGCCAAATCCACCAATTTTAAATATATAATTTCTTGCTTTTTGTGCTTAGAAAACCCCATGCGTATGGTGTCACTTTTTAAGTCTTTAATCTGTCTGGAATTTATCTGCCTTAAGATATGATCTATAGCTTTGTACATCTACTTATTTTTAATTTTGCTTTATGATATTGGATCTTTCTAATCTTCTAACTACTTTCTGAAACAAGATTGGGCCTATGTGAGTGAGTAAATCAAAGACTGACTCGAAAAGTTACTGCATTTTTAATGGAACTTGGATTTTTAATGGTTCATTATTTTGCAAAGGTGACAGGCAGTAATGGGAGCCAGAGAAAGGTGACAGTTAAGGACATGGGCTTTCTGGCCAGCACCTGGGCTAACACTTCCCTGCAGTGCATCCTCACCTGCAAAAATGATGATGAGTAACTCAAAAGGTGAGGACCTTGGTCATGCCCATGCCACCTGGCAATTTCCTCAAAGCTTTCCAGCTGATCCCTCTCCTTGCCTCTCTCCTCTATTCAATCTGTATTTCTCAGTGTCAACAAAACTATCTTGCAATTAAATCAAGTCATTCTTCTGCTCAGCAACTTCGATAGCTTCTTCATGATCTGCAAAAATAAGCCCCAAACACTTCAGCAGGACATGTGAGGCCCTTCATTATCTGGCCCTGACCTACCAAAATCCCGTCATCAAGGTATCCAAGACTTGAGAGGCACCCCTCAACACTAGAAGCCAGGCCCTTCGTGCCTACAATGCCTTGGCTCATCCAGGTGCCACCTGTAGGAAACTCTCATTTCTCAGCCACAGCTTTCCCTGAACTTCCCAGACTGTATTACCTGTCTCCATCCCTGCTGCCCTCCTACCTTATACTGTCAGTGATACCGAAGGGGAGTCAGTTATGACACCTCAAGATATGGTCCTATGGCCTATGGGTTATTTGGAGGTAAAGGCATTTAAAAAACAGCAGATACAAGAAGAGCACTTGAATCCTCTTTTATTTTTTATTTTTTTTTGGAAAGCAGGAGATAAAGTTCCATGTGAAAAATGCCCTCCCCATACCAAGAGGAAGAAAAAGTATTTCATCACCACCAAACAGGGTGTTGAGGTTGAAGGAAATCTACACAAACAAACCTTGCTAAAGTAATCCTTATCTTCCTAGCCATGTCTCTACAATTAACGGCCCTGGCCCAAGCCCCTTTGTCTGGTCTCACTATCACAATGTGCTATTTTTTATACAACTCAGTATAAAAGCGTTCAGCTCTAACGGCTTCTTTGGGTCTTTGTTTTCCTACAGGGGCTCCTATGTACAAATAAAACCCTGCATGCCTTCCTTCTGTTAGTCTGTTTTATGTCCATTTTATTCTCAGGTACAGACACAGACTCTAAATAAGGGGGTAGAGTCGCCCCCCCAATATCCTACATATACACACTCACACATGTGCACACACATACACCTGTCTATCTTATTACTGAGGTGCCTTACTGATCAAAAGCAGGGGGTTCTTTGAAGAGAGGGACAATGTCTCATGTCTTTCTGTCACCAGCATCTCACATATGGGTCCTGAGAATATTGGCTGAGTGGGAAAATCAATTTCAGAATACCTTGACACGCACTTTAAACCAGAACGTGTCTGGTGTTGTGTTCCCACTCATAACACAATGCGGGGAAAGACTACTCACCCTTCATTTTTGGCCCATAACAAGTTTGGGCCTAACACAATTGCAATGTTGCTGGGAGTCATTTTATTAACATCACTGGTCTGAGCAAGTTTTGCAAGGAACTTGATCAAATACCTAGAAAATAAAAAGCAACAGAGCACCTTCTCAGAAATATTTGCAGCAATTTTCTCTTACTGCCCTGTGCTCAATCTCCGATTGCTTAGGTGCCAAATGTAGAGGGTCATTAAACCAGAGTCTGCCTCAGGTAGAGCGTTTTCCAAATTTCTTGAATATTTTGTTTCAGAAAACAGAGCTTAGAAAGAGAAAACAGCTCAAATGCAAATCTCAATGAGTTAATTTGCTGTACACTTTTAATCTATTTCTCCTTTATATCCTTTATATCCTTTCTATTCCATCTCTAAATAAAGTACATTGTGGTTAATAGTGGGTTAAATATATATTTAATACAAATACTTTGTTTAAAAAGGTTTAGTTACATTGCTTAAAGGAGCGACATGAAAATACTTTACGCTGTAATGATGAAACCATATAGAGATATGTTCTTCTACGTAAGTACAATGGTATAAAAACAAAACACTAAGAATATAGCTATCTTTCAACAGGAAGCTGGTTAAATAAATAATTAAGTATATCTAACCGTAGAGTAGAGTACCATGCATCACAATAATTATTATGCACTGATATGGGAACTCTCCAAGATGTATGAAGCAAAGACATTAAGATGTTAGGCAAAGAAAGCAAAAGGGAAAATGAGGTATGTAATATATAGTACCGTTTGGTCTAAAGGGAAGTAGGCACTGAGGAGGAAACCCATGTGTGTGGCGCTGTCTATACACATGGGTGTGTGTAGGGATTCACCCTTGCTGAGAGGGTGTGCCAGAGACTGCAGACACTGAAGCTCAGGAGAGGAAGTCAGTGTCTGGCGATGGAAACGGGAGTGGTTTTTCAGTGTGTACCTTTGAATTCTTTTTCTTTTGCAGTGCTGAGGACTGGTCCCAGGACTTCAGTCCTAAGTGATCTGTGAGATACATAACCCACCTTTTGAATTTCTGAACCATGGGAATGTACTCCGTATTAAAAAAAAAAATCAGCAAAGACTGTACAGCAAAATAAACAAACCAAAAAGTAAAATCCCAATACACTAGGAGCTATAAAGCAGCTCTATCATACCACACTATCTGTAATTCCAAGTCAGGTATATTAAATTCGTTGATAAGAGACCTTACAAATACCAGCCCACCTATCAGGCCAGGCTGGCACTAAGGCAGCGAGAGGGAATATTTAGTTTGGCACAGTGATAGTTTCCAAGAGTAAATTCAGGGTCAGGCAACCAGGGATATGACTTATTTAAATAAGTCCTCTTAGAAAATTTCCTGTTTGGTTTTAAATGTCTTTATTCTTTGGGGTGATCTCACCCTCTTCTCTCTATACTTCTTCAAAGTTACATATTAAGTCAACGTGACAACAGAAGTTAAATTTCAGAAGTTTGTCTCCTGGTAATTTTTCTTAGAAACACAATTACTTAATAAAGTAATATAATCTTCATAGTAGAATAATTTATGCTCTGTTTACACATGAAAGATATTACTCAAAGTATAACAGTTGATTTACTTTGCATTTTACATGCTGGACAATTTAGACTCCAAACCTAACAGCAGTCACCCAGCTAAGAGTTCCAACAGCAAAGTCTGTAAGGCCACCTCCATATCAATGCCAGGTGTGATACTGATGCTTCATACAAGAGTATGCATCAAATCCCACTCACAAGAACACCATGTTATGGTCCAAAGCTTGTTATTCCCCGTTGGAATTAAACCTATCTGTATTCCAGAGACACTGTAGTGGTAGCTCAGTTTACAGAACGCCAATCATACATACCTAAAGTTAACAAAATTCTGTGGTGGCAACTTCTGACATGTTCTCCATAAATCTTGAAGTTTTTTGTCTTGATCCTGCACACTAGGAAAAAAAATTGTTTATATGTTATTGATGCCTGTATTAACATGCTGCTATACAGTGGTACCTCAGTTCAGGGACTCAATTCTCTCCACGATTCTGGTTGCACAATGAATTGGATGAGAAGCAAATCAAGTTTCCCCCCAAGGTCAACATTGAACCTAACCACTAAATTTGATTCAGTTCTCATCCAACTTGGTTTGCAACCAGAACTGTGGAAAGAATCAAGTCGGTGAAGCGAGGCACCATGGTAGTTTGGGAGTGAATATCGCAAATGTTAGCTATCCCCCATGTGTAAAAGGCCTGGTCCCAGCCTATAGCGCCATGGGGAGGTGTGGAAACTAAGAAGTGGGCCTAGCCAGAGGAAGTTAGGACACAGGGTGTGCCCTTGAAGGGACCCTGGGACTGGGCCCTCCTCTGTGCTTCCCAGGCGCCATGAGGGGAACAGACCCCGGGGCCCCATGCCTCCCCGCCGTGACACTCTGTGCCATCACAGACCCAGACCCAGAGCAACGGGAGCAGCTCACCAGGGACAGAGACTGTGAGCCCAAGCAGACCTCCCCTTTAAGTTGGCCATCTCAGGTATTCTGTCACACTGGTGGAAAGCTAACTGAGACATGTGCTATATTAACACTGATGTCTCCCTTGCTGTTTCCAAAGTTTGAGAGTAGCACAGATTTTAGAAATAAATACATTTAGGGCTGGGGATTTAGCTCAGTGGTTCTGCCACCTGCCTTGCAAGCGTAAGGTCCTGAGTTCAATCCCCGGTACCAAAAAAAAAAAAAAAGAAAGAAAAAAAGAAATAAATACATTTGGAGTCAAATTCCAACTAATCACTATTTAACTTGGAGCAGGTAGTACCCTAGCCCTCACTAAGACTCAATTTCCTCATTTGCAAAACAGGGTAGGAGCGTTAATTCTGCTGAGTGAGTTCAAAGCCTCAGGGGCATAACTGTGTGAAGCCGCCTAGATCAATGACTGCTTGACACCGGAAGGGAAGACACCACTGTAAGTCCTGTCCAGAAAGTGCACATATGAATGGTGGCTCTGTGGAGCCCAGATTACCCTCTTCCAAGTGCAGCCTGGCCACAAGCTCACCTGCCAAGTTCCCAGGCACCTAGAGCCCTGGTGGTTCCCCTTTCTCAAGACTGCTCAAAGGCTTCAGGCCAAGAAACCTATTTCTGTCGTCAGTCACCAAACTCTGGGACTACAGATTCAACATACAGAGCTGCAGAGACACCAAGGAGAGGCAGAGCAGACCCTGCAGCACAGCCGACTCTCCCCAGCAGGCAGGAGGGTGCTGGGGCTGACTGCACTCTGGAAGCTAAACACTGCACTGCACCAGGGCGGAGGCCTGGCCGACACTTCACAACTGCAGAAGCAGCAGACCAACAGACAGAGCCCTTCTGCTACCTGCTTTCCATCACTGTGGATAAAACCCTGAGAGAAAGAACTTGGAGAAGGAAATACCTATTTTGGCTCACAACTCCACAAGTTCTAGTTCATGTTTGTCCGGTCCAAGGTGGAAACAGCATGGCAGAAGGGCGCGGTGGACAGAGCTGCTCACCTCATGGCAATTGGGGAGCGGAGGTGAGAGAGCCGGAGAGGAGGGGCCAGGGACACGATGTACTTAGTGGCCAGTGTCACACCACCCTACGACCCACTCTCTTCCACTAGCTGCCCCCCTTTCCATGACACTCAAACCTGCCATCAAGTTATGGTCTCGTCGATGAACACGTTCCTGACAGCGTGAACCACCAGTGATGCGTGCATGACTGTCCCACTGGGCGGCTTGTATCACTGGTGGTACTCACAGATCTAATTCGAACTCAGGACCCTGCACTTGCGAGGCAGCCGCAGTACCACTGAGCTAAATCCCTGGCCCCAGATCTAATCACTTTTACCAGTCTTTTTACTAATAAAATTAATAAAAAGCTACCGAGCATGGTGGCGGTCACCTATAATCCCAGCACTTGGGAGGCTGAGGCAGGAGGATTGCTGTGAGTTTGAGGCCAGCTTGGGTTACATAGTGAGTTCAAACCAGCCTGAATTACAAAGCGAGACCCTATCTCAAAAAAACCTAAAAATTAACTAACTAATTTAATAAAAAGCTCCCCAATTAGGTACAGTCATGGTGGTTCAAGCTGCCCGGCAGCGAGACACAAATTACAGCCCCATCGATGTGTTAATCCACTAATAAAATGAGAGCCCTTGTGAGCCAGGCAGCTTCTGAAATTCCCACCTACGAATACAAGAGGCTTTGGGGGGAACATGTGAGATTTCAAACTGTAACATCTTCTTTTACTCTCAGAGAAAAATCCTGGAGGCTTAGAGAGAGGAGTACAGGCCAGGAGGAAAAAAGAAAGCTACCCAAGGCAAGAAATTCAACAATCCTCTCCTATGTGACAATGATAGCTGGTATCCTTTAATTCAAGCCCAAGCTAGGCCCAGCCTGTGTGTGTTCCACGGATATCTCAACTAAGAACTTGTCTCTGAACTTAACCCCTCACCACCTACCAGCACAAAGTCTCTGTTCCACAGTCACAGACTAAACACCTGGGTAGAGTAACACAGGGTGGATGCATGGCCTGCCAGAAGAAATGGCCACAGCTCATCGTGGCCTCTGCCCGGAGCAAGACAGGGGAAGAAGCTGGGAGCAGAGGTGGTTTGCTCCTCTGCCCTCAGGGGTAAGGAGCCAGATATCCAGGAGAGGATGTGAGTCAGGACCATGAGGGACAGGGTGAGGCGGGGCAGAAGGGAAGCGACCAGAATGGAGCACAGCCTTGGGGTCAGACAGGTCTGGGTCCACAGCTCTCTCTGCCAGTTACTTGCTACTACCTTGCCTGTGCTCCTTCCCAAGCCCCAGTTTCTTTTCCTATAAAAGGAGGCTGGTATCTGCCTCTCAATTAGTTAGGGATTGCAGAAGGTAATGGGTATACAGATTCCAGTACTTAGCATACAATAAACACTCAAGAGACAGTCACTGTTACCGCTAATGATGTCCTCATTATAGTACGCAACAGTTAGCTTCTAAGCAGCTTGACAGCCACACTGCCACTCAGTTACAGTATGACACCTGTCCCCAGTTACAGGGCTTTCTTTGGTATAACGGGGATTTGAGCTCAATCAATCCACCAATGTGGCTGCCACTGTATATCTTCAAACATCTAAATCACACAAACAAACTAGTGCATAAGCTATGGCCTTCTTACACTAATAATAGTAACATTCAATACTTTCATTATAAATGTAAATAGAACCAATATACATATTACTTAACAAATAACTTTATAATAATCTTTGAGGATACAATAACTTACAAATGTACACAGTATTCCATTGCTTCTTTTAACTTTTAAAACTCTGCATTCTTTAAAGTTACCTTGCAACTTGTGTCCATTCTTCATACAGATTAAAAGTCATCAAAGGTTCAGGCAATTCCCGTAAATAGGACTTCAAAGCACCTGAAACCATTAATACTCTCTTTGAGTATGAAATGGATAAGGCCAGAAATCTCTGGATATATTGTTTTGCAATGTGAAATTATCTCAATTACAATCTCTAATCTGTACTAGACAAATCATAATCTCGCAGGCATGACCAGGGATGAAATGCTCACAAAAGACATTCAATTTCCCTTCCAAAAGTACACTGAGAGATCAAAAGAAAATAAAATTAGCTTTAAAACTATCCTCTTAGGGCTGAGGATTTAGCTCTGTGGTGCTACATCTGCCTGGCAAGCGCAAGGACCTGAGTTTGATTCCTGGTACCAAAAAAACCCCTCATCCTCTTAACAGACATCATTTCTTTGGGTAGACTTGGATTGTGGGAGTGAAAGGAGTGAAGAAATACAAGTATTTGTCCAAAATATTTACAGTGTGAACTACCTTCGTCTTTACTTAGTAACAGGGCGTGGTGGGGAGACAAAACACCAAAACGACACAAAGAGAACAGAAACCATGGTTATGCATGTATTACATTATACATTAGGGAATTTTATCAGAAAAAATTCTTTTTATCCATTAAACCTTTAACTGAAATTGGACTTTACCTCATCATCTGCCTGAGACAGGACTGGCCCACCACATTGAGGGTGGCTCGATTTGCAGATTCCTTAGGGCTTACCTGCCACAGCATGGGGGTCAGAATAGAATTCATCCAAGTGAGAAGTGGAGCAGTCCAAAGCAGCTTTCAGCTTCTTTAACTTGGAGGCGCCAGCCCCAATTCGGAAAAGGCCCTAAAGAAATGAAATTCCATTAGCATCAAGGACAAACTGGGAGTCTTTCATGATCAGCAGACTCTAAGGGAGCCCTCCTCAGGGCTGTCTGGGGGAACGAGAAGCCCAGGCTCATACCTACAGCACAGAGTCTGGTACCTACCAATCCACTGCTAATCAGGGCTAGCTCCTGCCCTGTCTCCCGACTAAAATACTACACCTAGTGGAATTTGATTATCAAAAAGCATTTTTATTTCCACTTCTATAACACTGATGGCTATAGATCTTTTGGAATATAGAAATATTTTTAAAATATTGACATGTTAAGGAAAGTTTAGACCAGGCTGCTAGTTACTTGCTCCAAATGTCCCAGGAATAGGAGAAAAAAAGATATGAAGAGTCGACCAAGAGAGGCGGGAGTATGACGGACGCTGAGCCAGGAGTTGGACGTCTTCGTTTCCAGCGAAGTTAATCCAGGCAAGGTCTCCACCTAGCACGGTTTCTCAGCCTGCCATTTAGGCTGGACGACTGTCCCGAGGGGCGACCCGTACGCTGTGGGCAGTGCAGCAGACCCCGGCCTCTGCCCGCTGACACGCCAGTGCAGGCCGCCTGCCCCAGGTGTCATCGCACCTGTCCCGGGACTTTGCCCAATGTCTCCTGGAGCAGAACTGGCCCAAGGCGAGGGCACTGACTTAGGGTCTCAGAAACTGAAAGTCACACGGTTGAAACCCTGAACTTGGGGGCTTCTGGGGTACTCCTTAATCTGAGTGTTGATCAGATGGAGAGCTCAGTCTGTGGGGATTTTTCCAGCTGTCCACTCACAGTGTGTGTACTTTCCTCGATGTACATTAGACTCCAAGAGACACTTGCTCTTTTTTTGGTACTGGGGATCAAACTCAGGACCTTGTACCTGCAAGGCAGGCAGTGGAACCATTGAGCTAAACCCTCAGCCCCAACAGAACTTTTTAAAAAGGAAAAGCTATTGCATTTTGATTCTGGCTCTGCCCTAGTGTGAACTCTGTCTGCGGATTTTCTGTCTATACAAGAGAAGGAAGGAGAATTGCCCTGCTTGGTTCATGGGAATTTTTTTTTTTTGTAAAGGGTTCATAAAGTAAAGTATATAAATGCACACTCTTCCAAAAATTTTCCACAGTACTATGCAAATGCATGATTCATGCTACAGATGCCTTCTATTAAAAACTAAAGCTCATGGAGGCGCTGATCCATTAATGTATCATGAAATCCATTGCTGTAAATCAGAGCTTAAAATGCAATACCAAAGGTCCCAGTGTATTTACTCTTAGTAGTAAGTATTGTTCTGTGAAGCCTATTTCATGTATACACCGAAAGGTATAATGAATAAGCTCTCATTATGAAATGCTGCTCATGGTGACAAAGTCTGAAAACCACCAGGCTACACAACACAACAGTGCTGTGGAATACAGGTGGGGTGGGCAGAGAAAGGGCACAGAGACACGGCATGTGGGCCCCGAGGTGCCTCACCTCCTCCTTCATGCCCGTCTCCAGGAGCAGCATGACGCAGGCCTCAATGGGAAGTGCGATCTCACGCCCGCTCCGCTTCAGGTGCTCCTCCAAAGGCGTGCCGAAGGCGGGCTTCTCTGCCCACTTGTCTAGAGTGGCAAACTGGTCAGTCAAGTACCTGACAACTTCACGCATCACCACGATACTTTCTCCCCAAACTACCAAAGAGGATCTTCTAGCAGACTGATAGCTGAGGCTTTGAGAAAAGGGCAGACATGTTTACTACTTGCTTTTGTTATATTCGCTGTTCATAAAGCACAGACTATGCAACGGGCTGGGGCAGAGAGCCCTGAGCACACCTTCCTGGCACCCAACACTGGCTGTGGCAGAAGCTGCACTGCTCAGCTCGGCACCGGCACAGCTCACCAGCACAGGCTGAGGCTGGTGGCCTTGTTTAGCACAGGATGGATCTGAGCACAGTGTTCTCACTGAGAAGTTTGTTCTAGCCTTGCAGAGCAGACTGGCCACCCTCCCAGACGACAAGAAAGAGAGTCCCTTAAAGTGAAAATGGAGATAATTTCTTAACATTTCAAACACAAGTTAAGCATTTGTCATACAAGACTGGAGATGGCCACGGTAAACGCATATGAGAGGCAACATCTCCGTGACATGCAGCGCTACAGAATGTCCCGTCCCCAAACAGGTCCCCAAAGCTCTGAGCACAGAAAAGAAAAGCCGAAAATCCAACACAGCATCTGTGGCTCCGAAGCAGCTCGGCCGGAAGGTTGTGAGAACAGCGGCAAAGCAGCATCTTACTCCTTTCAGGTCATACACCCCGCTTTGCCCCGCAGGTTTGAGGCAGTGCTTAGCAGAAAGATATCTAATGAAGCTGCCCAACAGGAGAATTTAGAAAATGGACACAGAGTGAAAACGTGAAGCCCACGCCTGGGTTTGGCCCGCCTGTGGGAACTGCAGAGATCTAGCGCTATCTCCGAGGTACACAGACCCCAGGGAGGGAAACACTTCGCCCTGTCCACCCCCAAAAGCACACAGCTCCTTCTCTGCACCTCTGACAGGCACCGTCCTGAAGCCGCCCTCCTGATGGAAGCCCGACGTGACTCCACGGCATCCTCTTAAACTCCCGCCCCTCCTGTGAGAGGCCAGGCCCACCGTAGTCTGCGCACAGCAGGGGGAGGAAATCCAAACCTCACAAGTCCACATGAAAAGTTAAAACCTGATGGGAAGGGCAGTGAGGAAAAAGACTAAAGAAAGGAGTGAGGGGAAGAGGAGGCAGGGCCCAGCCTTGTCCAGTGGAATTTCTCACAGAAAAAGCAGCTGGAGGCCCAGCCCTTCCCAGAAGACAGAGCTCTGTGACAGGCCTCTCGCCTGGATATTTTATCATCTGCAGCAATAGTTCTGAACACAGGGCGAGAAGGCCGCGGGATCCTTCCGTTAGGAGACACATCAGTCACCCAGGAGAGCTCTGCCATGACACCTGCCATCACTCCAGCCCATGCTTGGCTCTGAGATGCTGGGGGATTGTACTCCAGTCCTCTGCCTGCTAACAAGCACTAGACAGAGTGTGAACCTTCCACGCCTCGATGGGTCACCTAGGCCAAGGGAACAAGTGAAAACCACTGCCCTAGAGACAACTCCTAAGGGAAACTCCACTTCACATGGCGGCCTCTCAAAGGGCAGGCCCACTGTGTGCAGGAGGCCCACCAGGTTCATAGGGACCCACCCTTCACAGGAGAGCAAATGAACTGTGAAGGAAATGCAAGGCACCCATAGAACGCGTAACAGTTGCTGGCAAGACGAGACACATCAGATCCATGGTACAGACAAGGGTGGAGGCACAGCTGTCTCAGGGTCAGAGGTGGCACTGGGGCGTGGACCAGGGTGGGTGCCCACAGTCTGCAAGAGGCAGCCGCCTCTGGGCCACGTGGGAAGAACACCCGGTACACCCATCTTCTAAACTTTCAAGAGAAGCCATGCATCACAATTATTACGTGAAAGCATCTGGTTTTTAAATGAGGACGTACTTTTCAAAAATTTAACGAAATAGGGCCATCTGCGACCCCTGGTATAGACCAGTGATGTGAGAGCAGTTCAGGCTGCAGAGCTCCCTGCTGGCTTCAGCGGTCAGAGAAGTTTTCTCAAAGGCAGCGGGCTTGGAGCGGGTCTCCTGAGACAGACAGGATTAACAGGCCGAGAAGGACTGGGGATTTAGCTCAGTGGTTCCGCTGCCTGCTCACAAGAGCAAGGGCCCGAGTTTGATCCCCGGGGCCCCCCCACCAAAAAAACCCCAGGCTAAGAAGCAGGCAAGCAGTCCATAGGCAGCAATGGGCTGAGAAGAGACCAGGAGCCACGAGTGTAGAAGCTTTCACTGTAATCACAGCTCTGGTGCAAGGAGCGGGGGGAACACACGGATGGGACGACGGGGAGGCCGGGGACAGGGAGGAAGACAGAGCACCCAGCACAAGGATGGGGAATGAAGGGCAGGTGAGCCTGAGGTCTCAGTGTCCGCGTGACAAAGAGGAACTGTGACAGCGGGCATGGGGGTGATGGGGGTGCACACTACAAGGTATCTGGAGTAGAAGGCGAGGCCACACGAAAGGGGACTGATGCTCATAATGCAGGTGAGAAGCGCAAGTCAAAACAAGGGACCTGTAGGGAAGAGGGGATGAGGAAATCGGGAAGAAAGAACACAGCAGTGAGAACAGACCTCAAAAAAGGCAGACTTCTGGAGCATGGACAGAACTAGAGAAATGCAGAGTCCCAACAATGAAAAGAAAGAAGACAATTAAGTGAAATGAGGGGAAACTGTAAGGAGGAAGAGATGACCTAGGCCATGTAAATACCAGATTCTGGCGAGAGGTCACTTGGTCCTTTGGGAACTGTAAGAGGGTGGATGGCAGAATGGGAACAGGAACCGGGCTGCACAGGAGGAGGGGTGGGAAGGTGGTGAGATCCTGGAGGCAGCAGGTGGAAAGGAGTCATTCAAACAGCCTCCCAGAGAACCGAAGATGAGATTAACAGGGGAGGGCCGGGGTGGAGCTGAGTCACAGCAGGAAGGTGGGAGGACAGGGAGAGGTCGGAGGCAGGGAATTCCAGCTCAGCGAAGGGGCAGGGGCGGCTGTAGAAAGATAACCACTTACTCCACCCTCCTGTTCCTCCCTGAACCTTCCCTGCCCCCAGGACTTACTGATGTGTTTCTCTAGAGAAAACAGCCTTGAGTGCCAGAAACCCAGTCTTCTCCTATCTATGCTTATTAGCCACGTCTTCCCCATCAGACTTGAGGCCACTAAAGACTAACCCACAGTGAGTTCCTGTCTGGGTGCTCTGAACTTCCCTGGCAAGTCTGTCCTTCAGAAGGCTGACCGTCTACCACATCATTAACTATGAACTAGGGCACCAGATGGTTTAGAAAACAAGGGCAGCTCGTCCCAGGAAGAACGGCAGAATGATGAGACATACTGCACCTGACACTGTGAAGACCTGACTATGTAGTCAGGTGGGAGAGAATCATCTTTCATAATCCAAAAGCTTTCAGGCACCAAGCCAGACCCTGTTAGGACCTCCCACACTAGAGGAGAGGACAAGGCACTCTTGAGGGCACCAGCGTGTGCACAGAACACACCCACCCACCCTCTTGCACAATCACAAGCTCACCACACTTGGCTTCTGGCCTGATCCCCTTTCAGCTCAAGGCCAGTGGTTCTGCAGGGGACCTAAGCTCCAAATGACAAGGCTACACTACGAGCAATATACAGCTGGCCGCTGGTATATGCGGGTTCTGCATCCACAGATTCCACCAACCACTCATCCATATTTAGAAAAAAAAGTCCTTGTACTGAACACATACAGACTTTATTTTCTTTTCATGATTCCCCTAAAAAACAGTGTAACAAACTATTTACGTAGCCCTTACGTTATGCTGCATGTTATAAGTAATCTAGAGATGACTTAAAGTATTGAAGAATGTGTGTAAGGTGTATGCAAATACTACACCACTTTACACAGCGACTTGAGAGTCTTGGGTTCTGATACCCACAGGGTCCTGGAACCAAGAGATAATAAGCAACAACTGATATACTAGGTCCAAAGATGACAAAGCAATTTCTTCCTCAGTAACTTCTGCCAGTGTCTGCTGGTACACACCCAGTGTAAGTCATAGAGAAATACAATCAAAAGCTTTTAGGAGGGGGAAAAAAGCTTTAAACGTCCCACTTAAAACTAAACATCTGGGGAAAGCTCAACCCACTCACAACTTGTGGGGAAAATACCCGTGCTGATGAGAACAGGAGCCTTCCACTAAGACGAGGAAGGGTCTGAAAGAAGTGGCCATGGTCTTGTGATGATAATGCGACATCAAGGACTGGCTTGTAAAATTCTTCTCTGAAAGTCTAAAATAAGTGCTCTAGAATGGATGCTCTCAGAGTCACAGGGCCAAATTTCAGCCCTGTAGAACAAATAACTGATTCGGGAAAGGATAATTGGATGCTAGAATTTTTCAAGTCCATAAAAGAGAAAAACACACGCAATTCCCAAAGGGGGCTGTTTTCTCTTCAACGGAAGGTCTCAGAAGAACTACAAATGTTCCATTAGTGTGTTAATTTGGGTTTGGAAGAAGTTAGAGAACGCAGCAAGAAGAGGAAACTATGCTGGGAACTAGTACCCTCGTAGGCAGAGAGGCTGTCCGAAGGGAATGCATGCAAGAGTCAGAGCAAAGAGGAAGGCAGGGGGCAGCGGAGGAGGCCGCATTGGCCAACACACAGGTTACATTACCTTGATGAGCTCGCATTTCGGGAAGGGCCTTTTCTAAGACTGCTAATGCTTTTCTATGGTAATCTGCTTGGGCTTCTAATAACTGAGAACAGACCCACATTCAAAAACAAAAGTTAACATTAGCATCAGATGGATACACGTACAATGTGAGCAAAGCTAAAAATGAACACTTTTGCAAAAAAGCTAGAATGATTCTATTTTTTACACTGCGTTAAAATTCTGTCAAGGGAAGGTGCTCACCGTAACAAAAAATGTGCCGTACTCCCCTTCTTTGGCCACGAAGTTGTACATGTCTGCCGCGAGCTGATCCTGGAAGTGGAAGAGAAGGCCATTAAAAATAAAGAGGTGAAGGAAAAATGCTACAGATGAAATGTCCATCAACTGAAAAGCCAGGTGTGGTGGCACATGCCTGTAATCTCAGCACTCTGGGAGGCTGAAGCAGGAGGACCAAATTCAAACCCAGCCTGGGAAAACTAGTGACTTAGCAAATTAGATTTTGTCTTGTCTCAAAATTAAAAATAAATAAATAAGCAAACATAAAGAAAAAAGAAAGGTCTAGGGTTGTAGCTCAGTGAGGTCCTCCATTCAACTCCTAGTTCCACAAAAAAAATGGACTAGGTAACACTCTCAGGATATTCACTCCCAATCTCCAGGAGTCCCAAAGATAAAGCCCTTATTAAAATAAGCTCACGATATAAAATTACAAAACACACAAGGAAACAATTCACCACAAGCAAATTCCCTCCACTTTCAAGAGCCTCAGAAAAGAGAATCACCAGAGACTGTTAAAACGGAAAGATTTAAATGATTATAGACATTTGAAAAAGAAACACTAGAAGAGAAAAATGCACTATCAAAAAAGGTCTGGGGCTGGGGATTTAGCTCAGTGGTTTCGCCGCCTGCCTCATAGGTGGAGGGACCCGAGTTCAATCCCCAGTACCAAAAAAAAAAAAAAAAGAAAAACATTCAAAACTTAATCAGATTAGACATAGCTTAAGAGGGAATAAAAGACCACCAAGATCTGAGGACCTTACCCAGAAAGTAGCACAGAATAGGAAACAGAAAATATTTTTGTAAGTTTTCACCATGTGAAATACTGGCAGGCCATGCTGCAGAGGCTGAGGAAAGAGACACCAGTCTACGATGCTCCAGGCTCACTTCTCAAACCTCCGGCCACACGTGTGTGCAGTAAGTATCCAAAAGGTAAGGTGCAGAGGACTGCTGGGAAAGGGACACGGGCAAAGCGGGTGGACGTGCGCTCTTCTGGACACAAGTGCCCAGTATGACACCACTTTATTTAACATCTTCATCTAAACATGATCTGTTTTTCTGAGACACGACCTCACTATGCTCCCAGGCTGGCCTCAAATGTGACATCTCCTTCCTCAGCCTCCTGAAGCTGGGCTTACAGGCGTGTGTCACCACACCCAGTTTTGACTGTGATCTTTTTAAGTATAATGGCATGACTCTGTGAGTTCAGTTTTAATTTCTACATAATATGTTGTTGTTTTAAACAGTTCATCCCAGTTAACAGATCAAGATTTACTCTCCTGAAGAGGTCGGGAATAACAGCATGACCTAAATACACTAAATGTAACATTCCTAACACCATCTAGTAGAATTAACAGACCATTTTTGGAAAATGTGAATAAGAGCAATAAAAGTCTAAGTCAATCCTAAAGTTAACCAAATACCTGTGACTTTACCACCTCAAATAACATTTAGAATAAATACCTAACTGCATAAATGCATTAAAAATGATATCACTTAACCATCTAATTAATTTGAAATTTAATTCATGAGAAAAAATTTTATTTCTTCCAAGTTACAAACCATTTTTTCTACAAACATTTAAAAAGTAATCCTTCCCAATGTTTATATGATCACTAAATTACTATACATTGAATCTTGTAACATTTGTTCTAGAAAACCTGCATTTGCACTGATCTATTTTTATATCTATTGTGCATTGTTTTACGTGTAAATTTATGATATGTTCTGTTATGAGATTTTTTTTTCCTCTTTGCTACTTTATTTGAAATAAGCTTAGCCAAGATTTTAAAATATCCTCCTCAAATCTTTAAAATAGCGTTTTTTCATTTTTTATATAGTTTATTCTAGATGTAGGGGGAATACACAGAACTTATCTCTAAAAATATTTTTTCTATATAAAAATAGTTTTATTTTGGCTGTAATATAACATAGTACTGGAAGAGAAAGAATATAAAAACTGCTTTTTAGGGCCAGGGATTTAGCTCAGTGGTTTCGCCGCGTACTGTGCAAGCACAAAGACCCGAGTTCGATCCCCGGTACCAAAAAAACCAAAAACCAAAACCCCAAAAAAACCCAAAACAAAACTGCTTTTTATATCATTCAAAATATCCTGATAGGAATTATGTAAACCATAATTTGCAATATTTGAGGTTATCCATCATTTGCAGAAATGAAACACTGACAAACGCACACATTTCTCAGGGACTCTCATACCTTGCACTGCTCTACTTTATTTCCGGCTTCATCCATCTCTTCCTTTAGAGTATCTACTTTTGATGGGAGCCCCTGGAAGTTGGTGCCTGAAGATTTGTGAGCTTGGTTCCACCTGCAAAAGGAAGGGGAGCCAGCCTCTGAGGACTGCTGGACATGCTCAACCCCAGGGAGTCAGGACAAAGGAGACAGCCTTCCCCAGAACAGATTCCACCTGGGATGGGGATCAGCACCCAGGAAAGCCACTTGAGTTTATTCTCTAGGAACGGAAGCAGGTAAACAGACGTCAGGTGGACAGGACGCTCTGAGCGAGTGCCGGGACAGCTCTGCCTCACTGCCCACACTCATCTGATCTCACACGGATCCACTGCTGCAAAGCAGCCCGTGGTGCCCCTTTCCACAGTGCCAGCTACAGACTCTGCTCTCCTGCTCTGCTTAGAATGCTCCTTGCCTCTGGGGACAAGCCCTGCCCTTAAGGAGCCCCCTACATCTGTGACCTGTGGTCATTTTTAGCAGGTAAAAGGCAAACTTCAAAAACATAGCTATAAAAGCATTAAAACATTGTTACAGTAGGGGGATAGGAGGGGAATAATCTAGTCCTTTTTTTTGGCTTTCAAATGTGCTTTGACCTCCTGCTTGTGTACAGATGTATCTGGTGCTGTGGAACATGCTGACATGTCACACTTGGATAATGACAATGCAAAGATGCAGCACGAAAACTCATGAGCAGCGTATCGAACTTCTCAGACCACTGCACTGTCTCCAAACACCATCTTCTGTGCACTTCCCATGCGCGATGTGATGCACAGAAACACTCCAGCAAGGCCACCAGAGCAGCACTGGTAATGCTGCTCCCCTGAGCATGGACTTCAGAGTCTCACGCGCTCTGCTGTCCAGAGAGGCTCCAACTGAACTAGCTGCGTGACCTAGTTAATGCTGACTCTGTGCCTTGCTTGCCTCATCTGTGACACCAAGATGGTGACCAGCTCTGCCTTGCAGAACCAGATTCCTACCTAATACTAGTTCTTATTATTTTTGTAGAAGGAGAGGCCAAAGAATTAAGTCAAAGTAAAGAAAAAAATATTCAATTGCCTCAGTTTTCTCAATATTTACTTTAGCTAGTTAAGTGAGTAAGACCATAAACACAAGATTGAGAATCAGTATCAAAATCTTCTTTTAAGGGATACATGTACTCAATATACAAAAGTCCTGACAGATAAACATCTGTAATATTGCTTGGCCAAACCCAGTGTGGAGCACTCACAGACTTGCTTAATCACCAGAACATTCTCTCTGGGTAAAAACTGGTACAGGGTGACTGTGGTTCCTGGTCTGGTCGTGGCATGCAGGATGCTAATCACACACATGTATATGACAGAGAGACAGCAGGCACTGCCATCAGAACCCCAGCTCTGCCTCTTGTGACCTCTAAGGCATGACGCAGGCCTTACAGATAATACACGCAGGTTCTCCTTTATCTGTAAGACAAGTCTTTTCTCAAAGCAAGGGAAGTTACATTAGCCCCAACCCATTCCCTCTGCAACTGTCTGCTGACTGTGAAGGGTAATTACAGGAGCAGGGGTTTGTGACGTGGCGGGACCCTCAGGAACAGTCAGGATCACAGATCTATTTATCCCTACACTCTGCTATCCTAAGCTGGGCTCTTAGAATTGGCGAGCCCGTCCTCTCTCCTGTTAAACAGATTTACTCAGTTTTCCTTTTTGCTTGTTTGTTTCCTTTCACTCCTGGCTCACTAAGGACAGAATGTTCTCACCCCGCCCCACTGCCGTGCTGGAGGGGATGAGGCCTAAAGCAGGGGTGGATGGCTGTGACCTGGTCAGCAGAGCAAAAGACAACACCCATTGTGTGCCCTCGTCTGTCTTTCTTTCACCCGTGCCAGGGACAGTGAAGGCTACTGGGGATGAGACACACAGTAATGTGTTACTGGCCACCCTTTCAGCGGCACCTTACCTGGCTCTGACCGAATCCCAGTCCAACACCAATCTAGCAAGCTGTTTCCTCTGCTTCTGGATGTTGGGGATCTCCACCTAAAAGGAAGAACATACCAAATGGGACGTTTGGGGCTTTAGTTTAACACTTTATTTATTTACAAATGTTTTTCTCTTAAGCAAAAACTCTCGTACCTCAAGTTCCTCCCTTTAGTTCCAAAAAGGAGTGTGCATTAAAGCCACCGATTATTAGTTTTAGACACACATGAATCATGCACCATGCAGCCCGTGCAAGCACCCACCTCCGCTATGCTGTAGAGAGGGTCCACGATCTCCTTTTCCACAAACACTTCATGCTGAGAGAGCTCCAGAGCCAGCTGATTCTCAGCATCTCCGCATGTCTCCAGCATCTTCCTTTAAAGACAAGACCCCACATCAAACATGCACTAGGTAGACAGGCACTAGATTCTTACACGGCGGCAGCTCTGCTTGCTGTATGATGGGAACACTGTAGAGCACTACCCAATAAAGCCTTCGAACTATTACACAACACACATGGCTGTCACCTTAAATCGGAGTCAACAGATCTGTGCTTTAAAATGAAAGTGACTCTTTCAGACACGGACTTTGGAGGCGGAGGTAATGGTGAGGTGAGAGCACAACTTACTCAACGAGGTTCCCACATCAAGCGAAAACTAAGTGTTCTCAAAGCACGCTGGAAATCTTCTAGAGAATACACAAAATCCATGGCATGTTCCTCTATGTCCCCCAGCGATCCAGGCCCCGTGGTGTTAACAGCTGGCTTTCTTCTGTGCAGACGAGGGGACCGGCTAACGTGTAAGGGCCACATTACATGAACATCACATCTCTTCTGGATTTTCTGTGATCACTGCTGGTGTCACACCAAGTTCACACACAGAGGATGTAATTCCACCATCTCTGGTTCTCTCCCTCTCCTTCCCCCTTTGCCCTGACCCCCCAGGGACCTGTGAAGTTCATGTGGCACTAGAAAGTGTGTGGTATGGCGGGGGAGGTGGCCATGGTGAAGCTGCCTGCTCCTTGCAGCTGTGTGGTCTCAGGCCATCTTCTTACCCTGTCTGCCCAATACCCTCCTCTGTACAATGGGAGCTTTAGCATCACCTTCTTCCTAGGTGGTTTTGAGGATCCAATGAGCTATTTATTACCTGGAAAGCACTCAGGACTGGCCGGCACACAGCACCAGTCTGGTGAGGTTGTGGTGACAGCACGAGGAAACACGAATATGGAGGGAACAGGGACGCCCACACACAGGCACATCCGCACCTCCCAGGGCCAGTGCCGGCAAACATGGTCGCACAGGCAGGACAAAGGAAGGGGCAAAGAGGGCGGAAAGCATTCACCTCCAAAGAACAAAGGAAAGACTAGATCCCGGGAAATGGGCTGAAAAGCCCAAAAGCCATGCCCAGCTGGTAAGCCGGGCCCATGTGACAGTACGGACAGCCGGATTAAAGGACACCAGCCTCATTGGATAAGCAGGTAGAAGGAAGCGCAAACCTTCCCTCCAACAATGAAAACTGTTTTCTCTTCAGATTTTTTTCATTATTTAAATAATGCATGCCTATTGTTTTTGTTTTGAGACAGGGTCTCCCTATATAATTCACTATGTAACCTAGTCTGGCCTCAAATTCACAGTAAGCCTCCTACCTTAGCCTCCCAAGTGCTAAGATTACCGGGGTGTGCCACCACATTTGGCTCAACATCCCCACTGTAAAAAGGAAAAGCTCTACAGACAAGCATACTGGAGGATGCAGAGGGGATGCAGAAGTAACAAGTAGAAGGCTACAGCTGTGTAAGAGGAGTAACTCCTAAGGTCTCATTGCTCAGCAGGATGGCAATTAGTTGTATATTTCAAAATAGCTAATAGAGTTCAGACTGTTCCCAACACATTTGTGAATGACAGATGTCTAAGGTGATGGACATGCCAATGAACCCGATGCAATCCATACACATTGTACATGCACTGAATTACTGGACCCCAAAATAGGTACAATGAACTGTGTCAATTAAAATAAATATATTTTAACAAACAAAACCAAAATTAAACATTTAAAAATTTTTAAAAACCCACAAATAATTCAGAAAATACATTCTTCTGAGGCCACCATGATTACTATTTTGATGATCACTCCTAAAGGCAGCTAGCTACTCAGGGAGTGAAGAGGGCTGGTCAGGCTAGAAATCTGAGCACGTGTGGAGCAGGGAAAGGACCAAGTCCCTCATACCCAAGCTTGCCACGATCAGTACGTTTGGTAGTGGCTCTCTCTGCCTCCGAACTCCAGCCCTGCTCCTACTAGCAGGAAGATTCCCCAGCAAAAGCACCAGTTGTGGCCTACTTTCTTCCACAAGACCTAACTTCCATCCAGGCAGACGGGCCATGCCATCCTGCCTGAAGTCCCACTGGTCCCACCGGGGCTGCTATGTGCCACCCCTTATGACCTTCTGCTAGGGGCCAACTTACCCCAGGAGAGATTCTTCCAGCTGAGTTGATGCTTCTTGCATATTCTGAGCAAGTGCTGTCAGAGGGAGTTTTTTCTGGAGGGAAAAGACATTGGTTTTGTTTTGTTTGTTTTTTTCATTATTGTTTGGATCCTTTCTCAGGGATCTTTGTATCACCATTCACTGATCTCTCCCTCCTGGCAAACTGCGACGAAAAGAGACCTCGTTCTGGTTCCGTTTCTAAGGGTTAGTTGTGTGATTTCATCTCTGGGTCTCAGCTGGGGCCGCTGATTAAATGAGACACTCACCATCAAGTACCTAGCTGTTGTATGTACCTGGAAAACATGAGCTGCTGCTGTTGTTGCTCCTGCTGTTACTCCTACTAATTAATCAAGCACGTACGGTCACTTATCTGAAATGCCTGGGACCAGAAGCATCAGGGTCTGGAGGTTTGGACTTAGGCTATCCGGCCAGATTTCCCTGGCTGAAGATCCCTTAAAAGTGAAACCCTAAATGCACCAAATCTGAGTGCATCTGAGTGTCACGTCATCACACCAGCACTCAGGAGGTGTTCAGATTACAGAGAGCTCAGGGCTGCAGGCGGGGATGGGGTGCTCAGGCCGAACTGTGTTCCAGGCACAGACCCTGCTCCCTAGGGCTCATCACAGGTAAGTACAGGAAGACACTCAACTTCCAAAGCACTTTCACTGGCTCTGTCCTCCCTCCCTCCCTCTCTCCTTCTTTCTGTCAGACAGGGTCTCCCAATGTAGTCCAGGCTGGCCTTGGACTCACTATGTCATTCAGGGTGGCCCTGAACTCATGGCAACTCCCCTGCCTCAGCCTGAGTGGTGGGATTCCAGGTGTGTGCCACCACACCTGGTTGCCAGAACATTCTTAAACTGGGTCTTCACTTGGCTATAATCATAAAAGTCGGCTTTAAATACCTAAAAATATCTAGTTAAATATACAAGAAAGTCATCACAGTATTTTTAAGTATAAAGCCAATCATTTTCCTATCTGAGATCTGTTTCTTAGCCAGCAGGATCACTTAACCTTTACAGTCAAAGAACTCACACCCCAGCGAGGGTCAGTGGCCTGGCCAGGCACCCCAGAGCGGGCAGGAGAGCTGGACCTCCGTTCCAGTGGCCTGAGCCCCAATTCGGTGTCTTTTCACACTGGTTGATGGTTTATCTCAGAATATGGGTAGAGACGGTCTAAAAAAGTAACAAGTGGGTTGGTTATAACACCATAATCTACTAACAAAAGAATGCTTTCAATTCTGCAGCTCCACATGAAACTGGCCTTCCCAGTAGAAATATGTGGTCTACCCTGGCATCAGCCCAAAGAGCTCCCCTGGATACACTTGGGCCTAGACTCTGTACAATGGACAATCTCTCTTGAAGGGCATTTGAGAAGCTGCTACCACTGGTGGCTCCAGACAAGGATGCTGGGTGCCTGGGGAACAGGGCTGGGAGAGACTTCATTTTATCTTCTTCTATATATATATATTTTAAATACATATATATATATTTTTGGTACCAGGGATCAAACTTGTGTCCTTGTGCTTGCACAGCAGGAGGCGAAACCACTGAGCTAAATCCCTGGCCTCTTCTTCTATATTTTGACTGTGTAATTATAAAGCCAGTTCAAAATAATAAATTAACATTAAAAAATAACCTATCTCCCCTCCCTCAGAGGTATTTCCAAATAAACAAGAGGCTCCTCCTCACCCATAAGGAGGCCACTCCCGGCTGCCACACTTTTAGACAGGAAGATCCGAGAACAGAGGATGATTCCTATGTTTCAATTACAGTGGTACCTCGGGTCACAAATTTAATTCCTTACACAATTCCAACTCAGTTGCAACCAGAATCGTGGAACAGATTCTATGACCAGAATCATGGGAAGAATTACATTCGTGAAGCGAGGTAACACTCTATACTGACTTTCAAAAGGATGTTAAACATAAGACAAGGGCAGTTATCAAGAGAAATATACTTTCAGCAAGTCTGGAACTCCATCAGTCTGTGGAGAAAAAAAAAATCAGTCTCTTTTGACAAGTGTCACTCAAGATCCCAGATGCAAATAGCTTTGTGGTTTCCATGTCCTGAGCCCAAAGCCACAGTCCCCCTCCCGGTAACATAAACGAGGAGATCCTGCTGAACAGACAAGCGCACTAACGACACACGCTGTCTACAACAACAAACTCCACAGGGAGGTCTCCAGGCTCCCCACAGGTGAGCAGCTTTTCCTCTGCCAGGGAGGAACCTAAAAGGTCTTAATCTGTAACATCTGTGCCAACTACACAGGAAAGAGGTAATTCCGAATCCCACAGGCCTACAACAGGCCTGCCAGGTCAGTGAGGTCCAACCCGAGAGGGCCGCCAGCTCCACCTCCTCCCTCCAGCTGCTGCCTGTCCCATGTGTAGGCTCCCGGCAAGCCTGTGGGAGGGAGCTCCCGCCACGGGGCTGCCGTGACTTCCTTCGCAGTACAGGACCTCTCACGGTTACCCTCCACCCAGCACGGCCATGCCACGCTTCTTCCTTCTCCTCAGAGCCCTGTCTTTGGCACTCTGGATTGATGTTGGAAAAGGAAAAGCGTGGCTCAGGTTTCGGAAACAAGGACCAAGAACCTTTGCTCCTGCTACATGGAATATTCCGGTCACAGCCAGTTTCCCTCCTGTACAGCTCCAGGAAGCTTCCCCTGACTGCCTCCCTCCCTCCTGGTATCTGCTTTGGCTCTCCCATAATATCCTATGGATATTTCATTTATCTCCCTCCATCAACTATGAACACTTAATTTTACTCATTTTCTCTATCTACCACACATACACTGTAGGTGCTTGACAAACTGTTTTTAGTGCATATATGTGACAGCTGGAGAGCACCTCAAAGCAGAGGACAGCCAGTCAACAGGACACACGTATGAGAAGAGCACTGGTGTAGCAGCGGTTAGAAGTTACAGTGGGAACGAGAGGACACAAGCACAGAAAAGTTGATGAGGCAAAACTGGACCAGATTACAAAGGTAAAGTAATGCAAACAGGCATCCCAGGCAATGGGAACTAGCCAGTGACCCTCCAAGGAGGTACCAGGCCACTGTGGGGCCTTCCCTTGTGTGGAACTAATTCACCAGGTGCTGCAGCACATTAGCCTCTTGGTTCCCAGCCCCTAAGTGCCAGCAGCGTCTCCAGTCCTAGTGGCAATCCAAACTGTCCCTATACATTCCTAAATATCCCAGGAGTGCGATTCTGCTCCCTGTTACAAACCACTGAGGAAGCTGTTTTATGTTATTTGTTTGAGGGTTTTGTTTATTCTATTTTTTTAGGCAGAAGGATGACAGGATTGATTTGTATTTCAGGCAACTGACTCTGGTAGTTAGGCTGAAGACAAACGGGAAAGGAGAGAAACTAGAGGCAGGAAATGCAGCTCAGGAGGTGACTACAGGGCCAGGGATTTAGCTCAGTGGTTCCACCGCCTGCCTCACAAGCACAAGGTTCCGAGTTCGATCCCTGGTACCAAAAAAAACCAAAACAAACAAGAAGAGGTGACTACAGCAGTCCACGGATGAGGTAATCCAGGCTTGCATTAAGGCAAATGTGGCGGAGACGGAGCAGAGATGACAAATTTGAAAGATATTCACAGGGAAGATCACAGGACTTGCTAATCCGGCAGCTGTGGGAGGGTGGAGGAGAAAATAAAAGAGGACAGAGATAACCCCACGGTTTCTTGTTTGCGTAACAGGAGAGACAAAATTCAAGTGTGCTGACATGGAAGGAAAAACTAGTTGTATGTGTTAAGATGGGCTTCTAAGGTAAGAATGCTTTTGTGTGAGAGAAAATGGTTTCCAAGTCACTGGCATGAGCATATTAGTTAGAAGCCAGGAGAAGAGCAGAGGTGGCCTCGAGCATATGACTTGGAGAATATGGAGAAGCACAGAAGCTTACGAGACAATAGTAAAAAGGTAAGCAGAGGGCTGGAGGTATAGCTCAGTGCCCAAGCACTAGCCTAGCATGCATGAACCCCTGGATTCTACACTCAGTACCACTCCAGAAAAAAGCAGCAGAGCAGAAGCCAAGGCAAGACAGTGAAAAACAATGGTGGGGGCAGAATCAGTGGATTGGGTCTGGTTTGTAGGGCAAGCGGCAAGCATTCCTGGAACTGCAGGCTTACACTAATGTCTTCTCTGTATAAATACAACTGTAGAATCCTAAACACTGTGCAAGGAGGGATAATCCTATTATCAAGGTGTCCTATAAATGTTTGTAGGAAATACAAAATGGTAACATAGATACCAGCATGCTACTTTTGCCTCTTGAGACCTTTGCTAACAAGCAAAACACAGCAAACCCTAGCTTCCCAGTGTGTCACTGAAACTGTCACCTTAATATGACACAGGATCTGATGGAGGATACATGCTCATAAGGTAGAAGCTTACAAAGGCAAAGACAGAACTGCCTAGCGAGGAGCGTTCTACTGGTGGCCCCTGGGCACAGATGTTCTCGGCAGGAGCCCAGGAAGACCCTCCCAGAGTCCACCCTTCCTCTCCAGAACAGCATCCTCCAGAAAGCTTGTGAGCAGGAGGCAGGACCACAGCCCAGGCTTGAGGGCTGGGCCCAGCCAGCTTACGCCACTCAGTGCATCCTATCTCCTCACCTTCTGCCCACGGTAATAGGGATGGAACGGGAACATTCCTAAACAGGGTCTGTGTCTCCAAAGACTGATGCCATGGAAAGAGATCCCCGTCTGCTAAGGGCTTGGAAAAGAAGTTTTCTCATTCCAGTAAGAAAAATACCAGAAGAGAGGCTCTACCCTGTTGACACACACACAGGAAGCATGAAGCCCATGGATACTAATGGCGGCCAAACTGCAACTGTGAAGGCACCTGACTACGGGCAAAGCAGACACTGACAAAGGCACAGGGAGAGAAGGAACGAAACGGACCAAGCTTTGCCTCAGGTCTGCCCCAGTCTCCAACTTTTTAGCTGGCAAGTCAATAAACTACTTCTGCTTCCTAGGTCAATTTCAAATAGGCTTTCAGATTTTTACTAAGGGATTCCTAACTGACACGTTCATTCTCTCATCACTGACAAATTGTTCCATCGGTCTTTAAAGACACCTGGAGAAGATTCAGGGTGAGCAGGGCTTTCAGCCCAGCGATGTCTTAAGCAGGAAAGAATGCTGTGGTCAGGAACTGTCATGAGCATGAACAGGGATAGAAGGTAACAATCCAAAGACCAACTGCTAATGTTGCTTGGGAAAAACCACCCAACCAAGAGAGTGGACAGCCTCATACAGACATGGTAATGGAGCTCTGGGTCACATCTGATACTCACGTGTCTCCTCTCAGATTCGGTGCCATGCTGGCCCTGGAAGCACGCAATCAGACGCTTATGGGAATGGTGGCACATGGACCGCACAGCATCCAGGCGCCGCTCAATCTGTCAAGGCCAAGACAAAAGAGCCACTTGTAGGGCTGAGGAACAAACCTGGAGTCTTCTATTTGTGGTGTGTTCATGCAGGTGTGAAATTTCTTCAACAGTGTAACTTTTTAGCTCTGGGATGTAAAGGGGAATGGCACCCATGCACCCACAGCAGGGGTTCTCACTGCTGACATTCTGGGTTGGACAATCTGGGTGGGAGGGGGTCCTGGGCACTGTGAGGTGTTTAGCAACATCTCTGGCCCTGCCCATCAGATACCAGCAGCACCCCACTATCCAAATTGGGATGACCAAAAATGACTCGATGTTTGCAAGTGTCTCCAAGAAGGCAAACTCAGACCTGGATGAGAAACACCAACCTCCCTTATGTGAAGGGTTTTAGTTCTAGCGCCCTTGAAAGCTGGATCTATGTGAAGAAGGGTAAGGGACAATCTTGACTAAGCCTTACTATCAGACTGAGTTGTGGCGATCATTTTACCTGATACAGCACCAGAAAAGCCCCGGGTCCAGCCAAGCAAAACCACAAATGAGTGGTCCAGCCCCAGATGTACTGCCAAGTGGGAAAAGCCAGACAGACACCCAGAAGCTCTCATCAAATGTGGATAAGCAACACATCAGAGAGAAGAATCAAAATCAGTGTGCCACAATTTCAACTGAGATCAGTGTTTTAAAAATTGCTGCTTATTAGGTTTGTGTTTTTGTTTTCATTTTTAATATACCTCCACAGCAGAATGGACAGCCAGGGTACAGAAACACTGGATCAGGGTCGTACACATCCTGAGTAGCTTCCCAAAACACTACTGCTAGATACGGCTGTTTATGGGAAAAGAGCTGCTTGTTACAGGGAGGAATGTCAAAAATGTGCATTCTGATGACTCACGAAGATTCAGAGCAAGCCCTTAGGGATGTTTCTATTTTAAAGAAAAGTCAACAAATTCAAAGCAGAATATATTTTGACCCCGAAATATTTTACCCCATGAGATGCTCTGAGACATTTTTGAGCCCCATGACACCAAAGCCCAGTCTCCAGGACTCTGATCTGGCAAGCAAGTTTATAATATGAAGTAGATGCCACAGCACCTTCCCCAAATCTTACAATGGCCAGATTTCAAAGCACTGGAAAACGAATACACATTCTTCATTTGCCACACAAGCAGAACAGGCAAAACAAAACTCGTTAATTCTGATTTCCATTTCTACTAAAAGGTAAACTCTGTAAGGCCAGGAGTCCTGTTATTTTATAATGGTGCCTCAGTTCATGAACTTACTTCTTTCCACGATTCTGATTGCAATCCGAATTGGACAAGAAGCGAATCAAATTTCTCCATAAGGTCAACATTGAACCTAACCATTGAATTTGATTCAGTTCTCATCCAATTTGGTTTGCGATCAGAATCGGGGAAAGAATTAAGTTTGTGAACTGATGCCCCACTTGTATTTACTGATCTACCCAAGCACCGGGATCCCTGTCTATCATGGGATCAACAGATATTCACTTACTGTTTGTTAATAAACAGGATACATATCTCTTGAGTCCCTATAATGGATATCAGAAAAACTAAGTAAATTCTGGTTCCCACCCTCATGGGATTTACGGCCTCCCGGGGAAACTCCACACAAGCAAATTAGAAGGCAGCCCTTGGAACTGAACTAAGGGAGATCTAAGAAATCGAGGGAAATTTCACCTCAAAAACATACCAGCAGCACTCATCTCTTGTGGTGGTCGCAAGAAGACTCCTGATCTCTACTCTCGGGCTACATTATGAGTATGTCCCAGATTTTACTCACTAACCCTAACCATCATACTGATACTGTACCCTCACTGAAGAGGAACGGAAACTGAGGCACAGGGAAGTTAAGTGAATCCCTGAGGCCACAGAGCTGTTCACAGACAGATGTGGGATTCAAACTCGGAGCTGGGTACCACAACTGACACCTTTAACCATGACTCTGTCTTTGTAGTAAGAAACAGCAGAAATCAGAGTGGGACCACATACACAGCAGTTATGGCAGACGTGGAGTAAGAATCTCTGTTAGACAATCAGGGGTTTCAGACTCCAGTGGATTCCCGGACAGCTGTCCTCTGTGTGCCATGAGGACTCTGCCATCCTCCAACTGCCCGCAAGGTCTAAGGGCTCCATGATTAATGGGATAATGTGTACTACTGACATGGGACATGAGCAAGACCATGTCTCAAAAAACCAAGCAAAGCAAAAAAACTCTATTACTTAAGTTTTTTGTTTTGGTACTGGGGATCAAACTCAGGACCTTGTGCTTTCTAGGCAGGGAACAGCTCCACTGAGCTAAATCCCTGGGCCCCTATTACTTAATTTTAAAAACCTCTCAGTCCTCAAAAAAACAAACCTTAAAAACTAAACAAACTACAAAAAAATAAGAACTGCTCTGAAGAATCAACTGGGATATAACTGGGGGTGGAGGCAGAGGCGTGATCCCAGCACTTGGGAGGCTGAGGTGGGAGGGGTCACAAGATGCAGCCTCGCCTAAGCAATTAGTGAGACCTTGTTTCAAAATAGAAAGGGAAAAGGGCTGGGGATGCAGCTCAGTGTGAAGGCCCTGGGTTCAGTTCCTATCACCTCAAAAAAAAAAAAAAAAATCAATGGGGCTGGGAAGGCAGCTCAGTGGCAGAGCACAGGCTTAGTGTGTGCAAGACCTTGGATTCACACACCAACACTAAAGAGTAAGCAAACAAAATTAACCAGCCCTCCATATCTACTCCGTGTCCACAGACCTAGCCAACCACGGCTCAAAAACACTCATGGAATAAAGCTGCATCTGTACTTAGCATACAGACTCTTTTCCTTATTATCTCCCAAACAATACAACAGAATAGCATTTATCTTGCAGTATTATAAGTAACCTGAAGACAATTTACAGTACACAGAGGGATGTGCCTAGGTTATATTCTAACAGCAGACCTTATATAACAGATAAGCATCCACAAATGTTGGTATCCATGGGGTGGAGTGGGAGTCCTAGAACCAAGCTGCCCATGGATAGGGAGAAAAAAACTCTATCTACAGGTGGCTGTCATAATTTATTTATTTATTTATTTATTTATTTGGTACTGGGGATCGAACTTGGGACCTTGTGCTTTCGAGGCAGGCGTCAGAACCACTGAGCTAAATCCCGGCCCTGTTAACTCATTTTTTTTTTTTTGGTACTGGGGATCGAACTTGGGGAATTCGGGTCCTTGCACTTGCGAGGCAGGTGGTGGAACCACTGAGCTAAATCCCTGGCCTGGCTGTCATAATTTAGAAGGGTGTTTTGGTATGATATGGCAGAAGCAGCATTTTTCTAAGTTATGCAGGTAACTTTTTGACATAGAAAGGGACAGAGAGTCACCCAGGAGTGGACCTTTGGTCCTCAGGGACTTGCCTGAGCAGACCTGCTATAGGTTACAGAAATGAAATCAAGCAGACCTTTGAGGTGGTTTGCTCTTCCCTAAGTATTCTGCGGTGGGGGTGGGGGTGGGGTATTCCTGCAGTTGAGAGTTAACCTCATAAAGAGTTCATGTTGCCGTATGTCTTGTTGTTATTTTATAATTCCTGCTTCAGCAATTTCCCCTTCATTTGCGTATGAAACCTATATTTATGTCTGGCTGTTTTTTCTTAGCATATTACCATGGTTATCCTCAAAA
>NW_004624782.1:9935591-10022675 GCF_000247695.1 Heterocephalus glaber
GGGTGGGTGGGGGGTGAAGGAGTGTAAAGAGCCCAGTATTTTCTAGGACAGTCTCAGCCCCAAAGTGAGGAAAACCTGGTGACAGGTGGGGTGAAGTGGCCCTGGCCTCGGCAGGAGCGGGAGGGAAGACGTCTGGGTACTGTCATGCAGTTTAAGCCAGTGGTGGCGAACCTGTGGCACACGTGCCACATTGGGCTGTTTGTATCATTGAAAGCTCTGAAAGGTTCGCCACCACTGGCCTAAGCCCTCAGGACCAGACAGCCCACAGCAGGGGGAGCCACAGTGTACAAGGGAGTGGAAAGTCACAGCCCCAGGATGGAGCTCCAGCCCGAAGGCCCTGAGTCTCCAGGGACCATGGCCCCAGGGATCAGTCTCAGCCCAACCAGGACCCACAATGAGCCACGGTGCCAGTGCACTGACCAGGCCCCTCCCACCCAGCATCTGGCACTTGAAAGCAGGGCCAGCTCCATCTGGACTTCATAAGGTGACACCAGGGTTTCAGATCCCCTTTTTGTCACCACACCACACCACACGACTGCTCCTCTTTCCTGCTCAAACCATGCTAGTTAATGTGATTCCATTCTAGTTTAAATACACACACACACACACACACACACACACACACACACACACACACACACCCCTCTCTGTAATTTCCAGGTCTTTTAAAAAAAAGATTTTGTTTGGGTTTTTTTGTCTTGTGGTGTTGGGGATGGAACCCAGGGCCTTGTACATCTTGTGTATGGAAAGCACGTGTTCTACCACTGAGCTACCTCCTCAACCCTGCATTGTTTTTTACTTCCTATCTTTTCACAAGTCATTTGGAGAAAACTTCATTTTGTTACCTGTAGCAGATCTTCACTGAGGACTTCTGTTTTCTCAGCTCTGTGGGGGAATAAAAAGTTCAGAATCAGAAATCCAGGAATGAAAAGTAACTCATGAAACTGAAGAATTCTTGGCCTGAAGTTTAAAAGAGAGTGGGCAGAAATGGACTATGGGGTTGGGGGTGGGTTCACCATTTACATCAGAGGGCAATTTAAGCAAAACCACAGAAAAACAAAAAACCCACAGGGAACAGCAAGCAACCCAACACAGGACGCAGGGCCAGGGGCAGCGGTTCTCAACTCTGAGCAAGGGAAGAGTCCCACCGGGTGCACAAACAGCATCATTTCCCAGGCAGACCCGCAGAGAGCTCTATTCGGAGGATCCTGTTCTAATTCAATAGGCCTGGAGTAAGATTCAAACCTCTCCCTGCTCACACTTCCTTTGTAGGAGGGCCACAGGTCAAGCTGTGAGAAAAGACTCCTCCCTAAAAGCTTAACTTTCCGTTCTTAAGATGACCACTTCCATGTTTCACAGCCTTACTGAAACACACTTATCATAAATCTAAAAATATTACGCAAAGCCTAGATTCTCACGCATAACACCAATTGAGTACTCCCTCTTTCAGATTTCATCCTATTTTTAACTTCAAAAAGAAAGTGTTTTCACAATTTTCCCTTTGCTATGCTTTACATTACTACTCACCCCCAAACTTTTCAGAAAATCAAGATGGTGGCCAGGAACCAGAAGGGCGTTCTCTTTCCCTTCTCCTTTTCTTCCCACATCTCCCTTCTTTCTTTCTTATTTGGTACTGGGGATCAAACCCAGGGCCTTCACACTGAGCTACATCTCCAGCCCCTTTTTTTGAATTTTATTTTTAGTTTTTTAAAATTTTGAGGCAGAGTCTCACGAAATTGCCCAGCTAGGCTTGAACTTGTGACCCTCCTGCCTCAGCCTCCACAATGCTGGGATTACGGGTGTACGAACCACACCGGACTAAAAGAAAGGCATTCTAAGCCACTGCAGTCTCAGTTGCCAGACTATAATAATCTTTTAAGACTGCTATAATTTGGTCCTGGAATGTTCCTCAAAGGCCCATATGTTAGAGGCTTGGTTGTCAACCTGTGGCATTATCAGGAGGCAGACGCCTAGGTGAGGAAGTTAGGTAAGAGGGGGCATGCCTGTAAAGGGGATACTGGGACCCTGGCCCTTCCTGTCTCTGTCTTTCTGTCTCTCTCTATGTCTTTCTCTCTCAATCTCTCTCCCTCCACCTCTCTGTTTCCAGCTACCATGATGTTAACAGGCCTCCTTTACAATGTAATACCCACCATGTTGTACTATACCACCAAAGGCCAAAAGTACCAGGGCCCAAAAACAATGGACTGAAACCTCTAAAGCCAAGAGCCCAAACAAACCTTTCCTTCCTTCTAAGCTGCTTTTTTAAACTATTGCTTCACTATGATGGAAAGCTAACTAACATAAAAACTTTTCTCTGCAGTTCAGAAGGGCTGTATCATTGTTATACATAACACCCCCAAATTACTACAGTCCAAGTGCCATTTTGGACTTCCAATTCAATTAGTGACTTAAGCCATGTCTTCTGACATTCCTACCAAATTCCCATGGAAATAAACATGGAAAGTTTTAAGTGGCAAATAAGCTGAAGAAAATGGTTATTTAGGCCAACTTCCAGGAAGATGGTGGAGAGGTGAACAGTAGAGAAACAGCCTCTCTGAGATCTGGTGTCCAGACACTGGCATATAGTAACATGAAGAAGAGAAGAAGGAGGGAAGTGTGTCGGGTACACAGCAAGGATCTGAAGTGAGAAGTGAAGCCCAAGGGGAGAGTGAGGAAAAAGACTTCAAAGGAGGAAGGGGTGGCAAGTGGCACTTTCTCCCTGAGCCCTGTCTCACTGTGTGGGAAGGGTGGCTCAAACCTGCAGACACATGGTGACTACTGGCGACCCCAGAGGCCTGCATGGAGAAACACACCAGTGGAACAGAGCAGTGGATTCAGCAGACTGCAGTGGCTGGTGAGTTATTTGGGTTCAGACATCCCCCAGGAGAGGGTGATTGGCTGATAGCCATCTTAGAGAAGGGGCAATTGAGCTCAGAACTGAGCAGCTGTGGACTGGCTCCATCAGGGTGAGGGAGGCAGAACCTAGTTCAAGTCATCAGAAGGTCAAGGAACCAAGTACAAGTTGGCAGGGAGCCCCAAATTCAAGCTGGCAGGAGACACATGGGGTGTTGCAGGTTGAACAAATTGGGTTCCAGCCTCAAAGCCAGAAACCAGCTGAGCTTCAGAACTAAAGGTACAGACTTGCTGGGATTATCCATTACCCTACCATAAATCTACAGCCGGCTTGTTGGGATTAATCAACACAGATCTGGGCTCTGTGTGTTCCATTTTTCTGCCAGTGACAGCAGAGAGATGCCTTAAAGTGGACAGTTTTTTTCTTATTTTTTTCCTTTTCTTGTTTTTTTTCCTTTTTTCTTGATTGTTCTTGTTTTTATATAAGTGAGAACACTGCTTCTAGTTTTTTTGTTGTTCTTGCTCTGTTCTGTTCCTATTTTTATTTCTTTCTTCTCTCCCTCTTGTCTTCACCAGTTCCCCAAAATTTGCATAACCTTCCTTTGTCCTCCAGCCATCTAATCTCTTCCTCTTCTTCTATTTCTCAATTTTCCCCCCTAAACCATTTCAAATATTCCCCCTTGAGGGTAAAATCACCATTCTGAGGGGATATTTACTGTATAAAATTTTCTGCTTTGTATCAGATTTTGTTATATAACCACAAATCTAGTTCATACGGTTAAAGGTGGCAGATCAACAGTTACCACAATTTCTCATTTTCTAGGCTGGGTTTGATGCTATAGTTATTGTTGATTGTACTACTTTAGCCAAGGTGACATAATTGTTCTAACCAGTTGTTCTTCCTGGTACGCCAAGATGGAGACTGCCTAAGGGTCATAAACAATGCCATAGGCCAGTGCCAAAGAATCAAGGGGTAGGCCAAATAGGCAGCAACTTCTCATCCCCAATAAATTGAAGAGGTACGATCTTGCAACAGACTCAAAACCCAAAAACTAGCTATACTTGGAAGACATTTCTGAGAAGTTGACATTTCTGAGAAGTCATCATTTCCTAAGAGCTCTAAATTCTAGCAGTAAAGATACTTGCCATGTGCAATTTATAAGCATCAACCTAGGAATTAAATTTTTTAAAAACAGAATGTGAGATGACATATAAGCAAGATGCAGTCCCAAACTTCCTACTCACCAAAGGCAAACCAGGGAACAATGAGGTGGAACAATTTGAAACCCAACCCCAGGACTCTCTGAAGTGGTAACAGTGGAAGAAACACAGCAAATGAATGAGGCTCTAGAAAAAATCAAATCAGAAACAGTTTCTCAGATAACTACAGAGATGATGATCATAACGAAAGACATGATTAGTGATTCTACAGCAGATACAGATAAAAAAATAGAGAAGCTCAGTAAAATGATGGAAACCATGAAAGTCCAACACAGGAAAGAAATGGAATGAAACAGACTCAAACAGATATCCAGGAGATTAAAAATTCTATTGAAAGTATATGCAGCAGAATGAGCCAATGTAAGGACAGAATTGCAGTTACAGACGACAAGATTGTAGTTAATGATCATGAAAAGAAAGATGTCTTAAAGCTAGCAAGGGACCATGAAAAATGGTCAATCCACCAGCTGCTAAATGATGCAAAGAAGAATAACATAAGACTGATCAGAGTCAATGAAGAAACAGGAGATAATGCAAATGACATAAAAAACCTGTTCACAGAAGTAATGGCACAAAACTTCCCAAGCAGGGAAAAAAAAATTGGCATACAGATAAGTGAGGCTTATAGAACTCCAATTAGCCATAATAATAAAAAAAATCTACACCAAGGTATATAATAGATCTGTACATTGAAAACTACAGTACTCTGAGAAAGGAGATTGAAGAGGATAGCAGAAAATGCAAAGACATCCTTTGCTTTTGAGTAGGAAGAACCAACATAATAAAAATGGCCAAACTTCCAAAATTGTTATACAGATTTAATGCAATCCCAATCAAAACACCAATAGTAGTGCTCACTTCGGCAGCACATATACTAAAAATATCAATAGCATATCTCACAGAATTAGAGAAAACAATCCTAAAATTCACTTGGAACCAGAAGAGGCTCAGAATAACAAAAGCAATTCTGAGCAACAAAGGCGAGGTAGGAGACATCACAATCCCCAAATTGGAATTATACTACAAAGCTACTGTGATAAAAATAGCATGATACTGGCAAAAAAACAAACCTGAGGATCAATGGAACACATTAGAAGATGCAGAAACAACTCCAAACACACTCAGCCACCTTATCTTTTTTTTGGTACCAGGGACTGAACTCAGGACCTTGCACTTGTGAGGCAGGTGGTGGCACCACTGAGCAAAATAATCCCCAGCCCACAACCACCTTATCTTTGACAAAGAGGCCAAACACCTTCACTGAAAGATAGCCTCTCTGAGAAGTGGTGCTGGAAAAACTGTCTTTCCATACAACAAAGACTAAAACTAGACCCATAATCTTTTACCATGCACTAAACTAAAATCAAAATGGACCAAAGATCTAAATATTGAAACAGAAACATTAAATCTCCTGGAAGATAGAACAAGTAGAACACTTGACATATGAGTAGACAGATTTTATGAAAACAAAACTCCAACTGCACAGGAAATATCACAAAGAATCAACAACTGGGATCTCATCTTACCAAAAAGCTTTTGCACAGCAAAAGAAAGAACCAGCAGAGTGAAGAGACAACCCACAATGTGGGAAAAACTTTTTGCCAGCTGTTCCTCAGACAAAGGACTACTATCTAAAATATATAAAGAACTCAAAAAAAAATCAGAACCCCAAATTTAAAGACCCAATTCAAATATGGGCATCTGAAATGAAAAGACACTCCTCAGATGAAGAATTAGAAACGGCAAATAAATATATTGAAAAAATGTTCAACATCATTGGTCATTTGAGAGATGCAAAATAAAACAACACTGACATTCCATCTCACTCCAGAAAGAATGGCTATTATCAAGAAATCAACCAATAACAAATGTTGAAGGGGGTGTGGGGAAAAAGGAACCCTTCTCCACTTTTAGTGGGAGTGTAGACTGGTACAACCACTATGGAAATCAATGTGGAGATTCCTCAAAAAACTAAAACTAGAGGTTCCATTTGACCCAGGTTTCTCTTTCTTGATATCTTCCTGAAAAAATTAAAAGCATCATACCAGAGCAATATATGCACACTCATGTTTAGCGGCACAGTTTGTAGTAGCTAAATCATGGAAACAGCCCAAATGGCCATCAACCAACAAATGGATAAAGAAGATGTGGGTTTTTTTTTTAATACAATGGAGTACTACTCTGCCATATTTTAAATAAGGATAAGCTTGAGACATTTCTAGCTAAATGGATGCACCCTGAGACCACTCTTAAGTGAGATAAATTTGACACACATGTTTAAATACTGCATTGTTTCTCAGGTGTGAGAAACTGAAAGTGTAAATAAGGACCAAAATGTATTAACATATATTGGGAAATGGGAAGAAAATGTTCAAATGAGAAGGGGAACAAGGGAGGTGGGAGGAGGAAAAAAAAGAAGGGATAAGAAAAAAAAGAATAGAAGGAAAATCTGGAAGAACTCCTTATTTTGTAAATAAGGAGGGGAAGAGGGTTTGGGGTGGGAGCAAGATATATCATGTACAGGTACAAATTCCCTATGATTAATGTTATCATTGTGTATATCTAAAATATACCAATAAAGGTTTGCTTTAAAAAAAATGGCTAAACAGGAATGTACTCAACACTCACACACACACTCATACACACGCACATGCACACAAAACAAAACAAAAACAAGCTGAAGCTCTGAATAAGGAAAGGAGCTGGGGGATAGGGGCAAAATGAACTAGAAAATCTGACCTTTTTATAAACGATATGGCAGAATGCAGGGCTGTTATGACCTAGGCCATAAACCAATGAAAGAGAAGGAAAAGCTGTCTGGCCAAACAGTAAATGAGACCTGCTAAAAATGACCCCAAAACACAAAGCTAAGAGCTGCAGGCAACAGGGAGAAGTACCTTAGGGCACCCCTCCCACCTACTCTCAGGGTAATGGCATGTCTGGGCATTGCCACAAAGGATTCCAGGACCAGCTGTCACTGCAGTGTCCCAGTTAACCTGCAGTTGCCTAAAGGAGTAGCTCACTCACCAGTTTCTGCAGGAAACTGAACTCTGACTTGATTCAAATACCGCCCAAAAGCAGAAAATCAGAGCCTATAGACAAAGTCAAGGCGTAGCTTCCACAGGTAGCCAATTCTAACTCCATGAACACACTCCCCCAGCAGCAGGTCAATATAGGCCTCATACCCTTGCTTGGCACACATGGTGTCAGGCATTGCTGAAGCGCCAAACACTGGCAGTCACACCTGTTAGGGAGGTGGAGCAGGGGCCCAGCTCACTAGGAGCCCAAACAAGGGGTCTCGAAAGGAAACCTGAGAGTCAGCTTCACAGGGCCACACCAGGCATGAGCCCACCATAGCTTCATCCCTCTAGCCCCTTACCAATCAGCAGCCTCATTCCTCCTCTAGAAAAACACCAGCACTGGGTTGTCTCACTTTTGCTATATTTTCTCTAGCCAGGATCCAAAGATCTGCACAGGCTCCTGTACCCCTAACAGAATATACTTCAACTCTGAAATCTCTCCCTGCTATGAATATGGAGAAAAAAGTCCGAGACTTATTAATATTTTCACAAGTTTAAAAGAGGCAACCTGAGAAGCAGAGTATGTCACAAATGTGTTTTTAAAAAAATAATAATCAGAGAAAAACTTGCTTAAAATCATACTGTGGACTCTCAACAGGCATGGAATAGTTAGTAATAGCTTGGTAGTGTGTTAGAGTTGGCTGAAGAGAACCAATTGTGTGCATCTCTTCCCAGCAACTTGTCTGGTAACCTCACACAAGTAACTTGAAATAAAAAAATCAAACATAAGGGCTATGGTATATATAGCTCAGTGGTAGAGCACTTGCCTGCCATGCATGAGCCCCTGGGTTTGATCTTCAGCACCACCAAAATAATAATAATAGAAACAATTTAAATGACAGACTTTTTAAATTCTGGAGAGCCAGGTATTAAAGAATTATGAATTTATGAGCACAGTGCTATAACGGCTACAAAGAAAATAAAGCAAATGTACAAACAAAGCATTAACTTTGGGGAAAATGAAAAGCCCATTAAGAAGATAGTCATGGGGGCTGGGGATTCAGCTCAGTGGCGCCCCACACCTGCCTTGCAAGCACAAGGTCCTGAGTTCGATTTCTGCTACAAAAAAAAGATAGTCATGGTATACTTCTATGCTCAACTGCAAATAATTAACTGGACCTAATAATCTCAATATCAAATAATAATATAACCCCAAAGTACACCATAACTATATTGGAAGGATAGTGGACAGAAGCAGAGAGACAGGTTATACAACAATCTTAAATTCTCATTTATCGTAACAGAAAGTCAACAAATAATAAATGAATTTGATAACTCAAAGGACAGCAGTTTACACATATTATTTATAAACATGGGTATGAGAAAATGCCAAAATACACAGTTAAACTTTTATACTGGTAGGGAAAGAACTCACTGTGTTCTGTGATAGCCTTTTACTATTAAACTACTTGTTAAAGTATATGTATATACATACTTCGACATTTTAAAAATAGTATTGTGCTTACATTGTTTAAATAGCACACTTGGTATGGTTGGAAATACCTCTAACTAAAGGTGCAACTCTCATTCTCTACAGAAGCATAACAGAACATACACCACACAGTCCCCAAAATACAAAGAAAAGTAGCATATTTATTACTTTTTCCAAATTAACCTGGTCCTTTTGGATTCAAATTCAGAGGTACTTCACCTGAAAGGGTATTGGAGACTGAAAAGTATTTTCAACGTATCTATTATGTTAAATTAAATGTTAGCACACTGGTTAAAAATAAATTTGCCCTATGGTTTTGCCTTTGTGTAAACTCTACATTAAGTTAATTAATTTTAGGAAAAGATCCAAAGTGTCTTCTTAATCAGATTTTAAGGTTCATTGAAATTAAAAATGACCCGTAATCAGGAAAGATTACTTTTAACTCATGAATCGTGACTGCAGAGTGTAATCTATAAATTGGGGTGCTTCCCGCACACAGGGAATCTGCTAGCTTGCGCTATCTCTACCTTAATTGTAGGAAACCACCACTCCCCCACCACCCAGTATGTGCTCCAATAACCAGCCCTCCCTATCGCTGTGTGCAGTCCAAGGCCTTCTCCACGCTGGGCTATCTTTAAGGTGTTCCTCTTTACCAGAGATGTGGATTTTACCTATTCAAAGGCCAGCGATTACTCAGAACACTGGCCAAGGTGCTCATTCAATAGGCACATAAATTAGCCATTAAAAACTTGCTGGTTTTTCCTAAGATGTATTTTTAAAAATTATGGTATTTCGCCTGCCAAGTACATATAAGTTGTTATCTTTGGTCGCCACTGTTTTTTTAAATTCAAGGATAGGGACAACAGATTGAATTTATCAAGGTACCTGGGGGGGCACAGTGATCTAATAATAAAAATAATGCTTGCTAAACCAGATTGTTTTAGATCAGGCTTTTGCTGCACAGACCTAAACTTTATGCTTTGTCAGAGCCTTCTTTGTGTCCAGTGTTCTGTGCTGGAAAACACACTCCAGGGTTTCCTGTCTGCAACTGGAAAAACAATACAAATCAGGAAGGAACTTCCCACTCGCCATGTTACTCTGGGTTTGTTTTTTCCGATGCAAGCCACTCTGAGATTTCACTAGTCACTCCAGCGAGGCTTACTTCAGGCAGGATTATTACTTTACTTTTTGTTAATCAAGCACAAGATTTCTCCTTGCAATTCTGAAAGCCTCAATGCAGCATTGTGACAAGTGTGATGTCCAACCTTCCTAATGTGGCTAACAGGGTATTTCATTCAGTCCACTCACCAGCCAAGGAGAAAACAGCAATGTTCCCAGTCTGAAGCAGTACTCTTATCAAAACGAAAATGCTCAGAGTATGGCACAGTGTCAAAGGAAAATTTCCAATCAATCTGACAATTTCCATCTCTGGTCACAAGCTGATTTCTGGCAGACTTAATGCTACCACTACATCCAAATGCCAAATTCCACTATGGCGAACTGTTGTGCTGTTCCCCAGGATGCCATACACATACACCTTCACAAGATATCTGTTACAGGAGGCGTGGACTTCCACGTCAGAGGCAGAAAGGCGCAAGCCCACACTGTCAAGCCGGGCCGCGCTCTTCCAAGCAGTGGGCACTACTCATCTCCCTCCAGACAGCGGGTTGCAGGGGTGATGTCAGATCTCCAGTCACCACTCCTCCTCCAGCACCCACCTGCCACACGTTAAGTGCTGAATGAGTACGCAGTGAATGAATGGATGAGTGGCTGTCACAATGATAAGAGAAAGGTTTGAAAAGTAAACTTTTATCTCAAAAGAGGTAGTAACAAAAAAAGAGTCAGTGAAGCTAAATAGAAAAGCAGCCACAGGTAAAGAGAATTATCTTCCACAATAAAACCCACAATGACCAAAATTAAACTGATACTGCCTTTCAAAGCTAATCGTTTTTAAGCCTGGTGTAGTGGCACATGCCTGCAATCCCAGCTTTCAGGAAGCTGAGGAAGGACAATCACAGCAGGTCTGAGGTCAGCCTGGGCTATCCAGTAAGTTCACGGCCAGTCTAAACTACATAGCAAGACCCTGTCCAAAACAACAAAAAAATCCCCCAATTAATCTTCTTTAAAATTGGGGGGGAAAACTCACAAAAAGTAAAGCTATCTATATTACTACTGATTTTTAAATTTTGTATTAAAAAGGGAATAAAAGCCATCCCTCCACATTTCAAATCCCATATTCCAAAGGGATTACTGTTTCTAAATTTAAACTAGTGATTCTCAACTGGAGGCCTGGCACTATCTGGAGACATCTTAGGTTGTCCTCATGGAAGGTATCTGATGAACAGAGACCAGTATGCTAAGCATCCCAAGTGTACATGTTCCTCTCATTAATGTAAAGACTTATAAATAAAGAATTATCTGGCCTTGTGTTGGTTTCCCCTTGCTGCTGTAACAACTTACCACAAGTTGAGTGGCATAAAAATGAATTATCTTACAGTTCTGGAGGTCAGTGGGCTGGTGCCAACATGGCTGGATTCCTTTTTGGACACTAGGGGAGAATCCGTTTGCTTCCTTTTGAGCTTCTAGAATGCTCACATTCCTTGGCCCTCTTTCCTGCACGGTCAAAGCTAGCAACCTGCTCTCTGTGCCTCTCTTTCCCAGTCACAGCTTCTTCCACTGTCAAGGGTGTTTCTGACTACACTGGGTCTACTTGGATAGTCTCCCTTACTGATGATCAGCAACTTTAATTCCATCTCCACCTCAACTCTCCTTCGCCATGTCACCCCGAACATTCTCAGGTTCCCAAAGTTAGGGCATAGATATCAAGAGGCAGAGCATCATTCTGCCTGTTACAGGTTCTAAATGTCAACAAGGCCAGAGCTGAGAAACTCAGTTCAACAACACATTTACACACAGATGGACACATACATACACACATCACAGACACACACAGGTACAGAGAGACACATCCTCCAGGTCAGAACACAGATCCAGGACTCTACCTCATTACTGTATGGCGCACAGTAACCCAACATGAAGATATGTCATCCCTCTATTTAAACAAATTAACCTTAACTGCATGAAGCAAGGAAGCACCGTTCTCTTGTTAAATGTATTCGAACAGCAGACTGAAGACAAGGCAAGAGTGTCCACCTCCACCCAAACCCACCAGCCTTCACATTAGCCAAGGGCAATCACAGTCAGCATTTGCTGATGCTTCTTATTACCCTGGGCACTTTCTTCCTTACATCACCCTGAGATGGGAGCTACTGTTACCCTGTTTTACAGCTGAGGAAAATGAGGCTCTAAGAGGTGATTTGCCTAGGACCATGCAACCAGTGAAAGGAATTCTGGGATTCAAACTCAGAGTGCCTCACTATCAGGTCTGAACAGTTTATTTATTGCTGAGGACAACAAACTGTACCTGCAAACTAAATCCAGCTCATGGCCCACTTCTGTGTGACAAGGGAAGCTAACCAGTTTTTATTTTTCAATGTTGGGGGGATGGGCATGTTCTGTAGCACATGAAAATTATACGAAATTCCAACGTTAGACATATGAAGTTTTATTGGAACACAGCCAGGCTCACTTGCTGATGTTACTATCTGTGGCTGCTTTCAGGGCAGCAGGGCAGAGCTGTATTAATGTGACAGGGACCTGGCACGAAGAACCCCAAGCATTCACAATCAGACCTTTTACAGAAATGACCTACACTGGTGATCCTCACAGGAAGTGGTAAACCTGGCGAGCTGGCCTTCCAGAATCACTCTGAGGACCGGGATGTGAGGCTGGTCTGGGGTGTATTTCCTGTTTCTTAACATTCTGCCACATAATCAAAAAGAAGCTGCCAAAACGAATGGGGTGGCTGACCTGATAATGTAGTTCCAATGCGGAAGGACAGACCAGCGCTGGTAAAACCAGTGACAGGAAGATATTAAAAAGTACACCTCCCCTCTACCTACCCACCCACCTCCCCAGGACATCCATTCCCCCTGCAAAACACGGAAATATTATACTTATTATTCTCTTTCTGGCCTCTACTCACAAACATTTCAGGATGAGACCTAATAAACACAATTCTCTATGTAAGGGTTCAGCAAGCATTTCTGAAAAGAAACAAATAATAAATATTTCAGGCCTGCAGACCATACCCATCCCTATGTGAGTACTCAGCTCTGCCTCTGTAGCACAAAAACAATCACAGATAACATTAATGAAAGAACCTCATTGTGCTCTAATCAAACTTCATGAACACTGAAATTTGAATTTCACTTAATTTTCATGTATCATGAAATATTGCTACTCTTAATTTTTTCCAACCATTTAAAAATGCAAAAACCATTCTGAGCCTGTGGCATCTGGATTTGGCCCATAGGCCAGAGTTTGCTGACCCCAGATCTACGTACTAGTTAAGCATGTTTTCCCAAGAAATGTCAATCCTCCTTAATCACTACCAAAATCCATATTCTTTTTTTTTTTTTTTTGGTACCGGGGATTGAACTTGGGTCCTTGCGGTTGCGTGACAGGCAGCAGAACCACTGAGCTAAATCCCCAGCCCCAAATTCTTCTTTTCTTGAGGGGGATTTCTGTACTTTCCCAGCTAGCACTTCAGAGACTGAGAGATACTATCTTTTTAAAAACTTTACCAAACTGCTCCTTTCCAATTCCTTCAGCCATTGGAGCCCTCAAAACTGGAGCTCATGTTTCTAGCACCCAGGGCCTCTCTCCCTGGGGTTGGCAAACATGTGGCTAGGGCACCAATACCAATATCAAACTTCAATGGCTCCCATTGCCCTGGAGATCACAATGTTATTGTTCTTTGATTTCACACAAGATTATAGTTCTGATGGTTTTTGTACTTCCACACTCACTTTGATATGCAATTAAAATTTTTACAAAACAAGGCACTGAGAAAATTTTTAATAAACTGACTTTAAACTCTGGTTACCTGGAAATATCTAAATGTATTTTTGAGGAATAAGATAACCCATGACAGATCAAGTAATCTCAAAACTGTACACACATCAACATTACTGTGCATACTGTAATTTGCATTCACAGTGAAATTACAATGACCAGATCCACACCTAAGTACATTTCATTCTGCTGGGAATCCAATCTTGTGTAACACAATCATCTCCAGGTTACAAGTGTTTCCAAAATCCACTGGTGCCTTTGTGCTGAGCTGGTGCAATCATTTCATTTTATAGTGAGCTGGGGGACTGCTGAGTCTTGCTGTTCTATCTCATCAGATCATCTGTATTCTTAAATTTCTGAGAAGGAAGCTGAAATCTACTTAAGTGGATTTTTAAAATAAAGGACCTTCGGACACTTTATACATGAAACAATTTGTTACACATTCCACAAAGTAGTTTAGAAAGTCTTAAAGAGTTTACAAAACTCCAGAGGGATAGTATTAGGGGAAAAAATAAGTGTTGTTCCCATACATAAGAAGGAGAAAAATGATAAATAGAAAATATTTTAGCAATGGGGTAGGGGAAAACAGACCTGAGTTTGATCCCCGGTACCAAAAAAAAAAAAAAAAAAAAATTCTAGACTCCGAACTATTTCCCCAAATGATGGAATTCTGCTACATACCATTTTTACAGCTTCTCCCAGATAGGGTTATACATTTATTTTTTACCTTAAAAGACAGTAAGAAAACCCTTATCAAACTTAATCTTCATAATATTATTTGAATTCCAATATATGCCTAAGATGAAGAGTTAAGTTTGAAAAGAAACTGAATGGCACTTTATCGTTTTCCTACACGTGGAAGCTTATCCACAAAGCTTTTTGTTTGGTCAGGTGGCTTTCTTTCCCCTCTGGGACATGAAATAGAATCTGTCTTCTAACCTTCCTCTAATCATGTGACTTAAGTCTCAAAGCCCCACCAATAATTCCTGCTTATGGCAGAGTCTGAAGAAACTTCTCGGGTACCAACCACACTTGGCAACTTCCCTCAATGGTCTCTCAGGGGACTTCCCAGTGCCTCATTTCCCGGCCTACTTTAGTCACTTACACTACCTGCTTGGACCTGGAGGCACTTGAGTTTCTACAAAATTTATTTAAGCAGTCAAAAATAGGTGGGAAATACTCTGCAAGCTGGTGCTATGCAGATAGCACATATAGAACTAACACCTACAGGAGAAATTACAGGGAGGGGCCTAGCTTATTGCTGTGGTAAGGCAACACAAAAGGCTAGGAGGGGCTGAAAAGCCACAAAAAAACCTACAGCGAGTGTCAAGGTGAGCCCAGGGCTCAGTGGCTGGATACTTGCCTTGCATGTGAGGGGCCCTGATTCAACCTCCAGCGCCACCCCCCAACAGCACTATCCCCCTAAGAAAAAAAAGTAAAGAAAAAAAGTGACAAAGACAAGGCCACAAAAGTCAGGTGCTCAGCTCTCCACAACTGGCTGACAGTGCTGCTACCACCCATAGGTAGGCACTGGTACCTTGAGACAGTTCTCCCTAACACAGCACACCTTGTCGCTGAAAAGTGCATTCCCATAAAAAGCAGGTTATAAGTGATCATTAAGTTCTCAGTGCAGCTAACAAAGTCCTATTTAGCTCAGAGCTGAACAAAAAAATCAGTCATAGTAGGTACGCACCTGTTGTTTTCTGGAGCCACTCTGAACCTAGGAAACAGTAATGAAAAAACCCAAGAGGAAATTGCAGCTCTCAGCCTTAGCTACTCATTTTGTTCCTGGGAGCTGCGGAAAATCTATGCAATATATATATGCACTACAGTAATTTCTTGAGATGAGTGTGATTACTATGTGTCACAAGGATATCCCAACAACAACAACAATGTAAATAAGAAAGAAAGAAAAAGGAAGAAGGGAGTGAGTGAGGGAGGGGTGAGCGAGCCATTACAAAGCAGCCAGAAAAGGCCACTATTACAGAGGCAGAAACTGAGCGGCTGGCTGGGTGGGATAGGATGGGGTTTAACTGTAAAGGGGCACAATGGATCTTATCTGAGGTGACAGAAAGGTTCTACACTTGGATTGCGGTGATGGCGACACAACTCAGTAAATTTACTAAAAAATCACTGAATTATACATGTAAAAATGGGTGAATTTTATGAATAAATAGTCACGTTTCATAATCACATTTCAGTCAATAACCAACCATACATATGAGGGTGGTCCCTTAAGATTATAATGATGATAAAAATTCTTGTCGGGGCTGGGTGATTTAGCTCAGTGGTTCTACTGCCTGCCTTGCAAGTGCAAGATCCCGAGTTCAATCCCTGGTGCCAAAAAAAAAAAAATATTCTTGTCACCTAGTGACATGGCACCATTGTGAACATGTTTCTCACACACCTGTGATAATGCTGGTGTGTACAAACCTACTGTACCACCCATCACATAAAAGTGGAGCATATATAGTTACACACACCATATGATACCTGGGAATGATAAACAACTACTGGTATGTTACTACTTTGTGCATTTACTATACTTTTTTTTTTTTTGGTACCGGGGATCGAACTCGGGTCCTTGCACTTGCGCAGCAGGCGGCAAAACCACTGAGCTAAATCCCCAGCCCAACTATACTTTTTAATGGGTATTTTAGAATGCACTTCTAATAAAAAAGTTTATTGTAAAACAGTGTAATGCTGGCAGCAGCTCATAAATCTTGTGTTTCCAGCGTCTCCTGATTGCGTCAGTTCCCTCTTGTGCTTGATTTAATCTCTGCTGTTTCCTTCATCATGGCCCAGGCTTAACAGGGTAATTATATGTACACGTGTGTGTGTGTGCATGTATATACTTAAATTAGAAAACATACAGCATTTCCCAAAATGTGTCCCTGTCCTTATGTGATATATGACTCAATTAGACCATTAAAAATAATACTAATACCAATGTCTGGACCTCAACCCAGTCACCACACCCAGGATCTCTCCCTCTGGGGTAAGCCCTGGGCCTCTGTATTAAAAAGGAGCTGGCCCTGAGAACCACAGGATAGAAGGCTTGAAGAACTGCCATGGCAGAGGAAGCAGCAGGCAGTGAAGACCAGCTCCGAGCTGTTCGCATGCACTGCACTCACGGAGTCAGAGTGGATCTACTCTCCTTCCTTCTTGTCTTCACAACAGTCACTAAGTGATAAGAAACTTGTAAGCTTTAGCTCAAGGAGAGAACAAGGACACAGGCTATGGCAAGAGCTAGGAGTTAGGGCTCTAGAGTCAGACAGACCTGACTCTGAAGCCAGGGCGTCACTTAGCGAGCTGCAACTGGGAATGTCCACTGGTCCACTATAAAATAGTTAGGAGCAATCCTAACTGTCAGATGTAAATAACAATACCATCTCCAGAGCGGTTGTTTAGAAACATAATCCTGTTTATCATTTCTCTAATTTACCACACTCCCAGCGTTAGCTATTCTGAGAGGCACAACAAAGATAAATCTTATTTAAGAATGACCTTTCCTAAGTACAGTAATCAGGCTGTTCTAGCTTCTCTCTGGAAGAAGTTCCTGTTAAGCCCCATCACACTGAGACAAAAAAGCCACGTCCAACTTACAGTAGGAGCACAACAGGCTGTTCAGTTAAAACAAATGGCTGGTTGTGATAAAGCGATTGGGATGGAGGCCACCGAAGAGGCACACAATAAGCAGAAACTTAGAGAGAGAATCTGTGGTGCATTCGCAAACCCCTCCATCAAAGGATCAACATTTTAAGCTGCGGCATCACTGCTATAAGGAGGCTGTGAAAACGCCTGCACCAGCAGTTCCCATGCGTGGACTCTCAGGGCCCCAGGCCATTCTGTAACCATAAGGCAAGCATCCCAGAATGCCTTGCTACAAGGGATTTTAGAGCTTAGATTTTCATTCATCCACCTAGTATTTATGGTGTTCTAACTAAACGCCGAGAACTAGAGAGTTAAAAAAGAGAAATGAGTCAGCCCACCCTCAGAGAAGCTCCTGGGAAAGGCAAAATGTAAACAACCTTGCTCAGAGTGTTGGGGACACAGGCAGTAATGGTCCATGTGGTCAGGAAAGGCTTCCCAGGGAAGCAGCCCCTGTCCTCGGATGAGTCAGGACAACCCAAAGCATGGACAGAGGGGTCTGGCTACACAGAAAGGTTTTGCCTGCTAAGGACCTAGGGGTAACGGGGAGCCACTAATGGGTTTCAGTAATGGAGAGCATGAAGTTTTTGAATAAAAGTTCTGCTAACAGCAGCACACAGGTGGAGGTAAGGAGATCACCTGGAGGCCTCTGCAGCTGTCCAGGGTGCGTCGAAGAACAGAGACCCAGAGCTCTAGCTCCACCCTGGTCAAAGACATGCAGCTGTTTTAAAAGAAAGAGCGCAGCACAACTACTGACTATAGACTGTCAGTGTGAAAAATCCTTCACAAAGTATAGGAATATTTATAAAATATAAAGCGCTCTCTGGTCAAGAAGTTAATCAAGCACAGAACTGGAATTCACAGAAACGAACATATTTCATCAAAAGACCTTAACATTTAACACCAGATTTGATACTAAAGTTTCAAAAAAGTATTTAAATAGCAGCATTGTACATTATTTTCTTTTATGAAAGCACTTTCACATACATTATTTCATTTTATTATAAGTACCCTTACAGAGCAATGTTTATTTTTCTTATTTTGTGTGTGTGGAAACTGAGGCAGACACCATCAAATGAATGACACCATGTGAACCAGTCTTTGAGCCCTCAGAAAGAGTAATTTCAACACCACAGAACAAAGCTGGGTTTCTCTTAAATTGTCATCCTTCTAAATTCTGCTCCTAGCTCTACCACAAACTAACTACATAATCTAAAAACATATTCCCTTCACCTTCCTGCCTCTCACTTGATGTTTCCATCAACATTCTCACACAACTTTTAAGAGGCTACAATAAAACAGCAAAAGAGACAACATTTTGAAACCTTGCAAATGGAGAATTGTATCTCTACACACAAAGGCATATCATTCTGAGAATTTGGATAACAATGAATACACATCACAAATATATCCCAGAAAGTCCCATGTTTCCTGTCAGGCACAAAATGAAGGGAAAAACTATTCACCTGGAGAATCTGGGGGAGGCAGCTTTTGAAGGAAGACAAGTCAATTCTGGGTGAAGAACACCATAAATCTTTACTTGCCCTTTTCTAAAGGTCAAAGAGTGCATGACGAAAGGACAGTGCAGATGAGTCAAAAGAGAAAATTCATTTTTTTTAAATAAAAGGGTTTTGCTTTAAAATATTCTCCAAATAATGCAAGGTTACCGAGGGGACCTATGCAGCGCAGCATGGGCTGCTGTCATGCATACTTTGCCATTAACCTTTTCATGGCTATTTGTTTGGTTCCCTGCCATGAGCTATCCTGAGTAAGAGATCGAGCCCCTGCCCTGACAGAGCTCGAGGACTATGGAGGAAAATAAATCATTTTACTCCAGCGCAATGAGCCCAGGCTCCAACAGGACAAGCTGTCCTCATAGCTTGATCTACTAAGCTCAGTCATGTGCACAGCACTGTCCCGGGTGCTTGGCAAGAATTAATTCCACCACACGTCACAGCAATTGAGTATAGATAAGGAAAATTGAGGCAGAGAAGCTAAGGGATGCACCCAAGTTTTCACAGGTAGACTCAGTCTGGGCAGTATTATTCCAAAGACCTGTTCTTTTTTTTTTGGTACCGGGGATCGAACTTGGGTCCTTGTGCTTGTGCAGCAGTTGGCGAAACCACTGAGCTAAATCCCTGGCCCTAAAGACCTGTTCTTAATGGCCTAATACACAGGACTGCATTTTGGTTTATGTCTTGATGTCCCCCTAAAGCCTCATGCTCTTAGGTGGGGCTTTTGGGAGGTGACTGATTGCACGGGTAGTGATACCCATCAGTGGCTTAGTCCACTGGTGAGTCTGCAGCTAAGTGTGATGTTGGGAGGTGAAGCCTGGTTGGAGGAGGTGGTCACTGGGGGCGTGGCCTGGAAGAGCCTATCTCCCTCCCTCCTCCTTGATCTCTCTCTCTCTGCTTCAGCATCAGGCCATAAGCAAGCCTCCTCTGCGATGCCCCTCTGCTCTGCCACCCCACCTTGGAGCCAGCTGGCTATGGACCGAAACCTCTACAAACTGTGAGCTACAGTAAACCTTTCCTCCTTAACTTGTGGGTGTCTGTCTGGTACAGTGCCCCAGCAATGAAGAAAGTAAGGCACATACTTAACACCTATTAAACCATTTAATCCTCAAAATAACCATGAAATTGCTATCATTATAATGCCCATGTTAGAGATTAGACACCTGGGCACAAAGTAGTTAAATCATCTTGCAGAACGCCACAGAGACGACACAAGGGACCCTGAACACAACTAAGAGAACGGAAAAGTTTTCTGAAAATGGGCTGGCTGGTGAGGCCTAATGGGGGAGCTGAAACGGGTGTTGGAGAGTAAAGAGCACTGAGGGAAGGAAGGCGGAGGTGAGAAAGAGCACGAGGGCACCGTCAGACTCAAGGTACCACGGCTGGGATGAAACCGCGCTCTCAGCTCAGAGGCATGCAGCCTCCAGACAAGGCAGGAAAACCAAGAGAAACCCACAGGTATTCTGGGCCTTACACTGCACAGGAGGTGGCCACCAACCACAGTGGGAGCCTGCTGAGGGGCTACAGGGAAACCTGAGAGAAATCTTGCAGGACTCTGAGCAAATGAGTGTCAGGCCATGGTCTTCCCCCACACAGAAAGGCCAGAGGGCTGAGAAGCGCTCTCGGTGTGAGGGAAGGCAGGAGATCTGGGATAAACAGGAACTGCCCATAGGAAAACGCTGATCCCACAACAGAGCTCAGACTCTCAGAAAGTGCACACTGCACTGACATTCACATCCTCACGCTCCTTGCCAGGCAGAAGGAGCACACCACTCTCACTTCCACCTACATCGGCCAATCAGTCAGAAATCGCCACAGAAAAATGTGAAGCAATCAAGAGTCAACAATTAGACCCAGAGCTACTCAAGGTAATGAGTCTACCCTGCAGGGACTTTAGAACAACTGTCACAGAAACATGAATGAATTTAGGGAAAAAGATGGACTAAAAAGCAGGAACAGAGAAAGGATTTGGAGACTTAAAGGAATAATCCTTACTAAAACAGATGAAGGAAAAAAAAAGTGAAGAAAATTGGAACAAAGTGTCCAAGTTCTAATCTCAATCTATAATACATGTCATTAGTCCTAGGGGAAAAGTGAGAGAATATGGGGTAGAAGAACATATAAGAATTTTCCAAAATTAATGAGATATATTAACCCATAGATCCAAAATGTTCAGAGAACCCCATGCCAGATAAATACAAAGAAAAACACAAGCAAAAACATCAAAGTCAACTGCTACAAAACAAAGATCAAGACTAAATCTTAAAAGCAGACAAGTAAGATAGAGGAGGCACTTTATATACAAAAAGCAACAGTAAGAATAACAGCTGAGGGCCAGGGATTTAGCTCAGTGGTTCCACCGCCTGCCTTGCAAGCGCAAGGACCCGAGTTCGATCCCTGGTACCAAAAGGAATGACAGCTGACTTGTCATCAGAAACACTAAGATCAAATGACAATGAAATGACAGCTTTACGGTAGGATTAGAGGTCCCATTTGAGCCAGCTATTCCTCTACTGGGTATCTTCCCAAGAGAACTGAAAGCATATCACAGCAATAATATCTGTGCACACATGTTTATCGCAGCACAGTTTGTAATAGCTAAATCTTGGAAATAGCCCAAGTACCTGACCTTCAACTGGTGACTGGATAAAGAAGATGTGGGTGTTTTTTTTTTTTTTTACAAAATGGAGTACTACTCAGCCATAAAGAATGAGAAACTACAGACATTTATAGCTAAATGGATGGACCTTGAGGCCATACTCTAGAGTAAAATAAATCAGACACATGTGTGTAAATACCGCATTGTTTCTCTGGTGTGAGAGAGTGAAAGTGTAAACGAGGACCAAAATGTATAACAGATAATGTAAAATAGGAAGAAAAGGACCAATAGGGGAAGGGGGGGGAGGAAAGGAAAAAATGTGAGAAAAGAAGGAAAAAACAGAAACAAAATTTTTGTAAATAGGGAGGGGTGGAGGGGTGGGAGGGCAGGGGAAGGGGAAAAACAAGAACCAAGATGCATCATGTACAGACACAAATTCCCAATGACGAATGTCATCATAATGTACGCCTAAAATGTGCCAATAAACTTAACGGAAAAAAACAGACAAACTGGTGATCTATAATACTACATCAAACAAACAAAGACCCTTAAAATAAAGACATTTTAGAAGACAAAGGCTAAAAAGAATTCATCTCCAGGAGGCCTCACCATAACTTCGCAGTAGGGAGGAAAGGGAAGGTCACAGAACTCAGGCAAACAGTGCTTCACTGAGCCAGTCTGAGTGGAGAAGCCTCCAGCCAAACCTCATTAGCCACAGTTGTCCTGGTAAAGGAAAACTGAGAGGCTGCATCCGGAAGCTGGGAAAGAGCTCCAGACAGAGTGATAAGAGAGCAGCAGCAGGCTGAAGGAGCATTCTAATCAGATTGTTCTGCCCCGGGCCAAGTGTCACTCTTGACATCATACCTTCAGCTTTACTATGCAGGCAGACTAGCCACAGCGAAGTAGTACAAATTTTATCTACTTTCTAGGAACGAATCATAACTAGTTTAGTTTAAAGACTACCAATTTTTTAGGGCCGGGGATTTAGCTCAGTGGCACTGCGCTTGCCTCGCAAGTGCAAGGTCCTGAGTTCGATACCCGGTACCAAAAAAAAAAAAAGACTGCCAATTTCCAACTATCAGTCTTTAACTTCTATAATCTCTGAGTCTTGGAAGATAAAGAAAAGGGTGGGCTGCAGGTCGACTTGTTGTCAAACTCGGCACTAGGGACAATCTGGTCTAGATAGTCCCTTCCTGTGTGGGGCTCATGCGGGCAATGCAGACTGTATAACATCCTGGCCTCTACCCAAGTAGAAGTGAGGGACAATGTTGTATCCCACTCCGGCTTTCCCTCACATGGTGGCAACTAAAACTGTCTGCAGAGATTCTCAAATGTCCCCAGGAAAAGGAGGGGACAAAACTGCCCCCAGAGAAGAACCACTTGCTTAACAATCCAGTTTCCAGAAAGAAAGGGCTTCTTGACACTAAGAGGCAAAAAGGTGGTAATTCATAAAGATCAATAGAACTGATTTAAATTAACAAGACCAGAGGTTTGGAGACAGAGGAAAGAGACTCTTCTGACCCTGTAGTAACGTGTTAAATAATTGTTCTTTATTAATGCTACTCCTGATTATATAAATTTAAAGTCCTGGCTGGGGATTTAGCTCAGTGGTTCAAGTGCCTGGCCTGCCTCAAAAGCGCAAGGTCTCGAGTTCGATCCCTGGTACCAAAAAATAAATAAATAAATAAATTTAAAGTCCTATATCCTGGAACATGAAAGACTATAGATACTTGATTTAGTTTGTTTTCACAGTTCCCTCAGGCTTGTTCTGAACTGAACAATATTACAGTTTTTTAATTTCCAAGAACTCTGTTTTGTTCCTGCTTCCTTTACCAAAAAAACAAAAAAACAAAACAAACCAAAAAACAAATGGGAGGCATGGTGGCTCATGCCTTTAACTCCAGCACTTAAGTGAGACCCTGTCTCAAAAAATAATAAAAGGACTGGAGATGTAGCTCAGTTCAAAGGCCCTGGCTTCAGCCCCTGGAACTGGGAGTGGGGGGAGGGGATAAAGTGCTTTTCTACAGATGCTTCTATCTTACTGGTCCTACCTCGGACAGTGACTGAACAAGACGGCACTTGTTTCCCTGTCTACTGACCTGCCTCTTCATAGGTACGACGGGAACTTTAAATGATTTTCAGTGCATTTTTAAAAATTTGTAAGTTTAAAAAAAATCTTTTATAACATTTACTGGATTTTAATGGGGAGGATAAACACAAGTTCAGTCAACCATTCCACAGTGTCTTCAGTTTCTTAACTCATCAAAGAATTTTTTAGCATCAATAATTGCAGGAACCTACTAGTGAAGAAATACTTCAATGCGCTGTACTGTAGCTTGTTATTACTACAGTTATATTCCTAAGAATTTATCAAAGATCAAATTATACAATCAACAATGACAGGAGAGGAAGTAGGCAGGGGATAAAGCAAAGGAATTTCTCCAGCATTTTTGGCAAATCTAGCATTTTACTGTATCTCAATATTGTTCAAACATGATACTAGTCTTTTCTTACAGTCAAAACAATTATGTTTCTTGTTTGCTTGTTTTTGTTTTGTTTTTCTTTTTCTTTCTTGGTGCTGGGGATTGAACCAAGGCCCTCAAGCATGCTAACTAAGCACAGGCACCAACACTGAGCTCCACCCTGCTCCCAGCCCAAGAACTCTTGTTTTTTTGGGTTTTTTTGGTACCGGGGATCGAACTCGGGACCTTGCGCTTGGGAGGCACGCAGTGGAACCACTGAGCTAAATCCCTGGCCCACAGCCCAAGAACTCTTATTAAGGAGAACATCTTATATCGCACATCTCTGAAGGCAAACTCAAAACCACGCATAAGTGTGTTCACAATTCACAGTAATTAAATTGGAAGGGGCCTTTATGTCCATCAACAGATAAATGGATAAAGAAAATGTGGTGTTCACAGACAATGGAATACTACTCTGTAGTAAAGAAATATGAACTTGAGTCTACCTGTAGGAAAATGGATGTACCCTGGACCATAATGTTAAGTGAAATAAATCACACACAAGCTTAAATGTCACTGCTCTTACATGAGGAACCCAAACTATAAATAAATTAAAGAGTAAAAGATAGATAATAGGAAACAGGAAGATGGATTTTTTGCAAGTGGGAAGAGGACCAAGAGACAGCAGTCTGGAGGGGAGAAGAGAATGTAAGAATTAATTTGTGTTATGCACATGTACGAACTCCCTACAGTGGATGTAAGTGAATGTAATCATTACAGACTGCAAATGTGTCCTAAGAAAATATTTTCTAAAAGTGTGTTCAGATGTGTTCAGAAGATGCCTCCCCCCCTACCCCGCAAGTGCCAGCTCCATGTGGGGGGCAAAATGTCTCAGAGTGACAACCTGGAGCAAGGTGACTGGGGCCAAAACCCAGTCCACCACCCAGGAGCTGCACAACCAAGAGCGGATCAGTTAACACCTGTGTCCTACTCTCTCAGAGAAAAGAGATACTAAGAATATCTAACTTATAGAGCTGAAGAAGTAAAAGAGACTGATAAGGCAAGTGTTAATTCCTAGAAAGCTCAAAAAGTGCTTGTGTTCCTGTTGTTACACAAGTGATTTAAGAGCTGGACTATGCAGACAGATGTCAGTCAGTCTGTGAGCTCACACAAGCTCAAATCTTCCTGTGCCTGTGTTCTCACACCAGTAAAAGGGGATAATTTCACAGTGTTTGTTGGGAATAAAATGAGTGTGTACCAGACTAGTCCTTGGAATGGGACCTGATACTGAGTACACATCCAATAAATGTTGGCATCATGATCACCATGGTTTTTATGTGAAAGATGCAAGAGGAAAACCAAATAGGGGAATGTTAAGAGACCCAAGAACACCGTATCCAGGTGAGAAAAGAAAGGGCTCGTGTCAAGGAAGAGGCAGAGAATTGCTGTAGTCCAGAGGTAGAAGGAGCAGACTCACCGAATGGGAAGCAAGAAACAGGGGTGACCTCCAAGTGTCTACGAGTGCACCTGGTTCAATACTAAGACCTCTCACCCTAACAAAAAATGGGGATTGGAAGATGTGGTGAAGGAGGTCAACTCGACCTGTTGAACACTGCAATGTCCACCTCCAGAGCGGGTCTGCTGCCGATTCTGAAGCACAGAAGAGGCATGTGGGCCAGAGTACCAAGCGTGCTATCAATATTAGCAGCAAATGCAGATTTCAGGGAGTTTTCTCAGAAAGCAGAGCCTGCAGAGATGAAGGCAAAGGCCAGAAGGCTCAGGAACACAATGGAAGAAGCGAGGCAGGCAAGAAAAAAGGAGTCCCTAGCCAGGGAAGGGCAGAAGCCAGGAGTGAAGCGCGAGCAAAGCAAGGCTGAGTGACCAGCTGAAGCGCCCTCTGTGGCAGAGGCCAGGGAAGGCAGGGACCAGTGGGTGTGAGCAGCAAGAGGCCAACATATGGGGTACTGCATGGGTGGGAGACACCATCTTCACCCTCCAATGCCATTATCCGGGTGGTTTGTTTTCCTAAAAATTAATGCTGGTGCCACTGATTTTCTAGTTTCTAGAAAAATTCACTTAAATTTCAGTTGGTTTGGGACTCATTCATTAAAATAATATTTCTTGGGTGCCTGTGCTGGGCTAGGCCTTCAGATACAAAAATAAATGGAATGAGCCCTGGAGACCAAGACGCAGGGCAAAGCCAAGCCCAGAAGGGATGGAGAGCTGATGGCACTCTGACTACACAGCAACTGAAGACACAGCCAGCAGAGAGAGAGAAGCTGAGAAGGCAAAGCAGCAAGGGGAGGCCCAGTGAGGCAAAGACCTTGGGAAGTGGCCAGGCTGGAAGGATCCCAGCACACAGACACTGGTAAACTCGACCATTACACCACCGTAGCAGATCCAGTTTTCTCTGAAGCGGGGAGGCAGGTCATCCAAGGAGAGTGGGCGTGTCTGGGGTAGGGTGCAGCAGCTTTGAGAAAAGTGAAAGTCTGGCGAAGGCACTCAGTGAAATGGGATGGGGAACCGAGCCAACAACTGGAAGGCAGCACTGAAAAGCCCAGCCAAGCTGGGAGGCCATAAAGTCTGGGAGTCCTAACCTGCAGGACTGGACGATCTTTCCAGGCCATGCTCTGCACCTCAGGTATAGGAGAGAAGAAGCTGAAAGGTCAGGCTGTCATTCTACAGAACAGGTGAAAGAACAAAGCCAGCTGGATGGAGTTTTCAGAGTGACATCCGTCCAAGAGGAACTGGCAGGACTGATGGGTCAGAAGAAGAGGGAGAACGAGAAAGTGCAAGGAGGAGCCGCTTGGGAAAAAGGGATCTGAAAGAAGACTTCGGTCAGGCAGTGGACCAAGGATTGGGGGGCAGGTTTAGAAGGGGTTCTTACAACACAATGGCAAATTTCTTTCCAGAAAAGAAAGCCAGTTTACATTCCCACCAGCTGTGTATGAAAAAGCCTCTCTCTCCACTCCCAAGACAGCAACATACATTATCTTGAACTCTGTCAATTTAGTAAGTGAAAGCTGAAGTCTTAAAGAGTCATATTTCCTAGATGACCTGTAATTTTAAAAATAGTCTCATATATTTACTAAACACCTGCATTTCATCTGTGAACATTGTGCTCATGATATTTGCTCCCAAGAAGGATGTTCTTTACATTGAGAACTGGAAACACTAGGACAGTAAACCTCTGTGGGGCTGCTGTCAGTTTTTTTCCAATTGGTCATTCAACATAATTTAATTATAATATAATATTTATAATAGTTTTTTGGTATTTTTTTTCAGGGGTGGGGATCAAACCCAGGCCCTCATACAAGCTTAGCAAGTGCTCTACCACTGAGCTACATAGCCCCAAATTTTATTACTATGTGGTTAAATCTATAGGATATCATGTATCATTCCATCTCTGCATTTTGATAACTAAACCATGAAGTACTTTCCACAATAAGCCAGATTTTCTTACCTACGTTTTACAGGTCTGTTTTTTACATGAAACTTTTTTCCCCTAGTGCTGGGAATCAAACCCAGGGGCTCATGAATGTTCGGCAATCATTCTACCATTGAGCTACATCCCTAGCTCCTACAAGAAACTCTTAAACTGTCTGAAATTTATTTTGGCCTATGGTGGTGAGGTGAAATCTAACCTATTTTCCCCAGTACTAATCTGCTGTCTAATATTCTTCCCTTGCTGTCTCATGATGTCTCCTTATTAGATGCCAACTTCCTACACATACCACAGCTTGCTCCCCGGCAACGTCAGGAGCCCTGTGCTACAAGTATGAGAACACAGGAAAGAGGCTGACTGGGCCAAGGTCAGAGGACAAAGCCAGTGGTTAGCACGAACGGAATGGGATCTCAGCTCCTCAGAGTCAAGCTCAGTGCACTTGTTACCACATCTCACCACCCTGAGGCAGTTTTTGTTTTAAGTCCTCACCTAAAACTTTAAAAAACAAAACTGACTTGGCTAATTGCCAAGAGAAAACACCTTGATCATTAAGATACCTCATCACAGAGTGAACTATGTCTCTGATCTGGGGCGCAGGGCTCTTATTTAGAGCCTGAATATACATTTTGGGAATTAATAGCACACACTCATAACCCTGAGGTGCACATCTGAACTGGTGTTTCTCTAGAAGGCAGTTCCCTGCACGGAAGCTGCAGCTAAGCATCTCTGATACCTAGCAGATTTCTTCAGCTGCCAGGTCGATGGGTTTTCTTTCGTCATGGGGTTCCTGCCCGTGGACTTGAAGATGTCTCTGAAGGCCATGGAATTATATACAAGTCTGCATATGTGTGGATGATTTTTTTTTCTGGCCAGAGGGTTGTTAAGAACCTCTATATAAAATCTACAGGCAGTTTGGATTCCTAATACTGCCCTAGATTCAGAGCTTACAATTAAGTTTATTACCTTGTCCTGAGAACCCTTTTCTTGGGGGGAGGGGGAGTGCTGGGGATCAAACCCAGGGACCCCCCCCCCTTATTTTGAGACAGGGTCTAAGTCACCCAGGCGGGACTTGAACTTGCATCCTCCTGTCTCAGCCATAGGTGTGCACAACTGCTGCTGCTAACCACTTCTTCAGAAGTGACATTAACATATTATCACATGTGCTCCAGTTAAACTCCTCTCATTGTTTCTCAACTTTTTCATTCAATTCTCCCTAAGTCTAAGTGCACTGTAATTGTTTTCTCCATATAACCTGTCTATACAGATTCAGCACCCTGAATTTAAAAATCACCCTGCAGCACACTTATGGGTAAGCAACACATAAAGGTTCAAGTATCACACACTAAAAGGTGTATGGTACAAAAACGGGGGAAAGACACAAACTCACCTTAGAAACAATCATATTATATAGCACTTGTATTTTAGTATATTTAACCATTCCTTACCATGTTCCAGGAATGCCCAAAGAGGTAGATTCATATGCCCTTGACACAATATTACACAATATTATACAACACATTGCTCTGGAGTCCAACTAACCAAATAAGGCACAAAAAAGAAATCACTGAAGAAATAGTAGGCTAAAGCCTGTTACAGTGCTGGGCTCCTGTAGTCCCAGCGACTTAGAAAGCTAAGGCACGATGATCACTTCTGCCCAGGAGATCGAGGCCAGGCTGGACAATATAGTGAGATCCTGTCTTTAAAAAAAAAAAGGAAAAGCAGCAGGGCATGGTGGTGCACACCTGTAGTCCCAGCACTCTAGGAGGCTGAGGTAGGAGGGTCACGAATTCAAGCTCAGACTGGGAAACTTAGCAAGACCCTGGGTGGAATCCCTGGTACCTCAGGGGAAAAAAGAATACAAAAGGAAAAGACACAGAAGCATAACACAGATAATATTATCTGCAGAGATGAGCCAAAGAGATAACACACAAACTGTGTGTGCAGAGAAGCATCATGCTTACTGGTGAGGGTGGTTAATCTCATCATCTCATCTCCCTGGGAAGCTCTCTCACAGAGTCTAGTAATTCTCCCCGAGGCTTAGTTCACCGATTTAGTGCATGGGTTTAATTTACTTCTGCATCCACAGCACCTAGCTCAGATCAGGCACCCAACAGGTTATTATTTTAATGATGAAACCCAAACCAATAAAATCTTGAACAACAACGACAAAAAAACCTTGAACAAATTTTTCTAGAAACTAGAAGAGCAATAACAAGATTCACCTTTAGACAAATATAGGGAAAAATAACTGGAAAAGATAACTGAAGGAGGGCGGGAATTTAGCTCAGTGGTTCTGCCACCTGCCTCGCAAGCACAAGGTCCCAAGTTCGATCCCCAGTACCAAAAAAAAAAAAGATATCTGAAGGAGATCAGCTGTACCAGATTTTAAATATATTACAAAATAAATTATTAAAACAGTGTAGCATTAATGCTCACATACGCCACACACCCAAAGCCATAAAGCAATGTAAGAGAAGAGGCAGCCCAACAAAAAGTCAGAAGTAGATATATGAATTACATCTTTTTAGGGCCGGGGATTTAGCTCAGTGGTTCCACCACCTGCCTTGCAAGCGCAAGGTTCTGAGTTTGATCCCTGGTACCAAAAAAAAGAAAGAATTACATCTTTTTAGTGAGGCATGAGGGTACATACCTGAAATCCCAGCATTTGGGAAGCTGGGGCAGGAGGACTGCAGTGAGTTTGAGGCCAACCTGGGCTACATAACGAATTCAAGGCCAGCCTGAACTACACAGTGAGACCCTGTTTCAAAAATAAATAAATTAGGACTGGGGATGCAGCTCAGTGGCACCATGTCTGCCTGGTAAGCCCAAAGTCCTGAGTTCGATCCCCAGTACCTAAATAAATAAATAAGAATAATTACATATTTTTAAAAAGAGAAGCACTATAAAGCAATGAGGTGAAGCATCCAACTATAATCTGAATCTTTTCAGCTCTTCCCTTTCTCTCTTATTCAGCCCAAACATTACGGCATAAAAGTGTTATTTTTTCTTTCCCAATCAATCCCCAATGCCGCCCTCTCTGCTCTGGCTGTCATTACCTCTCCTAGCCTCCTGCAACAGCCTCCTACCTCATCCCCACACTCTGCTACTCTAATTGCACCCGCTGCAGACCACCCCTGTGATGCTCTGCACGCCCCAAAGCTGGGGCAGGAGCTTTTCTAATGTTTGCACAGGTGAGACAAAAGCCGATCAAGACTGCCTATCCCCAGGAGGTGGGCTCTTGGTTATGGGAGGTCATGTATTTTAGTCCTGCCACCTTGGGTTATTTGGGGAATGTTAGCTCTGGCACATCCAAAACAGCAAAAGTAGGGCTGGCCGTGGTGGCGCACACCTGTAATCCCAGCACTTGGGAGGCTGAGGCAGGAGGATTGCTGTGAGTTCCACCCAGCCCGGGCTACACAGTGAAACCCTGTCTCAAAAAAAGAAAGAAAGAAAGACAGAAAACAGTGAGAGTATTAACATAACTTCAGGAGACGATATGTAAGTATAAAGTTGCAGTGTGAGAAACAATATGATAGATTTTTCAATGCACAACAAAAATTGTCTGTTTTGGGGAAAAGACGGTTATCAAATGGGTAAAGAGAACAGGAGCATGGTGATCCTAAAGCTTTTGAAAGCATTAAAGAACCAAGTTACACCTTCTATTGGGCAGAAATGCATCAGGGACTATGAATATAAATACCACAGCCACTCTGGACTTCATAAATGCAGCTACAAACAGCTACCCTCTTCTCAACTGATTTGAAAATGAAAGGAGCTGGAGAGAGTTGTTTACTCCTAAGAATCAGATAATGGTTGTCTTTCAGATTCACTGACAAAAAATACTAAAATAAAAGATAAAATGTTCAGAGTGTGGTTTCCCCTAGGAGTATGTCTGCCCTATTGAAATTCTCTATCACCTGCTAATCTCTACCTGACTGCTATCACTACAGCTCAGGAGTTGTCCAGAGAAGCCCTCATGAACCCCCAGAACAAGCAGAGACCCCAGTGCTTTGCCCACGCTCCCCTAATCCTCCCACTCACATTAACTAGTGATGCAGAAATCCTTCTGTGTGTTCCTTAAGGTGCAGCTTGGCTTGCTTTCAAGCAGCCACTGCTGCTCATGCATCTGCAAGTATCCAATAACCACATGAAACACAAGCTGATTGGTTTATAAATGTCCACTGACAGGTGCCAGGTAGCTAGAAGAATTCCCATGCAATTCTGAATACTTATTTATATAAATATTTGTATTCACTCGAGCACCTATTTAGGCTACAATTTATGAGTTAAGCTCTTTAAGAGCATAAATTTGACTGAACCACGTAGAACACTGAGAAACTATAGAAGAAAGGCTAATGAAACATTAATGGAGAGATCAAATTGACTGACTACAAGAGAGACCAAAAGGCATCTCTGATAAGGATAGAAGCTGAAAGGAAAAAGGACAGGGAAGAGAAAGGAAGAAGGAGGTAATCCAAAGGAAGCAGTCAATGCGAGTACACAACCAGGTGCAATTAGCCAAGGTGGAGATGCACCCCTGAATCTCAGCACTTGGGGAGCCTGAGGCAGGAGGATGGAAAGTGAGCCCAGCCTTAGCAATTGGCAAAATTTCAAAAAAGGCTGGGGATGCAGCTCAGTATGATGGCCCAGGGTTAAAAAAATAAATAAATAAAATAAAGCACCTACTGTATTTTTAAAGTGGGCTTTCGTCCCTTTATGCAAGATAAATAATTTTTTAAATATCAAATTTATAAACGAAAAGGAAATTTTCCTACTGGCTAGAAAGTAAGGTAGTTCTAAAATAAAGTGCCTATCAACTTTTTATGTTTTTTATTATGAAGTATTTTACATACAAAAGTAGAGCATGCACGTAAGGAATAATGAACAATGGTAAAACAAATGAGCATCCCCCTCTCAAGAAGCAGCTAATTCCCAACACTCCTGACAACTTTTCATACCACAGGCCTTCGTCCCTAAGCCAGAGGTCAAAGCAGACAGCGAAGGCCAGATAAAACTTACACAGTTGGCTTACACAGTGGGATTTTTTTTCTTTTTACAGTAGTTGCCAACATTTACACCTCAAGACACTTCACATGGAAATCTGCATTCTGGAACATCACCAAGAGTGGGGAGACAGGACTAAACTGTCCCCAGATTCAGCAAGGCAACAAGGAGCTAGAGCAGAAGAGCAACCCCCACTTTAAATAAACAGTACTATTCACCGGCCCACCGGCTCACCGCAGCCCCCCCATTCCCCCTGCCTCTCACCCACCTCCCACTTGACTTACCTATTTTATCTGCACAGGGACTGAAGCTTGTGATCTGCTTATAGAATGGAATTGCAGGTTTTAACCTTTGGGGTATAAGAAACACTTAAAATTTTTTAAAAATCATAGGTACTCTCATTAGGTACCTTACTAAAAGCATAACAGGTCCACAATCCTCATCTACCATTCTGAAATCCAAAAACTTTTGAAAGAACACAAGTTTTTTTGTAACTCATCTGGCAACAAAACTTGACCTGAACTGACATGAGGCTATACAACTTTATGTATTCATTCGGTGTAAATATATTCATACATTTTGGTATACAAATAGTAGTATGCTGGGGTATGAGGTGCTACTCCAGACTCTGCTGGAGATAACACCAGCATATATATGTATTACTTTTCAAAAACCTAAAAAATTCTGAAATTTATCTGAAAAACTTCAAGGGTTTCAGATACAAGACTATGGGCCCACTGTACATTTTATGTACAATATGTTTGAGAAATAAGAAAATACATATAAAGCAGATGGGAACATAAGAGTATATTTACATGGATTTGTACTTGACTAATTGCTATGGCATCTACCTACATTTGAGAAACAGAAATGCAATGATATACATAAAACATCCTGTGCTCTGACCAAAGTGCATGGTGCACATACTAAGCCCTGGACTCTCTACTCTCCTGGTATACTCATCTAGGGAGTCCTCCTCGGACACCTCAAGAACCTCTGCCACCAGGAAATTCCGTGACAGCACAGCATGCCACCTGCACAAATGAAGATACTGCTGTATCACCACATTCTTTTACTGTTGTTCATTTTCTTCCCTAAAGAACAGATTTTCACTTACTGTAAATAACCTATCTGATATTCTACAATGTCACAACATATAAACCACATATCAAAGTCATGGAAGATAAGACTGAGAAGAAGCTACAAACATAGGAGACTTTTCCATGCCAACAGTTCACAGAGTCTGAATGGAATCCAGTTGGCTTGGAGCAAAGGACAGCCAGCCTACCTGGCCTTTCTAAGAAACCCTATTCAGAGTGCCCCTAGGAAAAAGGTAGAGTGAAAATCAGAGTGAAGACTAGAAACAGTGGAGTAGGGAAGGGATACAGAACCTTAACACTGCCAACATATCCAATAAGGATATGTTCTGCGATGGTCAGACACAGAGTAGTCTCTCTTCCATGAAGAGTCTCTGAGATCGACAGACACATATTTGGACTCAACGTGAAAACCTGAGCTTCTGGTAATGAACAGGACTATCTGGTGAGCTGGTGAGTCCTCCATTCTTGAGAAGGTCATTAGATCTCAGGGATCAGGCAAGGCCAAGGAATGAAAAGGAGTAAAATTATCCATCCATCCATCCATCCATCTGTTTGTCTGTCTGTCTGTCTGTCTGTCTGTCTGTCTATCTATCTATCTATCTATCTATCTATCTATCTATCTATCTATCTATCTATCTGTCTGTCTGTCTGTCTGTCTGTCTGTCTGTCTATCTATCTATCTATCTATCTATCTATCTATCTATCTATCTATCTTAGACCAGAGGTGGTGGAACTATGACACACATGCCACAGCAGGCTGTTTATATCATCGAAAGCTCTAAAAGGTTCGCCTTCATTGCCTTAGACACTGCCCAAGGTCTCCTGGGGAAAAAACCAACTCTGGCTGATGGTGATTGGAACAGAATACTCTAACATCCAATTCACAGCCTCCAGGATTTGATGAAAGTTACTAAAATTCAAACAAGGGGCTTGTCACATGATAAGTCTCCAGATGAAACACGATTTACAGCTGCTTCAGAGTCAAAATCTTGGGTCTGGATCCACACCTCTGCCATTTACTAGCTCCATATCCTCTTTGATCTCTGGCTTCTTCATCATTAAGTCAGGTATAAACAGCATCACTTCTGAGAGCTGCTGTGAAAAGGCAGTAAGACACTGTATGCAGAGCACCTAGCCCCGCAGCTTAATAAGGATGAAAGACATTTAATAAACATTCACCTTCATTAAGCTTTGCCTGGTGAAAAGGCAGCCCAGTTTGTGTAGTCAAAAGCCCATGGAAACCAGAGTCAGAAGGCCTTGTGTGCAAGTCCTGTTTCAACCACTTAGTAGATGTACAGACCTGGCAAGTCCTTCTTCCTTCCTTATAAAGTATAAATGATAATGGCCTGTAGATAAGAACCAGGCCAGGTGGTTTGCCACAGCACTTGTAAACTACACCATTACAGAAATGTTGATGATTATTGCCAGACCTCTTACCTCTTAGTTTCAGTAAAAGGGTGAGCTCTTCGATAAATCCAAAGAACTGAGAAAGTAGGAATATCACAATTAGGAAGAAGGACCAAAAATAGTAATAACAGGAACTGTTAACTTCCAGGTCCTTCTAATGTAAGTGGTTGACAGTCAATAATCACATCAGGCCTCAAAGTATTTGAGCATCATGGTGGCTGTTTAAATCAGCTAGTATTTATTGAAATCCACATATCAGACTTTTCTTGAAAACTCCAGAGGTCAGGCCACATCGAGGGGCCTTCCAGGACCTCTGCAGCCCTCACTTGGCCCAAGTAGTTGCTTCTTTTACTAGCCTGGCCCTCTGGGCATCTGGCTGTATCACCATGACTTCTCTGAAGGCAACCCTGGGAAAGCACTAAGACCCCCAGAAGAAAGTTTGATCACTGCAGAAATAAACAGCCAATGAGACATTCCCTCCCACACCCGGGACTGTTCCCCTCTCGTTATGTCCCTCAAATTCCCCTTCTCCTTGACACTAGTATTTCCTAACTTTAAGCTCCTCATCCCAGCAGACACCTTCTTCTACTCAGAGGAACACCTCCCCAAAAGCAATCTTCATTCACTGGATTATTTGCAGCTAAGGGTTTCCAAGAATCAGAACATCTTTCTTTCTTTGCAACACAACTTTGAAACGCACAATAGGCTGTTTCTTGGTTGCCTGATCAGCACCTGTTCTCCTTCCTGCTGGCAACAGCACTTAGTTTAACCCGGGGAGCCGCACTCCTCCACTTAGTGCACAGGAGCTGACTCCACTCCACTTCCTGGGAAAGGCATGCGACCCACGAAGATTCAGAGCCAATCCTGGGACTTTGGCCACAGTCACATAGTATTCTTTTCCTCCGGGACTAGTACAGAGGACAATGAAAGGCGGGTGAGGGGAACGACACGAACACAGACCCACACGACACACAGCCTGCTTGAAGCCAAATATAAAGCCGTACCTCTCCTGAATCCTTCCACTCACATAATGAGTTAATGAATTCTTCTCTGTGCTCATACACCTTGATTTGGGTTTTCTTACCACCAAAAGAGACCTAATCATTAAAGGGAAATCTGAAAGAAGTGCATGAAAAATGAAAATGAAAGAAAAACCAAAGGCTCTGCTCACATCTTCTCCTGGGAGAAACTCATGCTCCTTACCTCTCTCCACCCAGGAACAGCCACCCAAGGTTTTCCTCTGTGCCCGGCCATCACTCTATAAGCATATGTAGCTCATGCACGGTTACTTTTCAGCTTGCCTATCTCCTCTACATATCTGCTGAGCAGCTTCAGGGCAGAAACCATGTCCAGTTCACCTTTTATTCTGAAATACCCTGCACAGTGGTGCACAGTACGGACCCCAAGAGGACTGCACCTGCTGAAATGTGACTCTGCCAGACAGTGGACAGATGAACTGTCTCACTTCTTTTCCTTAGGGCAGTCACATCATGAGACCACCTCATAGGCCTTGCTCATTTTCTCAGAGACTCATCCACCCACTGCAAACAAATTGCATCATGAGAATGTGCTCTTCCAGGCATCGTCGGTCCTATGGAACCCCACAGTGGAGTTAATGACCATGTCTCCACCCTGCAGGAACACCTCATTGCAAGGCACCTAGAACTTTATAACCTGGCAAACCAACTCACAGTGCACATGCCATTTGTGTATGTAACTTTCTCCATCCAGATCACCGGGATTCAAGCCTTCATCCTGAGCCAAACACACCCAGAATTCTGCTTCCGGTGCCCACCAACCTTCTGCTTCCGCAGCGTAACAATTCTAGGCTGCCTCTGTTCTTCCTTTCTCCTCCTTTATGATTATTTAAGTAGGAAACAATACAGAAATATCTAGGAAATCAACAAGAAACCCACAGGTTCCCCAGTAAAAACAGATGTTCTGACTTTGGGTGCATAACTGCCACACCCTTAATAGCTCTGTGATAGTTGCAGCAGCTTCCACTGGCATCTAGCAATAAAGATTTTCAAACAGAGTCAAAGGTCAGGCCCAGAATTACAGTCCCAGTGTGAGTCACCACTCTACTCTGTCCTGTTCATATTTTCCCATGCTTGGGCCCATGCCACCAGACAATCTAGTAAGAACTACAACCCAGGAATGAACTACGTTGGTTGATCATCTGCCATGTGAGAGGAACCACAGCAGACCTTGAGAATCAAGGACTCCCAGGGTGTTTAGTCTAATGGAGAACACAGGCAAGGAAAGAGACAATTTGATCACAGAAGAGCAGGTGGGACGCGGAACTATGCAACGTCCAGAAGGAACATCCATTCTATGCTGGGACAACAGGGACCTTCCACAGGCCGAGAGCTCCACAGGAAGACTGGAAGAATGACTACAGGGTGTCTAGAGGAAAGGTGTGATGAAAGATATGTCCCAGAGTTTCAGGGTAAGGAAGCATGGTCTCCCATGGAAATTGAAAGCAGGGAAGTATGGCTGGAATGTAACAGTGGGAAGGAGGCTGGGGAAAGCAGGAACCAAAAAGACCCTGAATGGCTTTGAAGACAGAAAACCCTGAAACCTTTGTATAAAAAAACCAAACATTCCTGGCCTGACACAAGGCAAAAACAAATCAAAATGACAATCTAATAAATGTATCTTGGCACTCGCTAAACACTTATTTCACAATGCATCTTGCTGAGAACTCTATGAGAGGTACAAAAATCAAGAGAAATGATCGTTTGCTTGCAATGCTTCTTGCTTAAAACATTAGCCCCTCCATTACTATTCCTGTCTACCTTCCTCTAAACTTTATGTAATTTTCCCACAAATAACCGAAAAGAATGCATATCTGAGCTTTAGATGCTGGGATTAATTCTAGAAATAGGAGAAATGCACACCAAGATAATATGGTGGGGGATTTTTAAAATTATACCACAAAGCTAAGCAAGAAGCAGAGAGAAGCGAAACCCTAAAAGGCAAATTTAGAAAACTCAAGAGGAAGTAAAAGTATTTTCATACACACAAAAAAAGATGTGTCTCATATGCTTTGGCCAATCAAACTCCCCTTAACTGTTGAAAGAGAAAAAAATAAAAAGCAAGAGCTGTGAAAAAGTCACATCTCTTCGCAGAATAAACAGTAAATTGGTCCAGCACAGCTATCTGCCCTGTAAGACCTTGAAATATTTGTTCCAGATAACAAGGCACATGACAATTACCTACAGGGGCCCTCAAAACCACAAACCACTCCTGTTCAAGAGCAGGATCACTGACAATCTCTCCTCTATGCTTCCATTTAAAAATCAGTTCTCGTCGAGCATTAAAGCAGCACCAAGGCAACACGGAGAAGTACTCGTCTTCCCCTGCACGGGGAGAAAGACCCCGCTCGTTTTTAACTGGCGCAAGGCGCCTCCGACATCCTCGCCTCAGTCCAAGTTTCTAAATGCCAAGAACTGGCAGCAGCAGTCAAGTTGCTAACAGTCCACTTCTAAGTTCCCTCAAAGGGCGCTGTGAACCCCCGCGCAGCTCCCGCTGGCAGGAACAACCCAGCACGCGGCAGCAGGGGGGCTCGCCTGCGGGTCCCCGGAGAGCTGAGCTGGCCCGGCCCGGCCCCCGGCTCCCGCCCCCCGGCTCCGGGCTCCGGGCCCCCGGCCCCCGGCCCCCGGCTCCCGGTCCCCGGGCCGCTGGCCTCGGGCGGGGCGCGGCGGGCTCCAGCCTCCTCTCGCCCCCGGCGCGCGCGACCCCGGCCGCCGCGCACTTGCCTGCCCACGGTCTGGTTGGCCAGCTGCTTCATGCGGTTGAACTGCTTCTTCATGGCGGCGGTGGCTGCGGCCCGCTGGGCTCTGGCCGGGCAGGGCGGGGGGCGGACGGCCAGGCGGCTCCTACATCGCTTCCCGGCCCAGGCGGAGGCGGCGGTGGTGGCGGCTTCCCTGGACGGCCCGCCCTCGCCGCGTCACTTCCAGCGGCGCTGCCCGCCCACCCCCGGGCGACCGAGCCCAGCCGAGCCGAGAGGAGCCGAACCCAGCCGAGCCCAGGGGGCCGAGTCCACTCAGGCCGACAGGAGCCGAACCCAGACGAACCGAGAAAGGCCGAGCCCGCCCGAGCCAGAGCCGAGAGGGCCGAGCTCAGCCGAGCCAAGAGGAGCCGAACCCAGCCGAGCCGAGAGGAGCTGAGCCCAGAGGGACGTAGCTAGGCCGAACCCACAGTGGCTGAGACGGGCGGAGCAGAGCCTGCGGACCAGAGGGGACGGAGTCGAGCCCTACCCGGTGGAGCCGAGCCTAGGCTGGCAGAGCTAGGTCAGGCTGCTCTAAGGGCTTCAGGCCCAAGACACTGACACCACGAGGTCTCAGCCCCAGGCCCAGGTCACCGCCCGACGACCCTCTAGATGATATCACTACAGGCAAATCCGCCTGTGCCAACCAACTCCGCAGCCACTAGCCATACACCGTGATACACATCGATCCGTAACAGGTCTCCGGGGGACATCTTAAAGCCACTGCCGGGACGAGATCCTATCACATGTGGAATGGATCCAGACACAAAAGTGTGACAACGCCTGGTGTTGGATGTTCGAGAACGGACAAGACTCGTCCGTGGGCCCTGACGCCACATCAGGTGCTTCTGTGCAGGTACGGACAAATGCACCCGTTTGTAGTCATCGCATGGATGCGTTTCACTGTGTAAATTTTACTGTCATTTGAAAACAGTTATGGCGTGAGCAACACAAGCTTCAGAACAAATCGTAGTGTAGTTCAAAAAAGTGAGATTAAAAAAAGTGGAAGGCCACGTGCGTTTGTCTTACTGCGCCTGCTCGCCCTCAGGACTAGGTACCTGGAGGGTGTGGTTTGGGAGCGATGTCTTGTAGCCGGCATGGCTTCGGCAGGAGCTGTATGACACCACTGGGAAATTCACTGCCACGGAGGAAGTAGGGCCAATCCCAACCCAAAGGCAGAAGTGGAGGGGATGTACCCAGCCCCAGTTCCTGGAAGCCTCTTAGGCCATTTCCTGCGGCAAATGGGCTTCAGCTGGCTCATATGTCACCTCTAGTTTGACCAAAGATGTGCCAATGAAGGGCACAGGAAATGGGGAAGAGGTATCTAACTTTGGGACAAAGGATCTGAAAGCTAATCTGGCAATCTCCAGATCAGAGACCTGAAAATCTTTGTAGTGATCGACAGGGTAAGTATGAAAACTCAAAGCATCAGATCGGACTAGAAACTGCATGTCATGGACATAAATCACAAGAGAGGGGCAACCCATTTTCCGGACCCCTTTCTGCCTCTCTTAGAAGCTATCTTTCTCTCAATAAAATTTTCCTACTTTTAAAATAAATGAATAAATCAAAAGAGAAAGTGGTACAAATAAAACTTAAAGCAAGTCAGCTAAGGCTTTAGGATCATTTCCATAAGCTGCAGTCTGGCACTAGGTCACTACATTCAGAAGCTAGTGGTACACTTTTGACCACTACATCACCTTCATTGGGTGGTGGTACCAATCCTACATCGACTTTCCAAGCCAGTGGCATGGATTTTAGGCAGGAGGATTGCCACAAGTTTAGGCCAGCCCAGATTACATAGTTCAAGGCCACCCTGAACCACATAGCAATACCCTGTCTCAAAACAAAACAAAACAAAACATACTTGAGTCTGAAGCTGACCACTGGAGATACATTGCTCAGACTTCCATTGTGGAAGGAACAACTAGTACTAGTAGGTAAAAATGAAATTTACCAACTGCAAAAGACCATGAAGGAATTTGAACAGAAGTCAAGAGATTGCTGGCCATCAACTTTGAAATGTCAGAATTACAGAAACGGAAATTGATAGAACTCAGCCATAGCTGCTGCTGTGATTTAGATCTGGGGTCCTCTCAGAGCCTCATGAGTTAGAAGGTGATGGGATCATGGTGGCGCTCTACTCACCTGGAAGTCTAATTTACACTGGCCTGCTGTTAGGAAGCAGGGACTGTCTGGAGGTGGGTCACTGGGAGCTGACAATGCCTCCTCTGCTCCTCCTCTTCTCTCTCTGCTTCTTGGGCAACATAACATTAACAGGTATTGTGGAGGGGTTTGTTTGCTTGCTTGCTTGTTTGTTTGAAACAGGGTCTTGCTATGTAGTCCAGGCTGGCATTGAACTCACGGCGATCCTCCTGAGATTATAAATATGCCCCACTTATCCCTATTTATAAGCAGCTTTCTTCTGTTGACCATGGACTGTGACCATGAGCCATATAAACCCCTCCTGCTTTAAGTTGCAGGTACGGGGTATTTTGTCCCAGTGATGAGGAAAGTGACTAAGACAGGCATAGAGAGAACCTAAGTTACTATGAAGAAAGAATTGAAGAGTTAGAAAACATCTTACAGCAAGGTGGCTCACGAATTGGAGTTGCAGATCTTTCTGAAATTCAAGCGGTGCAAAACCTATTCAAATACTACAAATTGAAAAAGTAGGACCTACTGAAAGAGTGAATTTGAAAACAGAGTTAAAGACTAAGCAATTACCTTCTGTAGAAAATGACAGACAATGGCTTCTTGTCACATGGATCAGATAAGAAGTGAGCCATATAAAAGAGAAATAAGCTGGGCATGGTGGCGCATGCCTGTGATCCCAGCACTTGGGAGGCTGAGGCAGGAGGATCGCTGTGGGTTTGAAGCAAGCCTGGGGTACATAGTGAGTTCAGGGCCAGCCTGAACTACAAAGGGAGACCCTGCCTCAAAAAACAAACAAAAAGCCCAAGCAAACAAAAAAAGAAAAACAAATAATTGAGTGTGAGCCTTGAAATTATAGCCTTATGTGATGAAGCAAAATGATACTGTGACAGAGAGGGAAGAATTAAAAACCTTAGGCAAAGTTCAGAGCTTCTAGAGCAATTTGATAAATATACTCAAGCCTTAAGAAAATGAAACTTTACAGCAAAGCATAGACAAGAAAGGAAGAAGTCTTGTATCCTATAAGAACTGGAATGACTGAGGGAGAAACAGACTGGAGTAGCATCTGTGGCTGACCTTAAAAGGCAAGATACTATCATAGTGCTAGAAGCTGAGGTCTCAGCTGAATATAATCAAAGGTAATCTCAGGGTGGAAGTCAAGCAGCAGAAAGATCATTGAAGATCAAAAGCACAGAAAAAAAAAAAACCACAGTAAGATCCACCTACTTTGGTATTTACAAGAGAAGAAACAGACAATGGATGATTTCAAATCTTATCATGAGCCAGGCGTGGTGACACATGCCTGTAATCCCAGCACTCAGGAAGCTGAGGCAGGATGATCACTGCAAGTTCAAGGCCAGTTTGGGGGATGTAGTGAGTTCAAGACCAGCCAGAAATACATAGTGAGACCCTGTCATACACACAAAAATGCTAATATGAATAAATAATAATCACATTCACAGTTCATTTAAAAAAAAACTAATGAACTTTGCACATAGTGCAGAAGGAAAAGCGGACAAAGCCTTAATGAAAACCCTTTTCCTTGGATACCTTCAAACCTCACAATGTGAGAGCAACAGGAAGCCTCGTGATTATTGGGGGATACAGTGGGTTTCATAAGGAGGAAACAGAGCGGTTGTTTCATGAAGACCAAGGTGATGCTACCAGGTGGAGGAGCAGGTGGCATAGAGGAGGACCCACACACTTCTGAAGCCCAGCCAGCAATCTCTGTGTAAGAGTTCTTTTTCAGACATTTTGTTCAGTTTCTAGAAATAGAATCTCATTCATCTACTCCACCAAAAAGCCTTTCTCCTTGTGATAAGAAACCTCTGGATTCTCCAGGAGAGAAGAAACTATCTAAAAAGGTACCGCAAAGTTTGCAAAAGTCCCCAGGATCCATACCCAACAGGAAACCTGAGTCTCCATTCCACACCGTGTCTTTTGTTAACCTAGCTGGACTTGAACCTAGTGGGGCTGGCCATCCTGTGCCACTGATGTTTCAGATAGTTTGCCTTCCTCCATATACACATTTGCTGATGTCACCTGGCACTGCTAGAGTTGAGACAGAAGATTTTCAAGTTAGAGATGTTTAAATAAATCAGTCCACTGTGTGTGTGTGCTTTATCACAAAGTGGCCTTTTGAAAAAACTCACCTTTGTTTTCAGTTTTCATCTCTTTCGGTTTCATAAAGTATTCTTAATGCTTTCATTTAAAAAATGCTTCTAAGGGCTGTGATGGCCTCTTGTGAGGGTGAGCGTGGATGGGATAAGAATCTGTGCTCAGAGGGTACCTCTGGCTGTGTTTGCATTGCTTTTGGTTTTCACAAGGAGTAAAACATTAATTCGTGTTACCATTCAAAGGTTATAAAGTATGTGACTGCATAATCCCTATGTAAACAAAATGGTGAACAGTATAAAAGTACAAGTTGCTGTTCGATCCCCAGTACCAACCAAAAAAAAATAGCTACCATTCAAAGTCCTTGAAGTTTGAGTATATCCCTTCCCTACTCCCAACACAAGACAGGTAAAACAAAATATACAAACCCATTTTTAATTTAACAAACTTTCAATAAATCCAGTATAAAATATCTATAGTGAGCATTTTGAATATATTACTGTGAATAATAATGAAACAAACACATGCCGAACGTACTCCCATTTGAGAAATGGAAGAAGTGTCTATGAATTCCTTTTCTAGTCCCTTTGTCTGCTGAGCTGTACGCCCCTAAGGGTCCCCACTAGCATCTCGATTCCCGTTTCTCCCTCCTCATTCCTTTGCTTTTCTGTATAATATTTCACCAAATACATATGTTTCTCTAAACAACATTAATTTTGCTTGGTTTGAACTTTATAAATAGGTAAATGTCTTTCTGTCACTGAAATTCGTTATTTCTGAAATTCAGCCACTGATACCTGCACTCCGTACCTCCAATTCTTTTTCTTTGTTACATATTTTCCATTGCATTGGTTTTCTACGTACTACATCCTTCACAACACTTCAAAGGAGATTATGTACAAAGCCCTTAGAACAGAACCTAACAAGTGTCAGCTCTCCTTAAAAATTTGTTAAATTGATTAACACTGAGCCCCGACTGAAATGTAACAACTTACACCTTCCCCCCAGTGCTAAAGAGCCTGCCGTTTGCTCTTCTGCTTGATTTAATTAATTATAATTATAATAATATTATAATTGCATAATGTTTACAAAAGTTCATGGCCAGTGGTAAGAAACCAGATGGGCGCTTAAAGCCTCTAAGACTACATTTCCCATAAAGCATTGTGTTACTCTTAGGTCATTTTCAGTTTCCTTGCCCCCTGCAAACTTCCGGGTCGTATAGGCGGAGCCAAAACAGCGTCCCAGTGAACAGCTCCGTAGTCGGAGGGGGCTGAGAAATGCCCAATGAACTTCCCAGCATAAGCGCCAATCAGCCGGAAGGTTGCTGAGGCGCCCGCGGGGGCGGTGTCGCGGAGCCGGTGGTGCCCAGCCCCTTCGCCCCGCTGCTCTGTGGCTTGCTCCCCCCCCCCCCCGCCTCTGCCTGTCGACCGGGTTTCCCTGTCCCTGGTGGGCACAGCACCCCGGAACCTCCACTCCCATGGCCGCTAGCCAGAGGGAGTCGTCCCCTTTCGCCTCGCCTTCCTCAGCCAGCCGCGGCACGGACGACGAGGGCGTGCGCGGCACCTGCGAAGATGCTTCTGTTTGCAAGAGGTGCCTTCCGGGCGCGGGGGTGGGCGGCCCCGGTCCGGGTCCCGGGCTTGGGTGGAGGCCGGCCGGCCTGTATGTGTCCAAGGGACGTTCTTGGGCACCTGAGAGCCATGCCACACCCAGTTCCAGTGATCTGCGCCTCGCACCTGTGAAGAGCACTGGGCAGGGATTCATGTATTTATTTAAGTTACGATCTCTGAGCTGTGCCGTGTGCCTGGCTTGTGAGAGTCTGGGGTACCACGAATGGGAGTCTAGGCCTTCTTGGAGATGCAGCCTTGATGGAAAGACAGTGGCGTTGCAGATACTAACTACAGCCTTGATGGGTTACAGAAGTGCAGATTTTCCCTCCTTAGGTTAAAATCTATTGGGGTGCCATAATTCGCATTGTGCACCTGAAACTCAGGCCCATAAAGGAGAGATGACCCTTCTAGGCTACGTAATGTTTTTTTACATAAACCTAAAGTTCATTTACAGAGCCACTACCACACCGAGGCTCCCATTGGTGGTAGCAGGTGGTGGTGGGCGGGGCATGGCCAGGGCAAGTATGCCTTGAAGAAACCATGAGGCTTGTAAAGCCCCACGCATTCATTCAACAAATTTATTGGGAGATCGCTCAGTGCAGTGGTTGGGAGTACTGTACCTGGCGTCCAGGGCAGACAGGGTGTGGGACGTACTGGAAGTCACAGCCTAGTGGGGAAGGATGGGGAACAAATAGTAACCTGTGAAATAAATAATTAGAAATTTATGTTGTCATCTGCGAGACACAACGTGCCATTAAAATTAGACAGTGGTGTTTAAGCCGAGAAGAAAAGCCTTTTTAAAAATAGGGATGTAGGAGTGTTAAGGCAGAGCAGGGGACGGGTAGGGACTGTTAAGAGCAACTGAAAGAATACCCTGGAAATGGGAGAAGTCTACTGGGGCCAGGGAAGAATTGAACAGCGGGGAATACCAAAGTTTTGGTCGAAGCCTTGCACTTTTGGTAGGTTCTTGGAGACTGAGCACGGTGCACGGTGATTCAGAGTATAAGCCCTGGACTGTGCCCACTAGGAGCCCTGCTATTTATTTATTTATTTTTGGTTTCTTCGAGGTGGCCTCCCTATATAGTTCAGGGTGGCCTAGAACTCACCATGTAGCCCCAGCTGGCCTCGAACTTGTAGCAGTCCTGCCTCAGCTTCTTGAGTGCGTCCTTTCACTTATTAGCTGTGTAAACAGACAAGTTCCTAACCCATTCTGTTCTTCAGTTTTCTGATCTGTAAAATGGGGATAATGCCCATTTCCTAGATGGGTTTGAAGATTCAACAATATTTAATTAATTTTTTTTGTGTGTGGTACTGGTGATTGAACCCAGGGCCTCCACCATACTGAGCTATATCTTCAGCCCTTTTTATTTTTTCAGACAGGGTCTTGCTAAGTCACTAAATTGCCCAAGGTGAGCTCAAATTTAGAATCCTCCTGCGTCTGCCTTCCAGGGTGCTGGGATTACAGTGTGCACCATCACACTCAGCTTCACTGGTTCTTAGTATTAGTAGAGCACTTAGAACAGTGATTGGGATGTAGCAGATGTTAGTGGTGATTGACTAAAGACATAAGTGATTAGCAAAGGCTTAGCGGCAGTCCCTGGTGATATGTGTGAATCTAAAGGGATTGCACTTCCTTCATTTCTTCTCCAGCTTTAAGTTGCTATTGATAGCATCTATGGCACTGCTAAATCAGAAATATTTTTTTCTCAAATTGAGTGCCACGGGCTAAGAAAATCTGTGTTGAATTATTTTCATAGCCATAAGGGTTAGGATAATTTAACAAATCTTGGTAATTTTTTGCAAACTTGCTTAAAAGAAGTAAATGAACTATTAAATAGTTCAGACACAAAGAACAGAGAAGTAGTATAGCTGGAGCATGCCTTTTCACCATCTCTGTTGGACAGTTTTTATAATCTCACCCCCTCTGCCACAGTTTTCTGAGGCTCTCTGCATCTACAGAGCTCTAGGCAGCATAGAGTAGGTTAGATTGGAACTGCATAGACTGTAAAGCACTAGTTCCCAACCAGACTGCACATCTGCAGAGCCTATGGGGCTTTTTTTTTTTTTTTTTAATACAGATGTTCAGAGCCTACTTTAGACCCTTGAATCAAAATGTTCTGGGGTAAGTCCTGGGTTTTAAAGACCACAGGTGCTTGCCACCTGGGTGTATTTCATCAAAGCTTTTTGCATTGGGTTATCCTTTGAAAGAACATGCCAAGAGAATGAGGATCCAGAAGTTAATTTTTAAGAAATGAATTGCATAGCAAGATGCTGTCTCACAAAAACCAAAAAGAAATGCCTTAATTCCTCTTAAAGGCCCTAACACTTCACATGTGTCTTTCAGTTTCCATGGTATTGTGATCCACATCTTCACTTTAACACATTAAACTCTTTAAGTCTTGTTCTGAGCCATGGTATCACCTAATGATACCTTTCAGGAACTATGGGCAAATTACTCCCCTATTTGCCTCAATCTCCTTATCTTTAAAATGGAGCTGACAAGGGTAACCTGTCTTTCAGGTGTGAGGATTCAACGAGACAGTTGGTACAAAGCTCCTAGCACAGGATGTGGCACAAAGTCAAAGTCCTGAATAAATTACTAGTTTTGATTTCCCTCTAGTTAGAAGTCACTGAATATGTAGGACTTGAGTGTGGGTTGTTATAAACAAGACTGGCACCTCCCCTCGCCCTCTTTTGTACCGTGCCCTCTTCCCTATGTGCTTCTCCACCGTGTCTTGATGCAGCTAGGGGGCCTTTGCTTGCTATTTTAACTTTACAATTATCCTATTTGGAAGACAAATGAAGCCCTTTACTTGATAACATATCTAACCACAGATATTTTGTTACAGCAACACAAGACAGACTTAGCTCCTCTTTGCTATGCCTATGACGCTGTGCCCCTGGTCAAGCTCTCTACTCTGCCTCGGACCCACTAGACCACACCTGACCACGAGGGGGCAGGGACCAATCTGCGGCCCCCTCAATCTTTTCTAGGAGGAGGTTTGGGTAGAGTAAGGTTGAAGCTAAATCATGAAGAAGCCACAGTCACTCAGCTTGTAGAGAGAGGGGTCTGGTATTTTGGGGGTGGTGCAGTGACCTTGTTTTCAATCTGTGCTTAGACAAAGTTGTGAAGTGCCCCGTTTTGTGTCACTCTCTCACTGTTGCCAAGTGCCCTTGGGTCGGCGTTCTGCCAGGTTGTTCATGTCAACAGGAGAACATAGTGACCTCTCTGCTTGCCAGGCCTGCTGCCCACTCCCTTCACAGTGCAAGAAGTGAGTCTTGAGAAGATGCGCAGGAGATCACTGGGCAGAAAGAAGCACATAGCCTGAGGCGGGCATTGGGATTGAAGCAGGGCAAGGGAGAATCCTGCAGAAGTGGTTAGAAAATGGAATCGGGGCTGGGGATGTAGCTCAGGGGCCCAGCGCCTGCCTGGCAAGCGTGAGGTCCTGAGTTCAATCCCTGGTAGAAAGAACACGGAATCATGGATGGCCCCAAGGAGCGTGGCTTTTGTCTTGAGGGCTGTTAAGCCGGCGACCTACGTGACTGGGGCTTATATTTTAGCAAAATCTCCAGCAGCTGTGCGTGAGGGCTGGTGACCAGAGGGAGGGCTTTCTTTCCTCCCCACAGCTCCAGTTCTCGCCCTGCCTCTCCACCCTCACTCCATCCCTTACTGTTCTGCTCGCTGGCCAGGGTGAGTTTTCACAATCACCAATCTTTTCCTGTCACTTATTTATAAACTTTCAATGCCCTGTGAACCACAAGGTACAAATCCACCCTGTGTTATGTGACATACTGCACCTTTTCATGTCCCTCTGGTCACTCTCGCCTGGACATCTGACTGCCTCCATGTGATTTCAGGTCCAGTCTTCCCAAACCTGTGCTCTAGATCACCTTCTCACATTCTCTTTCTGCCACCCCCAGCCCTCCACTCCCTAATTGGTGTCGCTGTTCATCCAGCTCACACGTAAAATATGTTGGTACCGTTTCACTTGCCTTCCTTTAGCGATCAGTCATTCAGACCTGTTGATTTGACCCCAGGCATATTTCTGTAATTTACTTCCCATTTCCCACGTCTGCCTCTGGTGCCTCAATCCCAGGTGAGGTCAGCTGTAATGTGAGCTAAGGCCCTTGCTGACTTCTCCCACACTATCTCACAGCAAAGCCGGAGGTATATAAAAGATTCACTTGATCTTGTCACTCCCTAGGTTAATGGCTTCCTGTTGCTATTTGAAAAAGACCAAAGTCCATCCCCAGTCTACATGGCCCTGCCTGCTCTGTCTTGGGTCCCCAGAATCACTTCTCTACCCTGCCCCATGCTGTGTTTCCTCAGGGCCAGTGAGCGTGCTGTTCTCTCTGCTTCCGGTGCTTCCACCCGCCTTGACTAAGTGCTTCCACATCAACTTAGAGCAGTGCATTCCTGCTTCAGCCTGCTTTATGGAGTCCTGCTTGGTTTATGGAGGCACTGTTCTAGGCTCTTCTGATCCAGAAGTGAACAAAATGCAGAGTGCTCCTGGACAATCAAGGGGTGTGAGGGTGGAAGGCAGGGTGGAGTGGGTGTGGTGGGTGGGATAGCCAGGAACCAAGCCCAATACCTGGCCTGACGGGTGGTGCTGGGACAGTAGGTGCTGGAAGTAGTTGTGACTTGAGAGGGGTACACAGCCAGGAAGGCCTCACTGAGAAGGCAAATGCAGGGGGAACCGTAGGGGTGAAGGATGAGCCCTGTGGATGCGTGGGGAAGCACAGAAGAGAGTGGAAAGGCCAGAGCCGGCCTGACCTGCTGCCGGAGCCGACTCCCAGAGTGAGAAGGGGAAGGGCAGGTGGGAAGCCTTGAGGACGGATGGTGGGTGCTGTAGGCCACCCAGGCTGGATCCTTGGAAGCTCCCAGGCACTTATTCCGAATGAGCGTTTTGAACTGAAGATTGGGTGACCCGGCGTGGGTTTCAGTGGGAGCAGTGTAGCCTCTATTGAGAGCAGACTGTAGGGGCAAGAGTGGAGGAGGCAGGGTTGTTGGGCCTGGGTAGCAGCACTGGAACACCCGGTGGGAGGTGTCGGTCCTCAGGCAGGGTGGAAGCCGGAGGTGCTGTGGAGCCACCAAGGTCTGGGTGTGCCTGGGCGATGAGACTGGTAGAACGCACTGACCACTGTGACCATTGATGGGTGGCTGCGGGGCGAGGCTGAGGAGTCCTAGATGGCTCCAGGGTGTTTGGCTGAGCTCTAGGGTGTCCCTCAGAGAGGTGCCCGATACCCACAGAGCTCTGCTCCTGTGATGCGTTCTCCTCGCCCCCAGGTGTCTCCTTCGTGGTCATCAGCCCAGGTGCTCAGAAATTCTTTGTTGGATGTTGGACGCATGCGTTGTAGGCAGACTGAGCATATGTCAGATGAGGACTTTATCAAGGCTATATTTCCTTATGAAGACTTAGAAATTCTGGTGTTCTGTTTTACTGGCTTTGAGTGGTCTAGATGTTATAGAAATCAGACCACAGTTTGTAAGGCTGAGATTGCATTGTGAAAGTCATAGAACTTAATCTGATCTCTCAGCCAAATTGAAAGACAGCCCCCCTTGACACAGGTTCCATGGTCATCTCTGGGCGAAGCCAGATTTTCCTGGGGGCTTCGGCCCAGGCATTTCTAGCACACTGATTACATCTTCATGGCCGTGTCCCAGGCAGCAAAGTGGAGATTTTGATCCAAAATATTTTCAAGGTATGTATTGGTTTTTGTCCTGAGAGAAGAGCTGCCACTTTAGGAGTGCAACATTCTATTGAAGATAAATGAGCTGTAAAACCTGCCTGTGAATCCATCATGGAGGATTGATTTCTTTCTTTCTTCCTTTCTTTTCTTTCTTTTTTTATTTTTCTTATTTATTTATTTATTTATTTATTGGTACCGGGGATCGAACTCGGGTCCTTGCGTTTTCGAGGCAAGCAGCGGAACCACTGAGCTAAATCGCTGGCCCCACATCTTTTTTATTGGTGTGTTTTGGTGATGCAAATGGATGGGTTCCGTTTTGGCGGACTCATGCATGCACATAATATATTTTGGTCATTTTTACCACTGTGCCTCCCTTGCCCCACCCTCCCTGCAGTTTCCTACTTTTTGGGGCATTTCAGTGCGTATATCTTGATCATACCCGTTTGCCCTGTTACCCACCCTCACACCCCTCCTCTGCCCCCTTGTTCTCTTCTCTTGTCTAATGATCATCTCCTTCTACGTTCTCACCATCTTTTTAGATTCCACATATGAGAGAGAACATGTGATATTTGTGTTTCTGAGTTTAGCTTATTTCACTCAACATGATGATCTCCAGATCATTTGCCTGCAAATGACAAATTTTCGTTGTTCTTTATGGCTGAGTAATACTCCATTTTGTCTTATACCACATATTCTTTGTCCACTCATCAGTGAATTGTGCTGCAATAAACATGGGTATGCAGGTATCCTTATAGTATGCCGACTTTAATTCCTTTGGGTATATACAAAGGAGTGGTGAAGCTGGATCAAATGGTAGCTTTCTCTTGAGTTTGAGGAACCTCCATGCTGATTTCCACTGGGCTGTACTAACTTACATTCCCACCAGCAGTGTGGAAGCCCCCTCCCCACTTCTTCAGCAGGATTTCTTTTTTGTATTCTTGATGAAAGCTAGTCTAACTAGGGTGAGATAGAATTTCAGTGTAGTTTTGATTTTGCGTTTCCCTAATGGCTAAAGATGTTGAACGTTTATGATACACTTACTGCCCATTTGTACTTCTCTTGGAAAGTGTCTGTTCAGTTTATTTGTCCATTTATTGATTGGGCTATTGGCTCATTTGGCTTTCTTTGAATTTTTTATATATTCTAGAAATTAATCCCCCATTGGAAGAGCAGCTGGCAAAGATTTTCTTTCACTCTGTAGGCTGTCTCTTCACTCTGTTAGTTGTTTCCCTGGTTGTGCAGAAGCTCTTCGATTTAATGTAGTCCCATTTGTTGATTCTTCCTATTATTTCCTGTGCTATTGGAGTCCCATTCAAGAAGTCTGTGCCCGTGCTTATTATGTCTTTAAGTGTTTTCTGTTTGCTCATAGCAGTTTCAAATTTCAGGTTTTAAAATCTAGGTCTTTGATCCATTTTGAGTTGATTTTAGTAGCAGATGAATGTTACGGATCAGATCTAAAATGTCCCCCAAAGTCTCGTGTGTCTGGAGGCTGAATGAGCGGGTAGGAGGAGGGAAGCGCTGGGAGGTGAAGGCATGGCTTGGGAAGGTGTGCTCTTGTCTCTGGCTGCTCCCTTCTCTCTCTGCTTCCTGACTGCCATGGAGCAACAGCTTTTCTCTGCCAGGCCATTATGCCAAGGCTATTTATTTCTGTCTTGGAGCCAGCCAGCCATGGACTGAGCCCACTGAAACTGTGAGCAAAATAAAGCTCGCTTGCCTTAAGTTACAGAGGCTGTACAGGGCGCTCAGATGGGGATCTAATATCAGTTTCCTACAAGTGGACGTCCTGTCTTCCCAGAACCATTTGTTAAAAGGCCATCTTCTCTCCACCGTGTAGCTTTGGTTCCCTTGTCCAGACTTGGTTGCCTACTGCAGAGTGGGTTTGTTTCTGTGTCCTCTATTCTGTTCCACTGGTGTATGTGTGTCTTTTTGTGCGGGTGCTGTGCTATTTTGTTCCTGTGACTTGGTGTTGCATTGGAATTGGCTATCATGTTGCCTTCCCCCCTTGTTATTTTTGCTTAGGATTGCTTTGGTTCTTCTGGGTCTTCTGGGTTTCCCTACAAATTTTAGGCTTGTTTTTTCTACATTTTTTTTTTTTTTTTGAGCTGGGGTCTTGCTGTGTAGCCCAGGCTGGCCTCAAACTTGCAGCGATCCCCCTGCCTCAGCCTCCTGAGTGCTGGGACTGGAGGAATTCATCACCACACCTGTCTATTTTTCTGCTTTTATGAAGAATGTCTTTGGTATTTTGATGGGGATTGCATGGAATCTGAAGATAACTTTTGGTAATATGGCCATTTTAACAATGTTAATTTTGCCAATCCATAAACTTGGGAGGTCTTTCCATCTTCCAGTGTCTTCTTTAATTTCTTTGTTTTTTTTTTTTTTTTTTTTTTTTTTGGTTTTTTGAGGCAGAGTCTCACTGTGTAACCCAGGCTGGCGTTGAACTCATGAGCCTCCTGCCTCATCCGCCTGAGTGCTGGGATTACAGGCATGTGCCACCAGGCCTGGTTTCAATTTCTTAAGTGTTCTGGGATTTTCACTGTAGAGGTTCTTTACCTCCTTGATTAGATTTGAGTCCTACTTTTCTTTTTTTTGAGTTATTGTGAATGGAATTGTTTTCCTAATTTCTTTCTCAGCTAGTCCATTATTGATGTATAGAAAAGCTACTGATTTTTAAAATTTTGATTTTATAGCCTGCTGCTTTATTGAATTTGTTTATTAGCTCTAAAAGTATTTTAGTGGAGTCCTTAGAGTCTTCTAAGCATAGGACCATAACATCTGCAAACAAGGATAATTTGACTTTGTCCTTTCCTGTTTGTTCTCTATTTTACTCGTTTTGTCTAATTGTGCTAGCTAAAATTTTTTTTTCTTCTTTCTCTGGTACCAGGGATTGAACTTGGGTCCTTGTGCTAGCAAGGTAGGTGGCATAACCACTGAGCTAAATCCCTGGCCCCATGCTAGCTAAAATTTTGAGAACTACCAGAGGGAGTGATAAGAATGACTTCTTTGTCTTGTTCATAGTGTTGCAGTATTTTCTGTAAGGCTAATGCATGGCTGCCAGTTTAATTTGTTTATTTCATTTCATAATAGTGGAAGTTGTAAGTCAATCCACCTACCTGTCTATATGTATTTGTCCATCCATATGTATTTATTGTAGTACTGGGGATTGGACCAAGGGGCACTGAGCTGTATCCCCTGTATTTTTTGTTCTTTGATTTTGAGACAGAGTCTTGCTAAATTGCCCAGGCTGGGCTTGAACTTCTGGTCCTCTTGCTTCAGCCTTTTGAGTAGCTGGGATTACAGGTGTGTGTCACTAAGCCTGGTTGTAAGTCTTTATGATACAGCATCTGACAATCTTTACCTTTAGTGTTGTAGGTTTCGAGTAATCCTTAGAAATATCATTTCCAATCATTATAACTGTTTCTTTAAGTACTTTTATAATTTTTGCCTTTGTAGTTGGATCATTTATATATCATATGTTACAAAGTTGCAGTGTTAGCTTAATTTTGTCACTTTTGTCTATCTTTGCATATCGATTTGAAGTGTCACTTATACAGTATGTATTGCATACTACATTCTTACATACACAATTACACAGCGGTGGATTGCTCCTCCTTGACTTGCAGTTGAAATTGCTTTGTTTTCATTTTGATAACCACTTTTTCATGTACTTATTGGCCATTCCTAGATCTTTTATGTACTGTCTGTCCAAGTCTTTTGCCTGTGTTGATTTGTTGGAGTTCCTTATATATTCTAGATTGGAACCTTTTATCAGACAGATGTATATATGTGTACATACACATGTAGGAAATTAAAATTTTAGAATATGATTTATAGGGCTGGGGATTTAGCTCAGTGATGCCACCGCCTGCCTTGCAAGCACAAGGTCCCGAGTTCGATCCCCGGTACCAAAAAAAAAAAATGATTTATAGTAGTATTAACAAACTAGGAATAAATCTAATGAAAGACAGGAAACATCTTTACACAGAATATAAAATATTACTCAGAGGTTAAAGATGTGAATGAAAGATGTGCTTGTTCATACATCAAAGATATATTAAGATTTCTGTTCTCCACAATGAGTGTATTCAGTCAGTGCAGTTCTCATCAAAATCCTCTTCATCTTATTTTGAAGAAATTAGTAAGTTGACTCTAAAATGTATATTGAGACACAAAGCATCTAGACTAGTGTTTTCTGAAATCTTTATCTTTCTATAAAGCTACAGTAGGGCTGGGGATGTAGCTCAGTGGTGCCACACCTGCCTTGCAAGCACAAGGTCCTGAGTTCGAGCCCCAGTACCAGAAAAAAAGAGCTACAGTAATCAAAAGTGTAGTATTACCATAAAGACAGACAAATTGATCAGTGAAACAGTAGCGAGTTCAGAAATAAACCTACAAATGTACTGCCTGTTGATTTTGCCCAAAGAGAGTTAATCATCCAATGTGGGAAGGAAGGTGTTTTTGACCCAGTAATTCTGGATCACCTGGACATGCACATGGAAGAAAAATGAAGCTTGACACCCCTATTCATTCTGTACTCACCTTTGCAACCTGTTAATAGCCAAATATTTAGTAGCCAGAATGCAAAAAGGACTAACTACAAAGGGAAAAACATATACCCTAAGAAAATGAATAGCTAAATTATTAAATATTCAAAATACATGTTCTTAAAATATTTTCCCCCCAAAAGTACTGTATGTTAAGATCCACGGCATTGGGCCGGGGATTTAGCTCAGTGGTTCCGCCGCCTGCCTCGCAAGTGCAAGGACCCGAGTTCGATCCCCAGTACCAAAAAAAAAAAAAAAAGATCCACGGCATCTTACTGTTATATCCCTATTGGCTGATTTTTTATGTGAGAAATGGGATGTTGTACCAAGAGGACTTCCTGGTTGGATCCCCCTGCGGATTTCACTCTGCTGTGAGTGTTGGTCCCTTTTTCCATTTATGCTTTTCCCGGCACTCAGTGACTGCTTATAACAGGAAGTAGATTTTATTGTTTCAGTTGACACGTGATTGTCATAGTTATGGGGTATAGTGTGACATTTCAGTACATGTATAAAATGTGTAATGATCTGATTAGAGTAACTGGCTTATCTACTGCCTCAGACATTTATCATTTCTCTGTGGTCGGAAGATTCAGAATTCTATTGGCCAGTTGGGAATGTTTAATCAGTCATTGTTAACCATACTCAACCTGCACTGTTGCAGAGCATTAGCTTCCCCCATCCAGCTGGACCCCTGGACCCACGAACCATCCTCTCTCTGTCCGTTCCCCTCCACACCCTTCCTGGGCTCTGGTCAGCAGGGTTCTCCTCTCTACTTCTTTGAGGTCAACTTTTGAGCTTCCACTTACAAGTGAGAAGCGATAGTGCATTTTATCAGATTAATCCACATAAAATAATTAGATGTTATGAGAAGGCCACAGACAAAACCAGTAGTCCTTGAGGAGGGAATTGTACTGTAGTCACTGAGTCTTCCTAGGTATTGAAGCCAGCTGTTTAGGTGGCTCAGACCTGGGAAAGGCAACAAATACATATGTTGCCCTTAGGATTTTACTTTCTGCTTTCCATTTATAAACCAAGAATGAAACCATCAGGAAGATGAAACTGAAAGAAGTAAAAGACCAACAATAAAATTAAAGTTGGTGATAGTACAAGATCTTAAAGATCGTAAGCAGTATGCAGTGAAAATCCTAAACTTGAAACTTTAATGCTAACAATAGTTGATATATATATATATATTTTTTGGGTACAGGGGATCGAACTTGGGACCTTGTGCTTTTGCGGAAGGCGGTGGAACCACTGAGCTAAATCCCCAGCCCAATAGTTGTTTTTTGTTTTGGGGGGTTTTTTTTTGGTTTTTTGAGTCAGGGTCTTGCTGTGTAGTTGAGGCTGGCCTTGAACTCACTGTCTAGTCCAGGCTGGCCTGAAACTCATGGCGATCCTCCTGCTTCAACCTCCGGAGTGCTGGGATTACAGGTGTGCGCCACCACGTCCAGTTAGTTGAGATTTACAATCACATATACATGTGTGTACACAGACATACACATGCCATCTAAGCAACTACAGTGTTAGGAGGGAAACAAGTGAAGGTGTGAGAGTTCTAAATTCAGGTGGGTAAATAAGTTGCAAAGCAATAGAATTCGGTCCCCTGCATTAATCGAGTGAGTTCCACCACTTGAGTTGGCTACCTAGAGTTCTGTCTCTTTGGGTGCTCCTGTGCGATGTGTGCTCCTGTTTGTCGGGTGTTTGGAGTAACGCGGGGCAGACAGCCAGCTCCGTGAGTGTCCTTGAGCCCTGAGTGACGCCAGCCTGGGGGAGCAGGAGGGCTCCCTGCCCTTCGCTGAAGCCTGCTGGAGATTGCACCTCGGAAGAAGGGCCCATTGTTCTGACTCTCATGCGTCTTGAAGGAGTAGGTGGTTGGACCGAATTGCAGTTTCTCACGGGAAGAGTGTGAGATGATTTTAGGTAGCACACAGGCATTTTACATTTTAATAGACAGGTATTTATTGCAGTGTTGCATTAGAGGAAAATACTAGGGAGCATGACAGCCTGAGTACTAAACGAAACAAATAAAAAGTGATTTAAGGACTTACTAAACTGAACAAGTGGTAGGTGAATGTCTGGGAATGGGAAGGCTTAGGAAAATGTTTTAAGGTTTTTCCAGTTCTGAGAGCTTTGATTCTTTGAATCAGTATGTATAGATTTATTTATTTTTATACCAGGGATTGGACCCACAGCCTTCACACTGAGCTGTGTCCTGAGACCTTTTATTTTTATTTTGAAGTGTTCTTTTTTTTTTTGTGAGACAGGGTCTTGTTAACTTGTTAACATTGCCCAGGGTTGGTTAGAACTTGCAGTCCTCCTGCCTCAGCCTCCCGGAGTTCTGAGATTACAGGGATGCACTACCACGCCTGGCTTGAATTTGGGTTTTCAACATGAAGTAAGTCAGGATATACTTAAAGCAGGGACGTTCCCTGGGTTTTGTCAGCAGAGAAGTGCAGTGGAAATTGACAGCACACCCAGGTGCTCAGTATCGTGGTAGGTGCGGGGATAACTGCTGTTGATAATGCTGTGAGCATTTGGCAGTTGTGTGTGTGTGTGTGTATAGTTTCTATCTTGTACATATAATTTGGTTGCCGCTTTGTTCACCTGATTTTGTCAATTTCATGTTCTGTGATCTTATAGAAAATTGCCTTTCCTGTCTTGGTTGCTTCCTCAGGAGGAACTCCTCCAGTAGAAGTGCACGCATTCCAGGCAGTTTCCACCTGTCTCCACGGCGCCTGCAGTGGCACTGCCTGCCGGTTTCCGGGTGGTGCTGCAGCGCCCTCTTCCTCCTACCTCTGCAAAGTCCAGTTCTATTGAAAAGTAGCGTTGCCAGTCTGATAGAAGAAACACTGGTTTCTGCTTTTATTTTGTATTTTCTTGGATCACGCAGACTGAAGTTTTTGTGTAGTTGCTGATCAATTGTTTCTTCTTTTGTAAACTGCTTGCAAATTTGCTTTTTTTTTTTTTTTGAGTCAGAGCCTCACTGTAGTTCAGACTGGCTTTGAATGCACTGTAGCCCAGACTGGCCTTGAACTCAAGGTGATCCTCCTGCCTCATCCTCGTGAATGCTGGGATCACAGGGGTGCACCACCATGCCCAGTTGCAAATTTGTCTTTTGTCCATTTCTTCTCTCTGGGATTTTAAGTGTGTTTTCTTATTAGCATACGTTAATTTCTGAGAATTTTTATATTGTAAGGCTGTAAGTCCTTTTTCTTTAAGTGCTGGAGATTGAACCCAGGTTGCTCTGTCACTGAGCTCCAACCCCGCACTTTTCACTTTTTATTTTGAGACGGGGCCTCACAAAGTCCTATCTCAGCCCCCTGAGTAGCTGGGATCACAGGCATCCGAGCCTGGCAGACTGAATAATTTGTCATGTTACAGACACCTGTCCTAGATTAATACTTGACTTTGATGTTTGTGTGTGATATTCAGCCTTATTGTTTTTCTTGAAGGAAAGGCAGGACTGTATTTTATTGATTCTGTGACATACAAGCTCTTGCACTTGAGTCCCTTTGGAATCAGGTGTCATTTATCCTGTGTGCTGTGGTCTCGGTTGAGTAAGAGTTGTCGTCACCTGTGCATACAGCCGTGGTGGTTGTTCCTGGTGGCATGATGGGAAGCTTCCACCACAGCCCCGGTGCCTTAGTCTGCATGTTGTTTAAGGGCCACAGAGAAAGGAGCACAAGTCCTCACTGCTGTTCAGAAACTACCTGTTGATGTTGATGCCTCTTTTTTTTTTTTCCAGTTTTGAGACAGGGTTTCACTAATTACCCAGACTGGGCTCATAGTTGTGATCCTCCTGCTTCAGCCTCCCGAGTGCCGGAATTACAGGTGTGTGCCACCACGCCAGCTTATCGGTGCCTTCTAATGGGATTAGGAAAGAGCCAGTATTAAGACTTACACAGTTAGCAGCCATGAGTTGGAAGAAAACTTCTTTAAGTGTCGCCAGCACCCTTGGTGCTGCCCGCGCCGTGCACGTGGGTTCTGTGTGGACACTGACTTCTTCTGAAAGTGAAAACCAAACAATTTCAGTTCTCTTTTCCTCTGTCCTTGTGCACAGAGAGATACGATGACACTGTCAGAACAAGTCCAAAAGAGCTTTTATTCACAAAGTGAAAAGTTGTAGAAAAATGAAAGTTCCGTAATTGGCGTTGTTTTTCTCTTTCCGGGTGGTGCATCTTACAGTTGATGTTGGAGTCATGTGGGCAGTGGGGGAAATTTAGGAAATATAGATAAATAAAATGAACACTAGATAATCATTGTTGATGTTTTGTTACTGATCCCCTAATAATTCTCTGCAGAACATAGACACACAAATGTATTTGTGAGCATATATGTATGGACAAGGGTGATCAGAATATATGCTGAATGTTTAAATTTTTAAAAATTTATTACAGTAAAAGACACATTGTCATCCCCCCCAACACCTGCCCTGGCTCTGATAGCTCTTATCCCATTGTTTTTCTTCTGTCATAAGCAGTTCTGGTAGTCCTCTTTCATGAATGTCTTTACAAGGCCTGATAAAAAATGCAGTGAATGCTGCTGCCAGGTGCCATCCAAGGGAAAGGTGGGCTCATAGAAGCATGACGCTGCAGCTCACCTGCCTTATCACTGGCCCCGGCACCCTGCGGCTGCTGGCTCTTCCCACAGTCAAAATGACCATGAAAGGTCAGCGTTTGGAACTGATTCAGGACACCGAGGCAGCCATGAAAGCACAGTGAAAGACCCAAAAGAGGACCACGAACTGCTTTGGAAAATGGCAAGAACAACGGGATAAGGGTGTCCGAAGTGAGGAGGAGGATTTTGAGGGGGACTGATGGCAATATGTCTTTATGTAATAAATTGTAAAAGTACAAACGGCCACTGTATTTTTTTTATCACATCTCGTGTGTCATTGGTCTCCCTTTTCCTCTCTACACTGCCTTTTGAACATCCTGCCAGTCTGTCGTCTACATTATATTTTACGTGATTGGTTAGTATTTTACTGTGTGAATACACTGTGATTTGCCTCATCTCCAGACCTGAAATGTGATACATCTCCCTAAAGAACTTGTGGCACTGGTGCCAGACAACCCTCTCTTCCCTGCTCTTCCACGGCGTGTCCTGAGTGTTTGTGTCTTGGGCGGACGGGAGGGAACTGCAGCTTCTGGCCCCGTAGCCGAGAGAGCCCCTCCCACTGTGTTACTGTTGGGAAGAGCGGTTCTTGCCTCAGCTGTAAGATTCGCCACTTACCATTAGATGGCGCTAGAAGACGCCTTTGAAATAGTGTTCCTCTGGCCGCCAACCCCAGGAGGAAGACTAGGTTTTCATTGCACCCAGACCCCCCCCGACCCCCCCCCCCCGCGCACACTTGAAACAAAACTGGCATGAAACAGCCCTGGCCCTCACCATGTGGGATGCTTGCTGATAGTCTGATTTACTCTGGTCTCTTTCGTGTTAGGGTATTGTAGGTCACAACTCACTGTTTGAAGAAGACTTAGGTAACTGAGCACGTGCAGTTATAAAACTCTGAGTGTGCTGTTGTCCTCCCAGCAGTATGGACTCACTAGCAAATCCTGTCTCTCGGTGCGTTTTAAACTTTTCTCTGTTGAGTTGCCCGGTTGGATAGCCGAGCCCATGTGCCCCTCATGAGCGTCTGCAGAGGTACGCACATAGATGAGAGACTGCCACAGGAACGTCCGTACACAGTGCGGTGCTGACTGTAGCAAGAAAAGAGGGAGTGGGGCACGATGGCTCAGGCCTATAGTCTCAGCACTTTGGAAGGCTGAGGCAGGAGGATCACAAGTTCTAGCTCTCCCCAGGCAACTTTGTGACTTAGACCCTCTCTCAAGATAAACAATAGTGCTGTGAAGTAGCTCGGTGGAAAGGCCCTAGATTCAATCTCCAGTACCAAAAAGCAAATATGTAATTCACTTTTGGGAGCTTGGAATCTAGCTGGGAGCTGTAACACGCCCTGCCCCTTAAATTTCAGCTTTGCTATTCAGGACATGGAAATGGAGGCGAGACTCAGGCAGCAGGACGATGTAGGCTGTGAGTGACTGAAGCCTGAGTGGTGAGGACACTCGGTGTTTCATAAACTGCACGCTTAGAGGGAGAGCAGGCTGCAGGCCCCAGCAGCTTAGCTGGCCTTAGGGATCCAGGTCCTTGTCGTGACTCTGAGTTGTACTAAGCCTGGGTCTTCTAGTGGTTGCCAGGAGGCATTCAGTGGCAGCCGTGGTGTCCGATCCCGGGCACAGAACACGGGAGCTTTACTTCTTGCAGTGTAGACCCAGGTGGCAAGCATGGAGGCTGTCATGATTTTCGAGTTGTAATTGTTTCGCTTACTTGTTGCTGTTTCTGCACTGTGATCTCTAAGGAAGTGTAATGAGTGGCTTTGGGAGAAATCCTTAACGTCAGTCGGTGATATTCTTGGGGTTGAGTAGTTTCCTGACCAGGTGTAGCCAGTGAGTTTGCTGAGTGAACAGGTAGATGGTCACAGGCGTTCTCTAGAAGTGTGCGGTGAGATTGTTAGGTGTTTGGGGCCCTGGGAAGGAAACTGGCACTATGAAGAGGGGAGACGCAATTGTGGTGGGCAGTGTGTCGGGCAGTGCCATGTGAGTGTGAGGATGGACCGGCAGGTCTGTGTGTAGGTGCAGCGGAGCCAGGTGCACTGGTGCGTGCGTGGGACTCCAGCACTCCAGGAGGCTGAAGTAGGAGGGTCGCAAGCCTGAGTCCAGCCTAGGCAACTTAGTGAGACCTTAGTGAGTCTCAAAAATGGTCTGGGGATGCAGCTCAATGTGAGGGTGCTGGGTGCAACCTCAGTCCCCAGAGTTAGCAGTATATTCCCTGTGTATGTATTGGCCTTCTGAGGACGTGAGTCTTCCTCTGGATCCTCGGCCTGGTTCCTGTGAACTTGGCAGTGGAGCCTGTGCCCAAACCTGCTAATCCCTACTTCCTGGCCGCTTTTCATCTCTTTCAGGTATGCAGTCAGCATTGGCTACTGGCACGACCCCTACATCGAGCACCTCGTGAGACTGTCTAAAGAGAGGAAGGCCCCCGAAATCAACCGAGGCAAGCAACTCTCCTCCCAGCTCCTGTCGGCCACCGAGAGGCCCAAGTGGATGGGACCCTCACACAGGGGTTTCCCGCGGGCACTCTTGGAGCAGAATATGAGAAGTCTCTTTCCTAATTACCAGCATGATGTACTGTGAAACTTTTTAATCTTTACTAATATGATACATGAAAAATGATGTGTTATTGAAATTCATTGTATCATCCTCTTACTTGTATGTGAAGTTGAATGTCATTTTCCTATTTTCAAAACTCACTCATGCCCAAGTGTGGTGGCGCATGCCTGTGATCCCAGCACTCGGGAGGCTGAGGCAGGAAGGTCGCCAAGAGTTGGAGGCCAGCCTGAGCTACATAGTGAGTTCAAGGCCAGCCTGAACTGCATAGTGAGACCCTGTCAAAAAACCAGCCCCCCCCCCCAACCCCCCAAAACCAGAAACAAACAAAAAAAACTTCACTTATGTGTCATTTATTGTGAACTGCTTGTGTCTGGGTTTATTTTTTGTTTCCTTGTTATAATGTTAGCACCATTATTGACTAGTTTCCATCTCGGAAGTCCAAGGATTTGAGGCAAGAGCATGATTCTCCTCAGCTCCATTGAGAGATGGACTGGAGGGCCACGGTCCTTTTGTCTACAGGGAATCTCGGCCCCTAAAGTAGGGTCCTGTGTCTAGGTTCTAAAAGAAATGCAAAGAAATTTTAAAAGCAGTGGGTCTTGAGATAAGAAGACATTCTTTTACTTAGGGTTCTCTCCCATGGTCTCTAGACAGATTTTCTAACAAATGCTGCAGAACGAGGCACACCTTATAGTGGCTGGCTCTGGTGGGGAGGCTTCATAAGGGTGGGCGAGTGACGGCTTGTTTCTCTTGCCCTCTCTAAGGATATTTTGCCCGAGTCCAGGGTGTCAGCCAGCTCACAAAAGCTTTCCTCCGGAAGACAGAATGTCATTGTCAGATTCTCAACCTTGGGGCTGGGATGGATACCACCTTCTGGAAGTTAAAGGTAAGTTCTTACCTCCCCAATTGCTTCTGCTTCACTTTTTAAAGATATTTACTGGGTTCAAAATTCTAAAAACGTGCTGAAAGGTATGCATGGATGCTCTGTCTCCCACCCCGTCCCCACTGCCTTGATGCTCCACAGTCACCATCTGTCCCCTGTTTTCAGCTCCCTAGGGCCCTGGTAAGATTAGGCTGTTCCTAATTGTTGTTGTTCTAAGTGGAATTATAGTAAGAATCCATGTATTTCCTTCTATACATGTGGAGATATTAGGAGAAAAATTCTACCAGTAGAGGTATTGGGATGAAGAACCCGCATGTAAGGGTTGGGGATTTAGCTCAGTGGTTTCGCCGCCTGCTGTGCAGGCGCAAGGACCCGAGTTCGATCCCCGGTACCAAAAAAAAAAAAACCCTTGCATTTGTAGTTTTGACAGTATCTATAGTCTGTTGTCCACCAAATAGCATGTTGGATAAAATTCAGAGATTTGCAAGTCTGAGGGCTGATATGAAGCAAGTCCTTGTGTGATTCCCTCTGGCTGGACCTGTGACTTCCCCAGCAGGTGTGAGAGCAGCTCTGATCGCTCACACTCGGGGGGAAGTAAATGTGGTTCGGGGCAGTGGCAAGACCAGGGCGAAAGTGCGCTCTTTGACTCCCAGGCTCGGTTTTTATTGCTAAACCTTTGCCCTACAGCGGTCTCCCTGATTGCATTTTCTTTTTTTATTTTTATTTTTATTTTTTATTTTTTATTTTTTGGTACTGGGGATCGAACTCGTCATTTTCTTTTTTGTAGGTTTGTGCAGATTTTTCTTGTTTTCCCTGTGAGGTCCATCATGTGGCAGTAATAGGATGTACATGTCCCCAGGTTTCTTGCAGGCACAGACCAAGGTAAATGAGAGTGTATGGACATAGCCCGACCTGCAAGGCTGTTTTGTCCCTAGTCAGCTGGCCTGATAAGGATGTCTTTGGTCATCAACATTCCCAGCCTCCTTGTTCCTCACATGAGAGGCCAGTGGCCTCAGCATGGTCTTGGTGTTCAGTGTTTGCTCTGCATTCTTCTCTTAGCATAACTCGCTTTTACGAGATGCCTTGGTGTGCATGACCCCAGGCGTCACCTGAGAGCGGGAGAGGGTGCAGGAAGTGGGCTGTGTCCATGATCCCGCAGACCCTGAGCCTGGAACAGGGACACACATCGGAAGCAGCTGTCAGTCCCCAGATCCTGCCCTCTTTACATATGGCCCCTGTAGGTTTTGGGGAGCACTGTGTTTCTGCCTCTTTTGTAGACCTGTTGTGTCCTTGTGATGCAGTGTCTCATGGTGCAGTGTAAGGACCTGGACAGATTCTGTGCAGAGGATGTACTATGTCATGTTGACAGGGGCCACGGAGAAATCTCTTCACTGGACCTGAGACCCCTGATCACATGATTTGTCTTTTCTCTCTGTAGGTGGGTTAATAATTAATAAATATGACATTTTAATTTCTGAGCCTTGTACATTGAGATTAATGTACCTTGTCCAAGAAAAAAAAATCATCTTATCAGTAATGAGGAAGGAAAATTGTAGTGTCTAAAAGTCCTTTGTGGAAATTTTTATTTTTGATTGATAACTGTGTTGGTCTGAAACATTTTTCTTTCCTTGTCAGGGAGAAGGGGATCCCACGCTCCTTTCTAAATATTTATAGATTTTTTTCTTGTCTGTTCTTTTAGAGCAGAAATTGCAAACTATAGGCCATGGGCCAAATCTGGCCCACCACCTGTTCTTTTTTTGGTACCGGGGATCGAACTCAGGACCGTGCGCTTGTGAAGCAGGCGATGGAACCTCAGAGCTAAATCCCTGGCCCCCACCTTTTTTTTGTAAATAAAGTTTTATTGGAACACAGCCATTTCCATTTGTTTGAATATTTTGCTTTAGCAGCCCTATGACAATGATGACAGCAGAGCTGAGTAGTTACAATACTTATTTTCTGGCTCTTTGCAGAAAATGTTTGCCGATTTCTGTTTTAGAGATACCTGTGTTTTTATAAAAGTGTAGGGAGACTAAAAAGAAAAGATGTATGGGGAGAGCTTTGTCCATGACCTTACTGCGTCGGGTGCCGTCCAGCTGGGCAGTTCCCTCCTTGTGCCTGCAGCAGTTTCATTGTGAGTCTCGGGCTTTCTGTTGCCACTGCTGTGTGAACTCCTTCTGTATAATCTCAGGAAGCCGAGACTTGTATGTTTAGCGATTCCCATCTGTAGGCAAGCTGGTGTCCTCACCAAAAGGAATAAGGGGTAAATGAAATCATTTAAGGTGCCTCAGCTGCTTCCCTTTATTTTATTTTTTGGTATTGGGGCTCAAACTCGGGTCCCTGTGCTTGCAAGGCAGGTGGCGGAACCACTGAGCTGACTCCCTGGCCCTCTTCCTTTTATTTTTTGAGACAGCTGTGTAGCTGAGACTGACCTCGAACTTGCAGTCACCCTCCTGCCTCAGCTTCCCCAGTGCTGGGATTACAGGTGTGCGCCACTCTGCTTGGCATGCCTCAGCTTCTCGCTGTTTCCTGCGTCCTGTTTCCACACAAAGGAGCAGCTGTGTAGGGGAGCAGCCTGAACTAGTGAGCCCTGTGGGGCCCTCTGTCTGAACAGCGCTCTGTGACTGGCCGCCCTGTGCCCATCAGCTGGCCGGTCTCGGGGCACACAAACTCTGGAAGAGGAATGTCAGAGGCCACAGAGAATCACAGTGTCACAATCTGGGGCATCACTTGCCAATGCCATTTCCCCCTTTTTCAGAGCCGAGAAGGAAGCTGTTTCCTAAAAGCTCCGAATTCTCAGGAGGCTCAGTGAGCAAGGGCCTGGGCCAGCTCTTGAATGAAGAGGCCATTCTGTAAGAGGTGGAGGGCGCTCTGCTGTTCTCTGCACTTGCTTTTCACTGTTTTCGTTTGCTGGAGTTTGAGGTGACCTTAACTTCCCATACCCTGTGAGTGCTAGGGATGGGGCCCAGGGCTCCTTGAGTGCTAGGTAAGCACCCATCCCTGAGCTGCACCCCAGCAGTAGGACTGTTGCTTTGTACCTGGGGGTACCTTTGTACCTGATTTTACCTTTGTACCTGATTAACCCTGCGGCTTCACGCATGCTGTGTGTGCTCTGCCAGACACACCCTCAGCCTCCAGGAGACATGCTTACGCAGTCTCTTAGGTTTTCTAGCAGAAGTTACTTCCGTGTCCTTCCACTCGTGTCCGCCAAATCTTCCCGGAGCTCCTACTGAGCCCACTGCTGCAGGCTCTGGGTATATGCTGTGCCTTTACGTGTGGCTGGGTGAGAGCCTTAAGCCCAGGTCTCCCCGAATGTAGCAGGAAACTGTCTTTTTTTTCCAGAAAAGTAAGCCCCAGGCTAGACCCCTGGGGTTTCAGTCTCCTTGTGGGGGCATAGTTGGATCTTAACCACCTACTGTTTGCTCTTGAGGATTGCTTTCCTGCCAGGAAATGGTCGCTGTGATTTCTGCCCCTCTTCTGCTCTCCTTGGGGCATCCGCCCCAGCTGAGTGTCCCCCTGCCCCTCCATACTTGGTCTCCACTTCTTGTCATCGTCTACTAAACGCTTCTGTTCTGTACTCAGTTGCTCTGGTCGGAACCAAGGGTGTCCCCTTACCTCTCCTGCTCCTTCACATCCTACACCAGCGAAGCGGTCAGCAGGGTCAGGCTGCCCGTGGTTTCCATTTTCTTTCTTTCTGTATTTCTGGGACATAAATACAGCTGGGAAGTGCAGCATGACAGGCTCGCTGAGGAGAGGCTGGGCCTTGAGTCTTGCAAAGGCTTGCTTAGAGGTGCAGAGGGTCGCTGGAGGTGATGTGTGGTGTGTAGCTGAAAGACAGCATAGGTGGCTGTTGGCCCAGCCTGGGTTGAGGTGACAGGATGCGAGGTGACAGAGGGGGAGTGGATGGGTCTGGGACGCATCAGCAGGGCTGAGTGAGTGAGCGAGTGAGCGATGGAATCATGGGTAGGATGGAAAGAAGGCTCAGATGACCAGTGGGTTTTTGGTTGTTGCATGGAGGTTATAGCCACCAACCACATAGGAAAAGCACAGAGGGAAGAGAGAGAAGCAGGTGTGTGTGTGTGTGTGTGTGTGTATGTTTCACTGCAGCCCACAGTGAGGAATAACTGTTGCATCCAGAGCTAGGACCCATACCTCTGCACCTGTGTCTGTAAACAAAGAAGGCACAGACGGGATATTCCTGGGGTCGGTCCCCTTCTGAGTGCCTGGTGGGCTACCTCCTTAATCCTCACAGCCCGTGCGATCACACTATCTTCTCCGCTTTGTAAACGAAGACCCCTTATCCCAGTGAGTTGAGTGATTCTCCAGGGCCTCACAGTGGAGCTGGGATTGGATGCTGCCCGGTGGCTCCACGCTGCCTTTTGTTCGCCACATCACTGCTGCACTGTAACAGAAAGACCGTCGAAAAGAAATACTGACCATCACTATGCGTGGTACTTTCTCAGAGTAGCTGTTTTACATTATTTCACCCTGAAAATGCTGCTCAAAACTCATCCTAGCGATTCCCTGACCCTCTAATTTGTCTCAAGCTGCTTTTGGAATACTGTGTATAAGGTGTGATAAAAAATACAGGGAGTATTTAATGTTTTAAAAGAGTTTATTATAGTAAAAAGCACATTGCCGTTAATCGCTCTAAAAATACTCGCTGTCTTTGGAAACTTGTCACATCATGCTTGCCACTTCCTGAAGCAGTTCTGGAAGTCCTCTTGCGTGAGTGTCTGTATTTGTGCTTCGTGGCTGCCTTGATGTGCTGGATTCATTCAAAACATTTACCTTTCATGCTCATTTTGGCTTTCGGAAAGGCCAGAAGTCATCCAGTGTGAGAACCAAGGAATACGGTAGCTGAGGACGCACTGTAGTATCATAAGCCTGCCTTTCCATTGGATGGCACTCGGCAGCAGCATTCATTGTCTTTTTGTTCACACTTTGTCAAGACACCCACAAAAGAGGACTTCCAGAATTGCTTCAGAGAAAGGCAAGAACAATGCGATATGTGTGTTTGAAGTGGGGGCAGGTTAAGGGAGATTAATGGCTTTGTGTCTTTTTTTTTTTTTTTTTTTTTGAGACAGGCTCTCACTGTGCAGTCCAGGCTGGCCTTGAACTCACTATGTAGCCCAGGGTGGCCTCGAACTCGCAGCAGTCCTCCTGCCTCAGCCTCCCGAGGGCTGGGATTACACTCTCATGTGCCTCCACGCCTGGCTGTGTCTTTAACTGTAATAAATTATTTTTATTTAAGCACACATGGTATTTTTTGATCACCCCTTGTATGTTCTGCTTCCCAGGTGTCTTGCATCTCCCTCACCTCTATCCTAGTCACCCTGTTTCTAATTCCAGCTCCCCGAACCTTTTAACCTGAATGACTGCAGACGCCTCCTAACTTTTCCACTGTATCCATTCTTGCTGAGACCAAAATAACTTGAAAAATACATCTCTGACTGGATGACTTAAAATCCTTGGAAGCCCCCATTGCTGTTAAGCGTGTAGTCCTTAATACCTGGAACATGGTCTGTAGGTTGTGAGTGAAGAACTGACTTTAGGGATTCTTTCCCCCAGGACGAAGATCTTCTCCCAAGTAAATATTTTGAAGTTGACTTTCCAATGATCGTCACGCGAAAGCTGCACAACATCAAGTAAGTGTTGCTGGACTGGAGGAAGAGCGGCCAGGCAGGGTTGAGAGCCTGGTCAGTCGCGGTCTCGCTAGGTGGCAGTTTGAATGCTGGCGACCTCGTTTCGGGGCAGGTCTTTCCTTCGGGCCCTTCCCGTTCCTTTCTTTACCATGCAGCATGTGTGACTCGTCCAGCTGTTAATGTGGCTTCTCTGAACATTCAGAGGGTAACTTGTCATAGTTGAATAATCTGAAATTTTATGTGCATTTTGTTTACTTCTCTATCCCCAGGGCATAGAAAGTAACCCGGCCCAGGAGATAGGTGCAGGAATTTTTGTGTGTGCGATTGAATATATAAGAAGGTAGTGTAGCCATTCTGAGTCCAGTCTTCAAGGAGTTGTTGGTTGTAGATGACAGGTTTGCTAATCTTTGCTGAGAGCCTTTGCTTCTTTATTTTTGTTCTTGCTTTTTGAGACAGCGTCTCACTGTGTGTCCCAAGCTGGCCTCAAACTCACAGTGATCCCCTGCCTCAGCCTCCACGTGTGCCCCCTGGCCTGGCTGCTGACAGCTCCTCTTTGCGGGGACCCTGTTAAGGGCTTCCCTTGGGCTGCCTTACCCCGTTCTCATAGCAGATTGCGGATTAAGTGCTATTCCTGCCTCGTGCAGAGGGGGAATCAGTCTTAGGCTCAGAGGAGTTCATTTTGCTGAAGATCACCACCTAGGAAGAGTGGAGCTGAGCTTTAAGTCCTGGCTCAAACCCTTGGTCATGGCTTTTCAATAGTTTTTATTACATCTCTTACCACTGCCCCCCTAAATTAGCGTAATTAAATTCTAATTCTTATGTTTGAAAAAGATTAACAGATATAAGTTTTAGCTGGTGCTTTAAAGATGCCTAATTTTTACGAGTTGGAAATATTTTTCAAGCTTTATTCCTTGTAGTCTGTACTATGAAAACAAGTTTTTCACTTTTTCCTAATATAAATTATATCTTCTATTAAATATCCTTTTTTTTTTTGGTACTGGGGATCGAACTCGGGTCCTTGAGCTTGCGCAGCAGGCCGCGAAACCACTGAGCTAAATCCCTGGCCCAGAACGATTTTTTTTTTTTGGTACCGGGGATCAAACTCGGGTCCTTGCGCTTGTAAATATCCTTTTTAAAATTAAAAAAGGGCAAATTCTGATGCCTTTGGAACTGCAGAGTATTACTAAGCTGGGAGTTTTGAGTGGAGTAGGAATGAGTGGGCACTGAATTAATCTCTGAGATGATTTCCTGGGAAGAAAAATGGATCGATATTTGTGTGTGGTTGTTGAGATACTGAATTTGTTCCCCAATTTCTGATTTTTTTCATTTGTGGGATTAAGGAAGTTGTCATATAAGTGTTACTAAATTTTTGGTTTAAGAATCAATCCTTGCTGGACGTGGTTGCACAGGCCTATAATCCCAGCACTCGGGAGGCTGAGGCAGGAGGATTGCTGTGAGTTCGAGGCCAGCCTGGGCTGCATAGTGGGTTCAAGGCCAGCCTGAACTGTCCAGCCAGATCCTGAATCTTTGGGGTAACTTATGACAAAGCACAGCTGTTTAAAAATTTTTGTTTGAGAATAAGCAAGAAACTAGAGATGGCCTGAAAACATAGAAAATTCTTGTTAGGCTGTCTTTAGCTGCTTCTGAGTTGATTCACTTCATGATTAGTATGTCATTTGGACATCAGATGCTGAGCATAATGCTGAGCTGACCTGACCTGAGATGTGTACCTACTGAATTTTGACTATGTGTGTGTAGAGTCAAATGTAATTATTTTAAAAACAGTAGCAATGTATACAGGTTGAACTTCCCTACTCCAAAATATGAAATCCAAAATGCTTGAATCTGGACTCTTTTGAGCATCATGTCGGGTTAGGGTTGCTCACCTGGTAAACTTGTGCAGATGTCCCAAGTCTGAATATTTGGAACCTGGAAAATTTTCGGTCCCGAGCATTACAGACCAGGAATACTCATCCTGTTACTTGCCGTTTCTGAAGTGGGCACTGGCATTTCGGAAATAAATGAGCTCATGAGTAAATGACTTTTTTTCTCCTCTTGCCACAGAAACAAGCCTGCTCTAGCCAAACCCATTGTAGAGCTGCATTCAGAGGACACACTTGCAATGAGTGAGTGCACAGCGTGGTCATCCAGATGGTCTCGCTTTCTTTTCCTCTTGAAAGATGTGTGTGTCGTGTTATACAACAAATACTTTTTCCTGCTATGTTTATGCTTCTATCCTATGAAGGAATTTTTAAATCACTGTTCTCTGTTTTAAAATTTTTTTTTAGTTTTATTTTTTATCAGTACACATTGGCATTATGTGATGATTTCATCCCTGTGGGGAGTTGGTACATGGACATAGCAAGTCTCAGTTCTTTTCTTCATCCCCTTTTCCTCCCCTTACTTCCCACCACCTCCATCTCCATCCCTTTCCCATTTGAAAAACATCTCTCTACTTCCTGTTATCTACTTTTTAGTTTGCTCTTTATATTTTGAGTTTCTCATGGAACTTCTGTGGGACTATTCTTAGGTGTTCTTAGGCCTCCAATCTTAAATTTTTTATTAATGAATTTGAATTAGTCACCAGTATTTCAAAGCCAGATTTCGCATGAGAATCTCGGTGTTCAGCTTTTCTTGGGAAAATCTACTGGTAGCATTAGAACCACATGGTTCTAATCAGTAATCAGTAATGATGCTCGCTCAGTGGAGCCTGCCTGCTGCCTGTCACCACCCCGTCTGTCTCTTGTCTCACACTGACCTGCCCCCGTATGTTACCTGTCCTCTGCTTGGGCTCCCAGCGCCTGAGGGTCCTAGGAATTTCTTTTTCTTTTTTTTTTTTTTGGTGCCGGGGATCGAACTCGGGTCCTTGCACTTGCGCAGCAGACAGCGAAACCACTGAGCTAAATTCCTGGCCGCGATCCTAGGAATTTCTTCACAGTGCCCTAGATTCCTGCAGTCAGTATTCTGCCCAGCATTTAATTATGAATGTTTGTAACAAGACTTTCTTCATTTCTGAGCTTTCCAAATTTTGTTTAAAAAAATCTTTCATTGTGTTCAGTTTGTGTGAGAGAAATTCCAGGGATGAATATTCCTTCCCATCAGAAAGCATGGTCAGAGAGGGTGGCCTTCCTAGATGGGCCACACAGATAACACAGTCCAGGGCAGGCAGAGAGATAAGTCTAGGCACAACCGTGATGCTGTCATCGCTCTTCTGGTAATTAGAATCCAGTAAGTCTGCACGGGAAATATCTTCCTTGGCCTATGGAGAAAAAAGGCCAAATTATCAATAGTACTTATTCAAGTTTGGCCTCTTGCTGGGCTGTTTGCTTCCTCTCCACTTTTGCTGTTACAGTTTTCTAAATACTTGGTTGTCAGCATCATGATCTATAGTGTAGGCTTTAATAGAAGTAGCAAGTAAAGAGCCTCCATAGTCCTGCCCATCAGATAACCTGTGTTCAGAGTGTTTTCTCACGACGCATTGGCAGCTGGAGGAAGGTAAATAGATGCACAGATAAGATAATATGTCACCCTAGTGCCTGACATATAAAAGGTTCAGTGAATTCTTATTGAATAAACTGTATGCATATTGAATAAATATACATTGTAGTTCTTTCTCTCTCTATGTCTGTGTATACATATCTATTGAATGAATAAGTCTCTAGTCATATACATATATTTAATGCAGTTTTAATAAGCAGTGAATAATTTGTCCACATTGTTTTGTAACATTTTACATCCTAATAAATCATGACCATCTTTCAATGTCAGTATCAATCTCTTATTATTTTTAATAGCTTTATGGTACTTCTTTGCATGCACATTTCATTAATGTGTTCCCTGTTGATGGAACTTTAAATTGCTGCCTTAATGGTTTCATATTAAACAGTGTCGTACCAAATATATATATATGCACATGTTTTTAGAAATTGCTACTTCAAAGAATTGCACATTATGAATTCTAATAGATATGACAAACTGCTTTCACTTCTCTTTTTATTAGCTTATGTTTTTCAGTAGAGTTGGTAAGGATTCTTTTCCCTATATCCATAACTGGCTATGATCATTTAAAAAATTTCTACAATCTGACGGGCTGAAATGTTGTCCTGTTATTTAAAAAATTTATATAACTTTGCTAGTGAAAATGGATTGTTTCCTTAGTTTTATTGTCCTTTAAGTCTTCTTTGTAAATGTTTGTTTCATTTGCTTTGTCTGTTTTTTAGTTGAATTTCCTCCTTTTTAAAAAAATTTATAGAATAAAAATATGTGCAGGATAAAAATGTTTAAAGTGGGCTGGGGATTTAGCTCAGTGGTGCCGCCGCCTGCCTCACAAGCGCAAGGTCCCGAGTTTGATCCCTGGTACCAAAAAAAAATGTTAAAAGTATACAAATGGGCTTGTATTGGAAAGTATGTTAGAATAAAGTTTGAAAGGAAATCGGGTTCTGTTACCTCCCTCCTTAGAGCTTCCTGCTGGGTTAGACCACGTGGCCTCCCTTCAGGCCTGCTGTGTGTGTTCTCGCCCACCGTAGCGCTGGTCCAGACACACTGGCCTCCTGCTGTCCTCTGCATGGGCAAGGCCAGGGTTTCCCTTTGCACCTGTTCCCTCTATCAGGGTGTAGTTAGGACTCTTTAAAGGTTCTTTCTCATGGTGCTGGGGATGAACCCAGGGCCCACTTGAGCTGGGCTGTCAGTGAGCTGAGGAAGCACTACCACCAAACTACCGTCCTTAGCCCCTTTAAAAAATTTTTGATGTAGAGTCTTGTTAAGTTTCCCAGGCTGGCTTCGAACGTGCCTCATCCTTACTCAAAAATTCTTAACAATGGACTACTGACCAGTGATCTGAGTTTCTGCACGTCACTTTAACAGAGCTTCTCACTGCCGGCCCTGTGGACAAGTGGGGCCAGATCCTCTGCTGGGGCTGTCCCGCACGAGGCAGGCTGTCTGGCAGCAGCCTGGGGCCCTGACCACTGGTTGCCACCGGCACACTCTCCGTTGTGTCTTCAGACCTTGCCAGATGTTCCCAAGTGGCCAAGCTGCCCTTCCCGGGAACTGCTGTTTAGCTGCAGGGTGACCAACCTTATATAATTGGGATTTTCATAGCTGTCTTTTCATTCTGGCCATATATAAATTAGTTCTTAATTTTGAGAACCTTATTATGGTATTATATTCTCAGGGCTTCTTCTCCTTCTTAAACGGTCTTAGAAATTAGTCCTCTAAAGAAGTATTCATCACAGAAAGAACTACTACTAGCAATACAGAGGTTAGAAATCAGTTTGTCTAGGCCAGGAATTTAGCTCCATGGTTCCGGTGCCTGCCTCGCAAGTGCAAGGTCCCGAGTTCCATCCCCCATACCAAAAAAAAAAAAAAAATCAATTTGTCTGCCTTCCCAGGATTTGAGTATGTCCATTCCTAAGAAAAGGAAGGGATTATGGTTCTCCTGTTGATGAGAAGTTATTTTTCTGGCCAGTCCTCAGGAGCAATCTAATGTACAAGGTTTTTCTGTTGCTCCCATGGTCTGTGGCGAGTGCTAAATTTCATTAAAAATGGCATATTTTCCCAGAATGTCCAAACTCCTCGGGAACACGCTCTGAGCCCGTGTCTTCCATGGATACACTGCATTTCCTGTGGAATGATAAGGTGTTCTCTGAGGACGGACAGTGGGCCTCTTGTTCCTAAGCAGCCCGGGTAGCCCAACTAGGGAGGAGCAGCTGAACCCTGAACCGTGATGGAGGTGGTGTGGTGTTAATCCAGCCCTCAGTTCTGTCAGCTGAAGGGCTTCAGGGTCTTCTCTTCCGGAGCTTTCCACTTCCTGTTTGCTCCTTGTCATGGGCCAGGTTTTCGTCGGCCCCAAGTCACTGTCCACTCAAGCCTGCTGTACTTTTTGCTCCAGTGTAGGATTAATCACGAGGCTGTGAGACTGTTGCTGTCCACGCTAACCTCGGACCCTAACCCCAGTACGATGACACCTCCCCGAGCTAGTTGGTCACCACGTATCCACTACTGTTCTGCAGAAAACTGCTAGGGATCTGCAGGCTTCAAAATTCTGGTGGATGGTTTTGTTTGTTTTTTGTTTTGTTTGCTTGGGTTTTCTGGTCAGGAGTGGAAAAACACATTTGAGATGTGTACTATTAATATTTGGTTTTTTTGTGAAAAGATACACAGACATGTGGAAATTGTTTGTTTTCATAATAGTGGCCTCATCTACTTTGTATTATTTTCCTGACTTGGGCATTGTGGCACCCCAGGGCAGATTGAGGGTTCCCTCTTGGCCCTTTTTTGCTTTCTTAACATCTAAGAGGCTCCTCAGACGTACTTGTTTTAGCTTACAGTGTGTGGCCAGATAGATGGGTTTGAATGAGCCGAATCCGCTGAATGGGTAAATGAAGACTGTAAGGGAGAACCTACTTACAGGTTGTGGTTTAGCATTTTCAGTGTATTTTTTTTTTTTTTTGGTGGCACAGGGATTGACCCCAGGACCTTGCACTGAGCTATGTCTCCAGCCCCCTACCCCCTTTTCTTTTGGTACCGGGGATTGATCTTGGGACCTTGTGCTTGGGAGGCAGGCGGTGGAACCACTGAGCTAAATCCCTGGCCCCTTGGCCCTTTTTCATATTTTTAAATTTTTATTTTATTGTTAGATATTTTTGAAACAGGGTCTTACTACATAATTCAGACTGGTGTTTCTTTTTCCTGGCTCAAGGTTCTTCGAGTCAAGAGGACCTGAATTATTAACAATGATATGTTCTGACCCCCAGCCCTGTGGTCTGTGCCATTGACAAAACTGAGAATAATGCCTACAGTAAATATTCAAACCATGTTTTTCTGTTCACGTTGCAAACATGTACAAAAAGAAAAAATCAAGGAAAGGATGAAGGGATGGGTGGAGGAGGGGAGGGAAATGGGATGAAAAGACAGTTAAGGTTCCTGTGCACACGTGCCAGCTGCCCGTAAGGAGTTAGGCACTGTGCACTTCACAGTTGTACTGATTTGAAAAAAAAAGGAAGAAAAAAATAACTGAAAAAGAATTGCAAGCATGCACACATGTGTTGCAAGCAGATCGCTGAGCTCCTGTGGACCCCCCTAACTTCATTGCCAGGGTCATTTCAGTTGTACCAGAGCTTCGGAAAGTTCAGTTCCAAACCAGGGACATCAGCAGCACCTGGGATGTGTTGGAGCTGTAAGCATCTGTTCTGGAAAGATCAGGGAGTCTGGAACTCAGGAGGGGCTGTGGGTCTGAGCTCTGGCAGCCCAGCAAGGCCATCGAGATGAATGGCCATCCCGCCCCCGTGCCAGAGGGATTCGTTTTGCAGCAGATGTCATCATGTATTTGCAGATACATTAATTCACAGACTGTTTTCCGTTAGCTGTAACATAATCACGAATTGGTGCAGCTTGAGAGAACTGCCTGCCAGGGCGTACCAGTGTTTAATTAAGTAGGTGTACCCCTTCATCTCTTAATCCCACGCATAGTATTGGACTTTAAAGACGTAACTAGTGTATATGTGATGTTCAATGCAGTGCCTAAGATAGAGAAACTTGCTTGCTTTTTTTTTAAAGCAGGATCTTGCTATGTAGTTGAGCCTGGCCTTGAACTCACTGTGTAACCCAGGCTGGCCTCAAACTTGTGGTGATCCTCCTGTCTTGGCCTCCTGAGGGCTGGGATTCCAGGTGTGTGCCACCATGCCTGGCTTAGAGAAAACTTGGAAATACCACATATCCAATTGTGAGGGATCAGCTAAATAAATTATGTTGCTTTCCACTCAGTGGAATGCTATGAAATCATTCCAGAGATTGATTTTCCTGATGCTACTGTTAAGTAGGAAAAGCAGTTTTCAAAACAGGTTTTAAGTGGTTCAAGATGTGTGTGTGTGTGTGTGTGTGTGTGTGTGTGTACACCCATGTGCAGAGAAAGAGAAAGAAAATGTTTTTTGTGTGTATATGAACTTAAGAACAAAGGAGAAAAGGCTGGAATGTTTTACATCAAAACACTTTGTTGTTTCGTTATCTTTGGAAGATATGATTTGGGTCCCTTTTCACCTTCCTCATACTTGATTTTTTTTAAACAACAGACGTCTTTTTTTAATGGAACAAAACAAAGTTAACCTTGAAAAAGCCGTATCTATTAAAATGATAATCTCATGACTGATTTCCATTGAAATGATAATCTCTTCTTGCATTTGCAGATGGACACATACTAGATTCAAAGAGATATGCCGTTATTGGAGCAGATCTCCGAGACCTACCTGAACTGGAAGAGAAACTAAAGAAATGTAACATGAATACACAGTGAGATTGTTTTTTATCCTCTTGTGTATTTGGGATTTCATGCTAATTATGAGAAGTGCAGTATGATACCCATCTTCCACTTTTATTCTGTAAATTCTGTCATGTCATTGATACCTGTAGTACTTTTGTGAAATTTCAAACAGCACTTTCTCAAGTCTGTTTCCACAGCAATCACCTGTGTCACTTTTGAAAAGATAAGTGCCTAATATCATGAAGTTTGAGAGAAGTTAACCACATGGTTAGAAACGTAATTGTAACATACAGAGTATTAGCATTTACGATACTGTAAAGAATAACTGCTATAAAAATGTCCCAGAGAGGGCCGGGGATTTAGCTCAGTGGCACCACACCTGCCTTGAAAGCGGAACGTCCTGAGTTCAACCCCTGGTACCAAACAGGGGGAAAAAAATCCCATAGAAAAATGAGCGAAAGAGATGGCCAGGCAGCTCTAAGAAGAAACTGAGTGTCGTAAGTTATCAGAATACATCAGATGTGAATATTATATGAGTGTTGATCCTCAGTTGTAATCAGATGCAATCCTCACCCTCTCAGCAGGTTGGCAAAAATGTGTGAGCGTGACAGCATATTGTTGGCAGCGATATGGAGGGCAGGGAATGGGCACACAGCAGTGGTTGTAGCAAGTGGAAGCGAACTTGGTGTACCCATTGTGAGGAACAATCTGGAAGTGTCTAGTAGAAGTGTGAATAGATGTACAGAGAGCACGGCAGCTCTGCCTCTGGACGCGTGCTCTGGAAAGGCCCTTGCTTGTCCGGAGGGTTTCATTGTAGTCACTACAGCTGCAGAAACTTGGCAGGTACCAGTCTTCATCACAGGAGACCGAGTGGATAAAATATAAAATGCATGCCCTAGACCAATGAGGACAGAGCTCAGAAACCTAAGGTTGAGGAAAAAAATCAAGTTGTGCAAGTTTATGCACAGTGTGATACCAAGTACCTAAAGCAAAGCCCTCAAGATACTGTGTTCTTATGACTGCACACTTACATTGCAGAGGTGTTTTGTAAGTGGGCCAGAAGAGTCCACAGTAAGTCCTTGAGAGAAGGCACCCCCGGGAAGAGAGGAGGGTGTTAGTGTAATGATACAGTCAAAATCAGGTTGGAGATAAGAGGCGGAGAGAATTTGAGGTTAGAAGCGCAAGAGGGGGAGGCGTGGTGAGGGGAATACTACTTTAAGGAATAAATTGAAGGCAGAAATCATTAGCAAAAGGTTAAGAAACTAGCAGCATGGGAATCATTGCTAGAACAGAGTCCTGGAGGATGGAGAGCATGGGCGGGGGTTTCTAGCTGTGGCGGAGCGGAGACCCCTGTTCCGAGCAGGATGAAGGAGGAGAAGGACTAAGGACGGACACAAGTACTGGTGACCTCAGGGAGGTGGGAGGAAGAGGGGGTGAAAGCTCATCGTCTTTCTAACTCATCTTTCCTCGGTGCGATTGCTATTGTCTCTACCTGTTGAAGCTCTTGCTTAGCCTAGAATTCCCATCCAGATTGTCCCCGCTGGGGTTTACAGCTTCCTTGTCCAGGGTTAGAGATGGCTCTCGTGGACCATCATTGTCATTGCAGTTTTGTGTCCTGAATCTTGGTCTCACCGAGTGTTCAGAGAGCAGGGTCAGTGCTGCAGCTTGACTAAGTGTTCTCCATACAGGCTGGGTCTCCAGGGATGGTGCTGTTGCCTGGGAGGCAGTGACGCTTTAAGCAGTTGAGCCTAGTGGGAGGGCTTCTGGTCATTGGAGTCTGGGCCAGGGGAAGTTGGGGCTCTGGCCACCCCTCTGTCTTTGCTTCCCTGCATGAGGTGAGCAGTTTCTTCCACCATGTGCTCCTGCCACGATGCTCTGCCTCACCACATCCCGAAGCAATGGAGCCAAGCATTCTTAGAGCGAAAATTCTAACACTATGCCCAAATCAACTATTTTTCTTAATAAGTTGGCTCTCTCAGGTGTTGTTACAGTATGGAGAAATGACAAACAGTCTGTAAAGTAAGTACTCGTGGCTGTTTTTTCCCTTGAGGACCCCATTATACACCTCCTCGATTATAGGGTGTGGCATATTTTTCTTTGGGCTGAATGAGAGTCTTGGTGTTCAAGGACACTGGTTCCCTGAGCGTGTGTTTTTCAGTGCATGTTAGTGTCAGTGATGGGTTGTTTACAGCTGCTTCTCACAGCCGACCGGGCACCCTCTTAGGATCAGGAGAGCATGGCTCTTGGACTCTTATCCTTTGTTTCTGTTTTCTAGGTATTTAACAGGGGCCATTTTACATTTTTTGTTCTTTGAGCTTTGGTTTCTTTATGAATTGGGATTTGAAAACTGTATCACCGTACAGTTTTGAAGATTAAATGAAATAATCCATATGAACATAGTTGATCAGAAAGTAAGTCACATTGAAGTCTAATTTTGGTTGTAGTGGCCTAATTTTGGTTTCTGCAGCTAAGGCGAAGGATCATGGAAATAATCAGCTTTAAATCGGGCTCGCTCTTGATATGGAAATTTACTTTGCTTTTGGAAATCAGCAAAATGACAGAAAAATAAGTACTAGAATTGTATCTCTCATTCTTCCATATGGCTTCATTTGCATTGGGTATTTTACTTTATGGGCTGAGTTTTCTGTGTTTTCTTTCATTTAGGTTTTGGAAAGTATGATTCATATTAACACTAATGACTACCTTTAAATATAATTTTAAAATATTTTAATTTTCAAATAATTCACATATATTAAAGATGAAAATGCCACATTTCCTAAAAGGTCTTCTTTGCCTAGCTTCCTCACATAATATTTTGGGCAATGATAGTTGCCTTTTACATTAAAAAGCTTCTTGTAATCCTCCTGTGTCCACCTCTCAGAGTGCTGGGATCACTGCATGTGCCACCTCTTTGGGTCTTAAAAAGCTTCCTGCAACTGTATTTCTCTAGCTATCAACTTACTAATTGAGGTTTTGGAATATTAGTTTTCACTCATTCACTTACTTTCTCTGAACATTGTTCTCTTAAAATGGAATTCCAACAGGAACATACACCAGGCTGTGACCACAAACAGCTTACTTCACCCCACTGTATCTCAGCGACCTTCTCTGAATACCGAGAATAATGGATCCAACATTAAGTGTTAGTAGTTAGCGATGTTGATAACTATTTTTTTAAATCTGAGAAATGGTATTCATTGCTATAGGTGTAGCTGTTGATAGGTCCTAGGAAAGAAGATAAAAATAATTCCTACTCTCAGTACTTGAAGATCATCATCACCTTGTACATATTATATCAGAATTTGTAAATATGTGTTTTCTTTATAATGTGATCCAGAGAAATTAAATGCATATACCAGTTCACCGAAATGAGCCTCACTGTTCTCCACTACTAAGATGCACTAATAAAAAAATGCAGTCCTGCTACATATACAGTTTTAGGAGTTCTAGAAGAATACACTGTATACTCTACTTTTGCCAGCTGTGAGGACCGTCAGTATTCAGGAGGCAGAGAAGGGGTGGGAATGCAGTAAAGGAGTCAGAGAAGCAGCTTAAATGAACTAGGAGAAGACAGTGGAGTGGGTCTGGGAGTTGTGGGTCGAGAGTCTGCAGGCTTCAGGGGTCCTGCCTTGCTGATCCATGCCGGGTTTGCTGACCTGACCTGCCAATCTGAGTGTCCCTGTGAGCAGAGGGTCTTGACCTCATGAAAATACATTTAGGTGCATTGTTTTCCCCCTCAAGGTTGCCAACACTCCTGATAACTGAATGCGTGCTGATCTACATGACTCCGGAGCAGTCAGCAAACCTCATAAAGTGGGCAGCCAAAACCTTTGAGACAGCCATGTTCATAAACTACGAACAGGTAAGAGGAGGCACAAGACAATTGGATTCTGCACAGGAGGCCAGCGGTGGCTTTCCCTCTGAGCACTCTGAGCATATCCTTCCCTTGTTCTCGAGGCTTTGGCCTTCAAACTGAACTACAGCCCCCGCCGTTTGTATGTATATCAAGACAAGTTCTCACCAAGTTGCCCAGGTGGGGCTTGAACAGGGCAGTACTCCTCGCTCAGCTTCCCAGAGTGCTGGGATTACAGACATGTGACACCATACCCATCCTCTCTCTCTCTCTTTTTTTTTTTTCCTTCTGCCTTGGCTGCTTATGTAACTTCTTTATGAATTGATTCCAACAGTCCTAGCACTCTTGATTTCTCGACCTCTTGTCTAGTGAGAGTTGTGGGAACTTCTGTCTTAGCCTTTATAAGTTTTTGCACTATTTACTATATACAGAGTTATAATGTTATGAAGCGCTTTAACTGCAGTCAGTGTCGGTAGGGAGTGGAGATGCCTTCAGGGCAGGCAGGTGATGCAGACAGAGAAGTGGCCAGGTGTAAGTGGCGTGGTGAGGGGCACTGGGCCCTGGAGCACCCATGCATGCTCATGGGAGAGGCCTCTGCTCAGGCCCCGCCAGGTGGAACCATGCGAACATGAGATCCTACAATTGCGCAAACACCATTTTTTAAGAGAAGTTAGAAATGCAGGATTTTATTTCTGTAGTCACTGAGACTGGCCCAGTTTGCCTCTTCTGGCCCAGTGCAGAACAGGCCCTGCATCGGGCCTTTAGAGAGAGCCAGTTTGGGTGTGAATCCCAGCCCTCGCTCTCATGATTGGTGTGTGACCTTAGACAACTTGGCTCTGTGATTCGGAGTCCATGCTGGGGAAGGGCGTTTCCTAGCTGTGTGACCTGGACGCTGCGCCTGTTTCCTCACCTGAGACGCTAGCAGTCCTTCCTCCGCGGGCCTGTTGTGAGCTGTGAATGGCATGCACTGCATGGTGCTGCGGCTAAGGAAGATCTGTCATTTGTGTTTCTCTAAACCCTAGGTCTCTGTTTTGCAGGAATGATACCTGTGTCTCTGGATGAGTGTAGGAATTCATGAGATACATTCAGCAGTAGGCACATAAGCATGCCAGCTATTATTTACTTTATTTTTGATATTTTTTTATACATGACATTTTAATGAGGTTGGGTTGGATACAAATAAACCTGTATTGGGCTGGGGATTTAGCTCGTTGTTTCCGCTGCCTGGCTTGCAAGCGCACGACACGAGTTCGATCTCTGGTACCAAAAAAAACCCCCCAAAAAACACAACACTATTCTTTACAGAACTGGAGAAAATCATCCTAAAATTAATATGGAACCAGAAGTGACTGAGAATAGCAAAAGCAATCCTGGGTAATAAGAACAAAGCAGTAGGTATCACAATACCAGACTTCAAGTTAACACCGCAAAGCTACTGTGTTAAAAACAGTAGGGGTAGGCCTGGGGATTTAGCTCAGTGGTTCCACCACCTGCCTTGCAAGCGCAAGGACCTGAGTTTGATCCCAGGTACCAAAAAAAAAAAAGCTTAATGTACTTGGGTTTTTTTCTGCATCCCCTATTCCACTGATTCCCATTTCTGTTTTTGTGCCAATACCCATACTGGTTTTTTTTTTTTTGGTACTGGGGATCGAACTCAGGACCTTGCGTTTGCAAGCCAGGCGGCAGAACCACTGAGCTAAATACCTGGCCCCATTAAGCTATTTTGATCTTTGACAAGAAGCCAAAACCTAGGCTGGAGGAAAGAGCCTCTTTAATAATGTTGCTAGGGGGTCGGGGATTTAGCTCAGTGGTTTCGCCGCCTGCTGCGCAAGCGCAAGGACCCAAGTTCAATCCCCAGTACCAAAAAATAATAATAATAATAATGTTGCTAGGAAAACTGGCTATTCACATGCAGATTACATCTGGATCTTTATCTCTCTTCATGTACTAAACCAAAATAAAAATGGATCAAAATTCTAAATATTAAATCAGAAACAAACTGCTAGAAGATAAAATAGGTGCCAGGCATGATGGCGCCTGTCTATAATCCCAGCACTCAGGAGGCTGAAGCAAGAGGACTGCCATGACTTCAAGGCCAGCCTGAGATACATAATAAGTTCAAGACCAGCCTGGACTACATTAGCTGGACTGTGCCTTAAAAACAAATAAAATAAGTAAAACATAGGTGTAGGCAAGGACCTCCTGAACAGAATTCCAATTGGACAAAAAATAACATCAAAAGTCAACAGATGGGATCATATCAAATTAAAAACCTTCTACACAGCAAAGAAAACAATCAACGGAGTAAAGAGACAACTTACAGAGTGGGAAACATATTTTGCCAGCCACGTCACGGACAGGGAACTAGTATCTAGAATCCATAAAGGACTAAAAAACTTTAGACCCCCCCCCCCCAGTATAAAAGACCCAGTCAAAAGATGGGCAGGTGAAATGAGCAGATTCTTCTCAGAAGAAGTGCAGACAGCTAAACACAAATGTTCAGCATTGCTGGCCATTAGAGAAATGAGGTTGAAACAACACTGAGATTCTATCTACTGCAGAAGTGACGAGGACGATCATCAAGAAATCACGTAAGCACAAATGCTGGTGAGGCTGCGGGGGAGCAGGAATCCTTCTGCATTGGTGGTGGGAGTGTAAGCTAGTACATAGCTAGCATGTGGAGAAACCACAAAACTAGAAATTGCGTTTGACCCAGCTATTCCCTTTCTCAGTACCTTCTGGAAAGAGTTAAAGGCAGCATTGTGATACGTGCACACCCATGTTTATAGCAACACAGTTCATGATAGCTAAATCTTGGAAGTAGCTTGTATGTCCATCAGCAGATGAAAGGATAAAGGAAATGCAGAATATATAGTGCTATAAAAAAGGAAAACAGCTGGACACGGTGGCACAGGCCTGTAATCCCAGCACTCAGGAAGCTGAGGCAGGAGGATTGATGCAAGTTCAAGGCCAGTCTGGGCTACATAGTGAGTTCAAGGCCAATCTGAACCACAGAGTGAGACCCTGTCTCAAAAAAACAAATCAAAAATAAATAGATAAACTTGAGACAATCATAGGTAAACAGATGCACCTTGAGATCATCATGTTAAGTGAAATAGATCAAAGCTTAAATACCACATGGTTTCTCTTATATGAGAAACCCAAAGTATAAATAAATTGCAAAATAAAATACAGATAATAGGGGACAGGGAGATATTTTGCAAAAGGGAAGGAGACCAAGAGATAAAGGGAAGGCAGAGGGAGAAGAGGGGAAGGGGACATAAAAAGAAATGATATGAGGGCCGGGGATTTAGCTCAGTGGCTTCGCTGCTTGCTGCGCAAGCGCAAGGACCCGAGTTCAATCCCCAGTACCAAAAAAAATGATATGTTATGTACCATATACCAACTGCCCACAGTGAATAGAATCATTGCGTACTGCAAACGTGTACAAAGAGACACACAACAAAAAATGTTTCTTCATGTATCATTGTTATTAGTCCCCGTTGGTAACAGAAGAGTGATGTGCATTTTTGGGAATTGGTACTGCATGCAACATATCTTGATCATTTTCAATCCATTTCCCCCTCCTCTTGTGTTCTCCTCGCCTTTCCATGATCCCTTTCCCCCTTTCCAGTAGTCTTTCCTTTATTTTATTCATTTACCTACATTTTAGGTTTGTCATATAAAAGAAACCATGAGATATTAACTTCCTGCGTTTGGATCATTTTACTTGACATGGGCTCCAATTCTATCCACTTTCCTGCAGATGACATGGTTTCGTTCTTTGTGGCTGAATAGTATTCCCCCGTGTGTATACACCGCATTTCTTTTATCCATACATCTGTTAATTAGCATCTAGGCTGTTTCCACAGCTTAACTATTTTGAGCTGTAACATAAGTACACATGTATCCTATAATATGCTGTGTTTAATGGTTTCAGAAATATTCCCAAGAGTGGTATAGCCGGATCAAATGGTATTTCTGTTTTCATTTTTTTTCCACAGTGATTGTACTAGTTTACATCCCCACGGACAATGTAGGAGGGTTCCTTTCCCCCAGTATTTATTACCAGTATTTATTATTTTGTATATTCTTGATGGTAGCTGTTCTGGCTGGGGTAGGCTAGAATCTGAGGGTAGTTCTAATTTGCATTTCCCTAATGGCTAAAGTTGTTGAACAGTTTTTAGTAGACTTATTGGCCATCTGTACTACTTTGTTTGAGAAGTGTCTGTTCACTTCATTTGCTCACTTTTTCATTTGGTTATTTGGTTTTTTTGCAGGGGGGAGATGCTGTTTTGATTTTTGATTTTTTTTTTTTTTGGTATGGGGGATTGGACTCAGGACCTTGCGCTTATGAGGCAGGTGCAGTGCCACTGATTTTTAAATTTTTAATATTCTAGATATTAATCCTCTACTGGAAAACTAGCTAGCAAATTTTTTTCCCTATTCTGTAGGTTGTTTCTTCAATTTTTTTTGAGGTTTAAAATAAGTTTATTAAAGAGTGTTCTCAGGAGGGTGACAACTTTGATTTGTCATTAAGAAAAAAGTTATGTTTCTTCATGCTTTGTAATAAAGATGATGTAAGAGGATAGAGTAATAAGCATTTTCCTGCTAGAATTCTCTGATAGTATAACACAGTGTAGTCATTTATGCAATGTTAGAATAAATTTTTAAAAAGTCTCTTTTATGCTTCTCTTCAAAAAGTGATGAATAACAGGAGATGGCATCTAAAAGCCATTTTTTTTCCATTCATTCTATAGTATTGGAGCCAGTATTTTTACCATCGCACGCTACAGTTTTCACTTTATCCACTTTAATAAGTTCTGTCACCTCTCTGAAATCAACATCGTTCAATACAAAAGTCCACACATTATCGCAGAATCTGTATGTCTTTAGAGAGCCCCTGAAATTGACTGTTCCTGACCCTCTGAGCCAATGCTGAATTTATAGCCTTATCAAACTGAAGTAGAACTTGGAGGGCAAGTTGGGGGGGGTGATCTCTTGAGACTGGTTGAGCTCATCTAGGCTTTCCTGAAGACTGTTTCCCAAGGTGGTATTTCTGTATAACTGATATGCCATGACTTAGGAGGAAGAAACTACTTTATTTTCAGGCCTGCATTGATATCCAGTCCCTGCGGGCGCGCGGCGCTTCCTGCTGTGGAAAGCAGCCCAGGCGAGGCCAGGGGGCCACAGGAGGAGCAGCCTAGCCGCCACCTCCTCAGACGCCGCGGAAACCGCAGAATGGGGACCGCGACCTGTTTCTTCATTTTGTTGATTGTTTCCTTTGCTGGCAGAAGCTTTTTAATTTTATGTATTCCCATTGTTGATTGTTGGTATTATTTCCTGTGCTATTGGAGTCCTAATCAGAAAATCTTTGCTTGGGCTTATGACTTGAGGTGTTTTCCTTATGTTGTCTTTCAGCAATTTCAAAGTTTCTGGCTTTATATCTAGGTCTTGGGTCCATTTTGATTTAATGTTAGTAGAGTCTGAGAGGTAGGGATCTAGTTTCAGTCTTCCATATGTAGATATCCAGTTTTCCCTTGTGTTAAAAAGACTGTCTTTTCTCCAGCATATGTTTTTGTGGCTTTTATTAAAAAATCAGATGGTTGTAGGTTTGTTTCTGTTCTATCCTATTGGTCTACATGTCTGTTTTGGGGCCAGTACCACATTTTTGTTACCATGGCTTTGTGGTATAACTTGAAACCTGGGATTATGATGCCTCCAGCATTCCTCTTTTTGCTTTGTGTATTCTAGATCCTTTCTGATTTCACTTGAATTTTAAGTTTTTTTTATTCCTAGCTCTGATGAGAATGTTGTTAGTTATTTTGATAGGAATTTCCTTGAATCTCTAGATCACTTTTTATATTTTTTGGTTTTTTGAGACAGGTTCTCACTGTCTTGAACTCACTGTGTAGCCCAGGCTGGCCTCAAACTCAGTGATCCTCCTGCCTCAGTTTCTCAGGTATTGGGATTATAGGCGTGCATTACCACGCCTGGCTCTAGGTCAATTTTGATAATATAGCCATTTTAACAATATTAGTTCTGCCATCTATGAGCAAGGGAAATCTTTCCACCTTCTAATGTCTTACTCAACTTTTCTTTAGTGTTCTATAATTTTCACTGTAGAGGTCTTTTGCATCTTTGGTTAGGTTGATTCCTAGGTGTTTAATTTTTTAAAAGATACTTTGAATGGATTGCTTTCCTGATTTCTCAGTGGGCTTATGGTTGCTGTAAGGAACGCAGCTGATTTTTGTGTATTGATTTTGTACAGTGCCACTTTGGTGAGTTTATCAGATCTAAAAGTTTTCTGGTGGAGTTTGGGTCTTCTCTGTAATGATTCCTGTCATCTACAAATAGGGATAACTTGGCTTCTTCCTTCCCAAGTCGTATCCCTTTTCCTTAGTCCTCTTGCCTGATTGCTCTGGCTAAAGTTTCAAGTACCATATTGGACAGGGGTGGCAAGAGCCAACACCTTTGTCTGATTGCTGGTTTTAGAGAAAACGTTTTCAGTTTTCCTCTTTCAGTATGATGTTGGCTGAGGGTTCATTGTATGTGGCTTTTATAGGTTTCATGGAGGGGCCTTGGATTTTGTTGTTGAGATGGGATGTGATTTTCATCCTTGTTGCTATTTATGTGGTGTACTATATTTACTGATTTGCACATGTTGAACCATTCTTGCATTCCCAGATAGATGAAACCATTGTGGTCATGGTGAATGATT